>JAJHZJ010000195.1:2400000-3000000 GCA_023548195.1 Bettongia penicillata ogilbyi | reverse complement strand
GAGGGTCCAGTAGAAACCCCAGATATGAGCTGGATTAACATCTAACAAGAAAGTGAGAAAAATAAAGCAGTCAAATAAGTAGGAGGAAAACTAGGATAAAGTAATTTCAAGGAAAACTAGGAAGAAAAGGGTATCAAGTTAAGGAAATGACCAATAGAGAAGTCAAGAAAGATGAGGACTGAGACAAGGACTTTCAATTGGGCAGCAAGACATCACTGGCAACTTGGGAGAGAACAGTTTCTGATTGAATGATGAGGTCAGTAGCCAGATTATACACAGTTAAGAAGACAGGCAGAAGAAAAGTAGTAGAGATAATGACTGTAGACAACCTTCTCAAGGAGTTTAGCCACAAAAGGGAGAAGAGATATGTGGTAATAGCTAGTGGAGATGGATAATTCAACTAAAGGATTTTTGAGAACAGAGGAGACATAAGCATGTTTGTAAGCAGTAGAAAAGCAGACTGAAAATAAGTGAGAGTAAGAATGATAGAGGAAACAGTCTGTTGGAGAAGATATGATGGAATGAGATCACTTATGTATGTAGAAGGGTTTGCTTTGGCAAGGAACAGAGCCATCTCTTCATATAAAACAGATGGGTATGTGCAAACCACCAGAGTGTGAGTACAGCTCCTGAGTGGATGACTATAAATACCACTCAGTTTTTAAAATTCTTTTTATTGTAGATGACTTTCCAATGGATCTTCTCTCTTAAACACGATTGTTAGACTTGTCTCTACGTTGTGGCTCTAGGGCACAAAGTAACTTTGGCCCACAGAAGATGAAAAGCTTTAGGTACCTTTATTGTTTTATCCAATGTAGCAGAGCTCAAAGTAATTGCCTCAGTACAGCCAATAACAATTTCAATCTTTTTATATGGAATTTGGGGTGCTGGGGGGATCATTAAGAAGGAGGGAGCCCTCTGATATTCCCACCCTCTGACTCCCCCTATGTTCCTGAAAATTCTATAATATTCATTCTATGTTCAATTGCTATTTCTTGATATGGTAAGATATAACGTAACATAACACAATACAATACAACCTAACACAACATAAGGTAACATAGCATAATGTTACGTAATGTAACATAATGTAACTTAACACCACATTTTCCCAAGCTTTGATTATATCCCACTATAAATATACTCTGAAGTATTCAATGATGCTTGAGACTTTTTCTTGGGATTTTAGGAAATTCTATTCTATAGATGCCATGAAATGAATAGGAATAAATAGAAGAAAGAAAATAAATGAAGTTCAAAGTGGATAAGTATATATAAATATAATTAGAGGAGAAAATGTGTTAAAAGAATAGAGGACGTTACAGAGAGGGGATTGACTTGCTTACATAGATAGTAACTGACCCAAAATGTAATTTTTGAAGAAATTTAAATGTGTGATTTTGATGAGTTGTACAAGAGATGTGTGTTTTGTGTCTGTAGGTGAGGCAAACGAATAAACCATAAATGGCACTAAAGCAAAGGGATTTCCAGTCCACTGTACCACCAAGGGACTTTTCAGTACAGGAAACACATTCTCTACCATCTGTACTTTCATTGGTCAGAGCTGCTGTTTCCATGGTGATTCCATGCATAGCCCAGATCTCCTTTCTTCTCCCCTATCCTACATAATCTCCATTACATAGTGAGGAACACCAGATTAGGAAGGCAGAAGAATTAGAACAAATTCTAATCTAGTACAGCAGTCTTTGGTGATAGGACTAGTTATTCTAATTGAAATATGGTCACAGTCAATGTCACACAGGGAGTTGAAGTAAGGTCTTGAAATCCTCTATGATTTGTAAGGTTGACTGTAAAGAGAGGTATAGTCTTCATCCAGGACACTCTTAGGTATTCATAACACATAGATTTGGGAAGGTACTAGAAATGATTATTTGCATTAGAAAGTGGTTAACCAGTCAAACCCAAAGAAAAGTCATTAATGACATTATGTCTATTAGAAAAATAGATCTATAGTGGAATATATAGAGTATCCACGTGTCTATCTATCCTTGGTCTTGTACTATTTAACAATGCTATCAATGGCTTTAATGAAGGCATAGATGACAGGTTTTTCAGTTTTTCAAATGACAAAATTAGATGTATAAGTAGGATTTTTATGCCAGATTCAAGATCCAAAAAGATATCTACAAAACATTGAATTAAATCTAAGCTTAAATGTATTAAGGATAAATGTAAATTTTATATTAGGGTTAAAAAAAATCAACTACATAAGTACAGAATGGGAAAGTGAGCATAGTTATATATCAATTTGATTGAAAATGATCTGGGGCTGGATAATGGACTATATTTTCAATAGCAAAAGCATCTAGATGGCTCAGTGGATAGAGTCATGGACCTGGAGTCAGGAAGACCTGAGTTCAAATGCAGCCTCAGACACTAGCTGCATAATCTGGGAAAGTCATTTAACCTGTTTGCCTTAATCCACTGGAGAAGGAAATGGAAATCACTCCAGTATCCTTGCCCAGTAAACCTCACGGACAGTATTGGTGTGCTATGTTCCATAACAACAATGTTAAATAGTAATCATCATCAGGATATGGTAGGCAGAAAAAACTAATACAATATTAGTTTAAGTTAAAAGAGGCATAATGCCCAGAGAAGGGATATTTTGCCAAATCAAAAATATTATGTTTGCTCTGGGGGTCACATTTTAGGAAGGATGGTGATAAACAATACAACCTCTAGAAGAGGACAGCTAGCATCTTGAAGTGTATAAAGATAATTAAATGACTATCAGCTGAAAGAAGTGGGGATGCTTATCATGGAAAAGAGCTTACTCAGAAGGGACATCAGAGAGAGATGGTATTTCTCCTAGCTGATTTCAAAATAAATAGGAACAATGTGTGTTCATCCTTCTGTGCCAAAGAAGACCATGCCATAAGAGAAATAATGACATGACTTGCCCTTGACTTTGTTTTGAGTGAAGGAGGACTGTGCAGGTCACCAGTCTCACTTCTCCTCCAGAGCTATCTGATTCATCAGGATGACTGGAGATGACCTAGGATGAGGCAATTGGAGTTAAGTGACTTGCCCAAGGTCACACAGCTAGTCAAGTGTCTGAGGTGAGAGTTGAACTCAGGTCGTCCTGACTGGTGCTTTATCCACTGCACTCCAAATAAGAACAATGGAAAAAAGTTGAAGAAAGGCAGATTTCAGTTGGATATAAGGCAAAACTTTCCAACAAGTAGAAGTATCGAAAGGTGAAAGGGAATTTCTTTAGAAATTGAACAAAAGCTAGATGACCAAAGGATCAAAAGATGTTATAGAGAGTTTCATTCTCATTTACTCATGTGACCTCTGAGGTCCCTTATAACTCTGACATCCTGTGGTTCTGGGATCTAAAGAAAAAAAAGGGTAAATCTATGAAATCTCTGTTCTTTTTGTGTTAAATCCCAGGATCCTGTGACACAATATCTGGGCACCTTCAGCATTTTAACAGATCTTCCAATCACGGGAATGCCTTGGGAGGCATCTGTCCACTTTCTGCCAATGTGAGTTTTACCAATAATTTTTCCATTCTATGAGGCCCTGGTGAGCCTATAAGAGTCCCTGCTCAAGCCACATTTTTATGAAAAGTAACACTCTTTATTCCACAAGTATTTTGAGCTCAGTATGGGAGGCATCTTTCCTGTGGGCTAATTTTGTTTTCTCCATCATATTTTCTGATGACGCCTATGAAATTCTGATGACGCCTAACATGAACGTAAACATTCAGAGATTTCTGGCAAATGACTCTAATGTAGGGATTAGTAACAACATTTCACAAAAATTCAGCCTCCATGGACTTCAGACCAGTTGTTTTTCATCAAGTAAGACACAATTAAAAGGGAAATTAGAAAAATGTGAAGCCAAAGTGCCCAGTCCATTTTCCACTACTCTTAGTTTATGCCTTCTTCACATGTAGAAAAGGTGGTGACCGCATAGTGTTTGAATAGCATCAGGTTTCCATGGTAACTCCTCTTTTTGGCTTTGAACACTGGGTCCCACCTGTTGTTCTCTGGACAAACTGCCAAATGTCATCTCAGGTTTCCAAGGGGAAAAAAGTGAAAATACAAACATTCAGGAACAATTAAAACCAAACTGTGTATTACCATGTAAATGTCTAATCTTACATTAATGAAGACAAAACCCTTGAGTATATATATATTCTGATGTTTGTCAATGTCTGTGGGGCTACATTTATTTCCTTTGAATTACAAGTTTACAAGTCCTTATGCTGATATGAAATTGTTTGGGGCTATTATTCACAAATAAATTGAATTCATATTCAAACACACACAAGCTAATCTACAAATACCACACTTCAACATTTACACATTCCCCAAATCACACATATTTACAAGCACTCACATGCTTTTTCTGCTTCTCTACACACACACACACACACACACACACACACAAACACACACAGAGAATACATACACACACAGTCACACTTCTATATATACTTAGGTTCTTTTAGGAATTGTGTGAGTGTTTTTCCTCTCATTCATTTTTAGGCTCTATTGCTTACAAATAAACCAGCTGTTGGGGAAGACACAGGGGGATTTCTTAATTAAAATGCATTGGCATGACTCCGAGCTAGAGACCCTGAATGATGGAGAGAAGGCCCTTCCTGGCAAGGATTTCTATCTAAAGGCAGAAGATATTTTTCAAAACTAGCATGTTTAGAATTTTAACATCCCTTGGTTACAAGTCATTAGACCCTTAAGGTAAGTAAGATTAGGCCCAAATGCATTTTGAAAAAGTATGATCAGCTATTTAAAATGGTTTAAATGAGAGAATGTAGCTTGTGATGCCAAAATAATCAGATGAAAAGCGAAAATTGCAAGCAGTCAACCAGTTGATCATCCATGAATGGCAAAATTATTTTTTTTTACTTTATTTTCTCCAACCAAGTTAACCAAGTTTTCTTTCTTTTTTTTTTACTTATTTATTTATTTATTTGTTTGTTTCACTTTTTACATTCATTTTCACAAAATTTTGGGTTCCAAATTTTCTCCCCTTTTATCCCCTCCCCCCACCCCAATACACCAAGCAATCTAATTTTCCCTATCTCCAATCTGCCCTCTCTTCTGTCATCCCTCCCTTCTCTTGTCTCCATCTTCTCTTTTCTCCTGTAGGGCCAGATAACTTTCTATTCCTCATTAACTGTATGTCTTCTTTCCTAGTAGCAACAACAATACTAAACAGTTGTTCCTAAAACTTTGAGTTCCAAATTCTCCCCATCCCTCCCTCCCCACCCATTCCCTTTGGGAAGGCAGGCAATTCAATATAGGCCCTATCTGTGTAGTTTTGCAAATGACTTCCATAATAGTTGTGTTGTGTAAGACTAACTGAATTACCCTCCATCCTAACCTGCCCCTCATTGTTTCTCTTCTGTCTTTTGATCCTGTCCCTCCCCGAGTGTTGACTTCAAATTGCTCCATCCTCCCTTTGCCCTCCCTACCATCACCTCCCCCCCTTACTTATCTCCTTCTCCCCCACTTTCCTGTAGTGTAAGATAGGTTTTCAAACCAAAATGAGTGTGCATTTTATTCCTTCCTTTAGTCAAAGGTGATGAGGGTAAACTTCTTGTTTTTTTGTTTTTTTTTTTCTCAGCTCTCCTCTTTTTCCCTCCACTAAAGAGTCTCCTACTTGCCTCTTAAATGACATATAATTACCCCATTCCATTTCACCCTCTTTCCTCCCACTACATTTCTCTCCCAGCATTTACCTTAATTTCTTTTAAGATATGGTCCCATCCTATTCAATTCACTCTGTGCTCTCTGTCTCTGTATGTGTGTGCAAGTGTGTATGTGTGTGCGTGCATGCGTGTACATGTGTGTGTATGGACCCACCAACTACCCAGGTACTGAAAAGTTTTAAGAGTTACAAATATTGTCTTTCCATGTAGGAATGTAAACAGTTCACTTCTGGTAAGTCCCTTAAGACTTCTCTTTGCTGTTTACTTTTTCATGCTTCTTCTCATGTTTTGTGTTTGAAACTCAAATTTTCTTTTCAGCTCTGGTCTTTTCATCAAGAATGTTTGAAAGTCCTCTGTTTCATTGAAAGACCATATTTTTCCCTGAAGTATTATACTCAGTTTTGCTGGGTAGGTGATTCTTGGTTTGAGTCCTAGTTCCTTTGACTTCTGGAATATCCTATTCCATGCCCTTCGATCTCTTAATATAGAAGCTGCAAGATCTTGAGTTATCCTGATTGTATTTCCACAGTACTGAAATTGTTTCTTTCTAGCTGCTTGCAAGATTTTCTCCTTGAGCTGGGAGTTCTGGAATTTGGCCACAATGTTCCTAGGAGTTTCTCTTTTTGGATCTCTTTCAGGTGGTGATCGATGGATTCTTTCAATACTTATTTTGCCCTCTGGTTGTAGAATATCAGGGCAGTTTTCCTCGATAATTTCATGGAAGATGATGTCTAGGCTCTTTTTTTGATCATGACTTTCAGGTAGTCCCATAATTTTTAGATTGTTTCTCCTGGATCTATTTTCCAGGTCAGTTGTTTTTCCCCTGAGATATTTCACATTATCTTCCATTTTTTCATTCTTTTGGTTTTGTTTAGTGATTTCTTGGTTTCTCATAAAGTCATTAGACTCCATCTGTTCCATTCTAATTTTGAGAGAACTATTAAATTCAGTGAGCTTTTGAGCCTCTTTTTCCATTTGGCTCATTCTGCTTTTGAAAGCATTCTTCTCCTCATTGGCTTTTTGAACCTCTTTTGCCAATTGAGTGAGCCTATTTTTCAAGGTGTTATTTTCTTCAGCATTTTTTTGGGTCTCCTTTACCAAGGTATTGACCCGTTTTTCATACTTTTCTTGCATCTCTCTCATTTCTCTTCCCAGTTTTTCCTCCACCTGTCTAACTTGCTTTTCAAAATCCTTTTTGAGCTCTTCCAAGGCCTGAGCCCACCCGACATCCCCTTGGGATGTGTGGGGTACCGAGGCCCCGCCCTCCATGTCTTTCCCTGGTGGCGAGAATATGTCCTCGTCATCAGATCCAAATGTCGGGATCATTTGCATTTCTTGGAAAAAACTCTCTATAGTCTTATTTTTCTTCCCTTTTCTAGGCATTTTCCCAGCCAGTTACTTGACTTCTGAGATTCCTGTCCACCCCCGCCTAGATCTGCCCAGCTAGTGCTTGGGGTCTGAGATTCAAATGGGCTTTCCGCCACCTGGCTGCTAATCGGTGTGAGCTTTAGTTCTGGTGCTGGGGTGGGGGCAGGGCCATCTCCCAGGTTCAGCCCCCTCAGGTTGTTTATGCAGAGACTTTCAGTAATGAAGATCCTGCCTGCTGCTGGGGGAGTCCCCAGCCGCTGCTGCCTCTGCCGCCGCCCCCGCCTCTGCCGCCGCTGCTTCCTCCCAAGGGGTCCCGAGCCATGGAGACACCTTGCTCCCCTCGGCCAGCCAGCTGTCTCTCTCACTGACCTGTAGCTTCTGTGGGCAGAGGGACCTTCCCAGCCGCCGGAGCCTCCGTCCCTGAAGCCTGCTCGGGTCAGCTTCTCTGGGGCCGCGGCCAGAGCAGCACTGGGGTGGGGTCTGCTTTCTGGGGTGCGACGGACCCTGGGGATGGCTCTCCAGGGCTCTCTGGAACAGAAATCTCTTCCACTCTGTTTCTGCACCCCCTGCAGTGATCCAGAACTTATGGAAATCTCTTTTTACATTAACTCTATGGGCTGTGGGTTCGGAGCTCGCAAACGTGCATCTTTCTACGCTGCCATCTTGACTCCACCCCTCCAAGTTTTCTATCTTAGGTTGTTAACATACTTAGAGTCAAGAATCTTAACACAGGAAAGTGGGATCTCAAAGCATAATTTGGTAGATTTCCAAGTTCATTACTGCTACTCCTTCCTTTTTGTAGTCTTTTTTCTGGTTTGCCAGGATTCCCAATGGAAGATCTCCTATCATCAAGCCCTAATAAATCAGTAATCTTCTCAGGGACTTTCATTTAATCAATCCAATGTTTTACTGTGTCCGAAACACTATACCAGTCACTGAGAGGATGCAAAGACAAAAAAGAAACTGTCCAATCCTTCCTTTATCATATTATTCCTATCAGGTCTCCATCATCTCCATTCTCCTAGGAGATTTCAGGCGTTTGAGGAAATATTCTAAACCTCAACTTTCCTCAAGTCTCACATCTCTCCTTCCCCAAATTTTCTTATTTCACTGAAAAAAATATTAGCTGAGACCTCCCTCTTCTCCTCTTCTCATGATTCTCTCATATCTTCCCCTAATGTATCTTCCTTCCCTCCAGTCACTGATGAACAAAGAGCTCCTCTCTTTGCCCAGGAAGATCCATCTACAGTCATCCTTGATCCCAACCATTCCTGTCTTCCCCAGTAGATTGGCATTCTCATCATCCCAGCTCAAACTTTTTCCTAATTACTGGCTTCATTTCTACTCTCTACCAACACCCCCATGTCTCCCCCATGGTCAAAGAACTCTCATCTGATCCTTCAATCCTTGGTAACTGTCATCTCATATCTTCTCTTCTCTGCTAACCTCCTTGAAAAGGTACTTGGTGTTTCTTCTTTCTCTTTCATCGCTTTTCTAAACCCTCTGGATCTGGCTTCACCTATCATAATTCAATTGAAATTGATCTCTTCAAAGTTATCAGCTATATCTTAATTCACAAAAATAGTGGACCTTTTCAATCCTCACCCTTCTTGGCCTCTCCACTGTATTTGACACTGTGAACATCTTTTCTTACTGGTTACTCTCTCCTCTTGAATTTTCCTGGCATTGCTTTCTCTCATTTAAAAAAATCTTTCTACCTGTTTGACCAGACTTTAATATCCATTGCTCTCTCTTCAGCCTTGTCATATGTCTTAACTCTGTGTCTACTCCAAGAATCTGTCCTGAGCTGTACCATGTCTCGTTTGATGATATGATCTTTTCCTATAGATTGAATTATCATCTCTATGGAGATTATTTCCAGAAGTATGTATCCAGGCTTAATCTCTCTTCTAAGCTCCAATTCAACAGTATGATGGGTTCTTAAGACACTGTATTTAAGGTTAAGAGGGCTTGAGTTCAAATTCTAGCTCGGATATTTAATGACTTTGTAATCCTGTGTAAAAGGGCAAGTAGGTGGAGCTATGGATAAAGTGCTGTGCCTGGAATCAGGAAGATTCATCTAGAGTTCAGTTTTGGCCTCTGATACATACTAGCTGTGTTACCCTGGGTAAGTTGCTTAACCCTGTTTCTCTTAGTTCCTCATCTTAAAATGAACTAGAGAAGGATAATGGCAAACCACTCTAGTATCTCTGCCAAGAAAACCCCAAATGAAGTCATGGAGACTCAGACATGACTGGAAAAATACCACCCTGGATAAGTATAATACTATAAAATAAGGAGGTTGGACTTGATGACCTCCAAGGTACTTTCCAGTCCTAATTCTACCATCTCAAGCTGCCTTATAGACAAACAAACTAGAGGTTCCATAGCCATCTTAAACTCAACATGTCCAAAACAAAATTTCTTCCTTTCCAAAATCTGCTTTTTTCTTTTTACTGATGAGCTAGCCATCAACCTCTCAGTTACCAAGTTTTACAACCTCAGTATTCTTTTTTGACTTTTCTCTCTCACGTCCCCCAGTATATCCAGTCAGTTGCCAAGTCATGTTGATTACACCTTCACATCTCTCATATACTTTATCTTCTCTCCATTCACATATCCTCTATCCTGGTTCAGGTCCTTATGAAATTTTACCTGATCTTTTGTAATAACCTGATTCCATTGTCTCAAAATATTTTTTCCCCTTCTCCTTTCCATCTCTAGCTGCTAAAGTGCTTTTCCAAAAGCATGCAACTCCCTATTCAACAAATTCAATGAATCTTCATTACTTTCAGAATCAAATATAAAACTTTTTCTTTGGCATTCAAAGGTCTTAACAAACTAACCCCTTCCTCCCTTTTTGGTCTTTTCACAATTTACTCCCTTCTATGTACTTTAAGATCTAGTGATATCAGCCTACTTGGGTTTCCTCCCACATGACACTCTAGCTCTATGCTTTTTCACTGGCTGTCCCACATTCCTGGAATGTTCTCCTTCCTTGTTTTAACCATCCCTGGATTCCTCTGAGACTCAACACAAGTGTCACTTTCTGTAAGAAGCCTTTGGACCAATCTTTCCAGCTACCTGTGGCTTGGCAGGTAGGCAAAGAGTGCCAGGCCTGGAACCAGGAAGACTCATCTCAGACATTAACTAGCTGTGTGGTCCTGGTAAGTCATTTAACCTTGTGTTTCCTCATCTGTAAAATGAACTGGAGAAGAAAATAGCAAACCACTCCAACATCTTTGCCAAGAAAACCCTAAATGGAGTAAGGAAAAGTCCGACACAATTGAAACTATTAAATGAACACAAGAATAACAAGAAACAACACTTATGGCTGCAGCACGTGCAGAAGCAGTTGCGAGACTGCCTCCACCGGATTTGCCTCTCAGTATGATGTCTGTGGGTACTGAGCTAGAAGCATTGGTGTTCCTGAGTCTGGAAGCACTGCTGTTCCCAAGGCTTTTAAGTCAAGGGTCACAGGCTGTCCTAGGGGAAATGGAGATAAAGATGGTGGTGGTGGTGGTGATTTGACTTCTCTGGCACATGTTGCCTCCTGTGTTCACTTTAGGATGCCTTGCTGCTTCAGGTAGACTGCCGTGTGGCTGGCAGCTCTTTGGTAGTTGGTTGATTCCTTGGATGATGATTATGATGTCCAGACTATTGACCATATATCCTTCGAGCTCTCTTCTTACTTATTTTATTGATATATAGATATATGTGTGACATAATATACACATATATTCTAACTTTGATTTCAGAACTCCCAATAAAAAGTAATTCTTTGGGAACTGATAGATAGCAAACTTAATGAGACTACAATTTATATAGAGATGATCAAATTTAATTAACTATTGGTTGATAATGACTAGAAAACAGAAGTCTTGGGTGCGCCTGTGTGATCATTTGCATAAAGCAGATTCTCCAGATCACAGATAAGAGCTGAAGTAGCTACTGTAGGATTCTAACTCTTTTACTAAACTAAGATTAGTTTCTGATGAGAAGTCACCTAAAAGGATCTATCTAGCCATTCATCTGAGTTTCAAGAATATAGATAAATTGTTTTTATCCTCCAGTTCATATGTATGCATGTATATATGTATGGTATGTTCGTACACACAACATATGTATGGATATGTATGCATATGTGTATATATGCATGCATACACGTGTGTGTATAATAAGATTATCATGACCTCAACTTTAAAATAGAGATAATAGAGTCTCCCCTTGTACAAGTAAAGGATAGGAAAGGCAAAGTTGGATGGCAGTTTATCTAAAAGTGCTCTTGGAGTTTTAGTGAACTACAAGTTCAATAGAAGTCAATAGTAGAACATTGTAGCCAAAAAGATCTTAACATGATCTTGGTTGGAATTACAAGAAGTATGAATAAGGAGAAGATAAATCATACGATATGATGTACCTTCATCAGACTACATCTGCAATATTGTATTAAGCTCTGAACACCATATTTTAGGAAGCAGATTGATAAAGTGCAGCACATTCAGAAGAGAATACTCAGAGTAATAGAAGACCTAGAATTCATATCCTATAGTTAAAGAACCTGGGGACATTCATCCTGGAGAAGAGAATGCTCAGAGGACAACCAAGGTAGTTGCTTTCAAGGCTGAAAGTCTATTGCATAGAAGAATTATATTTTTTCCATTACCCAGAAAAAGAAAAGTTTGATTCAATTATTAGAAATAGAAAGTGGTAAGAAAGTGCAGGCTTTGTGTAAAGAAAAGTTTTATATTTAGAATTATCCAAAAATGAAATGTTCTTCTTCAGGAGGTAGTTGGCCTACTTGGAGGACGCAAAACAAATGCTAGTTGACCTCAGGTTGATCTTGTAGCAGTGTGAATTCTTGGGTAGGTTCACATTGTCCTGCATGGCTTGATAATATTGTTTCCAACTCCAAAATCTGTGGTTCTGTGATGTAGACATTAGGCCCAAACAGAGATATTCAGAGCATTTCAAATAAGGGGACTGATTCTGAACTGCACGAAATATAAATATCATTATAAGAGCAGGAAAAGAGTATGTAAAAGTAGCCTTTTGAAGCTTTTCATACAATTTCTTCAGATCAGTTTAGGATGAAAGAGCCTGGATTGCTTAATTGAATGCTCTAGAAAATGGAGTCATCAAGAATTTTATCCATTTAAGAGGCACTGAACATGGAGCAGGCATGCAAATGTGCCCTCCTTATAAGCCTCCACCCTAACCTAGAGAAATACTGGGGGTAGATTAAATTCCTAGTTGAGAATCATGGAATGTAAAGCTCTTCCATTCTCCCATGGTCTTGTTCTGACTGTCCCCCATATGTGGAATGCTGTACTCCTCTTGACATCCCTGAATTGAAGGACACAGTCCAATCCCTTCATTGAGGCAGCTAAATGGCACAGTAGATAGAGAACTGGGCCTAATATCAGGAAGACTTGAGTTCAAATATGACCTCAGATGCTTACAAGCTGCGCAACCATGGAGAAGTCACCCTCCATCTGCTTTAGTATTCTCATCCATAAAATGATTATAATAGTAGCACCTATCTCAGGGTTGTGGTGAGGATCAAATGAAATATTTTGTAAAGCACTTAGCATAGTGCCTAGCACAAAGTAGTCTCTTAATAAATGATTGTTCCCTTTTCTTGATTTTACAGATATGGAAACTGAGGCCAAGAGTCAATGAATGACTTACCTAAGTCACTCATATAATTTTGTAGCTGTTTTCAGTCATGTCAGACTCATAGTGACCTCTTTGGGACTTTGCTTCACTTTGTTTTGTTTTTTTGTAAAGATACTGGAAAGATTTGACATTTCTTTCTCCAACTTATTTTACAGTTGAGTAAACTAAGGTAAACAGGGTAGTGACTTGTTCAGGGTCATATGGGTGGTATCTGAGGTCAGATTTGAATTCAGATTTTCCTGACTCCAGGTCTAGTACTCTATCCACTTTACCAACTAGCCACCATACCCATATATTGAATGGTAAGATCAAGACTCTCAGGCACCTCTTTCCATTAAATCATATTGGCCACTGAATAATTTAGTAGTCACAAGGGTGCTGGATCATCTCATCTAATTTATCCCAGGCTTTGCTGGTTAGTCTACAGTCTAAGTCTCCCCCTCTTTCTTTTTAAGTAAACCTCCTGAACTCTGATCTCTAAAATAAGATCAGTAGACTTTAGGCAGAACAAGCAATTGAACAATGGAACCATGAAACTGAGAAGTCATGAAGAGGAAAGGGTAAAGAGAAGGGGGAAAGGAAGGGGAAAGAGGGGGAAGGGAAGGGGAAGGAGGGGAAAGAGAAGGGAGGGGAAGAGAAGAGAAGGGGAAGGAAGTAAAGGGGATGGAAAGGAAGGAAAAGGGAGAGGGGAAAGGAAGAGAAGGGTAGGGAAGGAAGTTGAAAGGGGAGAGAAGGGAAGGGAAGGGAAGTGGGAAAAAAAGAGCACTTCCTACCCTCACTCAGGTGTTATACATCCTTTCCCAAGAGGACTCTAGTGTTCATCAGATCTGAAAGCTGCTGCTGCTCTGTTCCAGCCACACCTTGAAATTGGCTCTTATAGTTGCAGTGCTCTCCAGGTAGACTGGAGCTCCTATTTCCTGTGGGTTTTGCATTTTCACATTTGACCAGTTTAGCCCCTGAAGACGGTTTCTCAGAATATTTTAGACAGAATTGCTTCTGCAAATATAGAGTGGGGTTCTTAACCTGGGAGCTATGTACTTGGCTCTTTTAAAAAATATTTTGATAAGCATTTTTCAATTAAATCATTTCCTTTGAAATCCCATATATTTTATTTTATGTGTTCAAAGACTTTATTCTGAGAAATGGTTCATAAACTTCATCAGACTCCCACAACTGTCCATGACACACAAAAATGGTTAAGAACTCGTAGATTACTTCAATAATTCTTCTCATGGAATCAAGAAGCAGGTACCTCTAAAACAAGGGTTCCTTTGCTAGTCTTATCAATTGGGGGGAGAAGGGAAGGTGAAATTTTGGAGTTCAAAATTTGCAAAAAAGAATGCTAAGATTGGTTTTACATATTATTTGGGGAAAATATTAAATTAAAACAAGGCTCTTAATCTGGAGTCCAGGAATTTCTAAAAATATTTTGATAATTGCATTCAGTTGCTTGCTTTCCTGTGTAATTCTATTTTTCTATTTTATAAATTTTAAAAAATTATTCTGAGAAGGGACCCATAGACTTCATCAGATTACCAAAGGAAACCACAACTCAAAAAAAGTTAAGAAGAACCCCTATTCCAGAACTATTTTTTCCACCCACCCCATCACCTCCTCTCTTCATTTTGTTCCATCTTCCTTGAATTCTCAAGTTGTCTGAATTCTTTCATTGTCAACATTCATGTCATGTTTAGGTCAATACATTTCTATAGTGTCATCAACTTTACTTTCATACCTTGAGATATTTATGATTTCATTGCTGTAGGTGAACCTTACATTAACAGCGAAAGCAACTTTGCCACGCCTTCTCATCCCGTGGCAATTCATGTCTGTGACATTCCATAAATCCACCATAGAAGGTACCAATATATCAGGGCTTCAACAAGACTGTTCGTATAAGATGGGGTATAAAAAAAAATCACAAGCAAAAATATGAATAACTAGAAAAGAAGTCACTATGAAGTTTGGGTTCAGTCAAGGGGACCTAGAGGGCCACATGTGGGTTTGAGGCAACAGACTCTCCACACCTGGCCTAATCTAATATTCCTTTCTGAAAGTGAACCCCAGAAGAAATTTAATAAAAGTATCTGATAGAGGGTTTCCATAACATCAACTTTTAGAGAATAATGCAATTTGAGCAGTCCTAGCTTTCCTTTAATAACTACTTAGTTATCATAAATTACAATTCTAACTTGCATACGTTTATACTGTCTGTTACTACCTCTTTGGTTAAAAAATTGCCTTTTCCTGTTATGTCAATCAATTACCAAATATTTACTAAACATCTACCTCACTCAAGTATTATACATCCTTTCCCCATGCTAGGCACTATTAGGAGACAAAAATACAAACCAAAACATGGTGTAAATCTTGGTTTAAAAGAGTTTACATTCTATTGGTATGGGATTGGGGAGCAACATATATATGGAGAGAGGTTTATAAAAACACATATAAGATAGTTTTGAGGAGACATTCACTAGCATATAGGGGAGAGGGAAGAGAAAAAATTCATATAGAAGATGGCACTTGAGTGATCCATGAAGGAAACTAGAGATTCTGTGAGGTGAAAGGAAGTGAGGAGAGAGTGCATGAAGCCCAGGCATGAGGAACAATGAAGGGCATTGGGCTAGAATGTAGAGTGTTTGTAAGGTAATGATATATTTCCTTTAACTTTTAAATAGTGCCACTTGTGAGCTTCAATAACCCACTTCTAGTATTTTAGGATTTTGAAAGCAAGTTCACTCTCTTTATTATTTTATACAGTTGGACATTTGCCCCCCCACTACCTTTAACCAGGCTTTCGCACTTCCTGACTTGGGATGTTTTGGGGACTCATATATTTCTTTATATGTAAGCAATTCCATATACATCTAGTTGCCCCTCTATGAAAACATTTCAAGTCTGACATTTACTAAACAAATATTTGAGCAGCTACTATGATCACTGAAGGGTGATTGCACAACCAATGTGTACAATAAAATGGCACACGTAAAATCATTGACTGGGGCTTAGAAATGGCCTTAGAGATCATTAAGAGAGACCTCTTTACTTGATAAATGAGGAAATTGAGGTAGACATGACCTACCCAAGATCCCCAAAGTTGTAAGGGGTAGAGCCAGAATTTGAAACCAGGTCCTCCTAACTCCCATGTGCCAACACCCTTTACACTGAACCCAAAAACCTATATCCTATTTGAATTAATAAGACATGAACACAGATATTGGCATTATATGATTCTCCTTTATTTTTAAAATTTATTTAATATTTATTTTCCCCTAATTATATATAAAATAATTTTAATATTCATTTCTTAAAACTTTGAGTTCCAAATTTTCTCCCTCCCTCTGCTGCCCTTTCATTGGGTAAGCAATTTGACATAGGTTATACATGTGCAGTCATGCAAAACATATTTCCTTACTAGTCCTGCTGTGGAAGAAAACACAAGAAAAACACCAAGAAAAATAAAGTCTAAAGAAGTATGCTTCAGTCAGCATTCAA
Organism: Bettongia penicillata ogilbyi; assembly: GCA_023548195.1. NCBI lineage: Eukaryota > Metazoa > Chordata > Mammalia > Diprotodontia > Potoroidae > Bettongia > Bettongia penicillata. The sequence goes on along the minus strand of JAJHZJ010000195.1, from coordinate 2,983,748 downwards.
ACTCCATCTGCTCTTTCTCTGGAGATGGAAAGTATATTTCATATTAAGTCCTTGAAAAGTGTCTTGGACAATTGTATTGCTAGGAGTAGCTAAATTATTCACAGTTGATCGTCATTCCAACTTTGCTGTTACTATGTATGCTGTTCTCCTAGTTTGGCTCACTTCACTTTGCATCAGTTCATGTAAGTCTTTCTTGATTTTTCTGAGAGCATTCTACTTGTCTTTTCTTATAGCACAATATTATTCTATCACAATCATCTACCACAGCTTGTTCAATCATTCCCCAAATGATGGACATCTACTCAATTTACAATAATTGCCACCAATAGAAAGCTGCTATAAATACTTTTGAACATGTAGGTCCTTTTCTTTTTTATTTTTTAATCTCCTTGGGATACAGACTTAGTAGTGGTGTTGTTGGATCAAAGGGTATACATGGTTTTATAGTTCTTTGAGCACAGTTCCTAATTGTTCTACAGAATGACTAAATCAATTTATAACTCCACCAGTGGTGCATTAGAGTCTCATTTCCCCACATACTCTCCAGCATTTGTCATTTTCCTTTCCTATCATATTAGCCAATCTGATGGATGTGGGGTGGTAGCTCAGAGTTGTTTTAACTTGCATTTCTCTAACCAAATTTGTCTGAAAACTGCCTATTTATATTGTTTGATCATTTATTAATTTGGGGAATAGCTCTTATTTTTATAAATTTGACTCAGTTCTCTATTAATTGAGAAATGAAGGCTTTATGAAAGATATTTACTACAAATTTTTTTCACAGTTGTGATTATTGTGTATTTCCCTTCATATTTTTCTTAAATATCCTATTCTCTCTCCCTTTTCTCCCTGTTCATCCTCAAAAAGGCTTTAGCTTCTGACTACCATCTTCTCCGATCTGCCCTCACTTCTGTCAATGCCCCCTTCTCTTATTCCCTTCCCCTCCCACTTTTCTATAGGGTAAGATCAATTTCTATACCCAGTTTAGTGTGTACGTTATTCCCTCTTTGAGTCAGTTCTGATAAGAGTAAGGTTCAAACGGTCCTGTTTACCTCCTTCATCTTTCCCTCCACAGGAGGGAAAAAAGCTCTTTTGTGCCTCTTTTACGTGAACTAACTTACCCCATTCAACCTCTTCCTTCCTCCTTCTCCCAGTGTTTTCCTCTTGTTCACTCCTTATTTTTTTAGATATCATTCCATCATAGTCAACTCATATCCAGACCATTGTCTATGTAAACTTTTTTTGCCCCAAATCTCAATAGTATTTTATTTTTTCCAAATACACATAAAGATTCATTTTTGTAAAATTTTGCATGCCAAATTTTTCTCCCTCTCTCCCTTCTCTCTGCCCTCTCCAAGAGCGCAAACAATAAGATATAGGCTTGTATATTCCTTCTGACAGCCTTGATAATGATAAAGTTCTTGGGAGTTACAAGTATCATCTTCCCATATAGGAATGTAAACAATTTATGTTTATTTTATCTTTACCTTTTTATGCTTCCCATGAGTCTTGTATTTGAAAGTAAAATTTTCTATTTAGCTTTTTTATGATCTCTTTTGGATACAAACCTAGCAGTTGTAGTGCTGGATCAAAGGGTAGGCATAGTTTTATAGCCCGTTGGACATAATTCCGAATTGCTTAACAGAATGGTTGAATCAGTTGCAACTACACCAACAATGCATTGGTGTTCCAGTTTTCCCACATTTTCTCCAACACTTTGTCATTTTCCTTTTTCATTATATTAGCCAATCTGATAGGTGTGGGGTTTTTACCTCAGAATTATTTCAATTTGCGTTTCTCTAACCAAGAGTGATTTGGAACATTTTTGTATTACTATAGATAATTTTAATTTCATTTCAAAACTGTAGGGCAATTTTTCTTGATAATTTATTGAAAGATTATACCTAGGTTCTTTATTTTTTTTATGCTGGCTTTCAGTTACTCTAATGATTCTTAAGCTACCTCTCCTCATTTTCCAGGTGGGTTGTTTTTCTGATGAAATATTAAACATTTTCTTGTACTTTTGCCTTCTTGTGACTTTGTTTTACTGTTTCTTGATATCTTTTATAGTCATTAATTACCACCTACTCAATTCTAATTTTTAAAGAATTATTTTCTTCATTGAGCTTTTGTAACTCCTTTACCCTTTGGCCAATCCTACTTTTTAGGGATCTTCTTCATTGTATTTTTGTACCTCTTTTAACATTTGGCTAATTTGGTTTTTATGGTGTTTTTTTCACTTTTGTTTGTTTGGGGTTTTTTTTGGTGCTTCATTTACCAAGCTTTTGATGCTTTCTTCATTATTTTCTTGCATCACTGTCATTTCTTTTCTCAATTTTCCTTCTATCTCTCTTATTTGATTTTTAAAATCCTTCTTGAGTTCTTATAGGGCCTGTGACCAATTTACATTTTTCTTTGAGACTTTAAATGTAGCAGCATTGATTTTTGTGGTCTTCTCCTAGTCTGTGTCTTGATCTTCCCTATCACCATAGTAACTTTCTACCATGAGGACATTTTTTTGTTTGCTCATTTTTTCAGCCTATTTCTTTATTTTTAGCTTTAGATGCTAATATGAGAATAATGGTAAGCCAATGTACAAAATATCAGATGAGAAAAAGATGTAATTAAAAGATGTAGGAAGAACTGTATTATAAAGCAACAGTCATCAAAATCATCTGTTATTAAAGAACAGAGGGATAGATCAATGGAACAGACTAGATAAGGGAGATTCAGAAATAATAGAATTCAAGAAGTCAGTAATTGACATCAACTACCTAGGGAAATGCTTCTATTTGACAAAAAATACTGCTAGGAAAACCAAAAAGCAGCCTGGCAGAAATTAAGTTTATACCAATATCTTACACTCCATCATACATTCCAAACGTATAAATGACCTTAATTTTAAAAGTCATACTATTAAAAAAAAAGAAGAGAAATATATTCTAAACCAAATAAGAGGTTGAGGTAATTACATATAATAAAATAAAATTTTTATTACTTGAAACTGAAATGTTTCTACACAGACAAGATTAATGCATCCAGAATAAGAAGGAAAGTGGTTGAATGGGGAAAATGTTCACAGCAAATTTCTCTGATAAGGATTTGGTATCCAAGATACACACACACACACACACACACACACACACACACATATATATATATATAAAGCCATTCCCCAACAAATAAATGAATAAACAAGATAAGTGAACAAAGGATATGAACAAAGAGTTCTCAAGAGGAGAAATGCAAAATATTTACAATCGCAAGAAAAAATGCTCCATAACACTAATAAGGAATGCAAATCAAAAAAACCCTGAGGCTTCATTTCACATTCTACAAATTGAGGACAATGACCAAAAATGTCAATAGTCAACTTTGGAAATGTTGTGGAAAGACAGGAACACTGTTATATGGTAGGTGGAGTTTTGAAATGGTAAAAAAAAAAAAATTGGAAAGCAATTTGGAATTATGCAAATAAAGGGACTAAAATATCCTTATCTTTCAAACCAGATATTCCATTACTCTAGGGAAGCCATTAATTAGAGTGAGAAGAAAGTTCCCATAGACCCCAAAATATTTAGAACAATACTTTTTATACAAGCTACGAATTGGAAATAACTAGATGCCATCAGTTTGGAAATGGCTAAACACATTGCGGTATTTAATGAAAGTTTACTGTGATATAAGAAGTGGTGTGTGAGGGGAGGAGCCAAGATGGCGGAGTAGAAAGACTCATGTATGCTAGCTCCAAACCCACAGCCCATATATTTCCTGCAAAAAGAACTCCCCACAAATTCTGGAGTACTGCAAGGCGTGCTGAAACACAGTGGAAAAGATCTCCATTTCAGAGAGCCCTGGAGAGCCATCCCCAGGGGTCCGTCACACTCTGGACAGCAGAGCCCACCCCTGAGCTGCCTTGGACACATGGCCCCAGAGAAGCAGATCCAAGCAGGCTTCAGGGACGGAATCTCTGGCAGCTGGGAAGGTCCCTCCACCCACAGGCGCTTCAGGTCAGTGAGACAGACATCTGGGCTGGCCAAGAGGGAAACGGGGTGTCTCCGTGATTCAGGCCCCCTTGAGAGGCAGAGGCAATAGCAGAGGCAGCAATGGTGGCCCGGGACTCCCGGACCAGCAGGCAGAAGTTCAGGGCCATTAACAAAGGTCTCTGCATAAACCCCCTGACGGAACTGAGCCTGGGAGAGGGCCCTGCCCCCACCTGCTCCATTACTGAAGGTCTTTGCATAAAGCCCCTGAGGGAACTGAGCCTGGGAGGTGGCCCTGCCCCCACCCCAGCACCAGAACTTAAGCTCACATTGAATAGCAGCCCCACCTGCAGCTGAAAGCCCATTTGAATCTCAGACTCCAAGCACTAGCTGGGCAGATCTAGGTGGGGGTGGACAGGATTCTCAGAAGTCAAGTAACTGGCTGGGAAAATGACCAGAAAAGGGAAGAAAAATAAGACTATAGAAAGCTACTTTGATGGGGTACAGATGTTCCCACCTTTCAATTCTGATGATGAGGAACAATGCTTACCATCAGGGAAAGATGTGGAGGTCGGGGCCTCTGTATCCCAGACATCCCAGGTGGATGTCTGGTGGGCTCAGGCCATGGAAGAGCTCAAAAAGGAGTTTGAAAATCAAGTTAGACAGGTGGAGGAAAAACTGGGAAGAGAAATGAGAGAGATGCAAGAAAAGCATGAAAAACAGGTCAATACCTTGGTAAAGGAGACCCAAAAAAATGCTGAAGAAAATAACACCTTGAAAAATAGGCTCACTCAATTGGCAAAAGATGTTCAAAAAGCCAAGGAGGAGAAGAATGCTTTCAAAAGAAAAATTAGCCAAATGGAAAAAGAGGTTCATAAGCTCACTGAAGAAAATAGTTCTCTCAAGATTAGAATGGAACAGATGGAGTCTAATGACTTTCTGAGAAACCAAGAAATCATAAAACAAAACCAAAAGAATGAAAAAATGGAAGATAATGTGAAATATCTCAGGGGAAAAACAACTGACCTGGAAAATAGATCCAGGAGAAACAATCTAAAAATTATGGGACTACCTGAAAGTCATGATCAAAAAAAGAGCCTAGACATCATCTTCCATGAAATTATCGAGGAAAACTGCCCTGATATTCTAGAACCAGAGGGCAAAATAAGTATTGAAAGAATCCTCTGATCACCACCTGAAAGAGATCCAAAAAGAGAAACTCCTAGGAACATTGTGGCCAAATTCCAGAATTCCCAGGTCAAGGAGAAAATCTCGCAAGCAGCTAGAAAGAAACAATTCCAGTATTGTGGAAATACAATCAGGATAACACAAGATCTAGCAGCTTCTACATTAAGGGATCTAAGGGTGTGGAATAGGATATTCCAGAAGTCAAAGGAACTAGGACCCAAACCAAGAATCACCTACTCAGCAAAACTGAGTATAATACTTCAGGGGAAAATATGGTCTTTCAATGAAACAGAGGACTTTCAATCATTCTTGATGAAAGGACCAGAGCTGAAAAGAAAATTTGACTTTCAAACACAAGAATGAGAAGAAGCATGAAAAAGTAAACAGCAAAGAGAAGTCATAAGGGACTTACCAGAGGTGAACTGTTCACATTCTTACATGGAAAGACAATATTTGTAACTCTTAAAGCATTTCAGTATCTGGGTAGTTGGTGGGACCACACAGGCACACACATACACACACACACGTACACACATGCACACACACACACATACATACATGCACGCACATACAGAGACAGAGAGCACAGAGTGAATTGAATAGAATGGGACCATATCTCAAAAGAAATTAAGTTAAACAGTGAGAGAGAAATGTAGTGGGAGGAAAGAGGGTGAAATGGAATGGGGTAAATTATCTCTCATTCAAGAGGCAAGCAGGAGACTTTTTAGTGGAGGGAAAAAGAGGAGAGCTGAGAAAAAAACATGAAGTTTACCCTCATCACATTCGACTAAAGGAAGGAATAAAATGCACACTCATTTTGGTATGAAAACCTATCTTACAATACAGGAAAGCGGGGGAGAAGGAGATAAGCAGGGTAGGGGGGATAATGGAAGGGAGGGTAATGGGAGGAGGGAGCAATTTGAAGTCAACATTCTTGGGGAGGGACAGGATCAAGAGAGAATAGAAACAATGGGGGGCAGCATAGGATGGAGGGAAATACAGTTAGTTTTACACAACATGACTATTATCGAAGTCATTTGCAAAACTACACAGATAGGGCCTATATTGAATTGCCTGCCTTCCCAAAGGGAATGGGTGGGGAGGGAGGGATGGGGAGAATTTGGAACTCAAAGTTTTAGGAACAACTGTTTAGTATTGTTCTTGCTACCAAGAAATAAGAAATACAGTTAATGGGGAATAGAAAGTCATCTGGCCCTACAGGACAAAAGAGAAGATGGGGACAAGAAAAGGGAGGGATAATAGAAGAGAGGGCAGATTGGCGATAGGGAAAATTAGAATGCTTGGTGTATTGGGGTGTGGGAGAGGGGATAAAAGAGGAGAAAATTTGGAACCCAAAATTTTGTGAAAATGAATGTAAAAAGTTAAATAAATAAATTTATATTAAAAAAAAGTAAGAAGTGGTGTGTGTGATAAATACCAAAAAGCATGGAAAGATGTATATAAACTGATGCAGAATAAAGTAAGCATAGCCACAAAAACAATATGCACACTAACTGCAATAATGTAAATGGAAAAAACAATGACACACCCAAAATCAAAAGTAAATATAACAAAATTAGAAAAATCAAGTAGGATTTGAAGAAATCTACCTCTACCTCTTCATGGAGGTGGGATATGCATAGGTGTCATACATTTCATATGGTTTGGAGTTTTTCAATGTATCAATCTGTTCTGCTGACCTTTTTCTTTCTAAAGAGTACAATTTGTCATAAGGGGTGGTTCTCTGGGAGGAGAAGGGAGAAGAATACATGGAGTACTATGGTGATGTGAGAAACAGAAGATATCGAGAAAAACTTATTTTTAAAAGCTTCAAGGTAAGTTGGGTTCCAATCCTGCCTCAAACATAGGCCACTGGGCAAATCACTTAATCTCTCCTTGCCTCAGTTTTCTCACCTGTAAAATGGAGACAACGCTACCTGTAGCACTTCTCCCATGGGGCAGTTAAGATGATCAAATGAGGCAAAATGTATAAACTGTGTTGGAAACCTTAAAGCACAGTACCGTTATCACCATCAGCCTCATTGTCATCATTATTCCAATTTAAGCCACTATTCCACACAAAAGAAACACCGAAGTCCCCTGCAATGCTATTTTCCTAAACATAGCAGTTACAGCTCCTTCATCTGACATGAAGGAAGATGAGTTATTCTGCAAAAGAAAATATTTGTTATGTTTGTAAATAGCATGGGTTATATTAGTCAGAAAGTTATAAACAATTAGGGTTTTCAGCACAGACTGTTTTATACTGGCAAAGCATGGAACAATCATTCATTCTAAATGCTTTCTCATAATATTTCTGGGAAATAGATGCACATTATGACCCTAAATCTTAAAGATGAGGTAGCTCAAGCTCAGAATAGTCAAGTCAAATACAAAGGAGGATCCAAGGGACTTTGAAGGGACCTTAGAAATTTCATCCTACCTCCTCACTTTATTTATTAATAAACTGAGACCCAGGGAAGTAAAATGTCTTTCCCAAGACCGCAAAGGTAGTAAATAGCTAAGGCAGCATTGAAACCTTGGCTATTTTTACTCTCAATCCAGAACTCTTTTCGCTAGCCCCTACTAATTTCTGATGTCCAAGATCACCTACCATAATTTCAATCCATCAGTTGATAACATGCATTTTAAGTGCCTACTTAATAAATGAGTGGCAGGCACTGTACTAGGTGCTGGGGATAGAAAAGAAATAAAACCATAAAATGTTCCTTGTGTTTATGGAACTTACCTTCTGTTTTACTTGAGGCCTGCTCTTGAACACTCCTGTTTATTGCTTAGCTTGCGTCCTCTCTCAAACTAAGATCAATCTTAAGTCTCAAGGGAAAGGCGAAACCCAAACTGAGTAAATGAAAGGTATACCAGAAATGATGGGAAAGCTCTAATATAAGCATATGTAAAGCTCTGGGTCACTAGACTTGGTTAGAAGTTACCTCCATGGGGAGGACTTAGAGAACAAAGATTGTGCTTCCTTCATGAAGCAATCATAAGTGGTGAGGGGAAAGATACGGTGGGGAGAAAACTTGTCACACCCAGAGGTTATCTTCAGTGGAAAAAGAGAATTCTTTTCCCTCGCTAGGACATGGGATCACCTTGTACCACTTGCACCCATCTACCCATCTTATTCCTGACCTAAGAATGCATGCCATACAGAATATCCAGGGTCAGAGGTGACAATGATGTCTCTGAGTCTCTGAGAAAGAATACTTACTTGCCTGGGAGTCAAGAGATCTGGTTTTGTTGCAAACTCGCCATGTGATCCTGCACAAAGTAATATTCCTCTTACAGCCTCAGTTTCCTCAACCATGAAATGAAGTGGCTGAACTAAAGGATCTTTAAAATCCTTTCCAGGTCTAATATTCTTTAAATCCGTTTTTGTGTATGTATCCATATGCATGCATATATGTGTGTTGCTATGGTAATGATGTCAGTTAAAGACAAAAACATAGAACACATACAGACACAAATATACACATATTATACAAATAACAAATACACAAAACAGATCCCCACCCCACTCCAGGCAGCAAGATTGTTAGATATAGACACAGTCTGAAAATGGAGACTTACCAAAAACATATTTCTTGCTAATGACAGGTTAGTAATGTGATTTATTTCTTAGCAGGAAATATAATTTGTGGAACTGCATAATATCCTCCCCTCTCATCACATCACTCCCTAGTACCCAGGACTTTGGCAGGTCTTAAATATTTATAATTGTCTCCTTTTTTTCCTTCACTACACCAAGTACATGATTAGAGATGGAAGAATTTGGAGGTATCTCCAAGTCAGTCCACAGGGAGAAGAAGCTTCGGAATAACTTTTTAAAACCACTGGTAACATAGGATACAACACATTTTTCATTATAGTTATGGTGTGAGGTGACCCAATAGTGTCAAACATGCTGAAGAATCAAGGACAGACAACAAAGGCTGGGGAGAAGGAAATGGTTTCTCTGAATTCTTATCAGTCTTTCAGTTAGTGACATTTAACATTCATCCATTAATTCATTTATTTAATAAACATTGTCTGAGCACTTACTCTGTGCAAGGCATAGTTCCAAATGAACACAAAGGTAAAATGAAACCATTCCTCCATTTAAGGAGTCTAGTAGAGATAACAAGGCATATACAAAAATCACTATAAATCAGAATAGAACATGATCAGTGTCATAAAAGAAGTACAAAGTGGTATAGGATTTCAGGGGAAGTAATTTGACTCATAAGATCTGTGAAGGCTTCATGAAGAAATGTTTGCATATAGACGGTGTTCATTGCAGAATGAATAAAGTCATTGATTTGAATTCAGGAAGGCCCAAATTCAAATCTTGTCTCAAACATTTGCTAACTGCATGACCCTAGGTAAGTCACTTATCTTCTGCCATGCTCAGTTTGTACATCTGTGTAATAGAGATAATAATGGCACCTATCTCTTAGGATTATTGAGAAGATCAAAGGAGATGATTTATACATAGAGTGCTTTGCAAACCATAAAGTAAGGTATAAATGCTGTTATTGTTGTCATTGTATCGTTGTTGAAGCCAGGATTTTTAATGGCTACCATTCATATAGTACTTTTAAGATCTGAAAAGAGCTTTAACTTCTGAGAGGTTCAACAATTACCCCATGTTACATATCTGGTCACAGATAGAACTCAAACTCATTTATTTTTCTTATCCCAAAGTCAATGCTATCCACCATGTCACACTGTCCTTTTGCTATTATGGAATCTATAGGACTTAGTGGCTGACTGACATTCAGTCCCTGAAGGGTCCTTGAGAGGGGTGACTGAGAATATTGGTGTCCTTAAGAGAAATAGGGAAGTCAGGAGGAGAAGCTAGTTTGCTTAGAATGGAGGAATAATTTGTGTGTTTATAGGCATGTTGAGTTTAATGCCTACCTGATCTGAAATATGAAATCACCCTTCTAGAGAATACGACAGAGCAAAATAAACACTGGTCTTAGAATCAGGAGACATGGTCCGAGCCCTGGCTCTGAACCTTTTGTGCTATGTGACTGAGCAAGTTGCTTAACTTCAACTTCAAACCTGAGTTTTTTCATCTGAAAAAAGCAATAGCATCTGCATTGTCTACCTCAAACCAAATTATTTTAAAGAAAGTGCTTTGTAAACCCATGCCTCTCCCATAGAACTGCAATGAGAGTAACCACAGTCCAGAAACATGTCCACCATCAAATGAATGACTGAGGAAGTCTGAGGTGGGAAATTTTGTAAAGAGACTAAATTTAAACTGGGATAGAAATAGGATAAATTGCACTTGAATTCATGATAGACAATACCCCCAACCACTAAGCCTCCTTCACCCCAACACACACACACACACACACACTTTGTATTTTTTGCATATATCATGTAAATACTTCTATCTTCATTGCCTAGCATTTGTGCCTGGCACAATAGTATTTTGGGATTGATGCTCATTATCTAGCCTCTGCTTAAGTTTTCCACCAATTAAGAGTCCATCACTTCCTGAGACAGTCCAATCTATATGTGTTAGTGTTGTCTCCATATCTAGATTATGAATTCCATAAGGGAAAGAACCGCCTCTTTCTCTTGCAGCTATCATAGCACCTCGGACAGTTCCAAGACACAGAAGGGCCGTAACAAATACTTGTTGATTTGAGGAATGAATCTGATATCTGGCAAGAGGTGCCTAGCCCCTTTAGCTCCATGATTGCTGTACATAAACCACAAACCATACATCATTCAGGCTGCCAGTGGATCTTGTCACTGTAGCCTCAGGGAGCAGTGAAAGATGCAGATAGACAAAGAAGAAGGGAGGAGATATGGCAAATAGCTAGAGAAATGGTTGCTCCCACTCCTTAACCTTTCCTCAATTAAGTGCTCAATTCCTTTCCTTTTTCATAGGCTCTCTGCAGGTCAGGGAGGACTGAGTGCAAATGAGAGGGACTGTAACATTGGTCAGAGGCCAAAAAAAGTATTTCTGGAAGATAACAGTGTCAGTCTTTAACACTACACCTCCCTCATTCTGCCACCATCTTCCCTTTCCTTTCATTAGTTGTTTCTGTAAGATTCCATAAGTTTGGTCTGTCAGTGATAAAATAAAAAAAAATACCCAATGACACATACAAGAATTTAGGACTGCTGGTATCATCCAAGAATCTAGAAACCCTTGTTCACTGCCAACTGAGAAAGAATGTGTATAAATTACAGGATATAGGAGGTATCAAAAGGGCTAAGAATTCTATGGCTATTGAAAAAAATGATACAAATTCCTAACAGACTAAATATGTTGAGTGTAGACCTATAGCCACATCACTAAAACTGAAGAAATAAAAGGATTTTTAAAGGATTTTTGTGTCTCTCGGTTCTAGCCTAAGGCATATGTATGGGAGTGACAGACAGACAAAGACAGATAGAGACAGAGACAATGGGGGAGGGGGGTGTGTGTGTGAAGTGGAGAAATTTGTCCATTCTCTGTCTCTATTTCTGTCTCTCCTCTCCCCCCACCAATATTTCTACTTTATAAAGTACTAGGAATTTTCAACTAGCAACCTTAATAATAACTCATATTTAATATTATTTGTCCCTAATGGTAGCCATCTCTACGGTAGGAGCAGAGGGGAAGGAGGAGAGGAGGAAGGAAAAAAAAGAAATTTACATGATAATTTTATTATATATTTTAAAGGAATAGCAAATAGAGATCTTCAGTTTCATGTGCAATCATCTTATTTATTATGCTATGTTATAGAAATACTTTATTTCATAAACTTTAAAAAATTAAATGTATAGCATTTTAAAGTTCTTTACATATATTATATACATATAATTTGTTACATACATTATTCTACTTAATCCTTACAACAACCCCACTGCTATTATTTGCCCCATTCTACTTACAGATGAGAAAACTGAAACAGGGGAAGTTTAAGTGACTTTCCCCAGGTCAGTAGTGTCGTATGGGATGTTCAGGGAGAACTAGCACCTGTGGTGTGAGGGCATGGCAAGCCCCTTTCAGGGCCACTCATCTATCTTTTGTGTCCACCTTCACCCAGCTCTCATCTATGGTTCCAAGAAGCTGTAAAATGTGCAGTGGCCATGCCTTGCTTGGTAAAACCATTTCAGCAGGTGGGCTAAACAAGGTTGAGGTTGACTGACAAGTCTCAAGAATTAGTTACGGGGTGTCTACCACAAGCATTTGAAGACTTCCTTGGGTGGAATGGGTAGGTAAGAACAATTTGTTCCAATGGTCATGAAGACAACTGAAGCAGGTACTGTGGATGGCTAGAACCTTGGTCAGACATCGAAGATGTCAAGGTCATCCACTGAATCCTGGGTCATTGTCAATTGTCTTGATTTCTATTTTGCCACTGAACTTCAATAACTGGAAAAGAGAATGAAGCTGATGACTGTGCACTCACTTAAATCCAATACACCCACTAGTCAAGACATCACCTGTGATGTCATTGATCCTCTTTGAAAATGAAGGATGAACAACTTAACAAAATAATTCATTGGAATCATATCAATCAATCAAATACCAACAAACATTTATTTAGGATCAACTATGTGCCAGGAACTATGTTAGGTGCTAGAGATACAGAGACAAAAAAGAAACAGTCTCCAGCCTTAAGAAGCTTGCATCCTATAGGGAATTCTACATATACTTATATAAGTATATATAAAGTAAATATAAGGCAATTTGTGGGGACAGCATTAGTAATGTGAGGATCTTAAAAGTTCTCATATGAAAAGTAGCATTTGAGATGCACTGTGGAGGAAACTAGAAATTATAAGAACTAGGGATTAGGAGAGAAGATATTACAGGTAAAGGGGAACAACTTGTACATAGAAATGGAAGGAGAAGTGGAGTTTTCTGTGTGAGAAAGAGCAAGAAGAAATGTTTGGCTATGCTATATAGTGTATAAACAGGAGTAATATGTAATAAAGCTGGAAAGGAAGGTCATGAAGGACAATAGATACTGAACTGTTGTTCAGTTATTTCAGTCACGTCCAACCCTTCATGACCCCATTTGGGGTTTTCTTGCAAAGATACTGGGACAGTTTGCCATTTCCTTCTCCAACTCATTTTACAAATGGGGAACTGAGGCAAACAGAGCTAAGTTACTTTTCCAGGGTCACACATCTGGTAAGTGTCTGAAGTTGAATTTGAATTCAGGTCTTCCTGACTCCAGGTCTGGCTTTCTATCTACTGTGCCATTTGTCTGCCCAAAATCTAAATAAGAAGGAAAAAAGAAAACAAACATTGATTAAGCACCAATTATGTCCCAGGTACTGTGCAAAGCACTTTATAAATATTTGATCCTTATACTTGGGAAATAGGTGTTAATATTATACCCATTTTGCAATTGAGGAAACTGAAGCTGACAGAGCTTAAGTGACTTGCCTAGGGACACACAGATAATGAATGTCTGAGGCCAAATTTTAACTCAGATCTTTATGACTCCAGATCCAGCACTATACCACCTAACTGCTTAGAAGAGTATAAATTTGATACTATAGATAATAGGGAGCCACTGATGTTTGTTGAGTAGGAGAGTAAAATGATGACACATGCTTTCAGAATATCACTTTGGAAACTTGGGTGGAAGATGATCTGCAGAGAAGAGAGGTTTGAAATGTGGAAGCCAGTTAAGAGGTCATTGCAGCAATCCAGGCAAGGGATGATGAGAAACATAGCTAGATTAGTGGTATGTGAGTGGAGGGAAAGGGAAGGATGTAAGAGATATCACGGATCTCAAACTATTGGAAATGAAAGATACCTTAGAGATTATTAGTTCAAATATTTTATTTTATAGACAAGAAAATGAAGGCTAGAGAGCTTTGACTACTTGCGCAAGATCACATAGTGATTTAGTGATGGCGCTGGGCCCAGAGCCCAGAGAGGACACCCAGTCCCACACTTTTCCATCTCATTCTATGCTGCATGCTCAGGACACACCTTACTCATTTGTAGAGCAGTCTAGGCACTCTTTTGCTCACAAATATCCCTTTCTATCTGTCACAAAGCTAATCACTAAAGTATCATTCTTTTTACAAGAAATATTCCCTTGAAGTGAGAAGTAACACATTTAGGTGTTCTTAGTCTTATAGCACCATAATGAAAATGATTTTGACTCATTCCTCTACTCCCAGAAAACTAGCTGAGATCAGCAAGAAAAGGAGAAGGGGATTCATTGGTGAGAATAAGGACTGTCATGGGAACACAAACCTAAGTATGCATGTATGTGTGTGTGGTGTGTGTACATATGTATGTATGTATGTATATGTATCAAGGGATAAGAATGCATACAATATGAAGATACAAGTTAATAGAGGGAGAAAATGGTATAAAGCAGGAAAGAGAAGAACAGGTAGGGAAGTATCTGGGTGATGAAGGTATATTTCTAGTTCATAAGTTTGCTTAAGTCAGGGCTTTTATGAATCCTTTTCTCTCATTCACCTGTATCACTGGACATCTTCAGGGTTGGAGTTAAGGTATATTGAAATTTAAAATGATGTTCTCTATATGCAGAAATATAAACAAATGAATACACACATAATTTATCACCTGTAATTTCCTTAATTTGAGGTAATATTGCAAAATATCTCTGCTACTTTTCAATGTCTTATTACTAATAAAGTATAATTAGTAAGCAAAGAAAACTCTAACCCCAAAGTAAACTAGATCCCCAAGTCTAAGACATAGAATATAGTGAAACAATTACTATAAAGAAAGACCCTAAGTATTTCAAATATTCATTACAGAATTTTCTGTGGTAGTCAAAAATATGATTGAGAGGAAGGGGTAGGGTGAAGAGGAGCGAATGCAGCTCAGCTGGACAATGGCCGAGGACCTGTGGTAAAGGAAGGTAATGCAATGTTATTGTACTCAAAGAAACAATAAATATCAGAAAGCTAGAGAAACGTGGGAAGCCTTTTAAGAACTTTTGCAGTGCTTTAAGCAGATGCAGAAAAGCAACATCTACAGTGACTACAAAAAATCAAATAAAAAGAAAATTAAACTGAAGGCTGAGTAATTTTAATGACCAGTCTTGTTCTGAGGTAAGAGAAGAAATGGACCTCTCTATTATCAAAGAGAGATAGGAGACCTATAGATGCAAAACGCCATAGATTTTTAGACATGTTCATGGTGACAGTTGGATTTATTTAACAGTTTATTTAGCAGTATTATAAGAGACTATATCCATAGCAATGGGAAAAGATATTAAGGAAGGGACTGGATCCAGAAAATGCAGGAAAAAGTATTAAGGAAGGGACTGGATGCAGGAAAAGGTATCAATAAAATTTATTTTTATAAAGAAAAGGAAAGAAGGAAGAAAGGAGGCAGAGAGGGAGGGAGGGAGGGAAGGAAGGAGAGAGGGACAGAGGGAAGGAAGGAAGGAAGGAAGGAAGGAAGGAAGGAAGGAAGGAAGGAAGGAAGGAAGGAAGGGAGGGAGGGAGGGAGGAAGGGAAAGGACAATAGGTTCCTAGTTGGCAACATGGATTAAATAATATAATTTCTTCAGTTTCTTCCTCTATAAAATGTGTATATTAGGCTAAGTAGTCTTCAAGTCCCTCTTATCTATAACAATTTTGTGATTCTAAGAGACAATTGATGAAAAGATAAAAAGAGAGAAGAAATATAGAGATAGAGACAGAGACAAAGAGAGAGTACAAAAATGAACAGGAACAGTTATAACTCATTTTCCTGTGCTTTACTTTATCATGTTGTTTTATTTTTTTTAAACAAATTGAAGGTTTATAGCAACTCTGCATCAAGCGAGTCTATTGGTGTAATTTTTACAATGGCATGTGCTCATATCCTGTCTCTGTGTTACATTTTGATAATTCTCACAATTTTTCTAACTTTTTTCATCACCATTATTATATCTGTTATGGCAATCTGTGATCAGTGACCTTTGATGTTTCTATTGTAATCATTTTGGGGCTCCATGAACAGCTTCCATATAAGATGGCAAATTTCATAGGAAAATGTTTGTCTTCTAACTTCTCCTGGACTAGCTGTTCCCGGACTCTCTCCCTCTCTCCAGACCTCACTATTCCCTGAGACACAACAATATTGAAATTGGGTCAATTAATAACCCTACAATGGTCTTTACCCATTCAAGTGAAAGGAAGAGTAAATTAATATGGCAAACTTCATTGTTGTCTTATTTTAAGAAATTGCCACAGTCACCCCAACCATTAGCAACCACCACTGTAACCAGTCAACAGTCATCAGCATTGAGATAAGATCCTCCACTACCAAAATAATTATGACACTGAAGGCTTAGATAATAGTTAGCATTTTTGAGCAATAAAGTATTTGAATTATGTACATGGTTTTTAGACATAATACTATTGCACATTTAATAGACCATAGTATAGTATAGACACAACTTTTATACACATTGGGACACCAAAAGATCCGTGGGCAATAGGTCTATGCCGATGGATTATTGGATCCAAGGCTGAAAAGGATCTTGGGAGACCATTTAGTCCAAACTTTATTGCAATATTCACTTTATTGTGGTGGTCTAGAACCAAACAAAATCTTTCCAAGATATGACTATATGGAAATGGCCATTCTCTTTGATTGAAGCTAAAAAGAACCTCCCAAAATAAAAGTTATTGGGTACATACAAGAGAGTTTCTCAGGAGTCACTTCTGTAGTGCAACTTTTAAAGTTTTAAGAGCATGACATCTCCTTAAGGTCAACAAGAAGAAGCCAACCTAAATTATGGTCAATGCAGACTAATTTCTAATCTTAGCAGATGTAAATTAATATTAAGGTACATTGTAGTGAAGAAAGGTGATGACATAATGAAAGACAGAAATAGAATGAGGGAATGAGGAGTAATCTGTATGGAGTTTGGAAAGGGGGCAGTGCCTCCATTGTTCAGTGGAAAGAATGCCTTGATTGACTTACATGAGCAATCCAGGCTGCTAGGTAGCTTTATTTGTACAGTAAGGAAGGGAGACTCACTAGGTAACCATAGTTCAATGACACTGTCCCTTAAGACCTTCCAATTCTCTTTGTTCTGAATCTATATTCATGTAATCATCTCCTGATTTTAATTTGGCCTATCTATTAGAAAGAGACAGTACTTACATCCACATGTAGGTACAACTGTCCCTTTATAGTTATATTTCTCAGTCTAAATAAATAACAGACTTCCCCCTTTTTGACTATATAACCTTTAAGTTCCCTTTAACTTCTAAATTCCATGAAGGTAAGCTGGTTTTCTGATTTATTAATCAGCCTTTTGAAAGTTTAACTTGTAGCTTTGGGGGACATAATAATGTGGTAGAAAGGGCACCAGACTTGTAGTTAAAACACTTGGATTCAAAATCTGGTTGAGCTGTTGAACTTCAGAGAATCCATTTAACTTTTCTGGGCCTCAGTATCTCCATCTGTAAAACAAGGAGTTTGGACTAAATGATCTCCCAAGATCCTTTTCAGTCTTGAATCCAATAATCCATCAGCCTAGACCAATTTACTAAATCCTATTCAAGCTATGGGCAAACAGACAGATTGGGGTTTGGACACAAAATCTCTGAGAATTAGCTTAGAACAAGAAGAGAGAAGGAACAAAAATTGTGAATCCTATACTAACTAACTTTTCTTATCTACCTTGATACATCTAGTTTGTTTATGACATAGAACTCTACATTTTAAATGAGAAAACTTGAAACTAGCTCCATGCCTTCCAGTAGGCCTTTTACATAAAGTTGTTCATTGACTTCTTGTTTTTTGTTTTTTTTAATATAAATTTATTTATTTAACTTTTTACATTCATTTTCACAAAATTTTGGGTTCCAAATTTTCTCCCCATTTCTCCCTTCCCCCCACACCAATACACCGAGCAATCTAATTTTCCCTATCACCAATCTGCCCTCTCTTCTATTATCCCTCCCTTCTCTTGTCCCCATCTTCTCTTTTGCCCTGTAGGGCCAGATGACTTTCTATTCCCCACTAACTGTATTTCTTATTTCCTAGTAGCAAGAACAACACTAAACAGTTGTTCCTAAAACTTTGAGTTCCAAATTCTCCCCATCACTCCCTCCCTACCCATTCCCTTTGGGAAAGCAGGCAATTCAGTATAGACCATATCTGTGTAGTTTTATAAATGACTTCCATAATAGTCATATTGTGTAAGACTAACTGTATTTCCCTCCATCCTAGCCTGCCCCCCATTGTTTCTATTCTGTCTTTTGATCCTGTTCCTCCCTGAGTGTTGACTTCAAATAGCTCCCTCCTCCCATTGTCCTCCCTTCCATCATTCCCCCCACCCTGCTTATCTCCTTCTCCCCCACTTTCCTGTATTGTAAGATAGGTTTTCATACCAAAATGAGTGTGCATTTTATTCCTTCCTTTAGTCGAATGTGATGAAGGTAAACTTCATGTTTTTTTCTCAGCTCCCCTCTTTTACCCTCCACTAAAAAGTCTCCTGCTTGCCTCTTGAATGAGATAATTTACCCCATTCCATTTCACCCTCTCTCCTCCCACTACATTTCTCTCTCACCGTTTACCTTAATTTCTTTTAAGATATGGTCCCATACTCTTCAATTCACTCTGTGCTCTCTGTCTCTGTATGTGCACGCATGTGTATATGTGTGTGCGTGCACCTGTGTATGTGTGTGTGTGTATGTGTGTGTGGTCCTACCAACTACCCAGATAATGAAAAGTTTTAAGAGTTACAAATATTTTCTTTCCATGTAGGAATGCAAACAGTTCAACTTTAGTAAATCCCTTATGACTTCTCTTTGCTGTTTGCTTTTTCATGCTTCTTCTCATGTTTTGTGTTTGAAAGGCAAATTTTCTTTTCAGCTCTGGTCTTTTCATCAAAAATGCTTAAAAGTCCTCTATTTCATTGAAAGACCATATTTTCCCCTGAGGTATTATACTCAGTTTTGCTGAGTAGGTGATTCTTGGTTTGAGTCCTAGTTCCTTTGACTTCTGGAATATCTTATTCCATGCCCTTCAATCCCTTAATGTAGAAGCTGCTAGATCTTGTGTTATCCTGATTGTATTTCCACAATACTGAAATTGTTTCTTTCTAGCTGCTTCCAATATTTTCTCCTTGACCTGGGAATTCTGGAATTTGGCCACAATGTTCCTAGGAGTTTCTCTTTTTTGGATCTCTTTCAGGTGGTGATCAGTGGATTCCTTCAATACTTATTGTGCCCTCTGATTCTAGAATCTCAGGGCAGTTTTCCTTGATAATTTCATGAAAGATGATGTCTAGGCTCTTTTTTTGATCATGCTTTCAGGTAGTCCCATAATTTTTAAATTGTCTCTCCTGGATCTATTTTCCAGGTCAGTTGTTTTTCCCATGAGATATTTCACATTCTCTTCCATTTTTTCATTCTTTTGGTTTTGTTTTGTGATTTCTTGGTTTCTCAGAAAGTCATTAGCCTCCATCTGTTCCATTCTAATTTTGAGAGAACTATTTTCTTCAGTGAACTTTTGAACCTCTTTTTCCATTTGACTAATTCTGCTTTTGAAAGCATTCTTCTCCTCATTGGCTTTTTGAACCTCTTTTGCCAATTGAGTGAGCCTATTTTTCAAAGTGTTATTTTCTGCAGCATTTTTTTAGGTCTCCTTTAGCAGGGTATTGATCTGTTTCTCATGCTTTAATTGCATCTCTCTCTTTTCTCTCCCAGTTTACCTCCACCTGTCTAACTTGATTTTCAAAATCCTTTTTGAGCTCTTCTATGGCCTGAGCCCATTGGATATCTATTTTGGATGTTTGGGGTAGAGAGGCCTTGACTTCTATGTCTTTCCCTGATGGTAAGTATTGTTCCTCGTCATCAGAAATGAAAGGTGGGAACATCGGTTCCCCAAGGTAGTAGCCTTCTATGGTTTTATTTTTTTTTCCCTTTTCTGGGCATTTTCCCAGCCAGTTACTTGACTTCTGAGATTCCTTTCCACCCCCACCTAGATCTGCCCAGCTAGTGCTTGGGGTCTGAGATTCAAGTGCTGCTCCCCAGCCTCAGGGCTTTCAGCTGCAGGCAGGGCTACTATTCAATGTGAGCTTAAGTTCTGGTGCTCTGAGCCTGAAATAAAGACCCAAGAGTATTAGGATAGCTATCTCATAAAGGAGGAACTAGATTTCCTCTACTTGGCCCCAGAAAACAGAGCCAGAAGGGACAGGTGGAAGTTACAAGTGTGTGTGTGAGTGTGTGGGGGGGAATTCTAACAGGTAGAGATGTCCAAAAGTAGAATAGCGTCCGTCAACACATAGATTGAATTTTCCAATGTTAAGGGTCTTCCAACAGAGGTTGAGTGATCATTTCTCAGGTATGTTGTAGATTAAATTATTGCTCATGTATAGGTTGAACTAAGTGGTCTTTGATGTCCCTGAGCAGTCTAGAATTCTATGTAAATGAAGTACAAAATCTGGAAGAGCCTGAGTAGAAAAGCTTAAAGATAAGCTGTGCTTGAACAAGTCTAGATAATCTTGGTGGAACTCATCATGAGAAGCTTGGACAAAGGGAGACTGTCTATGGCAACTCATAAAGACCAATTAACTAGCACAGTAAAGAGATTATTAGATTTGGAATCAGGAAGATGCAGGTTCAAATCTTACCACAGATACTTTTATCTGTCATTTGAGCATGGGTAAATCATTTTACTTTTCTCAGTTTATATTTTTATCTATAAAAAAGGAATAATAATACCTTTCAGAGTTATTGTAAGGGGTCAGGAGTCATAATGGTTGCAAACCTTTGCAAATCTTAAAACACTATATACATGTCAGTTATCTATTATATATGCT
This sequence comes from Bettongia penicillata ogilbyi, assembly GCA_023548195.1. Lineage (NCBI taxonomy): Eukaryota > Metazoa > Chordata > Mammalia > Diprotodontia > Potoroidae > Bettongia > Bettongia penicillata. The sequence goes on along the minus strand of JAJHZJ010000195.1, from coordinate 2,962,795 downwards.
ATGTCATTATATTTAGCATATTATTCATTATAAATAGCATATTAGGTATACTATGCTATCATAAATGCTAGTTGTTATTATTTGTTTGCTTGTTTATTATTTGTTAAAGCAAAAGGGTGGTATGTCCTGTATTGGTGAAAGGAATATCCACTGTGCTGGGATCATGAATCCTTGAGATATCGTATTGCTTCTCAGAGCATGCTGTTCTATCCTTCTAGAAAACATATCTGATAAGCCCTTATCTCCTCCCAAATATAGGGGTTCTAAAATAATGATGAGAGATAATGTATTTTAGTGAAGAAATGATTAGCCTTAAAGGCAGGAAGATATGGGTCCTTCCCCTGACATATACAGGCTTAGCCCTTAAGCTGTCTGTTTTTTAGGCAACTTTCTAAGACAGTGTTTAAGGGAAGGCACTATCTCACATTAGGAGAAAGAGTTCCATATACCAATGAAATCACAAGTCTGGTCTCTATCCCTCTCTGAAAGAATCAATAACAATATCTTTATAAAATAAAGTTGTGAATAGAGAGGAAGAAATTAAGGAGAATAGGAAAAATAGTCACAGTAGCACACTACAGGGTGCACAGCTGTAACCAGGAATTTTTGCATCTGGGTCAAACATCAACATTGTAGCCCAAACTGTGGGGAAATGGAATGAAAGATCCCTCAGGTACAGAGGGAGCAAAGGGTGGGTATGGAAACAGATTTGTGGTGGGAGGCAGAAATGAAGAAACCACAAGATTGTTGGGAGTAAAGCCGCTCACTCCTTATCCCATAGGAAGTAGTTCTTTTGGCAATTTCCTATTTTAATTAATCCTTGATAACTTGGTGGTCTGTTCACATCTGGCAGCTAAGGAGGTTTACTGGGAGGTTTACCACAAAATCACAGATGTTTTTGGGGAGGAGGGTGAAAGAGGATTTGAAGCTCACCCCACCCTCCTTTTGTGTTTGTCCTTCATTCTTAAAGAGGACCATGACATCAAGATGATGACATGACTTGCAGTTGACTTTGATTTGAGTGAAGGAGGGCTGTCCAAGGTCACCAACCTCACTTTCTTCTCCGAAGCCTTCTGAGCTCAATGTATCATGTTAGAGATGGAAGGAATTCTAACTCTTATTGAAATTAAGCTAAGATGAAGTCAAATGGAGCCCAGATCTCACAGATTCAAAGACTGGCAGAGTTAGAGGAAGTCCCAAAGACTACACTGGACAACGACCTTTATTACTAGTAAGGACCCAAAACCATGTTAGAGCAGGAACCAGAATACAGATCACCTGGTTCTTAGTCCATGGTTTGATCAGCCAGATTTTTAAAATTTGGTCTCAGGAGGGGGTGAGGGACACCAGCATTTCCAGGTCTCAGAACTCAGAACAAGCAGTTAAGTAGGGAGGAGTTCCCCCTCCATCTTTCCAGTTGCACCCTAACCCATATCACTCTCTACTTCAGAATCCAATCCTCTACAAAGTTTTAGTAGTTTGGGGATCTGAGTGCAGTGGCTAAATTTCAAGGCAATAAAAATCCCTAGAATAAGAGACAGAGACATCCCCAGGAAGGAAGATGAACCAGAAGAGGCAGAGGGGCAGTAAACTACCCCATCTGGCCTCATCTTAAGTACTCAGCCCTTCCCATGGCACCTCTCCTAGGGTAGGCAGAGCTGAAAGGCCACAGAGAGCTTAGGGAAGTAATCCCCTTCTCCAGTTATCAGGTTTCTTTCTGCCCAACTCACCCTCCACAGAGCCCAGTCACCTAAATAACACTCATACATCCCCATGGGAAATATTAGGAAGCTGAGGAGCATAAAATTTCAAGAAAAAGACATGATTCCCAGGTCTAGGGAGGCCAAGAATGCCCGAGTAATGGCTGAGGCGCTTTCTACTTTATCTTATCTAGCTTTACCTGAAGGACTCACTTCTTTTCAGTCTAGAGGTATATGGGAGGTTGAGATGGGTGGACTTCTCAGACTTTTATTTTTCCTGGTGCTGTCAAGCTGCGTTGTTCCTTCTCCCTTGGCAAAGAGAATAGCATGTATGTATTGAAGTAGCCTCTGAAGGACTAACATTGTCAAAGCTAAGAGGACCAGATTGTTGGACCAGACTGGAGCTTCTCACTCCACCCCTATGCCAAGCAAGGGCTAATGTCCCCCAAGTCACGTCCTTTACCATCTATCTCTTCCCTCTCATCCGAAGAACTCTTTGAGATGGTCAACCTCTTCTGTGCCAACTAGGAAACTGTTCCTTCCCCTGCTATCACTATTCTGTTATCAATTCAGCAAGGCCACAGTTATAAGTTTATTTTTCCCACCCTCCTGGGCTCTGTTCCCACCTCCTTCCTTAGTCAGCCCTTCAAGTTTCTCACTCTGAGGGAAGTTTCCATCTTTTGAACATATTTCCACTTAAGGAAAATGTTCAATTGCTTCACCCAAAGAGGATTGCTCACCGCACACGTAACAATTTTGTTAGATTCAGCCAGATCCATTTCTTCACCGATCCCTCTTCACCATACCATATTAATTCCCATTCCTCAGCTTCACTACTGCCTAGCACAGAATACCTTTCTGCTCTTCCCCACCTATTCAAATGTTACTTCAAGATAGCTTAAATCTAATCTTCTATATGAAGCCTTGCCTGGCTATCTCATTGATTCCTCCTTTCTCTGACCTCCTACTGAGTCTATAGTTTGTTCAACATCCATTAGCACTTGATTACCTGTTGGCATGTACTGCTCTTTAATTGCTTAATACATTAGTTTTGCCAAGTTCATATCTCTCATTCACTGCCTTATATTAGTTCTTTTATCTCTCATAGGCATAGTGTGAGTGCTAACTTCATAAAGGATATTCAATAGATGATGTTTTTCCTCTTGTGCCCCAACAGAAACACCAATTCATTAGTAGAAGTAAAAATGAAATGATTGACAGATGCTGCTATCTTAGAATCTTTGGGAGCTGCTGTCTGGTAGTATCTGTCCTCATCAAGTAGAAAGATATGATAGCCAAAGGCAACACAGATTTACAATATAAACTCATTTGCACAAGATTACACAGGAGAAAGAGAAAGATCATAAGCAGCATCACCTCATAGAGCAGCAAGGAATAGTAAAAGGAAAAGTGTGTTCATAAAAAAGCTTGATGTGAGACCCTGTTAAAGCACATCACCCCAAGAAAGCTGGCACATGAAATTGAAAGAAAGGCAACAGATAAAAACGGAAAAGATCTGTTAGGATTTCATGGTAAATGATTTTCTCTATCACTGACAGTGGAAACATCATGTCTGAACCCTGGCATCCTCACCTATGAATAGCAATGTCCTCTAGATGCTCCCATTTGCAGGTGAGATTATGCTAATTCAATCAAGTTACATAGCATCATTAAATCTCATCAATGAAACCCATAATCATTCAAAACAGTTCAGTCCAACTATCCACACAGGAAAAGCCAAGTGGAGGAAGATTGTCTGTGTTCCAGAATATGACATGAATTTACATGGACGATCCGTAAAGTGCATAACTTGTATGGACATTATAGACAATGACCTGCATCCTGAATTGAATAGGATGGAGAGAGCTGCCTGGGTTGCAGTAGGAGAAATGCTCTTTGCTTTCAATGACCCAAGCATTTCCCTGAAATTTAACTCTATTTTCAACAGCAATGTTCATCCAGTACTGATATATAGCTGTGAATCATGGAATATTTCCATCTCTGAGAAATCAAAATTATGGCAGAAACAAATGATGGCCATAAATAGCCTGTAGCATGTTACCAATGATGAACATAAAGCTTATCACCAAAGAAATGCATCACTAGAAACAGAAAGTATGTCAGTTATATAAAAGGAGCAAAAGATTATAGATTGTCTGCCTGCGTACTACACTGGCACCTACATAATGTCAAGAAAAATAGTGAGCTCTTAGTACATTATCCCCTTTGAAGGACTTATGAGTGTGGGAAATAGAGGAAAAAAGAGATGAAAAGTTATGGAAAGATTGCTTTCTGGACCATTGGAAGAAGTATTCACATTAATGAGATTCCAAATATTTTGAAATATTGAAGTCTCCGGTGAATATACAATAAGGGTTATATGAAAACAAGTAAAGAAACAAAACCCTATGTAATATGATCATGGGATCATAGATTAGAGATGGAAGAGATCTCAGAAGTCATTGAATTCAAACCCCTTATTTTACAGAGAAGGAACAAAAGGTTTAGAAGGGTTATGTTCTTTCTCCAGGGACAAACTTGTAGTTAAGCAACAGAACCCAGATCTGATCTTTGACTTCGTGATATTACTATAAGAAACATATCCTTAAAATATGACTTAAAAAAAGTCAAGCCTTCTGTGTGAAAATATTTGTGGCTTCACTATTTTTAATAGAAAAAAAAACCTGGAGAGAGCTTGGGGCCCAGTGGGAATTACCGACCAAAATATGGTAGAGCAATGGAAGGAAATATTACAATGCAAAAAAAATATCAAGAAACACTGGAAATATAGATGGAATCATGAAAAATGAAAAAGCATTACTAGAAAAACAATATTTACATTTCTTAATCTATACAAAAATACATATGAAAACAGGAGTGAATAAATAAAACAAGAGATTGGAAAGAGACAGAGGAAGTAAATGACAGTTTTTTATACTAATGATTTATAGAAATTATTTGTTAAATGTAAGACACTTAAAATGTGTGTTTAATCATTCTTGCCCTTGTTAAAAATTGATTTCACAATAAACTATTTAGAAGGAAATAACTCTCATGACTTTTGACTTATTGTCTGGTTCCTTAAGGTATTGGGTATTAGATCCAAAGATTCAGGATCTAGAGAAAGAAGTACCTCCTTTTTTTAGATTCAACTGAATGCGACCCATGGCATATTTTGTTCCGTGTCATTTCATAAGTTAGAAATTAAGAAGAAACCTGGAATTTGTGCAAGTCAAAAGCAGAAATCTAGCCTCAGTTATTGTCTTTTTTTCTCCTAAAGCTTGATTCCTTTGGACCCCTCTGAACAATTTGTGAGCCACATATTAGATTTCTCACCCAGAAGGATGTAGGGTCCCAGCGTTAGAAGAAAATAAAATAGGATCCATATGTCACAAAATGTTAAAGCTAAAGGGACTCGAAAGATTATCTAGACATTTCTACAAATGAGGAAACTGAGGTCAGATGAATGGCTTGCCTAAAATCATGAAGCTACTTATAACAGAATCATCTCTCCTGTCTTCCAGGGAGAGTTCTCTGGTTCCCTGGACATCATAGGATTTTAGAATGGAAACAAACCTTGGAAATCACTGAGTCTAAACCATCATATCACAGGTGAGGAAACTGAGGTCAGTGATGACCAAAGAACATTGATTGCTATATTGACATATAACAATTTGTTGAGTGAGCATGGTTATAGTATTGAAAAGGATTCTCTATTGATGCCTGGCATATAGTTAATAAATGCACATAAATTGAATGGTTTTTAAAAGGACACCCAAGCAACCCCCAAGGTAGCAGCAGAGGCACCCACAAAAAGAGGGAAGGTCTGAAAATCACTTCATCCCCAAATAGAAAACAAAGTGTGTATTGTGTCACATGTCTCAAGATGTGATAAACAAAGTCATGTTTCAATGTATGTAAGCTTCAAAAAGATAAAAATGTCTCACACTCTTATCTTTACTAAGGATGCTGGGGGGTGGGGGGAAGGGTCTGTGACCAAGGGGGATAAATAGAGGAACCACAAACCATTCACCTGGTCTTCTACACAATAGTATACCTAGGCTTACCCAGCCCCTTTCTTCCCACCCCCAATTCTGCACACAGGGGAAAGCTCTCTCTGGTAAGGCAGAATTGCTTTCCTGTATCAGAGCCCAGCTCATAAAATGCTATTAAGTGAATTACAGATGACCTAATTCCCAGCTGTAGGACACATTCCATTAGAGGCAGGCTGGCTGCCAAGTAATGTCAGCATTGCCTGCATGGCAGGCAGAAGTGATTTGAAACTACCCTGCCACTCACTGTCTGGGCCTTGGAGAGTGCAGCCTTTAGTATCCAGGAGAATTGCTTTCATTCCCCAACCTCAGCCCTAGGCCTTCTTCCAGGAAATATATTTGTCATCTTCAGAAGCTCTTCATTGGATATAACTAAGGCTTGCCATCACAAGAGCAACCAGTGGCTCTCACCCCGCTATAAATGTTTAGAATGTTCATCTGCACATGTTTCTGTCACTCACTAACATCACATCTTTCTTGATCAAATTTATATTCTTGACAATTCCCTTCATTTGAGTCTCTTTTTTTTCCCTCATTTCATTTATGTTTGAGTCTCCATGACCCCATTTGAGATTTTACTGGCAAACATCTTGGAGTGGTTTGCCATTTTCTTTTTCCAGCTCTTTTACAGATGAGGAAACTGAGGCAATCAGGGTTAAGTGACTTGCACAGGGTCACACAACTAATAAGAATCTAAGGCCAAATTTGAACTCAGGTCCTCCTGACTTGAGGCTTGGGGCTCTATCCACTGTGCCACCTTTTGTTTTTCTACTTTTCTTAAAACCTAGTAAGGTACTGCTGGGCAAGTATCATGAGATATTCTTCTCTCTTTCTCTCCCTCTCTCTCTCTCTCTCTCATGCGTGCGTGTGTGGGTGTGTGTGGGTGGGTGGGTGCACATGTGCATGCCCATCCTCCACAGTATTAAACTCTTAATAAGTCCTGGATAGTACTTGTAGGAAAGATGACTTCAAAGAGGAAGCATTGTAGGGAAGAGGAGGGAGAGTCCATGGTCAAAAATTTTAGGCTCTGCCACCATTTCTTCAATCTGAGAGAAAAAATGAAGAACATTGGATTTGGAGTAAAAAAGAAAAAAATAACAAATCTGGCCCAATAAACTAGCTCTCCTATTTTTGCCTGTCTGACCTTAGACAAGAGTTAGCTTCTCTACAACTCAGTTTCTTCTGTAAAATGAGCAAACTGGACTTGATGATTTCCAGAGTCCTTTTCAGATCTAAAATCTTGCCATCCTATCCTTTAATTTTGTCCAATTCAACAAACATTTGTTAAGGGCTTACTGATTGCACAGCATTGTGCTAAGTGCTCTAGTTTTTCTATGAATGAATAAAAGATAAGAGGAAGGAACGAAATGGTGAAATGAGAGTTATGGCAGATCTCAACTAGGGCATGACTTAATATTCTAAACTATTGGAAAAAGAAAGAGCATAAGAGTCATCTAATACAACTTTCTCGTTTTCAGAAAAGGAAACTGAAGCCCAAAGTGACACAAGTATGCCCTGCTAAGCCAGGACCAAAACCCACATCTCCTGAACATCAAACCAGAAAATCTCAAATGCAGTCATAAAAATTTGGACATGACTATAAAATAACTGAATTCTCTCTCTCTCTCTCTTTCTCTCTCTCTCTCTCTCTCTCTCTCTCTCTCTCTCTCTCTCTCTCTCTCTCTCTCTCTCTCTGTCTCTTTCTCTCTCTCTCTCTCTCTCTGATACATATTGGCTATATGACCCTGGGCAAATCACTTAACCCTCTTTTTCTCAGTTTCCTCATCTATAAAATGAGCAAGATAAGTAAATGGCAAAGCTACTACAGTATCTCTGCCAAGAAAACCTCAAATGGGATCACAAAGAGTCAAACAAAATTGAAAAACAACTTAACCAGAATGAATGACGAGTATACTGAGAAAATTTCAAAGCCCTCTAAAAACTAACCTAATTTTAACATGCATCAGTATGTGTGCATTGCTAACCAATGCAGCTTTGCTGGAAGAGGGAGCATGGGACTTAACTTGGATTCATAGAAACTTAGGTTCAAATCCCACTTCAGTCAAAGACTAGCCGGGCAATCTTGGGCAAATCAACTATCTTCTCTGTGTTTAAGTGGTCTCTTCTACCAAAGGAAGGGGGTGGCCTCTAAAGTCAATTCCTGCTCTAAATAGATGCTATGGATTTACTGGAGACATATTTAGAGTCTTTGGTTTTATGAAGGAAAGAGTAGTAGTAGACTAGGAGTCAAGAGGCCTGGCTCTTGGATTTGGTTTTGCCCCTATTAAGCTGTGTGACCTTGGGTAAATCGTTTCACTTGTTGAATTCTCAGTTTTTCATCTGTAAAATGAAGGGGTGAGATCTAACATTTTCTAACCTTTTGATTAGCAAACAAAATCTCTGTTGCTTAAGATGCGTGTGAGTTAGCCTTCCTGAACGCGTATCACTAATGATAGCTGGTTGGCTCTTGACGATCAATAACCAATTTTGATGTAAAACCAATATGTCCAATATCTAAGGATAAGTCAATGTATCCTGACATCTTTCTTAAATGCTAGAAAAGTCCAGACTTCTAAAAAGGGTTCACAAGTAGACAAGAGTTCACTCCCAGAATATTATTTTTTAAAATTTATTACTTTTATTTTCATTCTAAATCACCATTGATTAGACAGAAGCAAATCAAAACAACTCTGAAGTCCCACATTATAACTATCAGAGTGGCTAACATGACAAAACAAGTAGATGATAAATGTTGGAGAAGATGTGAGAGAGTTGGAACATTAATTCAGTGTTGGTGGGATTGTGAGCTGATCCAGTCATTCTAGGGAGCAATTTGGAACTATACTCAAAGAGTTACAAAAATGTGCGTACCCTTTGACCCAGCAATATGACTTCTAGGATGATAAAAATGGGAAAGGGTCCCACATGTACAAAAAAATTTATAACAGCTCTTTTTATAGTGGTCAAGAACTGGAAATTGAGGGGATGCCCACCAATTGGGGAATGGCTGAACAAGTTGTGGTATATGAATGGAAAGGAATACTATTGTGCTATGATGAACAGAAAGACTTCAGAAAAACCTGGAAAGACTCATATGAACTGATGCTCAGTGAAATGAGCAGAACCAGGAAAACGTTATACATGGTAGCAACCACAGTATGTGAGGTACTGTTTTTGATAGACAGTCCTTCACAGCATAGCAAGGACCTAAAACATTCCCAAAGTACTCGATGCAAAATGCCATCCACATCCAGAGAAAAAACTGTAGAATCAGAATGCAGAATGAAGCAGACAGTTTTCTTTTTTGTTATGTTTTGGTTTGGTTATTCTCATGATTTCTCGCATTAGTTCTAATTCTATTATACAATATGACTAATGTGAAATTGTGTTTCATGCGAATGTATATGTAGAACTCATATGATTGCATGCCATCTTGGGCAGGGAGGAGGGAGGGAAGAAGTGAAAATTTAAAACATATGAAAGTGACTGTTGAAAACTTGAAATTTAAAACAAATAGACTAATAAAAAATAAAATAAAAATGTGTTTATTTTCCCAGAATCTTAATTAGAGTGTCTGGCACCTGAGGCAATTAGCATGAAAGGAACCCTCAAATCAGCTTTTAAGACAAATTCAGTTGTGAAGATGGGGATATGAAGATTGCCTTCAGTTCTCGGGTTACAAGGTCCTGTGGAGAGAAAGATCTCAGGCACAGCCCCATGGGAGGGTGACAGAGGCTTAGGATATCTCAAGGTCAAAGTTGCATCTGAGGATCTGGAACCTTCCTCTTTTAAATAATTATCCTTGCTGTCAAGGTGTTAAGTTCAGTTGTTTTTTTCTTGCTGAATGAATACAAAGGCTTTCAGTACCCTATAAATTCTGGCATTCTAGGTCAAAGCCCAACTCACCCAGCTTTAGGTACAGCTCTTATCAACTCTCATGGCACAATACCAAGTGAGCCACATTGAAGCAATGCAGAGGACAATTGCAGGTGGTATTTTACCACTCCCTACCACATTCAAACAATCATAGGATCAGAGTTGGTTTGGAGCAGAAAGAAATTTCCATTTGTCTCTTTATTTTCTCCTTGTGTCTTCTTTCCATCATGTTTTCTTTTCCAGTATCTTTTTTTTTTACCCTGACACTCCCTATCTTCTCCTGTGTTTTCTGTCCCCTGTATCACTTTCCAGGAGCACCAGAAGGCTAGTAACAGTTCTTTCCTAGCTGAACAGTGTTCTAGGCTCCCAAAGGGGTACACAAGAAGGATCAGTGACAAGGTCCTCTCTCCATTATCACAAAGCTTATGGTCTGATCAAGGTTGCAAAAGAGATCTATGAGAAAAAGACAGCTTAGACCAAGCAGCATGGGAATGAAAAATCAATATGATATACAGCACAGATGAGAAGGTGAAGGGAAGGTCTGAGCACTGTAGGGCAAAATTACTCAGAGTAAGTTTTGCTGAAATAAAAGGAATTTTTAACATGCTTTTTTAAATAGCTACATTATTGAAAAGCATTTCAAAGTAGGAAAAGAAACCTGCTTAGCAAAAGGGAGAGCAATTCAAGTAGAGGAGCAGCATAACAATAATGGTAGCTCACATTTATAATATTTTATGGTTGGACAGCTAGGTGGTGCAGTGGATAGAGCACCAGTGCAGGAGTCAGAAGGATCTGAGTTCAAATCTCACCTCAGACCCTTGATACTCACTAGCTGTGTGACCTTGGGCAAGTCACTTAACCCCAACTGCCTCATCCTGGGTCATCTCCAGTCATCCTGAGGAATATCTGGTCACTGGATTCAGATGACTCTGGAGGAGGTCACTGGATTCAGATGACTCTGGAGGAGAAGTGAGGCTGGTGACCTGCACAGCCCTCCCTCCCTCAAAACAAAGTCAAGTGCAAGTCATATCATCATTTCTCTGATGGCATGGTCTTCGGCAATGAAGGACGAATGCACACATTTTGTGGTTACAAAACTTTGGAATATACACTATTTCATTTCATCTTCACAACTCTCTGTTTTAGGTAATGAGAAGTCTGAGATATTAGAAAGGAAGTATATTCAGAGTCAGAAGATTCAAATTTACCTCTGCAAAGTTCTATGCAACCTTGTGTAAGTCACAGAATCTCAGAGTTGGAAGGGACATAGATTCTGTGTGATCTTAGGTAAATAATTTTTTTAATCTTTTTTTAAAACTGAATTTTTTTTGTTCTTTCTTGCCACATCACTGAGAAGAGAACAACTGCTTTTTAACAGTCTCCAGAGAAAGAGAACCTGATCTATTTCTAGTTAGCCATTTCCCTAATTGTCAAGAATTTCTTTCTTTTTGACGAGTTGAAAATCTATCTTAAATTTGATCTATTGGTTCTAGTTTTGTACCCTAAGACCAGACTAGGTTGGACCTTTTTCTCCATCACAACCACTCAAAAATCCCTGTCTTCTTTTCCCCAAACTAAACACCTCCAATTTCTTCAGCTCACCTGATCTTCATCCCGGAAATAACATTCATTTTGTATATATTTATGCATGCACTTGTCTCCACCTTTAGAATGCAAGCTTCCTGCAATCAAGTATTATTTCATTCATTGTATTTGTATCCACAATGCCTAACACAGTGTCTGGCATGTAATAGGTACTTCTAACTGATTGATGTAACACACATAGAACAATTGAAAGAATTATAGATTTGAAATCAGAGGACCTGGTTTTGATCCATGGCCCCGTATATTTTTGATAAGTGATTCTGGACTCAGTGCACCTATTTTCTTTTTACGTAGGAGATTTGGAGAATCGTGCTATCAATAGATAATCAATCCTTCTTCTATGAGGAATATTTCCATGGTAAAGATATATGCCTTCCGTGAATGTATAGCCCCCATTTAAGAAATATGTATCACCATTCAACAAACTAGTGAATTATCCTCATCTATGTCAATACTCGGCATATATGGAACAAAGTTATCGTCATAGACATATTGGTTATAAAATTTCATTATACTCTTGAAAGGTACCTTATCCAAAAAAGAGGCTTTCTAGACTTCATTTTCTTTCTAATGAACTAATTTTTTTAATTGATAAAATCATTTTAAAAAAGAAAAACAATAGGGTCTTTTATCCTCTATTTCCCTCTGGTTTTGGTGGGGAGGGAGAAGGGTTGACTGGTAGGACGTAGTCATCTATAGAAAATCACCTATCAAAGCTTGTCTGTTGCTTTCTTTTGTTTTCTTGGAGAGTGTCTTCAATGGGTAGATAGGCTGTTCTCATAAGCCCTCAAGAGTGTATAGAAATGAGAGAACATTTGCCTGAGTCAGAAGCTATTATTATCCTTTCCTATCTGCCCCTTGGTTCAGTCAAAGCCCATTTGTGATCTTTTCCATTCTTCTGGAATCTTTGAGCTATCTTGAAAAATGATTCTTGAGTGTGTTTGAAATTGTGGCACTTTCAGCAGGTATTTCTCTTTTATGTGCTTGGTTGGGACCAAGCACTCTTATCACTCTCAATTTTTTAAAAGCTATTATCACTTTTTCATATAATACATTAGGTGTGGAGGTGGAGTCCAAAATATGGCAGTTCCGCTATCATTGCTGGTAAGGATAAACCATGATAGAAATGCTGGCAGACAAAGAAGACGTATGAGAACACACCTTCCTATGTCCCCAAGCTACTTTGCTGAGGTTGGGGAGGAGCTGTGTCCACAAATCTGAGACATTGCATATATCATTAAAATTTTTCCTACGTGTTGATTGGTTTTGCCAATCCCCTTCCTTCTCCCCCTTTTTTACTTCTCTTTCTTTTTATCTTAAAAAAACAACACTGTGTTATATGGAATGGCCTTCTGACAGGGGAAAGAAGGAAAGATGGTGGGGTTGGAATATGAGCAATACATAAAAAAAAAGATATCACTAAAAATCTATTTTTAAAACTCCAGCAGATCTAAGCCATTTTGTATCTGTTATTTCTTCTGCATTCTTCAGATAGCATGCCTATTTTGATCTCACACCAAACTCTCTGCAGGTTCATTTTCTCCTGAGCAGCTTCTAATCTTCCATTCTTCTCCTCCAAGGCATTTTACAAATGAGCTTGTAAGCTTAAAAGGTTTATCCTTGGCTGCTGTGGCTCTTGTCTTAGCAGCTTTCTGGCCCTTTCAGCTTCTTTGTTGGGACAACTGTTTTTGAATTGTTAACCCTTCTCTAGAATAGGGGAACAGTCACAGTCCTCATGCTCATCTATTTATTTTTTTTGGTGGGGCGGGGGATGAGGAGGAACTGACAATTTGCTTTAAAAAAATTTTTTTAGAGGTCCCAACTTCTGTGTCTTCTTTCAAGACTTTGCTTAAATCTCACCTTCTGCAAGAGGTCTTTTTCTGGTCTCTCATTGTCACTCGCATTCCACTGTTAGTGCTTTTTCTCTGAGATTACTTCCATGTACGCTGTATGGATCTTATACGTACATAGTTACATGAATGTTTTCTTCCCCATTAGAATGTAAGTTTCTTGAAGTCAAGGACCATGTTTTTTCCTTTCTTTCTATCCCCAGTTCTTATCACAGCACCTGGCACATAAGTACACATATAATAAATGCCTGTTGACTGACTAATTGAGATTGAAGCTGCTGTAATCTAATACAATGCTTCTTGGCATTGTTCAATAGTTCCAACTCTTTATTAGCCTATTTGGGGTTTTCTTGGCAGAGATACTGGAGTGGTACCATTTCCTTCTGCATCTCATTTTACAGATGTGGAATTAGGCAAATGGCATTAAGTGATTTGCCCAGGGTCACACAGCTAGTAAGTCTTTGAGACTAGACTCTTCCTGACTCCAACCCAGCACTCCATTCACAGCACCATCTTGCTGCCCTAATATAATGCCCACTTCATACCATTATCTTCTCTTTTAATGTTTTTTCCCTGATTTCTTAGCTAACTAGCTGATGAACTAACCACTTGGACTGCTGATTTTGAAATGACTAATTCTTATCACAATTACTTTTTACCTTCTAGTTTCTAGCTTATTTTTTGGTGCTCATACCTTCCAACTTGCTTCTTAAAAATTATATATATATATATAAAAACATATTATGTATATAATACACATATGATATATATAACATATATTATCATATAATGTATGCTAATATCTATCACAATTATATATTTCATATTAATAATATTATATAAATATTATATTATTAATATTCAGGCTTCAGGATTATTAGAAACTTTTAAACATTTTCATTCCATGATCCTCAACAATATTTTCCAAAATATGGATATTGTGTTAACTTCCACCTTAAAATCACTGAGTGATTTTATATTGACTTAGTTTATTATTTTTCAAATGTTCTCTCCAAAAACTTTGTCCTTTTTTCAAAGGTACTGGACTTATTTTCAGATCTCAAGCTCTGATTGTACTTGACACTGTTAAACATTCCCTCCATGATACTTCTTTGGATTCTACAATATTGGATTCCATAACATTGTTTCTTTATAATTTTAATCCTACTTCTCTGTTCCTCTTTCAGAACATATCCTTTACTGGCTCTTTCCATACTTTAAATCTGAGTGCCTCCCAAAGTTCAATCTCTGGCTCTATTTTCTTCTCTTTTTATAATCCATCATTGGTGATCTTATCCACTCCAATGACTTCAATAATCCCTTCTATAAAGATCTCTCCAAAATCTGTATCACAGGACAGATTTAGAGATGGAAAGTATCTTAACCGTCATCCAGGCCAAACCTGTCCCCCTCACCCCATTTTACAGATGAGGAAAGTAAATTACTTTCCTCCAGGAAGTTAAGTGACATGGCAAACACAAGGTCAGAATTTGAGCCTAGACCCTCTAACCCCAGTCCTGGCTGTTCTTACACTATACCACACTACAACTAACCTTTCTCTAAAGATATAGTCCCATTATCCAGCTGTCTATTGGATAACTCCACTTTACTGACCCGCTGCCCTCCAAATTGACATCGTTTACCTAAGCTCCACATATTCCCCTTAAAATGTATCCCTCCTTGACAGGGTCAAAAGAGAGAAAGAATAAGTGGCCAGCAGGATAGGATGGAGGGAAATAGAGTTAGTATTTCATGACATGACTGTTATAGAAGTATTTTACATAGCTACACATGTATAACCTATATCAAATTGTTTGCCTTCTCAAATAGGGTGGGGACGGACGAGAAAGGAGAGAAGTTGGAGCTCAAAGTTTTAAAAAGGAATGTTAAAGTTTGTCTTTACATGCAACTGGGAAATAAATATACAGGCAATGGCATAGAAATCTATCTTACCATACAGGAAAATAGAAGGGGAAGAGAATAAGGGGGGGGAGGGTGATAGAATGGAAGCAGATTGGGGGAAGGGGCAATCAGAATACAAGCCATTTTGGAGTGGGGAGAGGGAAGAGATGGGGAGAAAATTTGGAACCCAAAATCTTGTGAATTGAATGTTGAAATCTAAAAATTAATTCATTTTAGAAAGTAAATCGCTCCATTGGAAAAAAGAAATGTATCCCTTCTCTAACTTCTTTATTTCTGATGATGCAACTCAAAGTCTTATCACCTTGAAATTATCTTTTAACTCTTAAGTCTCATTCACCCCTCATATCCAAGCAGTTGCCAAATTCTATCAAATCTAACCTACAATATCTTTCATATCTGTTCTACTTCCTCTGCAATTAACTTGCCTAAGAATCCATCTTGTCTAGATAACTGAAGAAGCCTCCTTACTGGTCTTTCTGCTTTAGTCTCTATCATCTCCACAATGTACCACTGATCACATCACATCCCTCCTGAAAACTTTCAGTGGTTCTAGACTAAAGCATCAACTCCTTATCCTGGCATTTGATACCCTCTAGAATCTCTCTCCATTCTTCCTTTATGTGAGCCTTATCTCATATTACTTCCTTTCAAGGTCTTTACATTCTAATCAAATTAGATCACCTACATCTTGGTGTAGAATGTGGGATGAAATATTCAGTGCTGAGAGAAGGAAAAATGACTAAAGCAATTTTACCTCTATATAGTATTGTTTCAAGGTTAAGGAGAAAATTACTTGTGCCTTAAAAAATCCCTGAAACAAGTAGGCACCCAGTCAAATTTTCAGTCATACTCACTATCCCTGTTCTCATCTTGACCTCTCCTATTCCCATGACTTTATAAATATTGTCCACCAATGCTAGGATTGGAAACACTTACTAACATCTACCCTCAACTCCTATCCTTAGATACACCTTTTGAAATCCCTCCCTTTCTTCAAGGTCCAGTGCTAAGTCCAATTACTAAGAAGTAATTTCTGACCACTTCAGCAGAAAGTGTGATACAACAAAAAGGACTCTGGATTTGGAGTCACCGAATCTGATTTTAAATCCTGGTTCTTCCACTTGTTACCTATGTAACTTTAGAGGAAGGAGTACGCTGGAGCCAGAGCAAGAACTGCCAAATTTTCGGTGTAAGTGTTTACACCTCAGAAATGCTCATCAGAGTTTGACTTATTGTTCTCTTGATTTCTAGACTTAAGAAAGTGATCGAGAAAATGTCAATGACACAGATTAAACTGAAAAGTGTGTCAGAGTACTTTTTATTCCCGTCCACCTCAGAGTCTTAGTTGTTAAATATTTACCAAGGTGTCCTCTGCCTTGAACAATCACTTTACTTCCATGGACCTCAATTTCCTCTTCTGACCGTTGAAGGAATTAGACAAGATGGCCACCAGGATGCCTTAGATTTGTAAATCTCTGATCCCAAGATCCTCCTGAATTTCTCACAGAACTTTGTGTGTCTTACCATGACACAAATTGCATTCTCCCTTGCATCAACACTATTTATGTTTATTTTCATCTATTCTATTAAATTATAAGCTACCTAATTTCTTTTTGTCTCCTTTTACCACAGAACCTAACACATTTTCTTTCATAGAAAAGATGCTTAATAAAAGTTGAATTGAACTGCATCTTGCCATGTGGAGTCAAAATGTACTTCATCATGCTGCTTTTTGTACATACACGCACATGTGCACATGCACACACAGACACAAACACACACACACACACACACACACACCCCTGAAGAGCTTGAAGCATTTGTTCCTTACTCTCCAGGATTAAGATTATGAATATTGAAGGGCTTGAGACAGCAGAAACTGTGGGCCCTGAGACTGTGGAACATCTTCTGGGAGGTAGAGTCATAGTATGGTGACTATGCTACATGGAGCGAGGTGGGAGAGGGGAAGGAAGACCCAGGACAGGCATCCTAGAGTAAACTAGGGAAGAGATACTAGATCATCTACATCTTGGCGTAGATTCTGAGATAAAACATTTAATGCTGAGAGAAGGAAGAAGAAATGACTAAAACAACTTTACCTTCTGTGTAGTATTATTTCAAGTTCAAGGAGGAAGCCTCCTGTCCCTCCAAAAATCTCTATAACTTGCAGGCATCCAGTGCCTGGAATTCTTCCTGATGGTTTCGTTCCCCAAAGAGAGAAAAAAGATTCTCTCAAATACAAATGATTGAGAAATAAGTATGTGAGTATGAATATGTTTTGACTTAGAGAAGTAGTGGGGCAGATGTTGCCACAGAGAGAAGACAATGAGCAGAAAGGGGTGGCTGGTGACACTAAAGACAAATTTCATGAATGTCAATTTCATCCTAGATCAGAGCCAACTCCATTGCCTTCATCCTGTGCACAAATCTATGGAAGCTGTGAGCACTGATATTTCATGTCTGAGGGACATGTTGTTGAAGTTGTACTCTGGTTCCCAGTCCTTACTATTGTCACCATATAAACTTCCCCACATCTTACTGATGGTGGATTAACACTGTCATCATAAAAAGTAGATAATATACTTCATGAGTGCTTGGGATTTTTCCTCACTGCCTAAGTTTTGGGTTGTGAAGCTGTACAGACCATGAGGCCAGAGTCACCATCCCCACCTCTACCCCCACCCCTGTCTGGTAGTTGTTTATCCAAACTTCAGACATATGAAATAAGAAGCCACTGGACTATTACCCTTACAAACCGAAATCTATCATGTGAGGACGAATGTTATGGAGCAGTACAAAGGCACCAGGGCTCACAGCCTGGAGGGGCCCCAGAGAACTCCACTCATCCTAACACATCAGTAATGTGAAATTGGCTGAGGCAGCTGAACCCATGCCAACCTTGTCAGGGAAATGACTTCATCGACTTTTCTCTGGCTAGCTGTGACTCAATGATCCCATCCTCCCAAGATCCTAAGAAGGGCACCTCAAAGCATTAAACAAAGAAATCTTTTTTATTAGTCAGCCTTGCCTTAAGTCTATATTGAAAATTAATTTTTCAGTTGAGGTACTAAAAGCTTTTTCAAAGTTCAATGAAAGCACCCACTCTTGACAAGAGATTCCAGGCATGCAGCAAGTAAAGCTCTAAAACCTGCCAAAGAGTTTGCTGTTCCTGGTAGCCATCTTCTAGACAATGTTGTTCTTTTGAATTCTCTCTTCCCACCTTCTTCTCTATCCTAGACTAATATAGCAACAGAATTCTTCCTCTCTTTCTACAGTATGACATCTGTCCAAGCAAGGACTTTTCACTTCATAGATCCCTTCATGTAGAATGTGTGTGTGTATGTGGGTACTTGCCCACACACACATTTCTATGTATTTGTTCACCTAGCAGTTCAACAATTTTCTCACCAAAATGTCTTTTTTTCCTCTGTATTTCTCAAAACCAGCTAACATTTATTAATCTCTCTCTACTTCATCCTTCTTTATGTTTCCCTTCTTTTCCTTGATTCTAGTTTCAATGACAGCCATTTGGGCAATATATTCTTCTCAAAAGGTACTACATAAAATAAAATTTTACATTTGAGAGCAGTCAATGGTGCAGAATGAAAAGTTTGGATACCATAATTTTTGTTCACTCAGAAAATATACTCATTCTGAATATGTAGGATAATACAATCATAAAAGTTAGTAGGGACCTGGAAGGATAACTCATCCAAGTTCCCACACAGTATGGAAACCATTTCCACAGCATCCCTGAATAGAAGGTCAATCCATCCTGCACTTAAATATATCCAGTGAGAAGCAGCCAACAACTTAGCAAGAGGGCTCATTCTATCACTATATAGCTCTAATCATATAGTTTTCTTGGGGGGAGGGAGGGTGAAAATTTGACAAAACATGGGAGTTTATTGGTATAGAGAACTCCCAGTGAGGGAATTTCTTCTACCAATGCAGATCAGACTCTGACCTGGGATTTATACCTTTAGAGAGTTGGTCTACAGGATCAGGAAGAGTCAGACAGTACAAAAAAAAGGAGCACTGAGAGAGGAAGCATCTCACCTAGGATCCCAGACAAAATGTGTAAGAGACAGGAATCAAACACAAGCCTTTGTCTTTGTTATCTCCCTCATTGGAATATAAATTCTTAGGGTGAGAGGAAGGATTGTTTCATTCTTTGTACCTGAATTCCAAAACCTAGCACAGTACCTGGCACCTAGCAGGTGTTCAACAATGCTTGTCAACTGTTGACTGAGGCTGATTTTCCATATGCGACAAAGTTGTAATGATAAAAATAAAATGTAATGTTTAGGTCACCCTCTTTGGAAAGTATTTTCCTAACAAGAACCTTGTGAAGAACACGGGGAACATGACTTAACAGAAGTCATCCTGAGATAAAAATGAAATGTTGTTCTGTTCCACTATCAAGATGGTGACTTTATAAGAATCGAATGATGTGAGTAAAAATATTTAGACATTTCCCATTTTTTTGTTTTTGAATTTACTCTTAGAATAATTTTCAGGAATACTGATGCTACAACAATGATGTGGAGAAAAATGTCCTGTTGTAGATGTCTTTCTCATCATCTGAAAGGACTTTCATATATTTGAGAACAAACTTTCCACCATTGCCTCCTCATCCTCCAATCAATTGTTGTTCTTGCCTCTCTAAAGGCAATACCTTCTGAAATTATTACAAGCCCAAAAATGTGTGTCTCCTGTTCTCTTCAGTGTCACATTCTTAATTGTCTTTCCTCTTCCTGGTTTATATTTCTAGGCCCAAAATCAAGAATTAATCTTTGACTTGGGTATCCTACACAAGGATAGCTTCAACACTGACCCAAACAACTTGCTTCGTATTTAAATTATTCATGCCTTATCCTTCTTACTATGTGTTTAGAGAGAAGTGTCCCTCTTCCCCCATCCCAATATTCTCTCTGATAAAATCAGTTCTAGTATCTAATATCCTCTGCCTTGGTTCTCTCCTCTAAAGGAGACTGGAGTACAGACCTGAGCTACTTTGGGTAGAAGAAAATGAATCCTAACTGGTACATGCCTCTAAGGTTACAGTTCTTACACTTTTTGTTCTCAGGATTCTTTGCATAAAATCTTAAATATTATTAAAGACTTGAAGAGATTTTTTTATATGAGTTATATATGTGAATAAGTTCATTGATATCTACCATACTAGAAACAAAAACTGATAAATTTTTTAAAAATTGAATTCTTTTTAAAATAACAATCCCTATTGTGTATTAACATAAATAATGTATTTTATGAAAATCAACTCCATTTTACAAAACAAAAATAACTTACTAAGAGTGACATTTTTAATATATTTTGCAAATCTATTTAATGTTTGACTTGATAGAAGACAGCTGGATTCTTATATCTGCTCATGCATTCAATCTGTTGAGTTATATTGTTTTGACTGAAAGATTTGAAGTAAACCTAGATGCACACAGATTTGGAAAAGGGAATAATATTTTAATAGATAAATAACATTATAGCATTATTATGAAAACAGCTTTGACCTTGCAGATCCCCAAGATCCTTGAGGGGTATATGGACCTCACTTTGAGAGGTTGCTCCAAGATAACAACTAGAAACTGATACACAGAATTGAAAGAGGATACTAGAGAGATTCAGGGGACTGGCTTTTTGTTGTCCAATGCATTCTGAAAAAACAACACCACTATAACTCATAGAACTCAAGTGTTTGTAATTACTGGACAGTTTTTTGGTGGTATGGGGAGCATGGAGAACATCTATGTGCTATGCCTAATAACCTTCCAATGAGAGAAAGAAACCCCTCTGACTTTGCATGAAAGTTAGAAAACCTGCTTCAGAGAGCAGTTTGACATTGATTGACAGGAAGTCCAAGGAGCAGTTGTGGTAGAGTCGATGGACCACAACGAAATGACCCTAATGTTCCTGGTGTTGCTATATGAAGAAAAACTGTTTCAGCAAAAAGCCTCCTAGGCACTTATATGGGTTCATATGGGTAATCTGGAAGCTGGAAAAGAAGTTGATACACAGAGAGCACATTCAGAAGTACCATACATTGGTCTCATTTGGCACCTGGAAATCTCACCAAGCAAAAGTCACCAAAAGCAAAATGGAAACTGGTTCAAATATGCCAGCCCAGATGGAAGTATGGGACAAGCTTATTGTAGTCTGGAACAACTTACAGGGCAATTTTTCCTGGAGGTCAGGGTCATTTTGGTAATAGTACCAGAGAGCGCACACAAAGAGTCCAAGCTATATTTTGCTACAATTATGGACAAAGTGGACCCATGTGTCCTGACTGCTTACCTCAAGAGATTTCCTGGGTCTCTTCCATTTTTCAATTGTTCACATGACCTGAAGGTGTTGGTATATCTAGATGACATTGTTATCATTCTATATGAAAAAATATTGCAAGATATGTTAGCGAAGAGAACTTTTAAGCTTGTCTAGAGGCCATTGGTCTAATAAGTGTCAGTAAGGGAAGTTCTTCAGAAACTTTGTCAAGAATGGGAGTCCTATTAGTGTGAAAATGTATTTAACAAGAATGTATGTGTACAGTCCAATTAAGATTGCCTGCTGTCTTTGGGAGGGAGCAAGGAAGAAGGAGGAGAAAGTTTAAAACTTATTGAAGTGATTGTTGAAAATTATATACAAATAAAACAATAAACTTGGAGGAGAATAAAAAGAATGGGAGTCATACAATACCTTCTTATCAGGGAGTGTTTCCCAAACCCAAGAAGACAATGGCTCTCTTCTTCTGGCCATATCTAAAGAACTAACAAGAACTAAAGTTAATCCTATTGTCTGATGGCTGCAACATTGTATCAACATCACAAAGCCTTTTGGCAAACATACCTGTGACTATATAATTGAGAAGAACCAAAATCAGAAGAGGATAACAGAGTAATTTGCCCAGGACCCTCTGACAACACGTGGATATTGTTGGTGCTGAGAAATGTGAGCAGGAATTTGAGGACTTGGTCAGCTGCTACAATCATACACCAGTGTTGTCCAAGCAAACCTTCTGTGTCAGACAAATGCCAGCCTAGAGGTCTTGGGAGTAGATTTTTCTACAATGACACCAGTAGCCACCAGAAGCACGTAGCATTTTCTGGTAGAAAACTCACTGATATTGTGAGTCCTTATATGAACCACATTTTGGAGTTCTTGCCTTTGAAGTGAACTGTCACAGTTAAGGTATGAGATGATGTATACATAGTTTAATCCCAGGTATGGATGGAGAGGGAAATACATCCCCTGACATATTTTGACAAGGGCTAAATGGGATTCTATCAGCCAGAGGTTAGGAGTAGCTTTAGCTAGCTATGTTTATCACTCATTACCATTCAGAGAACACTAATTTGGATGCAAGCTTCATATCCTATATAAGCCTTCTGAGACTGAACCTATGAAGATATTTGTGGAGGTAGTGAAGGTACTCTCTGAACCAAAGGTCACTTACATAAGAAAGCATCTCATAAGCCATCAATTGGAGTAAATATAGCATTGAACTAATTCTGCCTGCTTTGCTTGTCTATGAACAATTGGCACTAAACATAGTTGTTGGATAATTGCCATGTGGGGGTAATGGATAGATCACTGGACTTGAAGTCAGAAAACTTGTACTCCAATCCTATCACCGCCATTTACTAAATGACTGCGCAAGTCACGACCTCTCTGGGCCTCATTTTTCTCATCTAGGGGCATGTAGACGTCATGACTTCCAGCATTTTTGTTGTTGTTTCCAAATCTTTGTGACCACATTTAGAATTTTCTGGGCAAACATAGTAGAGCAGTTTGGCATTTCTTTTTCTAGCTTATTTCAGAAATGAGGAAACTGAGGCAATGAGTTACGTGACTTGCCCAGGATAACACAGCTAGTAAGTGTCTAAGGATGGATTTGAACTCACAAAGATAAGCTTTTTTGACTCCAGGCCCAGCACTCTATCCACTGTGCTACCTAGATGACTTGTAACATCTAATGTCCTATTAATGTCACTATTAATTTTTGATTAATACCTACCTATTAATATTAATATAATATATGTAATGAGTGATATATAATGAAATGATTATAGGTAATGAGTGATAAATATAGCTATATAATATATATAATATATACATAATATAATATAATAATATATTAATACCTATCAATACCCATCATCCTATGATAGAAGCCAAAAGAAAGCCTAATTTATTGGAGGGCATCTTGTTGTCAAGAGAATATATTAGCCATATACAATAGAATCCTGTTCTGAATTATAAGTGGTTCTCCATGGTTTGGATTTTTTTGTTTCTTTTTAAGGAGCTATCTTTTTTCTTTTTGGTATGGTATGTTTTTGAAGAGGAAATGGCATCACTATGAGTCAAGTTTCAATGTGTCCGACTGTGGTTGATCAGACCAATAGGAGCTTGGAATGCTCTACCACAGATTGAGCACAGATAGTCCGTGTGAATATTTGGGATGGATACTCCAAACTTGCGCATCCTTTTTTTTTTTAAAGTACTACTCAAGTTCTACCAACTAAAAGTTAAGGGCGTATTATAGGATAATAATGAAATACTATATGATGATTTTGATTCAAGAGAGAACTCTGAGGCTGGAACAAAACAAGTTCCATTGGTCAAGATGGCATCATATATACAAGAGAATTGAAAGACTTGTGCTCTGTGTTTAAAGGAAAGTGTTACTGACTCCTGTCCCTAACTCAGAGTACATAAGGCTTTTAAAGTAATCATAAACTTCATATCTAAAGGGTATGGAAAGTACATAGCCAGCATTCCAGGGGTGACCAACATGTACAGACCTAAGGCTTCTCCAGGAGCACAGATTTTATGGAAGAAGCATTTGTCATTGCATGAGTTTTCTGCTGAGATCAGATCTGAACAAGGCGCGGAGCTAACTATTCAGAGCTCTTCAGTCTGTCAGGACTTAAATTTAGAAGACGTCATGTCATCCTCAAGAGACCCACAACCAAAGCATTCCAATTGTACACTCCCAAACATGCTGGGAATCTTAAGTCCTGGGCAGAGAACTCAGTGGAATTAAGGTGTAGCTTTTTGAGTTTATACATCCAGTGCCACAAAGAATGATGCTGTGGGTTTTTCCAATTGTTTTCCCAATTTGTAGATAGGAACCTCAACAAGGTAAGCTTCTTTCTCACTAAAGTTCCCAAAGGCATCTCTAATTCATCATGCCCAAAATTGAACTTATTATCTTTTCCTAACTCCCCTATTGTTGTTAAGGATATTACCATACTATGCACCAAGATGCCATCTTTACAGTTATCCAGGTTCACAACCTCAGAGTCATTTTACACCCTCCCCTTCAGTCAGTTGGCAAATGTTTCCAATTCCATCTCCTCAATATCTGTCATTCATTGCCTTCTTTCCACTTATACATCCACTACTCAAGTTCAGGCTTTCATTATCCCTCACCTGTATTAGATTGCAACAGACTTTTCATTCTTTTCCATTGACATGGCCAGTCCCTCTGCAGTCTACACTCCACACAGTTCTAGTGGCTCTCTATTGTCTCCAGGATCAAACAACTTCTTACATTTTAATTCTAGAGCTCTTCACCACCTCAATCTACCCTAGCTTTCCAGGCTTACTACAGGGAGAAGCATTCAAGTCAAGATAAGGTGAAATACCACCTACAGATCCCATTCACAGAGGCAGAAGCCAAGGTTGGATGGTGTGAAGATGAGAGAGAGAGAGAGAGAGAGAGAGAGAGAGAGAGAGAGAGAGAGAGAGAGAGAGAGGTGGAAATGATGACCAGAATGGAGGCAGCATAATGGGAGTGCGGGAAGAAATTATTCAATTTCACATATGTGAAAAGTGAGGCTTACCTCTGAGGCTAAGCGATTTTCTCAGTCTTATCACTATTGTGTGTCTGACCCAGGATTTTAACTCAGGTCCACCTTGACTCCAAGTCCCGAATGGTACCTACTGCCCTGCCGAGGAAGGGGTAGTTCTGTACATCTTATGTTACTTTAGCTCATACCTATACTTTCCCTAATTTAGGTGTGAAGATTATGAAACTGACAATTTGCATTCTAAGTGGGAAAAGGCTTATCAAGACTTTGGATGACATTTCACTGCTTCTAAAATCATACAGTCAGCTTAGACAATTACAGATAGGTATTCTGGATTCTGAAAGCCTTTTCAGTGGCAATTCCAACTCTGGTACCAGTTGTCACAGACAAGACATAGCCCTGATGATGAACTCTGACTTTTACCTCTCACCAGAACCTCCCATGTAAGGCAGCCCTTTCCTACCCCTATGGGATGAGAGAGTCTCCCACCTAAAACCTTTAGAATTCTTCTCTGGTCCGCGGGTTTCTAGACTCAGTGAACATCATCTTTTCTCTCTATTCCCACTTCTGAGTCTGACGTAAGATGAAATCATTAACCTTGTCAAATAAAAGCGATTTAGAGATAGAAATTGAATGGAGGCTATACTGAGATCACCATCGCTTATAAATTGCAGCAATAGCCACAGCAGGTCCACTGAGGGGAAAGGTATACAGGAAGATTAGCTCACTGGGTTACTTGCTATCAAATAAGTCTCTGGAATTGGTGTTTCTGAGCAGAAGAACATTTCATCCTACTTCCTTTTCTATTATGTACACTACAGCAGTTTTCCCATGCTCCCCCTCTACTGTACAGACCATAAAAGACTAGATCTCAAAGACATCTAATGCAAAAGATTTTTTGTTTTTTTTTTTCATTTTCTTCCCTCCTAGTTTTCCTGGGTATCCCTGGAAGTAAACTAACTCTTAATAATGGTCTTTTCCTTGTGCAAAGCTCTGTTAGGGAGTGGAGGAAGGAAGAGGAGTTGTACCAAAACTTTCTTGGGGTATTGTGGCATATGTGGGGCTTTTTTCTTGTAGTTTGAAGTTTGCTTTCCTCTAAATCAGTAACCAAAGCACTAGTATTCCTAACTGAAGACTGAGCACCCAGTCACTGCAGGTGTTCCAGGCAGAAGTGGGCACAGCCACCTGCTTAATATTTTAAGAGTGAGGGCCAGCCCTCGAATGGAGATTTCTGTCACAGATCCTCTCTGAGGATTCAGTCACTAAACCACATTTAGCATTCATTGTGCTGGACCTTTATTTGAGCTGACACTATCTGAGCTCCTATGTCATACAACCTCAATCCACCCCCCAGATCCTCAACCCCCCCCCCCATCTCCCTGGCTCTAAGATACAGGCAACAAAAGGCCCTGTCACCTGCCCCTCCCCAGAGCTCTGGAGAAGTGTTGGGGTGGGAGATATGAGAGAGAGAGAGAGAGAGAGAGAGAGAGAGAGAGAGAGAGAGAGAGAGAGAGAGAGAGAGAGAGAGAGAGAAGATGAAAGGAAAGGGTGTGGCCCCTCTGCTACCAATAGCAGAGATTTGCTGAAAAGAGGGCCTGAAGACATTGACACAGCTCCCCTGCCTCCCTAAGGAGAAGGGGAAACCGCTGCTTCCCTGAGGCCATTTCAAAGAAGGGGGGAGGGTCCCCAAAGTACCTGGGGAATTCTGTCCCTGCCATCTTGCAATAGGAAACCACTTCTTTAGAAAATATATATCTCAGGCATGAAATAAGCACCCCCCTCTCTGTGCCCTGCTGCTTCTTCCTCTGATTTTTTCCCTTGTGTGCGTGACGTGATTCAGTAATCCAAAGGGATTTTTCATATTCCCTTTCACCAGCTCCAGTGCACCAGCAAAGTGCGACTTTCTCCTTAGCCCTCCTCTTCTCTCTCCTCCCCTTTTCATTCCCCTCCCCCACTTCCCCTCATTTACATACAAACACTCCCTCCCTGGCTCCTTTTCCTCTCTCTCCTCTGTAGCCCCCATTTACATCATGCTAGGGTCTCCATGGAAACCAGAAGGAGAGCAGCTGTCTCCTGGTGCTGAGGCAGCCAAGAATTCCCCGATAAAGCAAGTGGCAAAGAACAGGAGACAGAAGCAGAGGGCTCTCTGACCAGCTGTAAGGAGTCCTTTCCCTCAAGAGTACAGTTCTGGGGAGGGGTTAGGAGCATTTGGGTAAAGGGGGCAGAGGATACATAAATGGGCACCTCTGTGGGAGCAAACATACCAATGAGCAGGGAAAGGGAGAGTTCTGCTCATTTGAGCTATGGCCCTGGAGTACGCAGAAGGAAACTTATCTTGTTCCTGAAACACACAGGGTTCTCATCTGAGCACACACACACACACACACACACACACACACACACACACACACATCTCTCTCTCTCTCTCTCTCTCTCTCTCTCTCTCTCTCTCTCTCTCTCTCTCTCTCTCTCTCGTTATCAACAAACAACCCCCAACCCTAATTTAGAAGAGATTTAATGGATCTTGTCTCCATCTTTATTTCATTATAATACAGGTACTTCCATAACCTAGCCCAGTAATACCCTGAGAGGGCAAGTAATGAGGAAAGTGCCTGGTCTACTGGAAATCAGAGCTTCCTGGTCCTGGTTTTTTTGGCATTTGGGAAATACTACAAAGATGACTTTTTTATTTACATACATACCATTCAAGCAAATACTCTCAGAAAAATCAGGAGAATGAGAATGGTCAGGTGTAACAGTCACAGGATGCCCACATTCCAGAGTTCCTCCTTGTGGGTTTGTATCATGATGGGTGTCTGGGAGGAAGCTTACTTCTGTCTCTCCTTCACCCCTACTTATTCAGCTAGGACTACTGCATCTGAGTGTGGTGACATCCCTGTCTCCCACTGGTTTTCATTCACCACTGTGCCTATGCGACTGTACTCACATATACTCAGACAGACTGTCTGGTGCCACCTGGCCTGAGTACCCTAGCCTCATGGGATACCAGGAACCAGTGTGGGGAGGAACGGTAATGGCAGAGCACACCAGCCTCGGGGTCTCCATCTCCTCCCACTTCACCTTTTCCCCTTTCCACTTGAACTTTTCCTTGGTTGCAGAATTCTGAGTTATGTTGTTGAGAATGGTATAGTTCTAGGAGATAATGGAAAGATTACAGACCTTTAAGCTAGAGGCCTTAGGTTTAAATCCTGCCTTTGATGTTTACTATATGTTACCCTTGGTAAATCGCAGCCTCTCTGGACTTTAATTTCCTCTTCTATAAAATGAAAAGGTTGGACTGGTGGGTCCCTGAGTCTCTTCTAACTCTAGATTTGTGATATATTTCCTACAACTTTAAAAAAATTAAGGCAGATAGAAAAGAGGGAAGGAAGGGAGGAAGGAAGGAATGAAGGAAGGGGAAAAGGGAGAAAAACAATGTGATTTCATTGGTAAGGAAACTCCTTCCACCAATGCTAAATGGCAACTATTCTACAATTAGAAAATTGTCTTAGAAAATTGCCTGATATGCTGAAAAGTTAAGAGATTTATATAGTGTCACTTGGGTAGTATGCATATAAGGTAAGATTAGAATTCAAATATTCCTGAATGTGATGCTGGCCTCTGATGTTGACCACACTCACACTCTCCACTGCCTTATATGTGGAAGACAATGATAAAACAAGCTGGCTCTTTTTGAAGACTACGATATTCCCAATGACCGTACCTGGGTGGCAGAGTTCCATCTTCATTTTGTACGTTCAGAAACTATCCTTTTTTTTCCTAGTTCACCTGAGAGTGATGAAGTCCTGTGGGATTGATTCACTTGAACCAGAAATGGATGACAAAATTAAATTGCAAAGATTTCAGCAAGCTGAAATGATGAGCCCAATCTCATATTTAAGGGGAAATAGAAAGGGAATAAATATAAAATCTAGGACCTGATTTCAATCAGTATATGATGGGGAAGATCTACTTTAAAAATAGTTCATGTGAAAAAAAAATTTAGTTGGCAACATGCTCCAAACGGGGCAACAGTATGACATGACAGCCAGAACAGCTGATAGAATCTTGGGCTGTCTCAGCAAGTTTGTCACCAGTCATTTAGTCAACTTAACCGTCAGCTACCATTTATTAAGCACCTGGTATGAGTCAGTCTCTGTACTCATAAAGGGGGAAAAACAGTCCCCCACCCTCAAAGAGCTCCCAGTCTAATGGAAGAGACAACTTGCAAACAATATGTAAAGACATCATTCACTTTTTACATAATAATTTCCTCGTAATAGTCCTGCGAATCAAGTCCCTTCTAACTCTATGACCCATAAGCCCATGGTGAATATTATTGTCCCCATTTTGTCTGTGAGGAAATGAAGGGTGGGAGAGTTTGTGACTTGTTTATCATCAAACACTTCTCTCCCCCTTTCCCTTCTTCCCTCTCCTTTCCTTCCTTCCTTCCTTCCCTTCTTCCCTCTCTCATCTTTCCTTCCTTCCTCCTTCCTTCCTTCCTTCCTTCCTTCCTTCCTTCCTTCCTTCCTTCCTTCCTTCCTTCCTCATGGCTAGGCTGTCACATTATTTTCCACTAAGCTAAGTTTCACAGAAATGTGCCCAAAACATAAATGGTGATCCTTCCCCTGTGTGCTGGTCAAACCATAACGTAAGCTCCTTGAGGACAAGTCTGTCTTTCTTTTTGTTTGTATTTAGCACAGTGCCTGGCACATAGTAAGCATATAATAAATGCTTATTGATTGGCTGACTAGAAGATTATGGTCACTTTGGAACACTAGCTTAACAAACTGGATGACTTTGATCCAAGTGATCTATAGTCATAGAGGAGGAAAAATGGTCCATTAGAAATGTAAATTAAAGTTTTAAATTTAGATCAAAATTAAAGTTATCAAAAGATGGATAACCAGAAGGAGTGATCTGTAAACTTATTAATGATAGCTAATATTTATACAGCTCTTACTATGGGCTGGGCACCATGTTAAGCACTTTAAGATGAAGATCTCATTTGACACTCACCACAACCCTGGGAGGCAGATGTAATAATTTTCTCCATTTTAAAGTTGGCTAAACTGAGGCAAACAGAGCTGAAATGACTTTCCCAGTCCCACAGCTAGAGAATATCCAGAAGAGTCAATGGAATTGGAGATGTTTAATTGGTAGAGGAAGAAGGCAGGAGGGTAATTTAAAGGAAGGCTTCTTAATCTGAGATTCATGGGTAGATTTCAAGGGGTTCATGAATTGGGAATAAGATACTTACATCTTTTTGTCAACATAATTGGCATCTTTTGTAATCTTATGTGTTTTATACTTTTAAAAACATGTTTCTGAGAAAGGGTCCATAAGCTTCATCAGACTGTCAAAAATTTCCATGACACAAAAATGGTTTAAAAACCACTGACTTAGAAGAACAGAGTGGACTTGTTGAATTGAATTGGACTAGATTGGAACATGATAGCTCTCCGCTGATGAAATCTGAAGGGATGTTATGTGGAAGAGATATTTGACAGTTTTTTATAGCTCCAAAGGCCTGAATTAGCCTCATAGGTAAAACTTATAAGGAGACAGATCTTGGTTAATATAAGGAATAAATTCTTAATAATTAGAATTGTGAATATATGGTTTTCTCCCAGTGGAAAGTAAGTTTCTTGAGAATGGGGAGTATTATGATATAGTCACTAGTACTTAGCATAGTGCTCGACCTATAATAGATACTTAATAAATTCTTGCTGATGCATCAGTAGAGACATTAACTTGAGGCAAAACTACCTTACTATTTCATTCAATAACCATATCACTTTGCCAAGTCACAGAGACTCTCTGTTATTCAATTCAATAAACATTTATTGAGTGTCTGCTATATGCCAGGCACAGTGGGATATAAAAAGAGGCAAAAGACTGTCCCTGCCCTCAAGGAACTTACAGTCTATTGGGGGAGATAACATGCAAACAAATCTATACGAAGAAAGCTCTACACAAGAAAAATGAAAATACTGTGATTAAAAGAAGAAAAGAACTAGAGTTAAGAGGCGTTAAGGAAGGCTTCATGTAAAGGAAAAGATTTTGTTGGAGCTTGAAGGAAACCAGGCAAGTCAGTGGTCAGAGTGGAGGAGAGAGCACTCCAGGCATGGGGGACAGCCAGAGTCAAGAGAGGAAGCACCTTGTTCATGGGGCAACCAGAGCATTAGTGTTACTGGATCAAAGAGTACATGTCAGGGAGTAAGGTGTAAGAAGACTGGGAAGGGAGGAGGGGGCTAAGTTATGAAGGGCTCTGAGTGCCAAAAGGATCATTCCTTATCTTAAAATGGAAATGATAATAACTGCCCTAACTGTACACAGGGTTGTAGTCAAGTTAGAATTTTCTAAAGTTTCCCCCACTTAAACATGAGCTTGTATTGTTATCTGTCTGGAATTCTATAGAAAAAGTGCTTAGTTTTGGTGGGAACTTGGACTATCTGGCTCCCGAAGTTCCTTTCAAGTATTCCACATAGCAAATGAACATTTACAAAATCAAGCTTTATATCTCCTTTATTTTATTATTTATTATTATTTATTTATCTCCTTGGTGAGATGCCTGTGCAGTAGGCACTATGGTTATTATTGTCTCCATTTTACAGATAAAGAAAGTGAATCACAAAGAGATTAAGCATCTTGCCCCATTGACACACACTTAGTGACAGATACAGGATTCAAACCCAAAGTCTTTGACTCCTAATCTAGTTGTCTTACTACCACACCATTCTGTGGTGTATGTACTTAAAAATTCAGTTCTGCAATTTTGTGATTCTTAGGATCATGATTCAAAATTTTTTTTCAGCACAATCAAATTTAACTTTAACTGATGGCAATCATTCATAGAGCGAAAGATTTGTGTTTCTCTATTATGTGGATGACTAGGAATGGGAAACAATAGGTGACATGTACTTCTGATGTTCTGAAGGCCTGCCAAGTGGCTGATGAAGCAGAAGCTTGGTATTTTAAATGATTGTTTAATATTTTAATTTATACTTCAGTTCAATTTGTACAAAAAACCCCACAATATTGAACATAACCTTTACCATGTCAACCCCACTCACTGAAACAATTTTATGATATTGAGCACCTTTAATTCTTGACTTGCCTTAATTCTTGCTTTTACCTTTACCTTCAAAGGGTAAAAGAAGTCATAAGGGAAATTGCTAATCTGCACTTGATTCTGACCAGCAAGATAAAATTGGTTGGGGGGAGGAGCCAAGATGGCAGGGTAGAAAGACTCATGTATGCTACCTCCGAACCCACAGCCCATATATTTCCTGCAGAAAGAACTCCCCACAAATTCTGGAGCACTGCAAGGCACGCAGAAACACAGTGGAA
Source organism: Bettongia penicillata ogilbyi (assembly GCA_023548195.1). Taxonomy (NCBI): domain Eukaryota; kingdom Metazoa; phylum Chordata; class Mammalia; order Diprotodontia; family Potoroidae; genus Bettongia; species Bettongia penicillata. Next base: position 2,930,609 of record JAJHZJ010000195.1, on the reverse strand, counting down.
AAGATTTCCATTCCAGAGAGCCCTGGAGAGCCATCCCCAGGGGTCCATCACGCTCTGGACAGCAGAGCCCACCACTGATCTGCCCTGGCCGTGCGGCCCCAGTGGAGCAGATCTGAGCAGGCTTCAGGGAAGGAATATCCGGCAGCTGTGAAGGTCCCTCCACCCACAGGCACTACAGGTCAGTGAGAGAGATGTCTGGGCTGGTCGAGAGGGGAGTGGGGTGTCTCCATGACTCAAGCCCCCTCAGGAGGCAACGGCAAAGGCAGCAGTAGAGACATCGGTGGTGGCAGCAGTGGCGGCCCGGGACTCTAAGAGCAGCAGGCAGAAGTTCAGAGCCATTACAGAAGGTCTCTGCATAAATCCCCTGAGGGAACTGAGCCTGGGTGGGGGCCCTGCCCCCACCCCAGCACCAGAACTTAAGCTCACATTGAATAGCAGCCCCACCTGCAGCTGAAAGCCTATTTGAATCTCAGACCCCAAGCACTAGCTGGGTGGATCTAGGCAGGGGTGGAGAGGAATCTCAGAAGTCAAGTAACTGGCTGAGAAAATGACCAGAAAAGGGAAGAAAAATAAGACTATAGAAAGCTACTTTGATGAGCTACAGATGTTCCCGCCTATCAATTCTGATGACGAGGAACAATTCTTACCATCAGGGAAAGACGTGGAGGTTGGGGCCTCTGTATCCCAGACATCCCAGGTGGATGTCTGGTGGGCTCAGGCCATGGAAGAGCTCAAAAAAGATTTTGAAAATCAAGTTAGACAAGTGGAGGAAAAACTGGGAAGAGAAATGAAAGAGATGCAAGAAAAGCATGAAAAACAGGTCAATACCTTGGTAAAGGAGACCCAAAAAAATGCTGAAGAAAATAACACCTTGAAAAATAGGCTCACTCAATTGGCAAAAGGGGTTCAAAAAGCCAATGAGGAGAAGAATGCTTTCAAAAGAAGCATTAGAAAAATGGAAAAAAGAGGTTCAAAAGCTCACTGAAGATAATAGTTCTCTCAAAATTAGAATGGAACAGATAGAGTCTAATGACTTTCTGAGAAACCAAGAAATCACAAAACAAAACCAAAAGAATGAAAAAATGGAAGAGAATGTGAAATATCTCATGGGAAAAACAACTGACCTGGAAAATAGATCCAGGAGAGACAATTTAAAAATTATGGGACTATCTGAAAGTCATGATCAAAAAAAGAGCCTAGACATCATCTTCCATAAAATTATTGAGGAAAACTTCCCTGATATTCCACAACCAGAGGGCAAAATAAGTATTGAAAGAATCCATCAATCACCTCCTGAAAGAGATCCAAAAATAGAAACTCCTAGGAACATTGTGACCAAATTCCAGAATTCCCAGGTCAAGGAGAAAATATTGCAAGCAGCTAGAAAGAAACAATTCCAGTATTGTGGAAATGCAATCAGGATAACTCAAGATCTAGCAACTTCTACACTAAGGGATCGAAGGGCTTGGAATAGGATATTCCAGAAGTCAGAGGAACTAGGACTAAAACCAAGAATCATCTACCCAGCAAAACTGAGTATAATACTTCAGGGGAAAATATGGTCTTTCAATGAAATAGAGGACTTCCAAGCATTCTTGATAAAAAGACCAGAGCTGAAAAGAAAATTTGATTTTCAAACACAAGAATGAAGAGAAGCATGAAAAAGTAAACAGCAAAGAGAAGTCATAAGAGACCTGCTAAAGTTGAACTGCTTACATTCCTACATGGAAAGATAATATCTGTAACTCTTGGAACTTTTCAGTATCTGGGTATTTGGTGGAATCACACACACACACACACACACACATGCACACACATACAGAGAGAGAGAACACAAAGTGAATTGAATAGGATGGGATCATATCTTAAAAGAAATTAAGATAAATGATGAGAGAGAAATGTAGTGGGAGGAAAGAGGGTGAAATGGAATGGGGTAAATTATATCTCATTCAAGAGGCAAGCAGGAAACTTTTTAGTGGAGGGAAAAAGAGGAGAGCTGAGGAAAAAATAACAAGAAGTTTACCCTTATCACATTCGACTAAAGGAAGGAATAAAATGCACACTCATTTTGGTATGAAAACCTATCTTACACTACAGGAAAGTGGGGGAGAAGGAGATAAGCAAGGTGGGAGGGGATGATGGAAGGGAGGGCAATGGGAGGAGGGAGCAATTTGAAGTCAACACTCAGGGAGGGACAGGATCAAAAGACAGAATAAAAACAATGGGGGGCAGGACAGGATGGAGGGAAATACAGTTAGTCTTACACAACATGACTATTATCGAAGTCATTTACAAAACTACACAGATATGGCCTATATTGAATTGCCTGCCTTCCCAAAGGGAATGGGTGGGGATGGAGGGATGGGGAGAATTTGGAACTCAAAGTTTTAGGAACAACTGTCGAGTATTGTTGTTGTTACTAGGAAATAAGAAATACAGTTAATGAGGAATAGAAAGTCATCTGGCCCTACAGGACAAAAGAGAAGATGGGGACAAGAGAAGGGAGGGATGGTAGAAGAGAGGGCAGATTGGTGACAGCGAAAATTAGAATGCTTGGTGTATTGGGGTGGGGGTGAGGGGATAAAAGGGGAGAATATTTGGAACCCAAAATTTTGTGAAAATGAATGTAAATAGTTAAATAAATAAATTTATATTTAAAAAGGAAAAAAATTTTAAAAAAAGATATAATTGGTTGCTGAAGTAGGAAAAGTGAGAACCTTGGGGAGAAGTGAATCCTTACCTCATCATGGAATTTATGATAGAGAAAGATGAAAATCAGGGATAAATTGTTTTGTTCTCTAGACTTTGAAAAAGCAGGTCTCAAAGGATTCAGGGGAAAAAACAGGTAGGATCTCAAGACCTACCAAAATTCTGTGAGGAAATCTAGGTCAAGGAGGAAGAGAACTTTTCAAAAATGAAATTCTAAATATCCAAACACTCCATGGAGAGGAAAAAAAAGATTCTGTAAAAAGACCAATGTGGTTAAATAGGGCATTCACTAGCTAAAATTATAGGTAAGTAGATAGAGATTTACACGCATTTCTATGTGTACGTATGTGTATACACATATATACATACATATATGTGTACATATATACATACATATAGATACAAATATATAGATCTATAGATCAGGTGAACAAAATGCTTTTCTTTGTTAATAAGTATTTGTTCTCTCTTCCTTCTACTACCTCCACCCATTTAAACTAAAAAGAAAAAGAAAATCTTTAAACCAAATATTCAGTCAAACATTTCATTCTCCATTTTGAATCCATCTCTTACAAGAAGTGAATAGAATGCTTCATCTTTGGTCCTCTAAGGTCACTGTTTGTCATTGCATTGACTAGAAGTCTTTCAAGGTTGTTTTTCAGTTTTTCAAAGGTTGTTTTTTTCTTTATAATATTGTTATTGCATAAGTTACTCTTACAATTCTCCCTGTGCTTTACATCAGTTCATATGGATCACCTCCATTTCTTATGATTTTGTCCATTTTATCATTTCTTAGGATGAATTAATATTCCATTACATTTTATACAATAATTCATTTAACCTTTATCTAATAGATGGGCAGTCTCTTAATTTCCAGTTTTTTGCTGCTATGGAAGGAGCTGTACAAATATTTGCGTGCATAGGGGTCCTTATCAAGAGTAGGTAAATAAGATGAATACAAGTGTGTGGTATAGGCTTAAGGAAAAAAAATGTCAAGAGTGCAAAAGGTCAATATGAACTGATATTGATGATCAATGTTTAGGATAATGTAAATCAAAGTAGTTGTTGGTTTTTTTTAAGCTAGGTTAGGAAAATAGGAGGATCAAAGAAAGACTGGGCCCACTGCATGAGGTGGATGAATTGTGGATAATGGGTGATAGAGAGAAGTCAAAAACCCAAAACATAAGAGGAGAAAGTCTAGGAGTCTTCAACAACTTCAAGACACCAGGTCCAGATGGATGATATCCCAAGATAGTCAACAAACTGGGGACTGATTGGAGAGACTCTGTCAGTGATCAAAGATTATTGTCATAGAATGCCTTGCATTTATTTTTATTTATTATTATAACTTTCTATTTCTATTTATTATTTGACTACTTTTTGTAGATATATGTAAGAATGTATTCTGTATATTCTGCTATATATTCCTTGCTATAGAAAGGCTCTCCTAATACAGTCTATGATCTTTGAGAGTAAGGATTGTCACATTGTTTGCATTTTTATTTCCAGAAACTAACAAAGTACCTTACCATAGTACGTGCTTAATAAATGCCTATTTATTGATAGACTGACTGATTGACTAACTTAATTGCATTTTGACAATGTTACTTAACTGGAAAATGATGGACCCTTATATTTATAGTTTACAGCAAGATTGTAGCAAAGAATTTGGTGAAGACTTTCAAGATATCTATGCAATCCAGAAGGAGAAATGTGAATTTGGAATTAGCCAAATGACCACAATAAAGATTGATAGCTTAATGTAATGTTAGAGGTAGATCTCTGGTGAAGTAGTCCAGGGAATCAATTCTTAGACTTGGACAATTCAACACTTGTGTATCAATGACTTGGATGAAGACATTCTGTAAATGAAATGCTTATCCAATGTGTGGACAGAATTAAGTTGGGACTGATCACTAACAAAGATGGAAGTCAGGACTAAGTGATGAAAGGAATCTAATAAAATTAAATTTCATTAAGATAAATTTTAAGAATTCTATACAAGTCCAAAGAAATAAAGTTTTCAAGTATAAAAGATGGGGCAAGCATGGCTCAATAGCAATTCATATTTTTTTTAAAATGCTAGTGTTTTAGTGTCTTTTTACAAACTATATAAGTCAATAGTGTGACATGGTCAGCCAAGAAAACTGCTTGGTTCTTGGATTCTAGTTGAAGAGTCAGAATTTAGAACATCAGGGATGATATCACATCTAGATTGTCACTTTCTGTCAATGTTGCTGTTAATATCTCTGATGGAATGGGCTGAACTTGGTGGCCTCTTAGTTTCTCTTGATTCTATAAGTCTGTGATTCTGTGGTTTGGAGGTTATTTGGGGGTGGGGGAGGCAGGAAGGAGGTAAAGACCTGCCTTTAATTTCATTGGTTTAAGAAACTTCCAGTGAGAAAATTTCCTTCACCAATGCAAACTGCTTTGCTACTTATACAGTTATCTAAAATGTGTTATCATGCCAGACATACACATGTATGCATACAACACACTCACACGCACACACGCTGAACAAAAGTGGTTCTCTATTCCATCAAGATCAAATGTAAAGTCTTTTGTTTGGTATTTATAAATTCTTTTATAAATTTATAAATTCTTTACAGTCTGCTCTGTTCTTAAATTTGCAGTCATCTTCTAGCCTACTTCCCTGGACACACTCAAGATCTTGGTTTTTACTCGCATGTAACACTCCAACTCTTATGCCCATGCCTTTATCCTGGTTGTCTTCCATGCCTAGAATGCTTTCCCTCCTAACTTCTGACTCCTAGAATTCTTGACTTCCTCCAAGATTAAGCTCAAATTCTTCCCTTTTTTGGAGGTCTTTTTCAGCCCCTTCCAGGTGTCAAAGCTTTTCATTCTAAGATTACCATTCATCAACTCTACATGTTTCTTGCATGTATTTATTTTATATGTAATGGTTGGTTGGTTGTTGTCCTTCATGTCCTTCATGAAAAAGGAGGACAAAAATGATATCACTATGTCGAGTTGAGCAGACCAATAAGACCTCAGAAGGCTCTATAACAGATCAGGAACAAATAGTCCATACGAACATATGAAATAGAGATGTCTATAAATTTGCTCATCTCATGTTTCTTTGCATATGTGATATCCGCATCTTTATAGTCACACAATTCACTGAAGGGTTCAGAGAATATAAAATGCCACTGTGTTTGTTAACTATAGGTAATAGTGATTCAAAAGAACAAAGTGTGGTCTTAGAAAGCTCTCTTCCAACAAGATATGTTCCATGGCTATGTTAAAATAACACAAAATTCTTTGATAGACATAGTAATAGAAACAACATCAAAGTGATATAATCTGTTGTCTAAAGCAGTAGCTTCAAACTCAAACAGAAATGGACACCTAAAGGCAGCATATTGACTTAGAAAATGTCAAATTAACATTATCTGTGTTGCATGCTATTGGTATTTATTTTTATTAAACTTTTTCAATTACATTTCAATCGGGTTCAGGACAAATTAGAGTTTATCTGGCCACTTGCTGCCCAGAGGCAGACAGTTTGACATCTCTACTGCAAAGATATTAGCAACTGCATTTAAAGATATCCAGTGCATAATCTAAATGGAAAAGATTTCTTGTAAGTGGTAAAATCTTCCAGAAGTAGATGAAATTGTGCTAGTACATTACTGAGCCTCCTGAAAAGAGATTCATAACTGGTCTAGAGAGTCATCCTAATGGCATTAAAAAGGATAAATCAAATAAGTTGATTTCATTAAGTTACATCAGTTGTGTTAAACATCTCTCTAAAACATAGATAATTGCATATAGCATAATGTGTATTAAATACAAGCTTGACAACAGCTAGAAGGAGAAAAGGCTTGGGCAGGAAAAAAACAAGAATAAATTGAGGAATTAACATGTGCAAAAAATTAGTAGTTTGGAGGGTCTTGAGAGAATAGGCTAATGTGCTCATAGAATGGACAATTGTTCCAACCATTCTGGAAAATAACTTGGAACTTTACCTCCAAAATCACTGAACTATATATGTACTTTAACCCAGAAACACTATTGTTAGGCATATACTCTCATGATATCAAAGACTCAGATGTATAAAAATATTTATAGAAGCACTTTTTGTTATAGCAAAGGACTGGAAACAAAGTGGGTGCCTATAATTGGAGGCTGGCTGAATAAATTATAGTATAGGAATGTTATGGAATATTTTATAATAAGAAATTACAAAAGGAGAGGTTCAGAGAAATCTAGGTAAATCTGTATGAATGGATGGAACATGAAGTGAGAGGAACCAGAACAATTTATCCAATAATTACAGTAATGTAAAGAGTAACAAGTTTGACTGATTTTAGGACTGATCAAAAGAGTGACCAGTGCTGATGCAAGAAGAACTGATGAGAAGGCATGCTTCCCTCCTTTTAGTGGAGAGGTGATAGACTCCAAAAGCAGAACGAAACATACTTTTTCCAAAGATCATTTGTGCGGATTTATTTTGCTTGACTATGTTAATTTGTTATAAAGGAGGGATTTTATTGAAGGGAAGAGGATTGTGGGGTGGGAAACAGATGTGGTGACAGTGATGCAAAGAAAAGAAGAAAAGAATATCAAAACATTTTTAAAATATGCAGATGAGATGGGAAGAAAATTCAGAAGACAGACAAGCAGGGCAAATTTGTTATTCTTATTATTGAAACTATATGTTAAATGTAATGTATACTTTTTAAAAAGAAGTTTATATACTATAGAATCACAATTTCACATAAAAATGAATAAATCAATGTATTGTTTTACAATATTAATTTATTTATTTTGTTTTCAACATTCACTTCCATAAGATTTTGAGTTCCAAATAATTCCCCACCTCTCTCCCCTCCCCCAACCCCAAGATGGCATGCAACCTGATATAGGCTCTACATATACATTCATATTAAACAAATTTTCACATTATCATGTTGTAAAGAAAAATTAGAACCAATGGGAGGAACCATGAGAAAGAAAAAACAAAACAAAAAGAAAGCGCAAATAGTATCTTTGATCTGCATCCAGATTCCACAGCTTGTTATTTTTTTTTCTGGATGTGAATAATATTTTCCATCATGAGTCTTTTGGAGCTATCTTAAATCTTTGCATCGCTAAGAAGAGGTGAGTCTATCAAAGGCAATCATTGCACAAAGCTACTGTTACTGTGCACAATATTCTCTTGGTTCTGCTTACTTCACTCAACATCAGTATGAGTAAGTCCAGGTTTTTCTGACATCTGCCTGCTCATCGTTTCTTATAGAACAATAGTAGAATGAATGAATTTCAAAGCTTTTATAAAGTATTTACTATATGCTATGCTAAGTGTTAGGAATACAAGCACAAAAATCAAGATAGTCCCTTCCCTTAGAATCCTATGCTTTAAATGTAGTGGCCAGGGAGAGTGTTTTGATCAAGGAAAAGACAGAGTTTATAATTGGAGGCATAGGACATTTGATTGGCACATGATTTCTAAGAATTTGAAGTATTGATTTGATTATTGTTCTCAAAGGAAGGGGAGAGAGGGAATTCACTTAGTCACTGCATGAAAATGAAATGATACAGCCTGGTGGATCTGGGTCCCATTCTACACCATGATTTCTCCCACCTCTGTGCCTTTGCTAATTTCTGGCTATGATGTCTGATGTTGAGCAAGTGATTTATTTCTTTGGATCTGCCTTTCCTCAATTATAGAATGAGTGTTGGACTAGATGACTTCTGAAGTCTAATTCCTCTGTAAGTCTGATCCTTTAATTCCATGATAATACACAAACTCCTTGCATATTGTGCTTTGGTATTTTAACTATATTGTTAACTCAGTGACCTTAGGCAAGTCAAAACCCTCCTGGACCTCATCTATAATTTCCTCATCTGTAAAATGAATGAATGTAGGTCTGCAAAAGATTTTATCCTTCCACTACTGGGATACAGTTCTGGAAGAGACTTAAAATTTCGAATTTATGATTCTATTGCACAAATGAAGAATGATTGAAAAGACATTTATTTAGTGTTTATAATATACCAAACACTAGGCTGAGCTCTAGGGATACAAACACAAATAAAAGCTAGACATCCTGTGCTTTTATGCAACTTACATTGCTTGGAAGTAACAACATATACAACATAGTTCAATTGTAGGGTGGATAGGAAGTCTGAGGAGTTCTAGGGGTACTTCAGCAGGGCAGTTTACAACCTAGGTGTCAACCTCAGCTCCTCACTAACTCTCACCTCAGATAGCCAATCAGTAACCTGTTTACATCACATTTGAAATATCTCTCCAATATGACCCTCCTCTCCTCTGGCACTGCCACCACCTGGAACTGACCTTTATTACCTCACATTTGGACTATTGCAATTGTTGTGTTTGTCCTTCATTCTCAAAGAGGACCATGACATCAAGACGATGACATGACTTGGCTTTCTTTTGAGTGAGGGAGGGCTGTGCAGGTCACCAGCCTCACTTTCTCCTCCTGAGCCATGTGGATCCAGTGACCAGGTATTCATCAGGACAGCTGGAGATGGCCCAGGATGCACTGGGATCCCTTGGCCCTTTCAGGCTAAAGTCTGATAGCATTCTCACTTCGAGTGTGATACACTCATTCAATGAATAGACTTCTTTAAGTAGTTACTCAAGGGATAGCCCCTTTCAGATGGATGTGCCTGCCTCAATTTCTTTTTTCCTCCAATTCATCCATCATTCAGCCACCAAAGTGATTTTCCTAAAGTGTAAGTCCAACCATGTCCCCTCACTCACTCAATAAACTCCAATGGCTCCCAATAACCTCATGAATCAAACATGAAATTCTCTATTTGACGTTCAAAGTCATTTATAACCTAGCCACCTCCTATCTTTTCAGTCTTCTGATGCCTTATTCTTTGCCACATACTCTTCAGTCCAATGATGCTGGCTTTCTTGCTGTTCTTGCACAAGACATTCCACGTCTTGGCTCCAACAATTGTTTCTGGCTGGCCCCCATGCCTGGAGTGTCCTCCCCACTCTACCCTGACTAATGACCTCCCTGGCTTCCTCCAAGTCCCAACTAAAATTCCATCTTTTACAGGAAACCTTCTCCAACACACTTACCAGTCTCATTTTGTTAAATTTTCCCTCTTATTTCCTGTATATAACTTATTGGTATATATTTGTGTGCTTGCTATTTCCTCCCATCAGATTGTGAGCTCCCTGAGGGCAGTAATTTTCTTTTTCTTTTTTCCATGTCCCCAGCACTTAGCATAGTGCCTGATCCATAAGTATAATAATCATGTTATTTATTAATGTTATTAAAAAATGTTTATTGACCAATTGACATGGTGCATCCACAGATTGGATGACAGTGTCTGAAGTTCTGGAGCATATAGGGCAAGGCAAAGGCTAAGGCTCAGAGAATCTTGGGATGCAGCATCAGGACAGATAGTAAGAACTGATGGTCCTCCAGCCCCCTGAAAAAAATTCTAATTGGTAAGTTTCAGGTCATTAAAACAGTGTGAATAGTCATGCCATTCTTTCCCTGGAATCCCCAAGGGTCCAAACATTCTGGATATTGGAAGAGAGGGTGAAGGGACAAAAAGAGGAAAGGTCCCTTCATTCGTGTGTCTTCTACTTCTTCCCTTCCTAAAATTAAAGACGCACTTAGAATATCTTTACTTGGAAGTCTGTGCATTCACACACTGGTGCTGCACATACTCTTCCAACGTTCTAGAGCTATTAATTCCCTTTACATTGCTGTGTTGCTTTATCTTGAGCACCAGTGCCCACCCTCAGGCTTTCCTGACAAATTAACTTCACCCATCTATGGATAATGAGACTGCATGTCATTCAGAGAATGCGACATTTTTTAAATAACCTCTCTGAACCCACCCACAACTTTCCAGGGGAAAGGTATATAGAGATATTCTAACTTAGAATCAAACTGGAGTCTGTACCCTGGCCTCTTCTTACCCTTCATCTTTAAATTGTTTCCTTCCTCCCACTGTTCCCCAGCCTCTCTGAGTCATATCAGTTCCAAACATATGGAAATGGGGGTACTGCTGGATAGCTAATGCCTGACAGGAAATAGCTATCATTCCAACAGTGTTCGTTAATGATCAGATCTGATGTGATCAAATGGATATGGATATCAAGTTTGAGTTGTCTCTGCACCATCTCAGCAAAAAAGCACCAGGCGTGAGAACTGACAGCACTGCATAAAACTCTTCCCTTCTATTTTCTATGCCTCTGACATGTTCACATTACACTAAATAAAAGTGAACACCCCCATACGCCCACCCACCAGGCGTTCACTTTATATATAGATATAGATATTTGATGCAAAACAAAAAAAAATGCTCTCCTGCAACACAAAATTTGAGGTGGGGGCAGGGGAAATGCATGATCATCTGCTATTTACAGCCAGGCTCTGGGACTAAGGACTTGTGTTCTCTGTATTCAGTTCAGATGGTGGGTTTAGAAAGCATCCTCGGTTAAGTCAAATATCTGTGTTGCCCATCTTCTCCATCTTTATAGGGAGGATATTTCTAGTAGTGATAGTTGATAGTTATCTAGCACTTTAAGGTCTGCCAAGAACGAAGGAAGGAAGGAAGGAAGGAAGGAAGGAAGGAAGGAAGGAAGGAAGGAAGGAAGGAAGGAAGGAAGGAAGGAAGGAAGGAAGGAAGGAAGGAAGGAAGGAAGGAAGGAAGGAAGGAAGGAGGGGAAGGAGGGAAGGGAAGAAAGATGGAAGGAGAGAAGGGAGAGAGAAAAGTAGGAAGGGAGGAAAGAAGAAGGAAGGAAGAAAGAAGAAGGAAGAGAGAAGGGATGGAAGGAAGGAAACAAGGACGGAAGACTATCAAGCAATTAATATGTCCTAAGCTCTGGGAAAGCAACTTAAAAATTGAAACAGCTGCTGCCCTCAAGAGACTTATAATCTAATGAGGAAGAAAGAATATATAAAGGAAGGACATTTTAATCTTAAAAGTTACTGGAGCTATGAGTGGAATCATAAAGATAAATTGTCACACCCTTTCCAGTAGCAATGACAGTGTTGATATAATTCTCAACCCAGAGCTAAAATGGAGAGAAAAGGGGGAAGGCTTTGCATACAATGATTTGGTAGCTGTTGTAAAGAGAAAATTCAGGGTGAAAATGAAGTAAGACTGCAGCCTCTTTGATCAGTGAGCCATGACGAAACACTCACCAGTCAGGACAGGAATAGCAGGATTTCCAGGGTTGAAAGCTGTAAGTCCTACAGGACTTATAGTCTCTGCTCCAAAGTTGCAAAGGCATGAATTTTGGCAATACAGCCTCACAACAACCCTGTGGTTGGGATAATTATCCACCAATTTACAGTTAAAGGAACTGAGTCAAAGAAAGGTTAAGAGACTCACTCAGAGTTACGTGTCCATTAAGAGTCAGTGACACAATTCTGCCCAGGTCATATCAGGTGGAGAGGATGTGTTTTTAAACAACTTGAGAAGTTGACCTATATGTGGTTAAAGAAGTCAATGTTTCTATATCAATAATTCTGATAGCTGAAAGAACTCTTAGATGTCATACTACAACCTTCTCATTTTACAGATTAGGAAACCAAGGTCCAGAGAGATTAAGTGACTTTCCCATGGTCATATAGTTAGTAAGCATAAGATGCAGGATTTGAAAATGGTCCTTTGACTCCACCATTTTTCTTTCCTCTCCACCAAATGCTTTCCCTTCCCTAAGGCAACAGTTAAATAGAGCAAGCCAAAGACCTACATAAACTTCAAGCTGGTGAAAACCATCCTGATGAACTATAGTTGAGTGTTAACTCTATTTCAGTGATTATATCATTATGAATAGCAGCATGGAGCAGTGGAGAGAGCTCTGACCAGAGAGTACATAGACCTGAATTCAAGTTCTGTCTTTACCCTTAATATTAGGTCAGCTTTGTGGGTCTCTGTTTCTTCATCTGTAAAATTATCTTCAAGATCCGTTTCAAACTTTATGAGTCCCTGAATCACTTTCATGTGTTGCTATTGTTCATTCCTTGTTCTCAAACAGGTCCAAAGACACCAAGAGGGTGTTGACTTGCAAGTGATTTAAGTGAGGCGGAGCTGTACAAAGTCATCAGCCTCACTCTCTCCTTCATAGTCATCAAAGTCCAGGGGCAACACATAAGTCAGAACTGATTGGCCCACCACTATCATGTAGTGTCCTTAAAAATGATCAGGAGAATGGGTCAAGGATACACAAAAATGTTGGAAAATCCGGTTGACCACACTTGAAGGCTTTGTACACTTATCCCTAATCAAACCATCAGAGATGAGTAACAAAGTTGGACTATGGTGATGTGACTAGATTCTCTGAAATGGTTCTGTGATATCCACGAATGGATCAAAAGAGATTGTTTGATGTGCTGGGTAAGGAATTTGAAGTCATGTACTTTAGCTGGGTCTTGGGCTAGCCCTGCATCTTATAGTTAACAGGCATCAAGTATATTCCACATCTTTCCTTACTGCTGAATTATCAATAGAATAGAAAGCTACAAAGAACTTTGTCATATAGTAAAAAATATTATCTCCTATCCTCTGCCTCTGGCTATTGTTAACCAAACTGGAATTTAATGAGTAGCAAGCAGATGTTTAAAGTGGTAGAGTATTTTATTTTTTTTTAATTAATTTATTTATTTAACTTTTTGCATTCATTTTCACAAAATTTTGGGTTCCAAATTTTCTCCCCATTTATCCCCTCCACCCAGCCCAATACACCAAGCATTCTAATTTTCCTTATCACCAATCTGCCCTCTCTTCTATCTTCCCTCCCTTCTCTTGTCCCCATCTTCTCTTTTGCCCTGTAGGGCCAGATGAATTTCTATTCCCCACTAACTGTATTTCTTATTTCCTAGTAGCAAGAACAATACTAAACAGTTGTTCCTAAAACTTTGAGTTCCAAATTCTCCCCATCCCTCCCTCCCCACCCATTCCCTTTGGGAAGGCAGGCAATTCAATATAAGCCATATCTGTGTGGCTTTGCAAATGACTTCGATAACAGTCATGTTGTATAAGACTAACTGTATTTCCCTCCATCCTATTCTGCCCCCCATTGTTTCTATTCTATCTTTTGATCCTATCCCTCCCCAAGAGTGTTGACTTCAAATTGCTCCCTCCTCCAATTGCCCTCCCTTCCATCATCCCTCCCTCCCTGCTTATCTCCTTCTTCCTCATTTTTCTGTACTGTAAGATAGGTTTTCATACCAAAATGAGTGTGCATTTTACTCCTTCCTTTAGTCGAATGTGATGAGGGTAAACTTCATGTTTTTTTCTCAGCTCTCCTCCTTTTCTCTCCACTAAAAAGTCTCCTGCTTGCCTCTTGAAAGAGATATAATTTACCCCATTGAATTTCACCCTCTCTCCTCCCACTACATTTCTCTCTCACCATTTACCTTAATTTCTTTTAAGATATGGTCCCATCCTATTCAATTCACTCTGTGCTCTCTGTCTCTGTGTGTGCATGCATGTGTGTATGTGTATGTGCATGCATGCATGTGTGTGTGTGCGTGTGTGTGTGTGTGTGTACGTCTGTGTGTGGTCCCACCAACTACTCAGATACTGAAATGCTTTAAGAGTTACAAATATTGTCTTTCCATGTAGGAATGTAAACAGTTCACTTATGGCAAGTCCCTTAAGACTTCTCTTTGCTGTTTACTTTTTCATGCTTCTTCTCATTCTTGTGTTTGAAAGTCAAATTTTCTTTTCAGCTCTGGTCTTTTCATCAAGAATACTTGAAAGTCCTCTGTTTCATTGAAACACCATATTTTCCCCTGAAGTATTATACTCAGTTTTTATGAGTAGGTGATTCTTGGTTTGAGTCCTAGTTCCTTTGACTTCTGGAATATCCTATTCCACACCCTTCGATCCCTTAATGTAGAAGCTGCTAGATCTTGTGTTATCCTGATTGTATTTCCACAATACTGAAATTGTTTCTTTCTAGCTGCTTCCAATATTTTCTCCCTGACCTGGGAATTCTGGAATTTGGCTACAATGTTCCTAGGAGTTTCTCTTTCTGGATCTCTTTCAGGCGGTGATCGATGGATTCCTTGAATACTTATTTTGCCCTCTGGTTCTAGAATCTCAGGGCAGTTTTCCTTGATAATTTCATGAAAGATGATGTCTAGGCTCTTTTTTTGACCATGGCTTTCAGGTAGTCCCATAATTTTTAAATTGTCTCTCCTGGATCTATTTTCCAGGTCAGTTGTTTTTCCCATGAGATATTTCACATTCTCTTCCATTTTTTCATTCTTTTGGTTTTGTTTTATGATTTCTTGGTTTCTCAGAAAGTCATTAGACTCCATCTGTTCCATTCTAATTTTGAGAGAACTATTTTCTTCAGTGAGCTTTTGAACCTCTTTTTCCATTTGGCTAATTTTGCTTTGGAAAGCATTCTTCTCCTCATTGGCTTTTTGAACCTCTTTTGCTAATTGAGTGAGCCTATTTTTCAAGGTGTTATTTTCTTCAGCATTTTTTTGGGTCTCCTTTAGCAAGGTATTGACCTGTTTTTCATGCTTTTCTTGCATCTCTCTCATTTCTCTTCCCAGTTTTTCCTCCACCTGTCTAACTTGATTTTCAAAATCCTTTTTGAGCTCTTCCATGGCCTGAGCCCACCGGACAACCACCTGGGATGTCTGGGATAGAGAGGCCCCGACTTCCATGTCTTTCCCTGATGGCAAACGTTGTACTTCGTCATCAGAAATGAAAGGAGGAAGGAACATCTCTTCCCCAATAAAGTAGCTCTCTATGGTCTTATTTTGCTTCCTTTTTTCGGGCATTTTCCCAGCCAGTTACTTGACTTCTGAGATTCCTCTCCACCCCTGCCTAGATCTGCCCAGCTAGTGCTTGGGGTCTGAGATTCAAATGCTGCTTCCCAGTCTCAGGGCTATCTGTGGCGGTAGCGGCTGCTATTCAAAGTGAGCTTAAGTTCTGGTGCTGGGGTGGGGGCAGGGCCACCTCCCAGGCTCAGTTCCCTCAGGGGCTTTATGCAGAGACCTTCAGTAATGGAGCAGCTGGGGGCAGGGCCGTCTCCTAGGCTCAGCTCCCTCAGGGGGTTTATGCAGAGACCTTTGCTAATGGAGCTCCTGCCTGCTCAGGGATTCCCAGCCACTGCTGTCTCTGCCACTCCCTCTACCACTGCCTCCCAATGGGGCCCGAGTCACGGAGAGGAGCTGGCCTGCTCCCTTCTTGGCCAGCCCAGACGTCTCTCTCACTGACCTGTAGCGTCTGTGGGTGGCGTGACCTTCCCAGCTGCCGGAGATTCCATCCCTGAAGCCTGATTGGATCTGCTCCTCTGGGGCCAGGCGGCCAGGGCAGCTCAGGGGTGGGCTCCGCTTTCTGGGGCATGACGGACCCCTGGTCTGGGGACAGCTCTCCAGGGCTCTCTGGAACGGAAATCTCTTCCACTGTGTTTCTGTGCACCTTGCAGTGATCCAAATTTGTGGGGAGTTCTTTTTATAGGAAATTTATGGGCTGTGGATTCAGAGCTAGTATACGTGAGTCTTTCTACTCGGCCACCCTGGCTCCTCTGGTAGAGTATTTTATAGGCAAAAGGGGAAGGAAGATACATTGAAAAACAATGTGCTAGAATGAATATAGATCTGGACTTGGAGTCATAAGGACAGACTTGAATCTAATATCACAAACTTGCTGGGTGATCCTGAGGAAGCCACTTTTGGAGGCTCAATTTCTTCATCTGTCAAATGAGGGTATTGAACTTGATAATTTCTAAAGTTCTTTCCAACTCTATCTATGACCCAATGATCCACCCAAGACTGAAGCAGTACAATGACATCTTTTCTTTCTCAAACAATAGTGGCACTAGGCAAAGAAATTCCTCTTGCCCAGTGATGCCTATCGAAATCCAACAGTTGTTCTTTATCAGAAACTTAATGGGTAATTCAATGTTGTTTTTTTCTGGTTGGATGCTGTAGGGATCTTTCCCTTTATTTTTTTCATCAACAGCCACTAGATCCATAGAATGAGATTCTGTATTTGAAACCCTGACAAGAACCAATAATAATAATTTTATATCCACCTATGTCAAAGAACCCAGAAACTCTTGCTTTGCCATGTATTCATTAAGTAAATGGAAAGCTGCAAAAAATATAATGGCATAGCGTACCATATCAGGAGACATATGTTGACTGTGATATTGACTAGTTATATAACTCAGAGAGAAGCAAATCACTTCTCCATTCTGAGTCTCCTCTTTTTCATCTATAAAATGGGGATAATACTATTGCTCCCACTCTTTTAGGTTCACAAAGGAAGTTCTGGGAAGCTGTGCTTAGAGGGTGAATGGTAATAAAGTATTTAAGAAGAGTACCATTCAATTTCTTTCTATTTCTATGATTACAGTCATACTTTGTTTTATTGGGCTGCAATTTATTGCCCTTCACAGACATTGCATTTTCTTACAAATTGAAAATCTGTGGCAAGTCTATGGTGCCATTTTTCCAACTACATGTGCTTCTATCGTGTCTCTGTGTCACATCTTGCTAATGCGTGCAATATTTCAAACCTTTCCACTATTATTACATTTGTTAGGATGTTCTGCGATCAGTGATCTTTGATGTTACTATTATAATTGTTTCGGGGGTGATACAGTTGTGTGTTCTGATTGCTCCACCCACCAGCAGTTCCCTACCTCTCTGTGTCCTTCTCCTCAGGTTTCCCTATTACCTGTGACTCAACAATATTAACATTCGGCCAGTTAATAATCCTACAATACCCTCTAAGTGTTCAGGTGAAAGCAGGAGTCAATTGATAAAGCAAACGTCATTGTTGCTTTATGTTAAGAAATGCCTATAGCTACCCTGACCTTCAACAACCACCTTCCTAATCAGTCAACAGCCATCAATATCAAGGCAAGATCCTTCATCAATATTATGATTTACTGAAGGCTCAGATGAAAGCATTTTTCAAGCAATTTTTAATTTTTATTTTAATTAACTTTTAATTAATTTTTATTTTAATTTAATTTTAATTTTTAATTAAGATATGTAAATTGATTTTTTTAAATATCATACTATTGCATACCTAATAGACCTACACATAACTTTTATATGCACTGGGAAACAAAAAAATTAATAAACTTTCTTTATTGGGATATTTGCTTGAATGTTGTGGTCTGGAACTGAATCCATAATATCTCTGAGGCATGTTTGTATAAATAAATTTCACCCTCCCCAAACCTGGCCCTTGTAACAGGTTCTACTTCAGTCAGTGTCTTCTATAAGACAGACCTGTTTTCAACACTCACTGCTCTAAGTCAGCATTTGAACCTAAGTAACTGTAATCTATCATTAACACACAAGAATACGTTTAGGTTAATATGGGAATTCTTAGTTCAGTCATTTTCAGTCATATTCCACTCTTCATGTCCCCATCAGGTGTTTCCTTGGCAAAAATACTGCAATGGTTTGCCATTTCCTTCTGCAGCTCATTTTACAGATAAAGCAACTGAGGCTAATATGGTTTAGGTGACTTGCCCAGGATCATACAGCTAATAAGTGTCGAGGTCAGATTTGAACTTGGGAAGATGAGCCTACCTGACTTGAGGCATGGCACTCTATCCACTCTGCCAACTAGCTGCCCCTAGGAATGTAAACAAATAAGCTGTACTACCTATCCATCACAAGTAGAGTCTTTCTCCAGAGGTTATAGATGTAGAGAAGCAGTAGAGAATAATGACTTGGAGTCAGGGAGCCCTGAGTTCCAACCTTGCTGCTCACACTTTCTACTGTGTGATTTATGGCTTAGATACTAAGGCTTATCTAGTAAGGAAGAGTAGGGTCGGGTGGTACTATGTCACAGAGAAAACCAAAGATCCTTGAGGTATTGCCATGTCATGTTGGATTTGTACTCACCCATCCTCATCCTCCCACTTTCTGTATGACTCGCAGCATGCTCGATGACTGATCAGGGTCAGGAGTCCAATCTGTAGCTATAGACTAAAACAAATAGAATGAAGCAAAGTGTTAAGGTCAAGAACCCTGGGGGGAAGCAGACAGCCAGGAGAGGAAGATGGAGTGTTCCTGTATTCATCCACAATTGTTCATTATCCCCTCCGGCTATAAAAGTGTCAAGGTGCCCTCTTGATATTGGTGATTGCTACTGGTGTGAGGAACATGTAGTGGTTATTATGGAGTGAGTGAAGGGGAGAGGAAAAGAAAGAGACACACAAAGAGACAGAGACAGAGAGATAGACATAAAAACAGAAAGATAGAAACAAAGAGAGGAAGATAGAGACAGAAAGAGAGAGATAGAAAGGAAGAGGGAGAGAGAGAGACAGAGAGAGAGATTTGGAATCTGAACCACAGAGTATGGCATCCAGCCCCATCATATTTGACCTCAAGGGCTTGCATTTCTAGACTAATGAGACAGAAATGAATTTGGGCAAGATCATTCTTTCTCTGAGTTTGAGTTGAGATCTTATCTCATTCTCAGTTAAAGAGCAGGGAGGGAAGAACCAGAGACAAAGATAATAAAGTATGTATTAGGGAGTGAGCACAGAGCTGTGTAGAATATTAATAAGTGAGTGTGGTGGAGGAAGGGCAGTCAAGTAAGTATCTTCAGAGTTCATTTTGTGTTGGGTGTGAAGGACTGGGTGCTAGGACCAAGCGAAAGTAAACATCTCTCGTCCATGTTGTTTATCAGAGAATTGTGGGCCCTGATCCATGGGCTAACCGCTAAGCAATAGCAACATTTTGGGACCTATAATATTCTGTTCCTGGAAGATATAGCAATATGATTAATATAGCTCTGAGCTCTAAGTAGTCCTTGTAAGGGAAAAGAGAGCCAACTGACTGAAAGGCTAGGTATGGCATAATTAATGGCAAGTGGGAAGTGCTATGAACATATGTGACTGGATCTGTGTCACAAAGGGAATGAACCCACCACCTCAGGCTCATTAGCATAGTACTCTAATTCAGTGTTTCTCAGCTATATTGAGTCTGTGCCATACATATGGACTTTCCAGGAAATACTGCTCCTTCCTGTCCAATGATCCATCTGTCCAAATATATTCTCCCATCCTAAGGCCCTTTTACTTATATACAAAGCCCTCTTCTTTGAATTCTTCCATGACCTGTGAGCAAGTCTTACCTCCAGTGTGGCAGATGACAACCTATCTACTTCCTTCTAACACGATGTGATTTGGGGGCATGTCCTAT
The DNA here is from genome assembly GCA_023548195.1 of Bettongia penicillata ogilbyi. Taxonomy (NCBI): domain Eukaryota; kingdom Metazoa; phylum Chordata; class Mammalia; order Diprotodontia; family Potoroidae; genus Bettongia; species Bettongia penicillata. The sequence continues at coordinate 2,910,729 of JAJHZJ010000195.1, read as the reverse complement.
AAATTCTCTATAGAAGATCCAGGAAGTATGGCGCACTACAGTTCTTCCACAGAATCTCAGAGTTGGAATAAATCATTTCTGTAGGTCATCTAATCTAACACATACACACACACACACACACACACACACACGTACACACACCTAAATCTTTTCTATAATACTCCTGATGAGGAGTTCACTCTCCAACTCAACATTTCAATGGAAAAGCCACTTCCTTCAAGGAAGCACATTCCATTTTTGCACAGGAATAATTGTTAGGAAAATTTGTCTTGCATTGAGATAAATTCCGCTTCCCAGAAATTCACACTGACTCTATTTCTGCCCTGTAGGACCAAAAGCAATGAAATCCAAACATTCTTCTATATGAGAACAAGTAAATATTCATAGACAGGTATACCCCTTCTAAGCGTTCACGTCACAGAGACATCAAGAGAAAAAATAAAATGGAAGGATGCCTAGGGAAACTGGTGACTAATGAATCAAAATAGTAAATATTTTGCCTTCAAAGGAAGAACATTATTAAGATACCAAGTAATGCTAAGCACCCCCAACCAACTCTCTATATGAAGATAAGGAGAAAACAGAATAAAATAAGGGGAGAAATTTGAGCTCTGTCTTTCTACTCTGTAAACTGATTTGAGCTTAAAGTTCAAAGGAACCTCGAGAAATCAAGCATTCCAGCCCACCTTCAGTTGGATAAGATGCTACTATCTTAATTTTGCAAAAAGAAGCAGGAAAAGCCAAGAAGAAGATGTTTTAAGTCTTTGAACATTTCATGAGTACCAGAGCAACATTCGGACTATTCCCCTCCTATTTCCTCCTCATCACTTCTGATACCGGACTAAAACTGGAAAAGAGAAATGAGGAAATCCAGGACATTAAGATATCACCAAAGGCATCCTTTCCTTAGATACATTGAAGAGAAGACCATTTTAAGCATGTGGCTAATGTGCCTTTTGAATAATTATAAATAATGTAAACCAGTCCAGTCTATGTTTCAGTGACTACAAATTCCACCTTAATGCTAGTAGAAGTAAATTGTACAAAATGTTTTACTTGATGTTATCATTTACCAATAAACCACTGGTACTTCAGATCCAGTGATGGGAAAATAGTTTCAACTATCCTCTAAACTCAAAAAGAATTTCCCTTCTCAACCTCCCACTCATCATAGATATCAGAAACTTTCCATTTCTAGGAGTTGAGAGAATAGGCAAGGGAATGGGACCCATAAGAATACCAGCCTCGTTCTTGGGCGGGGGCTTATATTTTAAAAATCTCTCTGGGATTACAAAGTCACAAAGTTTCATATTTGCAAGTCATCTAAATGACCACCTTCTTAAACCTAGAAGAATTCCCTCCATAACATTTTTGAAAATTTTCTGGCATATTTTCCTTGAAGACTTCCTTCAAAGAAGACTCCAAATTCTTGAATCAAAATTTCCAATACTTGAAATGATCTAGAGCAATCTGTATTATCTCCTCACTTTTGATTTTAAAAATCTTTTCTTTAAATTGATACTCGTGTAAAACTGAGAAACGTACAAAGGCAAAAAATGCTACTTATTGTGTAACTTTGGACAAAAGCTTTTCTGGGCTTCAGTTTCCTCATCTAAAAACTGAATATGCTGGACTTGGTGGTTTCTAAAGTTCCTTTGAAATCTTTATGTGCTGAAAGACAGAGAGAAGTAGATTCTCAGGCATTTAACTACCTAATCATTTGGGGTACTATGGAGGAGGGGGGTGGAAAGGAACAAAGCATCCAAACGATTGAGGGAAAGAAGGGAGTGAACAAATGCTGTGGGTGTGACATCTACTTAGATGGAGGCAGTTTATTTTTAAATTTTATTTTATTTTTAATTTATGGAATAAAACAAACATTTCCATAACATGGTACAATAAAAAAGATGATGGTGCAAAAACTACAAATCTACTAGGCACAACTTGCTATTACTTTCAAATATGCAACAAAATTATCAAGTAAATTCTTTTTTTTCTCCCCCCCACCCCAATGCTGTAGAGATGGCTACCATAAGAATTAATCTCTCTCTCTCTCTCTCTCTCTCTCTCTCTCTCTCTCTCTCTCTCTCTCTCTCTCTCCATAGATGTGTGTGTATACACATACTATATGTGTGTGTGTACATAAAATTATTTTATACACCTATTTATATTTTATTTTTCTGGATGCAAATAGCATCTTTCTCCCTATGTCCTTTATAGTTAATTTGGGTATTTATAATAGTCAAAATTATTTATTCACTCAAAGTTGTTCTTAGAACAATACTACTGTTACAGTCTACAATGTTCTCTGGGTTCTGCTCATTTAGCTCTTCATTATTTCATGCAAGTCTTCCCAAGTTTTTCTGAGATCACTGAGCTTATCATCTCTTATAGCAGTAATACATTAGCATTCCACTACAATCATGTACCCAATTTGTTCAACCATTCCCCCAAAGAACTGGAAATCGAAGAGGTGGAGGCAATTTAGAAAAAATTTCTCCTGGTTGCCTAGGAGCTCAGGAGTGTATTTCTGACTTCAAGAAGGAGAAAAATTAAAAAGTGTCCTTGTTCTCTAAAGCTCCTTTGGGTGGGCCTGGGAACTTTGTGGATTTGTAGAGATCAGAGGGTCAAAGGAGGAGAGGATGACAGATAAAGAGTTGAAAAGGACTTTGAAAAGCAACTAGTCCAATTTCCTCTTTTTCCAGATAAGGAAACTGAGGTCCACAGACATAAAGGGATTTGACCAAGATCTTTGTAGGATCATAGATCTAGAATTGAAAGAGACCTCAGAAGCCTTTAGTTCAATCTCATCAATTTACAGATGAGAAACTGAGACCCAGAGAAGTGAGACTTGCTCAAAGTCACCAAGGTAGTGAGAAAGACAGGATTTATACTCAGACTCTGGATCCAATGTTCTTTCCACTGGACCAAACTGACACCAGGGCTTGGTAGGCTAGCGAAAATTAAGCATGTTGGTAGGTTTTGTCAATCTAGCTGGTCACAAAACTGAGCCCCCCACCCTCACCACTCCCCTCATCTCCCCCCACTCTCCACCTTGCCCTTCACCAAATAAGTAATTTGTGTTAACGGTTAACATGTTTTTTCTCAGGCTTTCAGAAACTCACCCAATGATATGAAGATGAATAACATACCCATTGATTCAGGATATAAAAGAAATCAAGCAGTGCATGTTTTTAAAAACTTAATATAGTTTATCCACAACTAATCCTGCCTATTAGCTCAGTTTTCATGGGAATCTTCATTTTCTGTTAGGCAGCTGTGTTTTCTTGAAAAATTAATTTGTTAATATTCAGTCTTATCCTTTTCTTTGTGTCACCATTTGGGATTTTCCTGGCAAAGATACTGGAATGGTTTTCTATTCCTTCTCCAGCTCAATTGATAGATGAGGAAACCAAGGCAAATGGGGCTAAGTGACTTGCCCAGGGTCCCTCAGCTAGTAAGTGTCTGAGGCCAGATTTGAATTCATGAACATGAGTCTTCCTGATTCTAAACCCAGTGTTCTGCCCACTGCACCACATAGTTGCCCTAAAAAATAATAATAATGACAAAAAACAGTAATGAGTATAGTAAACATTTTTCTAATGCTTTAAGGTTTGCATATATTAGCTCATTTGACCTTTACAAGCTCTCTTGAGGTAGGTACTACTTTTAACCCAATTTTATAAATGAAGAAACTGATTCTGAAAGAGGTTAAGAAATAATAATAGATCTCATTTGCATCAAGCTTTAAGGTCTGCAAAGTACTTAGCAAGTATTTATCTTCACAATAAACCTGGACAGTAGGTTTTGTTATTATCTCATTTTACAGATGAGGTGACCAAGAGAGAAAGATGTTAAATGACTTACCCAAGCTCATACAATTAGCAGTTGTCTAAAGTCATGGTTGAACTCAGGTTTTCCTGACTCCAGGTCCAGAATACGGTAGGTTATAGAACTTATTGGGTTCATTAGACAGAAGTAGAAATGATTCTAAGGAAAAAGCTAATACTAGTTAATATGAATCAGGCAAATGAAAACATGGCAGTCTTGCTAGATTGTTTGTAGGCCTAAGGATTTCAGACAACTGTAGGCAAGGTGTATCCAAGCACTGCCAGCATGCCTCCCCCAACAGGATCTCTGCACTCAAACAAATATACAGGATTAGTGTTGAAATGAAAAGATTTCTCTCCTGTTTCTATGCCAATTTCCACTTGAAAAAGAAGGGAAGCTATGAGTGATGCTCCTGGGCCATTTCAGGTATGCCATGTGTAGCTGAGCAGTATAAGTAAAAAGATATTCTGATCTGAGACATTTTCATCCCTGAGATGTTCCGCAAAGGTGGTTCCACAACCTGTGCGCTACCAATAACAATTTTGATTTGACATTAGCCAGGAAAGCCTTCAAGAAGCTAACATTTACCGTCCAGGGCATGTCCTGTGGGGCTAATTAACAACTGAGGTCAATCATATGCTGTGTGGGCCATCAGCTTGTCTCAGCTCATCATTATTTTTCTAAGCTTTTGCATGCTCTCTCACAGTGGGCCTTAAATCTTTTTAAAAAGATATTTTCACCGGTTTTTCAAATGCATTTAATAATCTCAGCAGAATAATCACACTGGTCTTTCAATAGTGGTCATTACATATCTATTCCAAATTAGCATCCCCACATTGATTATAATTTGAGGAAATCTATGCAATCTTTTCCTGTGATGTTATACCAAATTTCAGGCTCAAATGTCTAGAAATACACAGCAATGGCTGGAGGAACCGACAGTCACAGAGGCAAATGTGGCTACTATAGGTGTCCTATTATATCCAAATGAAAGGTCATTTTAGGCTGCAGTAAAAACCTTCAGGCTAAATTTTTTGACTTGAAGATTTTGACTATTTTAAAATTACCTTAACCCTGAAATAAGAACTTTAAAATATGTTTACAAAAGAATACAACTGCATTATAAGAGCAAGTCTTTGTAAGTGGCAGACACCTTATTCTACTCACCATCTTTGTGACATCCCAAACCACTGATAGGTTCTTTCTCTGACCACAACTTCCCTACATGTTTTATGTCCCTGGTAGAAAGTTTCTTTTTCCCCCTTTCAATAGTTTTTTTTTTTCCAATTGCATGTAAAAACAATTTTTAACATTCATTTTTTATAATTTTAACTTTTAAATTCTTTCCCTCCCCTACCTCCTCATTGAGAAGGCAAACATTTTGATACAAGTTATACATGAACAGTCACATAAAATATATTTGCATATTAGTCATGTTGTAAAAGAAAACACAAACCAGTAAGTAAGTAAATAAACAAGGAAAATAAAGTTTTAATAAGTATGGTTTTATCTGCATTCAGACTTCATCACTTCTTTCTCTGAATGTGAATAACATTTTCATCATACATCCTTCAGAATTGTCTTAGATCACTCTACTGAATTGTCATTCAAAATTGATCATTGTACAATATTGCTCTTACTATGTACAATGTTCTCTCAGTTCTGCTCACTTCACTTTGCATCAATTTGCATAAGTCTTTCCAGGGGTTTTTTTCTGAAAGCATTGTGCTCATTTTATTTATTTATTATTGAACAACAGTACTCCATCACAATCTTATACCACAACTTGTTTACCCATTCCCCAATTGATGGGCATCTCTTCAATTTCCAGTTCTTTGCCACCTCAAAAAAAAATTTGCTATAGTTTTGTACATATAGGTTCTTTTCTTTTTCTTTCTAAAAAAATCTCTTTGGAATAATGTATCAGTAAGCACCCAGACATACACAGGAGGGGCTGCTATCACAGGTTCTTAGATCTGCATTTGTAAAAGGAAAGGCAACTTTTGAAGTGTTAACAATCTCCTTTAATCAAGCATATATATCATTCCTTTAATCAAGCACGTATATCATTCACTTAGTTCGGGGAAAAAGTCAGCCCCCTGAACTTTATAGGAAAATACAGAGAAATCAAAGATCAACAGACATGGCTTCCAACTGTCTGACCATAATCAATACATATATCACAAATCAACAGACAGGTCCAACTGTCTGACCATATTTACCAGAGAGGGAAGTACCAACATCTGGGTTTTCAAAGTGGGGTGGGAGGTAGGATTCCTTAGCAGCTGCCCAGAATTTCATCTAGCCAAACAAAGCACTTCCAATCAGTAAGCCTGAAAATAAAACCTCAATTCAAAGTATTTATAAATTTTTTAGATCCAGAGGACATCACAACCCTTGAGAACCAGTGCCTCATTAACAAAAGGAGTGGGTATTCCCACAAATCTTCCCAGGTCCATTAATGGGTAGGGAAGATCTTTAATCATATTAAAAATGCAAATCCATATACTGTTTCTAGTTAAAGAAACTCTTGCTTCTGTACTTTAATCCTAGTAAAGACGCTTGGTTGATAAAGGCAAGATTCAATCAGAGGCACTTGATTATACTAAAACAAAAACAACGAAAGATCTCACTTTGCTTGCCATAACAAATACAGAACTAATAGTGGTATTGCTGAATCAAAGGGTATGAATAGTTTTATAGTCCTTTGTCCAAAATGCTCTCCGGAATTTTGGATCAGTTCACAAATCTACCAATAGAACATTATTGTTCCAATTGTCCCACATATATGTCATTTTAAAAAGAAAGCTTTTTGAGTGCAGGAACTGACTTGTTTCCATATTTGTATTCTCAATCTTTAGCACATAGTGCATACTTGGTAAGATTTTTCCTTCCTTCTATCTTAATTTTCTTTCTTCCTTCTTTTCTTCCTTCCTCCCTCCTTGTTTCTCTCCCTTTTGTCTTCCTTCCTTCCCTTTCCTTTCTTTTTTCATGGTCCCAATTTTCCCAGTGGAGAGGAATAGAGGAATATTTCTTTTATTTATTTATATATTTATTAATATAATTTATTTATTTTTCAGTTTTCACCATTCACTTCCACAATAATTTGAATTCAAAATTTTCTCCTCATCTCTCCCCACCCCCCACCCCTGGACAGCATGTACCCCATCTACCTTTTCCTCCAATCCTTTCTCCCTTCTATTACCCACCCTTCTTCCATCCCCTTTCCCCTCTATTTTCCTATAGGGCAAAATAGATTTCTATACTCCATTGTCTGTATAGTTTAATTTCCAGTTGCATGCTAAAACAATTTTAAACATTCAGTATTAAAGCTTTGAGGTACATATTCTCTCCCTCCCTCTCTACCCATCCTCACTGAGAAAACAACAATTTAATATAGGTCATACATGTGTAACAATGCAAAGCACTTCCATAACAGTTATATTGTAAAAGACTAACCATATTTCACTCTGTTCTATCCTGCCCTTGATTTATTCCTTTCTCTCCCTTGACCTGTCCTCCCACAATAGTGTTTGTTTCTGATTACCCCTTTCCCCAATTTGCTGTCTCTTTTATTATCTTCCCTCTCTTATTCTTTTACCCTTTGCCTTCCTACAGGGTAAAATAGATTTTCATATCCAATAGAGTGTGTTATTCCCTTCTTAAACCAAATCCCATGAGAGTAGGACTCAATTATTTCCTTTCATCTTCCCCCTCTTTCCTTCCATTGTAAAAGCTCTTCTCTCTTTTATGTGAGATGATTTGCTACATTATACCTTTCCTTTTCTCTTACTCCTAGTATATTCCATTCAACAGTAAATTTTATTTTTTTAGGTATTCTCCCTTAATATTCAGCTCACCCTTTGCCCTCTGTTTATGTGTATACATATACATACATATACATATATAATATACAGATACATACCCATACACACCTACATACATATATATTATACATATGTATTTTTATGTATATGTACACACACACACACACACACACACACACACACATATATGGAGAGAGAGGGGGGGGGAGAGATTCCTCCTAATTACCCTAATACTGAAAAAGGTCTCATGAGTTACAAATAACATCTTTCCATGTAGGAATGCAAACAGTTCAACTTTAATGACTTCCTTAAGGCATCTCTTTCCTGTTACCTTTTCATGTTTCTCTTGATTCTTGTGTCTGAAAGTCAAATTTTCTATTCAGCTCTGGTCTTTTCAACAAGAATGCTATTTCATTGAATGACCATTTTTCCCCTTGAAGTGTTATACTCAGTTTTTTTAGGTAGGGGATTCTTGGTTTTAATCCTAGCTCCTTTGACCTCTGGAATATCATATTCTAAGTCCTTCAATACCTTAGTGTAGAAGCTACTAAATTATGTTTTATTCTGATCATATTTCTACCATACATGAATTGTTTCCTTCTGGCTGCTTGCAATATTTTCTCCTTGACCTGAGAACTCAGGAATTTGACTATAATATTTCTAGGAGTTTTCCTTTTGGTATCTCTTTCAGGAGGTGATCAGTTTTTTCTATTTTACCTTCTAGGTCTAGAATATCAGGGCAGTTTTCCTTGATAATTTCTTGGAAGATGATATCTAGTCTCTTTGTTTCCTCATGGTTTTCTGGTAAACCAATACTTTTAAAATTATCTCTCCTGGATCTATTTTCCAGGTCATTTGTTTTTCCAATGCAATATTTCACACATTATCTTTATTTTTTCATTCTTTTGGTTTTGTTTTGTAATTTTTTGGTTTCTCATAAAGCCATTAGCTTTCATCTGCTCCATTCTACTTTTTAAAGAACTATTTTCTTCAGTGAGCTTTGAACCTCCTTTCCATTTGACAAGTTCTGCTTTTTAAAGCATTCTCTCCTCATTGGCTTTTTGGGTCTCTTTTGCCATTTGGGTTAGTTTGTTTTTAAAGGTGTTATTTTCTTCAACATTTTTTTGGTTCTCCTTTAGCAAGCTGTTGGCTTGCTTTTCAGGATTTTCTTGTATTGCTCTCATTTCTCTTTCCAATTTTTCCTCCACCTCTTACTTGATTTTCAAAATCCTTTTTGAGCTCTTCCATGGCCTGATCCCATTGCATATTTACTTTGGAGGTTTCAGATGTAGAAGCCTTGACTTTTATGTCTTCCTCTAATAGTATGCTTTGTTCTCATCCAGAAGGATGAAAGAAAATACCTATTCACCAAGAACATAACCTTCTATATTCTTCTTTTTCCCCCTTTCTGGGCATTTTCCCAGCCAGTTACTTGACTTTTGAGTTGTTTGTCAAGTAGAAGGTATGCTCCAGGGACCTGTAAGTTCTCAGTTCCTTCAAAGTGGCACAATCAAGAGAGAGGAGTTTACTCCTCTCTTGACCTATGCTCTGGTCTGTGAGCAACCACAAGCTTTCTTTTCTGTCTTGGATGTGTGAGTAGGATTCCCTCTCCACATTCACCACCAGCTCCACCAAACCAGTGCTCTTCCTCACCCTAGGACCACCACTCAGAACAAAGACCCAGATCAGCTGCTTGATTCCCCCAGGGTTTTTAGACTGAGGGCTCCAAAAGTGGATACTGCTGCTGCTGTGGCAGCTGCCACCCTGGGGCCAGGGCCAGACAGTACTCCCCTCTCTCCAAGGTGAAAGAGCTTTCTTACTGATCTTTGAAGTTGTCTTTGTGATTTGTGGGTTGAAAAATCTAGGAATCACAGCTGCTACCCATGATTCTGCATCCTGAGGTCTGTTCCAGTCCTGTCCACATGCCAAGGCTGGGCTGCACTCCTCTCTGCTCTGAGTCCAGTGTGATAGACCTTTACTGTTGGCCTTCTAGGCTGTCTTGGGCTAGAAATGTCTTTCACTCTGTCATTTTGTGAGTTTCGCTGCTCTTATTTAGAGTGATTTTTTTACAGGCATTTTATGGGCTATGGGGGGAGAGCTAGAACAGATCTGTCTTTCTACTCCACCATCTTGGCTCTGCCCCCCAACATCCTATATTTCTAACACCACAATTACTACGTATTTTTTGTTTATATAAGTCTATATTACTCATATACATATTCTATTCCAACAAATAGCTAGACCTCTGAATACATGTACTTGAGAGAAGGGAAGTACATCAATTACTGACTTCATGCCACAATGTGTTCCTATCTATTCTCCAATATTAGTTATCTCAAATGGGCAAAGCTTAAGAAATATTGGTCTAAAAGACAAAAGTCTAAATTGGGAGCCAAAAAAATTGCTTCTGCACCTAACTCCAGCACAAATATGTGCCTTGCCTTTTTTCATCTATAAAATGGGGTTTTACCTATCCTTCCCTAAACTTACTGTGAACACAAAAAGTATTTTCATTTGTGTGAGTGACTAGTGCATGCTGGGTCAGAGAAAACATGAGCATTGCTGATGAGAATGCAAAAGGGTAAGGTAATACAGAAGACATTACAGCAATTCCAGCAGGTAGATCAAGAGAGGAAAGAGATAGATGACAGTAAGCCCAAGCTTGGACTTAGGATCCAAGGCACTCTGAACTTGATGGAGAAAGATGACATACTTAAAGAGTAATGACACTACTTTGAATATATGTGTGGAAGTTGAATATACAAAACTTTGGTATATTAGCTCCTAGTGTCAGCTATGCATAAGAATTTTGAAGAAGGGTGAATATAGTAAAGAGGCAACAAACTAGAAAAGGTTGGAATGAGAGAAAGAAAAGGAGGAGAAAAGGAGGAAAGAGAAAGAAGGAAGAAGAGGAGGGCATGAAAGAAAAGAAGTAGAAATTGCTAGTTCATCCACTTTGTCTTACGTTAGAACTAAGGTAGAAGAGGACAAAGAAAGATAAAACAACATTCATGACTGTGATGGAGTGAGTACAACAGGAGGGCTCCTTCAAGGGAAAACCCATGCTGTGGATTTGCATCAAGAAATTGCAGTTGGTGAGGATCTTGATTATTAATTCAATCAGGAGAAACTCTAGGGATATATTTGCAGTAATTCAAATCCCTGAAAGTAAAGAATTTGATGTGTTTCAGATAACAGAGAAATTGACTTTATTTTTGAGGCAGTATCAGGAGATAAGACAGGACTTCTGGGAGAATTTTATGCTTATTCCACCTAGGCCAAGTGAAAAGATGTTATTCATTCTCATCAGAAATGAAGCAGGGAATATATGCCACATTGTGAGTCAGTTACAGAGATTTTGTGATATATTAATGGGACCAGTAAAAGGAGTCTTCTTTTAAAAATGGAAAAAATTTGAGCTAGAAAATATAAGCAAACTGTTTAGAAGGTTGGGGATCAGGAGAGCTCAACTGTATGGCAAATGCTTTTCCTTTAGGGACAGAGAAGGGTAATGGCTAATAGAAGGAGCAGACAAAGAAATGCTACAGCTATACTGAGGTATTTTCTTAAGTTATATGTACTCAGGAAAAATATTTCAGGCATGGAAGAGAAGGGATGCAACAGAGATGAAAGAGCATCTAGAAAATTTATAGATGAAAAGTCCAAAGAAAAAGCAAAGACTGTGGATCCTGAACATGCAGTCTGTGTAACTCATAAGAAATTATGCCTTATTTTGGAGGAGGAAAGTATACAGATAAAAATAATTATGTGTTCAAAGGCTGAGCTCAGTCACAGGGAAGGAAGTCAAAATATAGACAGATGGCATTGTACTGGCCTTAAGAAGACCAGAGGCAAGCAAATGAAACTCAAAATGTCTAAAACTAAATTCATCATCTGCCCTCCCCATCTTCAATTACCCTGTTTCTAAGGATGGCACCACTATCATCCCAGTTACTTCAGAGTCATACGTAACTCTTCCCTTTTCCTCACTCAAGAATTCAATCAGCTACCTGTCAGTTTCACCCTCTTTCACCCAGCTTACCTCCAAGTTTTCTCCAAGTTAAGTTGTCTTCCAACAGCTTGTCTCCAAGTTAATTTTTCCGTTTAGCCAGGCTTACATACTCAACATTCTAATGAATAGCACCCACCTCACAGGGTTATTGTGAGGATCAACTGACAGTATGACAGTAAATATATACTGTACTTTGAGTCTTTAAAGCACTATATATATATATATAGATATTATGCTATAGAATCATAGATTTAGATCTGGAAGGAAGCTCAGAAGTCATTTTTTCCCTTCATTTTCACATCAAAAGTGGAATTAGAACCTAAATCCTCTGAATTTTGAGCTACCATTCTTTCCTTTGTACCACCCTGAAAACGATCTTATCTTATGGCCTGCTCTCTTCAGCCTTCTCCAAGAAACAACTTATACTCCATTCCAGGAAAGCACTCTTTCCACATTTCTGGCTCTTAAAGTCTTTACCTTGCTTTAAAATCTGTATAAGAAAAACCTCAATACATGACACATTCCCTGGTCCTCTCAGCTGAAAGTCATCTCTCCTTCCTCATTTTTCTTGTTGTATACTATCTGAGTGGGGCAGGCAGGTGGCACAGTGGATAGAGCTCTGGGCTTGGAATAGGAAGACTCACCTTGAGTTCAAATCTGGCCTCAGATACTTACTAGCTGTGCGGCAATGGGCAAGGCACTTAACCCTGTTTGTCCCAGTTTCCCATCTGTAAAATGAGCTAAAGAAAGAAATGACAAACTACTCTAGTATCTTTGCCAAGAAAATCGCCAAATAAGATCATTGAGAGTTAGGCGCAACTAAATAAAAGCATCAGAATACTGTCTGGTCCCATATATCACTTTTATCATCACCAGCGCCACTCAAGAAAATGCAATATCCTGGCAAGCAGAAATTGTTGTTTTTCATCTTTGTATGTCCTGCAAAGTGTCTTGCAGAATTAAAGGCAAGTGAGTGCCTAAAATGAGTCAATAGCTTTACCAGGAAAGATATAGCAAGACTTGATAAAAGCAAGTGCAAAGTCATGAGAATGGTGAACAAAATGGGAAAAACAGTAGTACTGATGATATAAAGGGAGAAGTTGGAAGAGTCAGGGTCCTCAGTGTTCTTTATTTGGTGGAGATAAGGAAAGACAATTTAATGGTGAAACAAATTTGAAAATTAAAAATTTGAATTTAGATTTGGAATCAGGAAGGCACAGATTTCTAAACCTCAAACCCTTAGTAGTTCTGTGCCCCTAGTCAAGTCATTTAACCTCTGTTTTCTCATCTGTAAAATGGGGATAATAATACCACCTTCCTCACAGGGCTGTTGTGAGGATCAACTGCAGTAAATATATAACACGCTTTACAGTCCTTAAAGCGCTATATACGTTAGCTATTGTCATTACTATAGATTTAGAGCTGGAAGGAGGCTCAGAGGTCACTTTGTCCAATCCCTTCATTTTTACATCAAAAGTGGAATTAGAACATAAATCCTCTGAACTTTAAGACACCATTCTTTCCATTGTACCACTTGAAAAGGATCTTAGAAGTTATTTAGCCTAACCTCCTTAACAGGAGAGAAATCTCCTTTCTAATATTCCTGAAACACTCATTGATAAAGTTTTTTTAAGATCATAATTCAGACACTTCTTGAACATTTTTGATGATAGGGCTAACTACTATCAACACAATTTAATTAAATTCAGTAAATATTTATTAAATTTAGTAAATTCCTTTTTTATGCAAAATACTATACTAGGAACTAAGTGTGCATGAAGATTTCTCCCTCCAGAAACTTATAGTCTACTGGGCAGCCTCCTTCATTGCTGAACAGCTGACATTAGTATGATCCACTTCCCTCTATTTAGAGCCAAAAGATACTATCTGCTCAATTCTGTTCACTAGGATATAACTACTCCCATTTCCATATGATTGCCCTTGAAATATTTGAAGCCACTCATCATGTTGGCCTCCACTTTCACCCCCATCCCCATCCCAGAAGTGATGAAGATGATAAATGTATATAAAAGAATTGGAAAGAGAATTGACCTTGAGGGTGAAACACATATGAAAAATAGCAGCAAGAAACACAGGAAAAAAACTATGTAATCATTGTGATGTTAATGTAATGTAATGTAATGTAATGCGCAGGGAAATTTTGGTTGTTTGGTGATAGAAAATAAGTGCCAAAGGTACACTTTTTTTGGTCAAACTTGTGATTTTATTAGAATAAAGAACTCCTAGAGTTCCCTAGATTAATCACTCATCAATCCATCAATAGATATTAAGTGATAACTGTGTATCAGACACTGTACTGATTTATAATTTTAGAAAATTGCCTGGGAAGCACTTAGAGATTGAGTGACTTTCCCAGAGTCACAAAGTTAATATGTGTTAGAGGTAGAGCTTCAATCCAGGTCTTCCAGATTCCAAGGCTTACCCTCACACTGTACCATATCCTTAATATATATTCATATAAAAAATAACTCTTATGTTATACATTCCATACAATAATCCAAGTATAAAAGTATTAGAGAGTATGTATATGTACATACATATGCGTATGTATATACATACATGTATACACATATACATATTGTGTGTATATGTATATGTGTGCACCTATATACATAAATTTTATATATATACATATATATCTACAAAACATATGCATGCATATGTGTGTATGCATGTATATATGTATACCTATATATATGTATATGAAATGTTACATATTATACAGTGGGGGAAGTACATAACTTACCTGAGTGCCAATTCTGACTCACATACTTAGCTGTGTAATCAAGTTATTTATCTGTTTTTAGCTTCAGTTTCTTCATCTGTAAAATGGGGCTAATAATAGTGAATACCTTATTAGATTTTTATAAGCATCAAAGGAGATAATAGGAATAAAGCATTTCACAAGTCTTAAGGCATGATATAAATGCAAGCTATGATGATGCTCATGCTGATGAAACAATACCTTTGGCTGTCTTTATGCAATTGTTGATAATTCATCCCCTGATTATTCAAGTTGATTCCCTTTTGTAGCTATTCAAAGCTTCTGGATTCTTTTCTTTCTTCTTGTCTTCCAATCATTTCACTGCCTTTAAATAGGGGACCCTCTCCAGTCCTCCCAATCTATATCTGGCCACTGGACCCAGATGACTCTGGAGGAGATAGTGAGGCTGGTGCCTTTGCACAGCCCTGCCCCACTTAAATCCAATCCACTTGAAATTCCTGGCATCACCTCCCATGGTCCTTTTCAAGATCAAAGGACAAAAACAACAATAATTCACCTTTAAATAGCTGTGTCAGAAGTGGAGAAGGGATTGGAAGAGAAAATGAAACTCCCTCTTATTTTTGCTACAGTCTTGGTAAAATAGTCAGTGGAGTCAAAATTTGAAGCTGCCTAAAGGCAGCCCTATCCTCCACCCCAGATAGGTATCTGACTAAAGGTATTAACATTAAGGCTTAATAAAGGACAGGATTGACCTGCTTCAGAAGTATTTGCATTTTAAAAGAGCAATTTGTTAATCCAATTGAATCTCTGGGTAGGAAATACAGGCTCTTTCCTTTGCTGGTACTCCTAGTGCCCAGCCCTCTAACTTTGAAGCATGACACTCCAGACACCCCAGAGCAGAGCACTGGGGCTCCCCTCCTTTTGTGGCCCCCCTCCCTTTTTTGTCTGAAGGAGATGTTTCTTTTCTGTTGCCTGGAAAGAAAGCAGG
The DNA here is from genome assembly GCA_023548195.1 of Bettongia penicillata ogilbyi. NCBI lineage: Eukaryota > Metazoa > Chordata > Mammalia > Diprotodontia > Potoroidae > Bettongia > Bettongia penicillata. Next base: position 2,895,325 of record JAJHZJ010000195.1, on the reverse strand, counting down.
AGAGGAGGGCTAGCTGTAGGTAAAACTGCCCCGTCTCTACTGGTAAAGGTCTAACATAGCTCTCTCTCCAAATCACAGGATACATTTGTAAGCTTAATTTACAATATTAAGATTTTCTCCATGACTTTCCTAAGTATAGAGAGGTTGGCAGAATATTATCCAAGAGCCAAATCCCTATTTGTTCAAAATCAAATCAAAAAAACAATAAATTTAGTACTGCTTTGTTTTCAGTGCAAGGTACAAATACGCTAAATTTAGCTAATTTAACGAAATTTAACTCATACAAAAATTTAACAATTAGCTTCAGTTTGAGCACACCCTTACCCCTCCTTCTCATGGTGTTGTTGAGAAAAACCAAACTAGGAATCAAAATATCTGGGTTCTAGTACCAGTTCTGCCATTGGTTGTATAACCATGAGCAAATTACTTCTTTGATCTAGGTCTCACTTTCCCCATCTATAAAATGAGGGACTTAAAACAACATTAGTAATTCCCACTTTAAATTATATAGTTGCTGTTGTTATTTAGTCATTTCGGTTGTGTCTGACTCATTCTGACCTCATTTGAGGTTTTCTTGGCAAAGATATTGGAATAGTTTTCCATTTTCTTTTCCAGTACATTTTACAGATGAGGAAACTGAGGCAAACAGGGTTAAGTAACTTACTCAGGCTCACACAGTTAATATCTAAGGCAGGATTTGAATCCCAGGGTTTCCTGATTTCAAGATTAATACTACATTTACTACATCTTGACATGTTCTCCCCTCACGTCATCCTTGCTCCAGCCTTAGCCCTCTCCATTAGGTAGTGCCCTGCTCCACTTTGCCCTGACTCCCAATGGTGCTTTCCTCAGGTGGAAAAAGTCATCATTTCATCTCTGCTCATTTCACATCTCTGAGATGGCTGTTTGTGAGATGCACAAACATGTTAATAGCCCATATATTTTACCAATGCTGCTTCTACTTGTAGATGGTCCACATCCAGGATTACTAAAATTGCTTCCAAGTGCTCACAAAGAATGCTGATGATATTTCTGTTATCCAATTCTGATGATTTTGAGAATTCAGAAAATGAAATGAGTATTTCATAATTATTCTTTTGTGTATACTTCCACCAAATTCTTAAACTTTTTCTTAATTGTATTCATTTTATTACAAAAATTGAAAACTGTAGTCATAGTGCCTTAGAGACTCAAATCTAATTCATTTAGCAGGGAAAATAAAGCTGATAAATATAAGCTTCTCAATTTATTCTTTGTCAAGAAAATATAGCAAAGTCTGAATAATTTTTATTTAAAAATATTTCAGCTTCACATCATAACCGAAAAAAATCTTTTCCAAGACCCCTCTATTTTCTTTATTCTACTTAATTTCATATGAATCTACCTATTTCTCAGAATTTTTCATATTCATGCTTATAATGGAATAATTATGTCCATACATCATTTCTGACAATTCTTAAATTAACAGTTACATATTTTATTTATATATATTTTTAAAAATAAATATAATATGATTAATTTAAGGCACACATGTTTTTCCCTGGGTGCTTTTAAATCTAGGAGTTTAATCTTGGATTACAAGGGTGTGAGCAATTTCCTAATTTTTCTTGCAAAATTCCAAAAGAGTTTTCAAAAGAATTGGAGTACTAATCTTGAGATTAGTGATTTAGTGAATTAGCATGTATTATCTTCCCGTAATTCTACCAACATTGAATTTTTCCCTTCTTTGTCAATTTTATGGCTACTGAATAGTACTTCAGACTTTTTAAAATTTGCACAACAATGATGCTTATTTGTGATTCTGAGCAAAGTAGTTGTTGACATTTGCATTACTTCTTCTGAAAACTATTAATATGCTTTGACCACTTGCCTTTTGGGGAATGGCTCTTAATCTTATTTGTTCTGGATATCAGATTTTTATTAGACATGTTTAATGCAAATTTCTCCAGGCCAGATCTTTTCTTCTTATTTGAGCTAAACTGATTTTGTCTGTACAAAACTTTTAAATTTTTATATAATTGAATTTCCAATTTTGTCTTTTATAGTTGTATATGGTTCTAAATATTGTCACTATACACAACTGCAAAAGAAATAAACTTCTTAATTTTTATGATGTGGCTCTATACATTGACGTTGTTTAGCCATTTGGAATTAATTGTGGTATGTCATATAAAATAGTACACTAAACTTATTTTGTCACTCTGCTTTCCAGGTTGCCCAAAAGCTCTTGTTAATAAGGGATCCCTTGCCCAGTAGTTTTGTTCTTGGATTTAACAAACACTGATTTTCTGTGTTGAGATGATTCTGGATTATTTTTTGGAAAGAGCTAGCATGACATAGCGTGCTAAACAGAGTGTTGTACTAGGAGTCGGGTAGACCTGGCTTTGCAACCTTCCTCACTGATCATCTGTGTGACCTTAGGCAAATCACTTAACCTTTCTTGGAATCAGCTTCTTCATTTGTAAAACATGGTTAATAATAACAGCTGCCTCACAGTATTATTGGGAGAATCAGTTGATAATGGATATATAATACTTCACAAATTTTAAACACCTATACAAATGTTAATTGTTTTATTATCGTTATTTTATTATTATTGTTTTTTAATTAAATCCCACAGATCTATTTTTTCTCCTTTTTATGCAGTACTATTATGAATATCAATGCCAATTTTTGTGGTGTTGTTCTAATGATTATTTCTTTGCATAACATGGGGCTCAAGCCCCATTTTCATTTGCAAAAGACTCTCCTCATTGGTGGAGAAATTAATCATTACTATGTGAACAGGCCTTCAAAATCCTGGGCATAAAGTTGATAGTGTAGTAACTTCTACTTCTTCCTAAAGTAATTAGAAACAAGGAGGTCATAGTCCTGTTTGCTCAAAAGACTCTGGTCAGATAGAAGTAAGAGCAAGTCTACTGGTTTCATAAAATAGTAGAAATAAAAGTGAATTTACAGGTCATCCAGTCAACACTGCTTCATCTACAGAAGAGGAAACTGAGGTCCAAATGAGGTTCCACCTCAGTTGGACTTTAAAAGGAAGAGAATATTTCAACAGTGAGAGATGTGAATGAAGGTCGTCGTAGGCACAGGGGATGGATAAAGAAAGCACAAGTGGAAGAAATGGTTAGGATGAGATCTAGGAACAATGAGTCACATGTTCTCAATGGAAGATAGAAATTGTAAATGAGAGAAGTTCATAAAAAAGGTACTTAACTTTTGTCTCTTTTTCCTTAACACAGTACCTGCCATATGGTAGGTATTTTATAAATGTTGTCGATTGATTGATTAGTATGGAAATCTAGACCTGAGACAAATTTCAGGAACTTTCTACTGGCAGGTTAAGATTTTGTCTTTTATCCTATAGGAGTCACTGAATTTTGTTATTACAATTTAATTCTCATCTTGTATAATAGGACCATTTTACGGTGCCAAATTAAGTCAAGAGTGACTTGCTCAGTCAAAGATCTAGTAAATGTCTGAGGTGAGAATTGAAGGTAGCTCTTCATGACTCCAAGTCCAGTGTTCTATGCAGTTACCAACTAGCAGCCTCTGAAGAAGAATAGGGAGGTGAAAATTGGGAATCAGGTGGACCAAATATGAGATTAGTAAAAAATTCCAGGAAAGAGACTATAGCAACCTGCAATAAAATGGTATCAGGTTGGAAAGAGAAGAGCAAATCAACATGGAGGCATGATGACAAGACTTGGATATTGACTAGATAGGAATATTAAAATAGAAAGAAGAATCCGAGGTTACTTCAAGACTTGAAGCCTGGAAGAATGGGAGTATGGTTTTGGCATCACCAGAAATAGAAGTATTGGGAAGCTCAGGTATGTGGCAGAAAATGATAAGGTCAGCTTTGGACATGCTGAATTAGAAATACCAGCTGGGTATACAGTTGAAAATGTGGTAATAAAAGTTGAAAAATAAGTTGGAGTTAAAGATATAGACTTGGGAGTATAGAGGCAATAATGGTAGCCATAGCAATGAATGAATTCACCAAATAGAAACTTTAAGGGAAGAAGATACTAAACACATTGTCTTTTTTTATGAAAAAGGATCCTATAATGATCAAGAAGTCTTCTTGTTAAAACAAAGGACAGCATAGTGTAGAGGAAAGAACATTGGATTTGGATTTGGAATACCTGGATTTGAAATACCTGGATTTGGGATACCTGTGCTTGATTCCTGTCTCTTCCACTTATTATCTGTGTAATCCTCAGTGAGTCACTTAACCTTAATTATCTCAGTTTCCTCATCTGTAAAAAGAGGATTCAACTCAATGACCTTTATGGTGCCTTCTTCCTCTAAATCTATAATTCTACAACTAAATGATGGTTAAGTTTCCTTTTAGTTCTAAATCCTATGACAACACAATCCTATTTAGTCTTAACCAAAAGTACAAAAGGACTATGATGAAGAAAGTAAACTATTTTCTTGGGCTCTATGTCTAGAAAATTCCTTCTAACTTGCTGCTTCTGTAATATTAATATTAGCATCATTTCAAAGGGCTGCCCAATAAACTTCTTGATTACCAAAGATTATAAACAACCATATAAAAACAGGTAGCTTCATGCATAGACAAGATGACACCTGAAGATCAAGAAAAATTGACCAAGTTTTTATAGGAGCAATATATTCTTCTGTAGTCAGTGTTTCAAAATGTAGACTCCCAAAGTTTTTGAATTGCTGAGGCCATTATAATATTTGCCCAGCATGAATTCTTTGAGCAAGTGTTTTTTGAGAGTCCAACTATGAATGGGTGATAGACTCTGCATAGGAAAAATCACTTCCTGTGGTAATGACTTAGCAAACTGAACTAGACAAATACACTGGGAAAAGGAATCATAGTTTCAAGTAACACCTCACCCATTTTTTTTGACAAAAGCCCTAAAATAGGAGTGAACAGACTTACTGTAGTAAAAATCAATTATAAGTTATGTGAAGTCTCACAGTAAAAGGAAGTGGTAAAGCATTTGCTTAGCTAACCAACAATATAAGTAATATGAATGTCTCATGGGAGAGCATAATGGATCCACATAGTACTGTGATTGAATTGGCATCTTATGGTCTAAGTGTGCTTCTTAATGACATAACTGTGAGGGATTGATAACTAATGAGTTTGGACACTCTTAGAGCAAAAGAAGCTATCAAACATTAAACCGGCTCAGGAAATTCTGTCTTCAAGATGGCAAAGAATCAAATTAGCAATGCGGAAATCATATAAGAATATTTGATGGAAGGAACTGGTAACATACATTGAGAATTTATAGAAACAAATTCAACTCTTAAAAAAACAGTAATAGTTGATGCTATTAAAGTACCTGATAGTTCATAGAATACTGAACTTGAATTCCTTCAGGGTTCAAATGTCATTTTGAAGTCGTTTTTCAGATATTTGAATATAGCTATCATTTCTGGGCCAATAGCTCTCCTATTGCATTTCCAAAAGGACAAAATTGACATTGCAAAAATGAATGATAAAGTATTTATTAAGTATTTAGTATGTGCAAAGCATTATGCTAAATGCTGAGAATACAAATAGAAAAGCAAAATAGCCCCTGTTCTCAAGGGGCTCACATTCTGATGGGAGAGACAATATATATGGAAAATATCAGCTATACATAAAATGGAGAGATTCCATCGTCTTAGGGTGCAGTAGCAAAGTAGATAGTGAGATCTCTTTTTAATGTCATTTCAATTTAAAAAATCATATTAGTTTCTGAGTTTGAACCATTTTACAAGGTCAAAGACTGTGGGGAAGAACTTTCTTTCCTGGGTCTTCAGCAGCTATGGCTATAATACCTGTAGAAGCAATTGTCAAGCTGCTCTTCCACAGGATTTGCTTCCTAGAATGATGTCTGAGGTCACTAGACTGAAAGCATTGTGATTGCTGCTAAGGTTCAGGGTGTAAGGGGATTTGGTGGTCTAGATGGTCATCATGGTTTGACTTTCCTGACACATATAGCCTCTCATTTCTTCCTCAGGGTGTTTTGCTATTTTTGCTAGATTGGCTTACCTACTCTGTGGATGGCAGTTGGTAGAGATGACTGACCTCTGCTCAACAAGAGTTATTTATCTGGATGATGGATTTGAGGATGAATATTACTGTACTTATGAAAATCCATCCTCTCTTCCATGCTGGCCCACCTAGATGTCTAGGGGTTGCTCTGACCACCATCTCTGTGAGTCCAGGCACTGGCAGTTTCTGCACTAAAGATGGTGGCACATCATAGAATCTATGAAATATAGTCTGAAATGTTGTCAAACATAGAATACTTTTACACACTTAACCCAGGAATGTAGATTAGAATTCTGCCACAAATGTCCCTCCTGACTATGCCCAAAAGAATATAAAACTATGATCCAGCAATACCATTACCAGGTCTATTTCCCAAAGAGATCATTAAAAAGGGTGGGGGAAGTACCCACATGTACAAAAATATTTATAGTCACTCTTTTGGTGGTGGCAAGGAAGGAAATTCAGGGGTCACTCATCATTTGAGGAATGGTTGAACAAGTTGTGGTAACTGGCTGTAATGGAATACTACTGTTCTATAAGAAATGATGAGCAGGTAGATTTCAGGAAAACCTGGAAAAACTTATATGAACTGATGCTGAGTGGAGTGAGAAGAACCAGAACATGTTACAAAGTAACAGCAACATTGTGCAATGATCAACTGTGATAGACTGAGCTCTTCTCAGCAATACAATGATCCGAGACAATTCCAAAAGACTCTGGTGACAAATGGTATCCACGTCCACAGAAAGAACTGTGGAGTCTAAATGAAGATTGAAGTGTACTATTTTTACTTTTTTGTTGTTTTTTGCTTTTTCTTTCTTGTGGTTTTGTCCTTTTGTTCTTCTTCTTTCACAATATGACTAATGTGGAAATATGTTTAACATGATTGTACATGTATAACCTATGTTAGATTATTTGCTATCTTGGGGAGGGGAGAGGGAAAGGAGGGAGGGAGAAAATTTTAGAACTCAAAATCCTACAAAACTGAATGTTGAAAACTATCTTTACATGTAATTGGAAAAAAACAAAACAAAACCCTATTAAGTGTAAAAAAAGTACCTCCTGGTAGCAAGTCTTATTTAACATTATCTGTTTGCTATATACTCCTCAGTCATTTTTGGCACATACAAGAAATTAATTTATGTTGGAAAATACAGCCAATCATGATGTTGATTTCAGTCAGTGAAACCTGCCATTTTCTGTAAATGTATGAAGACGATACAACTGAAACATCAGAAGGAAAGACTACAAAGCCGGATATTCCAAAAACAGTACCAATTAGACAAAGTTCCATGTGGCAAAAGATACATTTAATGAGGCTTTGGAGTTTTTCCTCCTTTTTTTTCAACTCATTTTCTTTATCTATCTAATATAGAAAATACTAAGTTCAGAAAGCATCATTAACTTTGTTTTTTGTCATTTTACCCTACCGTCATCTATTCCTTCGGCATATAAATTTTCCCTGCTTCTCATAAATTGGCAAGAGGTGTGAGAGATGCAAACAACTTAGTTCTCATTAGCTTAAATATCCCTTATAACAAAATTTAGTCACTGAAAAGGAACTTCAATTAGTAAGTATATATTTACTGTATGAATAGATAGTGGTTTCAATTATAATGTTACAAATATACAATAAACAATGTGACATAATGCATAGGATGTTGAACTTAGAGTCAGTAAGACTTTGTTTAAAACACTGACCATAACACTCATTAGTTGCATGACTCGTTGACTATATGACTTGCCAAGAGTCCAAAAGCATTTATTAAGCACCTACTATGTGTCTGATACTGTAACAACCACTGGGGATACAAAGAAAGACAAAAACAGCCCATTTTCAAGAAACTGACAATCTAGTGAGTGAGAAAACATGCAAGCAACTATGTACAAACAAAATACATACAGGATAAAAGTATCCAAGGCAGGATTTGAACCCAGGGCTTCCTGACTTTCACATGCCTAGGGTTCTTATTTAGCCATCTTCAGCACTGTTCTAACATGATCCTCCTTGCATTTCTAGTAATTAAACCCCTCTTGTAATGGATCCAAGAAGACTGTGTTCCAGAAATATTTCAGTGGATATAGCATAAAGATAAGAATACTGTCCACCAATTCAAACTGTTGTGTGAGGATTGTTGCTGTTAAGTCATTTTCAGTTGTGTTACACTCTTCATGACCCCTTTTGGGTTTTTTTTTGGCAAAGATACTGGAGTGGTTTGCCATTTACTTCTCCAGTTCATTTTTACAAATGAGCAAATGAGGCAAAGAGTGACTTACCCAGGGTCACACAACTAGTGAGTGTCTGAGGCTGGATATGAACTCATCAAGATGAGTCTTTCCTAACTCCAAGCCTAGCACTCTCTCTAATGCACCATCTAGCTACTGATTTAGGAGGAACCCATATCAATTACTGTACTACTTTCCTCACTACCAAAATCCACCCAAAGGTATAGAAACACTTGAGAAGGTCTAGATCTCATTCTTCATTATTTTAATACTGTCTGAAAGTGATATCTTTGATCTAGAGCAAGTTTGGAACATCACAAACTCTCAGACACAACAGAGAGCAAGATAACCTCCTGCTCCATTTTTCAACGTTGTCCCTTTCCTGCACACCCCCTATATCCCCCTAAAAAAAATCTTCCCAGTGTTCCAGAACTAATTCTATAGTTATTTGCCAAAAAGTCAAAGAAAGAAATCATAGGGGGCCACATCAAACTCAAAAGCCAGCAAGGGCAAGTTTTAATACCTCATTAGAGAGGCATTAATATTTAGTAAAAATAGTACTAGACCTGTGATCAGGAACATCTGCGTTCAGCTCTTGTCGCTGATACTTACTGGTTGAATGATCATGAGCAAGTCACCCAGCTCCTCTGAGTCTCCCAGTTTCTCATATATAGAATGGGACTAATAAGAACTCTAATATCTCCTAAATTAATATTAATTAGCTTTAAATTAGTATTTAGTCATTAGCATGACTCCATTGCTAGCTCTCCCCCCAATAAAAGTATATGCCTATTCCCAGAAGGTAGATGAAGGAAGAAGGCAAGGACAGTGACTTCTTTAGCTTTGTTTAATTCTACTGGGTTACATTCCATCGCTTGTAGATTGCCAGTTCAAATGTATGAGAAGTCTGAATTTATTGTATATTAATGGTTAGTTTCATTTCTTTTTTTTACAATTAATTTGATTGATCATTTTTTGCTTTTAAAACACCTTTATTCTTCCTCACCTAAAAAATGTAGCTCTTAAAAAAAAAAAAGATTTTTTAAAACCAAGAGTTCAGCAAAACAAATGAAGATAGCAATCAAATTAACAGTATTTCGTCTCCATAGTCCCCCACTTCCTTGACAAAAAGGGAGCTTTTTTTACACTTCTTGAAAACAGAGTTTGGTCATTATAATTATAAGACATTCAGGTGTGATTAGTTGCTCTTTTTCTTTCTATTTCAGTCATCATAGTCATTATACATGTAGATGTGTGTGTGCGCGCGCATATGGTTTTCCTAGTTCTTCCTACTTCACTTTGCCTCAGTTCGTCTTCTTATGCTTCCCGGTATCCTTCATATTCATATTATAAGGCAATAATTACCTATCCTATTCATTTACACAATTTATTTAGCCGCTTCTCATTCCATGAACATTTTATTTTGTTTCCAATTCTTTGCTACTACAAAAAGTGCAGCTATTAATATTTTAGTGTACATAGGTCTTTTATTTCTCTGGTCTGCTTAGAATATATGTCTAGCTATAAGATCTTTGGATTAAAGAGTATGGACATTTGAGCCACTTTCTTGGCACAGCTACAAAGCTGGCTTCTTAAAGAGTTGAACCAAATCACAACTTTAGCAACAGAGCAGCAGTGTTTCTTTCTTTCCACAGATCCTCCAACATTGACATCTTTATCAGTTTACTGGGAATAAGGTAAAGATTCAGAATTGTTCCAATTTATCTCATTATTGGTTATTTGAAGTAATCTTTCATACGATGTCTAATAGTTTGCAATTCTTTTGAGAACAGTATGTTCACATCTTTTGACCACTTATCTAGTGGGGACTGAATTTTGTTCTTATATATTTGTTTTTTCCCTATAAATCTTGGATATCAGACACTTATCAGAGATATTTGATACACACAATTTTCCCGATAGACAACTCAGAGTACCTTCCTTTCTAATCCTAATAGCCTTGATTGTCAATGCATTTTTTTAGCTTCATGTCACTAAAATTATCTATTTTCTTTTCTAATTATCTCTATTCACATTTGGTTAAAGATTTTCCCCCTCTTCTCTATCCTCCAGTCATACCTGATCCGGTAATTTTTTTCTGATTTTATTAAGAGCATGAATTAATATTCAAATCCCATATCCATTTTAAGCTTATTGTGATTGTAGTATCTATATAATATCTGAAGCTTTATTACTTTCAAATCAGTGTAGTAATTCCAATTAGGCTAATGAGTGTTGCCTTGTGGAAACTCTTCTTTAATGAACAGATTAATATTTAAGAATGGCTTTTGTTTCACAGAACAAAAAAAAAATGTCAGCCTAAGCAGGGCTGGTTTCTGCTCACACTGCAATTACATTATTTGTATATTAACTGGATTCCTTTCGGGTGTGAAAACAGCTTATTCCCTGAAGTAAGTTAAACATCCCTTTTGTAATCATGTGTGCACTCAATATGCTCAACTTCCTCCCTGAGCGTATAAAGGCAAGCTTTACTGCAACCTGTCTCAGTGATCAAAAATTACAAATTGGTGGATATGAAATGAAGCCTTGATATGCAGCAATCTCAAAAGTTCTCCGCTTAGCCAGTAAATCAATAATCATTTATTTAACACCTATTGTGTTCAAAGCCCTGTATGAAGTTCTATGAGAAGGCATAAAAAAAGTGAAAACAAGAATTCTGCACTTGCAGAGTTTTTGCTCTAAGAAATGCGAATAGGAGGGTACCATTTATCATTGTTGGAAAGAACTAAATAAAACATTGAGAAATAAGCAAGTGTCATTTTCTTCATTAACTGTAATTTTAATATGGCATAGCTAATGCTAAGTCAGTATGTTATACCAGATAGACAGAGAAGGTGGATTCTTAAGCCCTTTTTCTATGTGTGTCATAGATCCCTTTGGCAATCTAATAAAGTTTATGGACCCCTTCTCAGAATAGTGGTTTTAAATGCATAAAACAAAATGTGTAGTATGAAAATGAAAACTAGTTACACTTTTTTAAAATCTATCAAAAAATTTTTTTAAAATAATTAATAAATTTCCTCATATCTATCCATGGACCCCTTGGAAGTCTAGAAGCCAAGATTAAGAAACCCTCATAGAGAAATGGCCTCAGAATCATGGAGACCTGGATTTAAGTCATGCTTTTGACAAATGATGGTCATTTAGTCCTGAAAAAGTCATTTAGTCTCACATTGCTTCATATGGTTTCCAAGAGCAAAAGTTGAATACCAGTTGCCAAACTGCATTGGTTAGAGGTGGGGTTTCCTTTTTGAGTGTTCCACACAACAATAAAATTGCAAGTCTGGACAAAAAAATCTAGAAGATTGCAAGAAGTTAATTTATTCCCTTAAATAATTTCATCCAGCCTCAGTTAAGTCCAACAAAGAATTATGTATTCATAGATGGAAGGAAATGAGTATCATCTTTTTACAGATGAAGAAACTGAGGCATGGAAGATCTAGCCTTGTTGCCTAGGAGCCCATGGAGAAGTGCCTGTGAAGCTGTGGTAAAAGATGTGTGCTGGACCACTCAGGAGAACTCTAAGGAGATATCTGGGTTTTTATGGGCCCATGTTATAAGGCTCCTCCTAGCAAGTTAGCAAAGTCTGTAGCAGTTAAGTTTTAATTCATAAGGTGTCAGAAGCAGAGGGTGTATCATAAGGAAGGGCAGGGTATTTAAAGAGCAAGGAAATCAAATAAGGACTTGAAATAGAATGAGTCCCAGGGACCAAGAGAATAGATTTGTAATATGGTGCAAATTGGCTCCAAGAATCAAGAGGGAAACATAAGGAAAGGACAGTCTATTCAACAAGATTTAAGATTAAAGAGTTAATTGTCTATTAATGCAGTTGAGTGAATAGGCAATTAATCATGCTCAAGACATCTCTGCACCCTTTCCAAGTTAATACTGATAACAGTTCCATATTCTCTGCTCTTCAGGATGAGCTCCAACTATGGACAACTAGCTATCTCAGGGTTTCCCTCATGGAAAATAAAAATAAGTGCCTATCTAGCAAAGTACAACCTATTAGTCAGGAGTATACATCTAGAAGTTATATAATTCTTAAAGTGATCCCTCTTCAAAACTTCTTTTACAATTACAAACACAAAATTAAAGTGTCTTTGAGAATAAGAACTTTAACAAACTGTACTGAAATCAAAGTTGTATCACAGAAGAAAACAAGATATAGCTCACAATCATCTAGGCATAACATGGATCCAAGAAGTTTTAAGAAATATGTTTTTTTAACAGATGTTACGATATAAGATACTCATCATTTCTAAGCTACCTGGAATGAAGTATATAGGGATTGGGTTAGACTTATGATTTCACTGGTGTAGGAATATTAGAATGAGAAAACTATAAACAGAGGCAGTATTTTCTCTGCAACTTATAGACTGAATGACCTAAATTATTATTAGGTTAAGGAACTTGCCGAGGGTCACATAGCTAGTTGTAAGTCAAATATGGGACCTGAAATCATGTCTTTGTGGCTTTAAGCCAAAATTTTTAATGCACTACTCTCATCTGCCTTTCTATGTTGGACAAAAAGCTTTTAAAATATAGAAAGACCTATCAAAATAATCAAAACCTTGTTGGAATAGGGTAAGTACTTGTCATCTCTCATCCTTGCTGCTCCTGGACTTGTTTAAAGATGCTTTTAGTGAGTTTACCAAGAATAAGCTGACATCCCAATACTTTTTTTCAATTACAAAAAAAGCAATTTTTTTTACTTACCTGTGCAAGACACTAAATACAAAAAGAAAATAATAACAATGACTAACATTTATTTAGTACTTTGTGCCAGTCACTGTGCAAAACACTTTTAAAATATTATCTCATTTTACCTCATAACAACCTGGAGAGGCAGGTGCTATTATTACCTCCATTTTACAGGTAAGGAAACTGAGGGAGATAGAGGCAAACCTTTAACTTGAAACAGAGGCAGATTTGCCCAAAGTCAGACAGTTAGTATTTGAAACTGGATTTGAACTCATGTCATCCAGAATCTAGGTTCCATGCTCTATCCATCGTACCATCTAGCTGTCAGAATAGCAACCTGTCTCTGGCTCTTTTTCTTTCTTACTCAACTTCAGAATGGGATGAAAAATAATAAAAGCAATAGTAACATCAACCACAAAATCTACAACACTGACCCAAAGGATGAAGGTGATATATAGAAATACCTTGACATACTCCAGGCAAGATGCACTAACCATAAATATCTCAAGAAAGTAGATGGTAGATGAGTACATTAAGAGATTTACTGGCATCCTGAAATCAAAGCTATCCAAAAATAGATTGTAATGTAACCAAAACCTGTATAATAGCAGTCTTAAGATATTATCTTTGGGATTATGATTTGGAAAGGATCCTAAAAAGGAAATCCAACATACTAGAGTAACAAAACACAGGGCTCATCATCCTAAGATGGCTATAAACAGATGAACACTTCTAAGTCAAAAGGGAACAGAAGACTTAGAGTAAATGATTAACAGGTCAAAAACCCAATGAATGGGGGAATAAATGAATGAATGAAAAAAAATCATTAAAGATTTAGTCAAATATTTTCTAAGTACTATATATATTCCAGACTTAAAGGAGTTTTCATTCTAATGGGGGAAATAGACATATGGGAATATTGATCAGGGAATATTGAGCCACAAAGGAGTAGATTGCCACACTTTTTCTAGGAGTGATGACAGAGTTGATTTGAAGATCTGGAACTTAAAACTAGAAGTGGAAGTAGAGAGAGGTTGAAGGTAAGAGATATAAGAAAAGATGAAGTGAAATATGATGAGAACTGAGCCTATTAGTAGGTAACTGAAGTAACTATCAAGCAGGTCAGCAGGGCAGGCCTGAGTGTAATTTGAAAATGTCAAGCCTGTCAGAATCTGGCTTCTTCGTTAGGATGAGGTAGCTAGTGAGAAAATCTCTGGTGAGTGAAGTCAAGCATGACTTGAGTTGGGTCTAGATGGAGTGGATGATTAAGACCACCACCAATGTGGACGATGGACTTTTAGAGGAAGAGCTTCCAGGTGCCAATATGGTAAAAGGTGATAGCAGGTACACTGCATTCGTTTTGTCCAATGTCTTCAAAAGTGGTTTACCTCTAGATGGAGTCTATCAAACAACTTAGATCAAAGGCTGAAATCGAAAGGTCCTCTAGAAATGACATCAGCATAAACTCATTCAACAATATGTGCATGAAGAAAACATGTGCATGACTGAGTCAAACAAAGTGTTTTGTAGAAATTGACAGATTTCTGATGGCAATTCAGGAAGAAGAAATTTCCATCAAAGGCTACAATAGGTTTATCCTCAAGAAGTCCAGGCTTATTGATCAAGATAGATTATATACAGAAATCTCTGTAGGCCATTTAAAAAAAAAATCAGAACCTATTGAATACCTAGCAAGAAGTTTGTTATCTTTTTGTGGACTAGAAGATGATAAATTCCCTATCAACCTCAAAATATCCTGGAGGATTCAGTCAACAAACTCTGCTAGAACCAAACTACTATCATGGATTTTTTTATTACCACAATCACCTGAACACAAAAATGATTCTTAAAAATCTACAAACAACATTTTAAATAGATATTACCATCTCAAATGCTCATAATCCTCAAGCTACATGGAAGGAAAGGCTTTTAAGTATAGAGATCAGGCCAAAGCATCAAAATTCTGTGGAATCAAGATGAAGTATATTTAACCCCCAACATCCAGTCTGCTACCAGAGTTGTATTGAGGATGCTCTCAATGAATTTACAGAGGATAAGCTTATATCCTAATAATTCTGTTAATCTATTTTTTTAAACCAACTATTTTGGTTACCTGTGCAATAGTCTAGTTCCAGGATTATGTCTACCTGCACCCATCAAAAAAGATGAAAATAAGATAATAATAGAAGCCTATATGTATGTAAGATTTTATAGTTTCCAAAGTGATTTATGTATATAATTTCTGTGGCTTCTCACAACAATCTTGTAAAGTAGATGAGGAAATTGAGGGTCAGAGACAATAAGTGAGTTGCTTCAGGGTCACAAAGCTAATAAGTATCTGAGGCAGAATTCTAACCCAAATCTTTCTGACTCTAAGTGTTATGCTATACAAGTAAGGGAACTATAGAAGTATAAAATGCAACATTTATTCTTGAAAGAGCCTTTCACTGAACATTTGGTTACCACTATAAATTATTGTCACTAGAACAAAATTAGAGTCTTTCATTCTCCTCTTCGCACTCTTCTGACTTCTGGATTTCAAAACCATACCTCTACTGTAGGTTCATCCTGCCACTACCTTAAATGTCTCGAGTCATCCTGGAAGTCATGATCAAAAAAAGAGCCTAGTCATCATTTTTGAAGATATTATAAAGGTCAAATAGGGGAGGAGCCAAGATGGCGGAATAGAAAGATTCACATATGCTAGCTCCAAACCCACAGCCCATAAATGTCCTGTAAAAAGAATTCCCAACAAATCCTGCAGCAGTGGAAGCTGTGCAGCAACACAGTGGAGGAGATTTCCATTCCAGAGAGCCCTGAAAAACTGACCCCAAAGGTCTGTCGCGTACAGGAGAGGAGCAGAGCCCAGCCCTGCCCTGGCCTCGCGGCCCTGAGAGAGGCAGATCCGTGCAGGCTTCAGGAATGGAATCTCCGGCAGCCGCGAAGGTCTCTCCACCCACAGGCACACAGATCAGTGAGAGAGCCTTCTGGGCTGGCCGAGAGGGGAGCGGGGTGTCTCCAAAACTCAGGCCCCCTCAGGAGGCAGCGGCAGACTCCCATAGCAGGTGGGACTTCAAATCCATTACTGAAGGTGTCTGCCCTGAGGGAACTGAGCCTGGGAGGCCACCATGCCCCCACCTCAGAACCTGAATTTAATCTTACCCTAAATAGAAGCCCTGCCTGCTGCTGAAAGCCCTGAGACTGGGGAGCAGCATTTGAAACTCAGACCCCAAGCACTAGCTGGGTGGATCTAGGCAGGAGTGGAAAGGAATCTCAGAAGTCAAGTAACTGGCTGGGAAAATGCCCACAAAAGGGAAAAACAACAAGACCATAAAAGGTTACTTTCTTAGTGAACAGATGTTTCCTCCTTTCCTTTCTGATGAGGAAGAACAATACTTACCATCAGGGAAAGAAATAGAAGTATCCCGAACATCTGAAATAGATATCCAATGGGCTCAGGCCATGGAAGAGCTCAAAAAGGATTTTGAAAATCAAGTTAGACAGGTGGAGGAAAAACTGGGAACAGAAATGAGAGAGATGAAAGAAAAGCATGAAAAATGGGTCAATACCTTGCTCAAGGAGACCCAAAAAAATGTTGAAGAAAATAACACCTTGAAAAATAGGCTCACTGAGGAGAAGAATGCTTTCAAAAGCAGAATTAGCCAAATGTAAAAAGAGGTTCAAAATCTCACTGAAGATTATAGTTCTCTCAAAATTAGAATGGAACAGATCGAGTCTAATGACTTTATGAGAAACCAAGAAATCATAAAACAAAACCAAAAGAATGAAAAAATGGAAGAGAATGTGAAATATCTCATGGGAAAAACAACTGACCTGGAAAATAGATCCAGGAGAGACAATTTAAAAATTATGGGACTACATGAAAGCCATGATCAAAACAAGAGCCTAGACATCACCTTTCATGAAATTATCAAGGAAAACTGCCCTGATATTCTAGAACCAGAGGGAAAAATAAGTATTGAAGGAATCCATTGATCACCACCTGAAAGAGACCCAAAAAGAGAAACTCCTAGGAACATTGTGGCCAAATTCCAGAATTCCCAGGTCAAGGAGAAAATATTGCAAGCAGCTAGAAAGAAACAATTCCAGTATTGTGGAAATACAATCAGGATTGTATCTAGCAGCTTCTACATTAAGGGATTGAAGGGCATGGAACAGGATATTCCAGAAGTCAAAGGAACTAGGACTCAAACCAAGAATCACCTACCCAGCAAAACTGAGTATAATACTTCAGGAGAAAATATGGTCTTTCAATGAAATAGAGGACTTCCAAGCATTCTTGATGAAAAGACCAGAGATGAAAAGAAAATTTGACTTTCAAACACAAGAATGAGAAGAAGCATGAAAAAGTAAACAGCAAAGAGAAGTCATAAGGGACTTACCAAAGGTGAACTGTTTACATTCCTACATGGAAAGACAATATTTGTAACTCTTGAAACTTTTCAGTGTTTGGGTAGTTGGTGGGATTACACACACACACACACATACACACACACACACAAACACACACACGTATACACGTGGATGTGCATACAAACATACACACATGCATGCACACACAGAGACAGAGAGCACAGAGTGAGTTGAACAGGATGGGATCATATCTTAAAAGAAATTAAGGTAAATGGTGAGAGAGAAATGTAGTGGGAGGAGCGAGGGTGAAATGGAATGGGGTGAATTATCTCTCATTCAAGAAGCAAGCAGGAGACTTTTTAGTGGAGGGAAAAAGAGCAGAGCTGAGAAAAAAACCATGAAGTTTACTCTCATCACATTCGACTAAAGGAAGGAATAAAATGCACATTCATTTTGGTATGAAAACCTATCTTACAATACAGGAAAGTGGGGGAGAAGGGGATAAGCAGGGTTGGGGAGGATGATGGAAGGGAGGGCAATGGGAGGAGGGAGCAATTTGAAGTCAACACTCAGGGAGGGACAGGATCAAAAGAGAGAATAGAAACAATGGGGGGGAGGATAGGATGGAGGGAAATACAGTTAGTCTTACACAACATGACTATTATGGAAGTAATTTGTAAAACTACACAGATAGGGCCTATATTGAATTGCCTGCCTTCCCAAATGGAATGGGTGAGGATGAAGGGACGGGGAGAATTTGGAACTCAGAGTTTTAGGAACAACTGTTTACTATTGTTCTTGCGACTAGGAAATAAGAAATACAGTTAATAGGGAATAGAAAGTCATCTGGCCCTACAGGACAAAAGAGAAGATGGTGACAAGAGAAGGGAGGGATGATAGAAGAGAGGGGAGATTGGTGATAGGGGAAATTAGAATGCTCAGTGTATTGGGGTGGAGGGAGGGGACAAACGGGGAGAAAATTTGGAACCCAAAATTTTGTGAAAAGGAGTGTAAAAAAGTTAAATAAATAAGTTTATATTTTAAAAAAAGATATTATCAAGGAAAGCTGCCCTGATATTATAGAACCAGAAGGTAAAATAGATATTGAAGGAATCCACCAATCGTCTCATGAAAGAGATCCCAAAAGGAAAATGCCTAGGAATATTCTAGCCAAGTTCCAGAGTTCCCAGGTTTAAGGAGAAAATATTATAAGCAGTCAGAAAGAAACAATTTAAGTACTGTGGAAATACAATAAGGATAACACAAAATCTAGCAGATTCTACATTTAGGAATCAGAGGACTTGGAATATGATATGCCAGTGGTCTAAGGAGCTAGAATTAAAACCAAGAATGACATACTCAGCAAAACTAAGTATAATACTTCAGGGGAGAAATGGATATTCAGTGAAATAGAGATCTTTCAAGCATTCTTGATGAAAAAACCAGAGCTGAATAGAAAATTTGACTTTGAAATACAAGGCTCAAGAGAAGCATGAAAAGATAAACAGGAAAGAGAAATCATAAGAGACTTACTGAAGTTGAACTCTTTAAATTTCTACATGGAAAGACAATATTTGTAACCCTTGAGAGTTTTTTCAGTATTAGGGTAGTTGGAGGGAATATATCTATATATCTATATAAATATATAGATATATAGATATATAGGCAAAGGGTACATGGTGAGTTGAATATGAAGATATAATATCTAAAAAATAAAATTAAGGTGTGAGAGAGGAATATATTGGGAGAAGGAGAAAGGGAGAAATAGAATGAGGCAAATTATCTTACATAAAATGACAAGAAAAAGATTTTACAATGGAGGGGGAAAGGAGGGAGGTGAGAGGGAATGAGTGAACCTTACTCTTATCAGATTTAGCTTAAAAAGGGAATAACATACACACTCCAGTGGGAATGAAAATTTATCTTACCTATAGAAAAGTAGTAGGGGAAGAGAATGGGTGGGGGGAAATTTAAGGGAAGACAAATGGGAGGGGGAGTAATTAAAAGTAAACCCTTTTGAGGAGGGACAGGGTCAAAAGAGAGAATGAAATAAATGGGGGGGGCAAGACAGGATGGAGGAAAATATAATTAGTCTTTCACAACACGACTTTTATGGAAGTGCTTTGCATGACTATACACATATAACCTATATGAAATTGCTTGCCTCTTCAATGGGGGTGGGCCAGGAAGGAGGAAAGGAGAGAATTTGGGACTTAAAGTTCTAAAAACAAATGTTAAAAATTGTTTTTACATGCAACTGGAAAATAAGACATACAGGCAATGTATATCTTATGACTTGGAGTATAGAAATCTATCTTGCCCTACAAGAAAATAGAGGGGAAGGGGATAAGAGAAGGGGAGATGATGATAGAAGGGAAGGCAAATTGGGGGAAGGAGTAATCAGAATGCACACTGTCTTGGGGTGAGGGAGGGGAGAGATGGGGAGAAAATTTGGAACTCAAAATCTTGTGAAAGTGAATGCTGAAAAATTAAATTAATGAATAACTTTTTAAAAAGAATTGTAGTTATACATTTTTTAAAAGGAGGAAGAAAAACCTCAGAATTTTATATGCAAAAAAAAAAAAAATCTTAGTACAATTAATTAAATAAATGCTAGCTCTTAATGTCCCTTCAGGCACTTTGGAATGAGCAAACCCTAATTTCTGGAAGAATGAAGATAAGGCAAGCTTTTGAATAGCAAAAACATTCAGACAAACTGATTCTTCTAATGGCCTAAAATAAATTCCTTAAAATTCCTTCATACATCAGAAAAGCCTTCAGAATTCTTTCTGAAATTCTTTTCTTCTAAAAATCAACTTTTTGAGTTTGAAAAGGTAAACAAGCTATTTCACATTGCTGGAAGGACTGTTTAAAGTGCTGGAGAGCTAATCAGAGTTTGACAGGCAATGATATGAGGAAATAATTTATTGTGATGCCCACAGAGGGGTGAATTGCAGGTTGTGACAGGAGCAGTTTATCTGTAATACACTCACCTAGCACCTCTTGAGCCTTGCCCTTTCTGTCCCTCTTTTTCTCCATTTCTCTGTCTTACTATCAAATGAGATAATATTTGTAAAGTGCTTAGCACAAAATATGGCACATAGTAAGTGCTTAACCCCTTACCTTCTCCTCTCTCTGTTCTCTCTGTCTCAGCCCTTATCTGAGAGCTAGTAGGCTCTCAAAAGCTGAAAGCAATGAAGACTTGTTGACTGTCTCATGTCTCTCAACCTCTATCTCCTTTCTCTTTCTTATTTATTCCACTCTTCTTTCCTCCTCCGTCTCTTCCTTTCTCCCTTAAGACTATTCTTTGGCATCAAAGAATAACAGAAAATCATAAGATTTTGGAAGGGGTTTTAAAAGTCATTCAGTCTACTTGCCTTAATTTGACAGATGGAGTCCCTGAAAGTTTTGACTTGCCAGGTATATTTTTAAATACATTCATAATAACAGAAAAAAAAGATGTATATACTTTGTACTTCATGATTAAAAGTAGATTATTCAAATACTTTTATATTTTTTCCTCATAAAAAGCAATGTATTAAAATTGTTTTTCTGGGCAGGTATTTTACTTATTTTTTTCTAATGAGGCCATGACCTTGGATTAAAAAGAGGTTCCCCACGCCTTCTGTAGTCTCTTCCTTATTCAAAAGAAACACAGTGGCTTATGATTCTGTTGCTGACCTTTAAATGGATCAATAAAGTTTCTCATTGGTCTTTTCTTATCATTAGAAGTTTAGTAATACCAGAATGGAAGCAGACACCAGCCTTTGCCTTTGCATACACAAGCAACTTTGGAAAGGTGAGCAAGGGAAAGGAATTGCCAGGTGTTGACATCTATCATAGTTAAACAATTTTCTAACCCAGAACAGATTTTAGAAATCCACTGTTCCCAGTATGAACCTTTTAGAATACCATTAGTTGCTCCATCTATGAATCTCCAGCCCCTTTCAAATGGTCCAGTTCTATTACAGAAAGCTGCTTTCTAGTTCTCCTATCCTTTGAACTCTCATTTATAAGCACTGAAAACTGAATTTTATTAGCTTGAAGAGTTGGCATATTTACTCTCATTACTGTAGTGTTTCCCCTTGTTGCTGTGTTGTTTTCCTCTTGTAACTGAACTTTAGACACTGTTATTGCCTTGCCCGGCACCTAGTAAGTGCTTAATAAATGCTTGCTGATTGATTTTTATTGCTTTTAAAAAATAGCTAGAAAAGTCCAGTAGATTGAGAGGTGTGTAAGTTTCACTTTTATCTCAGTAGGTTAAATTTTTTCTTTGTCCTATAGGGGCAGAAAGAATTAACGAAAATGCAATGTTAACCCTGATAGAACAATCCGAGGAGAGGTGTGGGTGCTCTTGTCCATGTGATACAGACTATTCTTTAAAACTCTATACCTGCCTTCTTCTCTTATAAATGTTACAAATCAAGTCAATGTGTCGACAAGCATTATTAAGCCCCTACTATGTTTTGTCCATGTCTATCAAAATTTTTAAAGTTCAGTATTCTCTTTAATTACGTCTGGAGAAAGGCAATGCCCAACAGGGCACTCTGTGGATAAAACCCCACATAATCAACACATTTGCTCCTGAAAGTGAGAGCTATTTTAGGACTAGCAAGCATATGGACTTTCAGGGAGAATTCTGAGCTCAGAAACAGAAATACAAATCCATTTAAAATGACTCAAGAAATAGGCAGCATAATTTAACAGTATCCCAATATAATGCCCAAGCATTTCTGTGAAGAAGGTGAAATGGGATTTCCTATGGCTATTTCTCTGAGGCCTAGCCAGGTAGTTTTTATGAAGCCACCAGTTAAAGGCTGAACAAAGACTGAAAACAGTGTTAGCTTCTACTTTTATACTAGATGGAAAGAATAAGACCTTCGAATGCCTGTTTTGTCAAGTCCCACCTATTATTTGTGCTCTAGTTAAGTTCCATGTAATGACTCCTTTCTAGTCATCCTCATATATAGTCTGCTCCTCAGCACTTGCTGAAAGTCAGAAGCAGCATTAAACTATCAGATGTGAGAATCAACGGAGGCAAGGAGCAAGTTAGTTTTGAAGCTATAGGGTCCTGCCCTGCTAAAAATAGAAAGGCAATCTCATCACGTTCGTTCACTTGCAAGCCCGTTTTACTGATTGCTGCAGAGATGGGGAGGGAGTGAGCTATTATGACCCCATCCTGGAAAGGAACTCCGTGTCTGTTGACAATGATCTAACAAGTCTGAAATCATATTTCTTTTGTTTCTTCTTGTTTGTTTAAATTTTGATTGAAATATTTTATTTTTCGCATTTTTATTTTCACATGTCACTCTTCTACCCACAAAGCCATCTCCTAAACAAAGAATAAAGTAAGAAAAAATCAGTAGTTCAGCAAAATTCATCATGGATCAAATAACACTAGAGTGTATAACATATTGCATGTCCATAATTACCTACCTCTTCTAATAAGGGAGATAGGAGAATTTTCTTTCAACTTTTTTTTTCAAGAACAAACTTAATTCACTACAATTGCACAGTATACTGGGTTTTGTTGGATAGTTGGGGATGTTCTTTCCCTTTCCATTCTTCTTGTCATTGTATATATTGTTTTCTTGGTTCTGAGAAGCAATATTTCAATATCATTTTCCTTCAATTAAAAAATTGCTTTATCCTGAATTTTTGTAAAGTGACTTCACATCTTTCCATTGATTTCAATAACAGGATCAGAAATGGTTCTACTAGATATCTTAATCTGATACTTCTCCCTCTACATCTACTGTTTAATTTCCCTTCTTCCTTTTCCTGTCAGACTTCTCAAAGTTATGGTATATACCCATATCCTATTTATTCACTCCTTTTCCTCCTTGGCATGAGACTTCTGCTCCCACACTATATGAAAAGTATTATTTTGGAGAAGCAATAGGTTCTTCTTAATCTTTATTTTGACCTCTCTGGTATTGAAATTAGTGACCTCCTAATCCTCAAAATGTTCTTTCCTCATTTGGCTTCCATGACACTACATTTTCTTTGCTTTCTTGCTGCCAATGCAATAATTTTTTTTTCACTTTTGGTGAATATTTTTCTTATTTCTGCTTATACCTGTGGGTAGTCCACAGGGTTCTATAAATATTTAAATTTGTCTACTATACAGCACTTTCCAGTCTTACACTTAAAACTACACTAAAACCTTTGGGAAGGACACTTTCCTTCTCAAGAAAGTCGTTGGGTCTGATGGCTTCGGTTATAAGTTCATAGGATCAAGGAATAATAAACATAATGCTATATGGTTACTGAGAGACTCTTATTTTAGTACAAGGAAACTAGAACCCATAGACATTAAGTAAATTGTCCAAGGTCCCAAGTGGAACACGTAAGATTTGAACTCAAGTTGGTGCTCTTTCCTCTTTACCAGCTTTCTCCTCTATGCTTTTGGACTCTTAATGTACAGTTCTAGTTCTGACTTCTTACCTATATTTCAGTGCTCTCTTTCAAACTTCCTACTAGCTATTCTTATTTGTATATTTTTTTGCATTCCAGTCATTTCAAGTGAGTCTGACTCTTCATGAATCCATGTGAGGTTTTCTCTTTACTTATTTGTTTCTTTATTTTAAGTTTTCATTTCCACAAAATTTTGAGTTCCAAATTTTCTCCCCATCTCTCCCCTTCCCCCACCCCAAAACACTGAGCATTCTGATTACCCTTTCCACCAATCTGACCTCCCTTCTAACACCCCTCCTTTCCCTTATCCCCATCTTCTCTCTTGTCCTGTAGGGTAAGATAAATTTCTATACCCCATTACCAGTATTTTTATTTCCCAGTTGTATGCAAAAACAATTCTCAACCTTTGTTCCTAAAACTTTGAATTCCAACTTCTCTTCCTTCCTCCCTCCCCACACATCCCCACTGAGAAGACAAGCAATTCAATATAGGCTATATATGTGTACTTTTGCAAATGACTTCCATAAGAGTCATGTTGTGTAAGACTAACTATATTTCCCTCCATCTAATCCTGCCCCCTATTTCTTCTATTCTCTTTTGAACTTGTCCCTCCCCAAGAGTGTTTACTTTGAATTGTTCTCTCCTCCCATTTGCCTCCCCTTCTATCATCCCTGCCATGCTTCTTGTCCCCTTCTCCTCTACTTTCCTGCAGTGTAAAATAGTTTTTCATATCAAAGTGAGTGTGCATTTTATTCTTTTCTTGAGCCAAATGTGATAAGAGTAAGCTTTACTTTTTCCCTCTCACCTCCCCGCTTTTCCCTTCCATTGAAAAAGCTTTTTCTTGCCTCTTTCATGAGAGATAATTTGCTACTTTCCATTTCTTCTTTTCTCCCCTCAATATATTCCTTTCTTACCCCTTAATTTTATTTTTTTAGATACGATCCTTTCCAATTCAACTCACCTGTGCGCTCTCTCTCTCTCTCTCTCTCTCTCTCTCTCTCTCTATATATATATATATATATATATATATATATGTGTGTGTGTGTGTGTGTGTGTGTGTGTGTGTGTGTGTATGTGTGTGTGTATGTGTGTGTGTGTATGTATAATCCCACCAACTACCCAGATACTAAGAAAGGTTTCAAGAGTGACAAATATTATCTTTCTATGTAGGAATGTAAACAGTTCAACTTTAGTAAGTCCCTTATGATTTCTCTTTCCTGTTTACCTTTCATGCTTCTCTTGATTCTTCTGTTTGAAAGTCAAATTTTCTTGTTAGCTCTGGTCTTTTCATCAAGAATACTTGAAAGTCCTCTATTTCACTGAATGATCATTGTTTTTCCCTGAGGTGTTATACTCAGTTTTGCTGGGTAGGTGATTCTTGGTTTTAATCCTAGTTCCTTTGACTTCTGGAATATCTTATTCTATGCCCTTTGATTCTTTAATGTAGAAGATGCTAGATCTTGTATTATCCTGATTGCATTTCCACAATACGAAAATTGTTTCTTTTAGCTGTTTACAATATTTTCTCCTTGACCTGGGAACTCTGGAATTTGGCTACAATATTCCTAGGAGTTTCTCTTTTTGGATCTCTTTCAGGAGGGATCAAGTGGATTGTTTCAATATTTATTTTGCCCTCTGGTTCTATAATATTGAGGTAGTTTTCCTTGATCATTTCATGCAAGATAATGTCTAGGCTATTTGTTTTGGTATGGCTTTCAGGTACTCTCATAATTTTTAAATTGTCTCTCTTGGATCTATTTTCTAGGTGAGTTGTTTTTCCAGTGAGATATTTCACATTATCTTCTATTTTTTCATTCTCTGGTTTTGTTTTATAATTTCTTGGTTTCTCATAAAACCATTAGCTTCCATCTATTTCATTCTAATTTTTAAAGAACTATTTTCTTCAGTGAGTTTTTGAACCTCCTTTTCCATTTGGCTGATTCTGCTTTGTAAAGCATTCTTCTCCTCATTGGCTTTTTTGGACCTCTTTTGCCAATTGAGTTAACCTATTTTTAAAGATATTATTTTCTTTAGCATTTTTTTGTCTCCTTTATCAAGCTGTTGACTTGCTTTTCATAATTTTCTTGCATCACTCTCATTTCTCTTCCAAATTTTTTCTCCACCTCTCTTACTTGATTTTCAAAATTCTTTTTGAGCTCTTCCATGGTCTGAGACCACTGCACATTTATTTGGATGTTTGGGATGCAGAAACCTTGCCTTTTATGTCTCCTCCTGATGGTAAGCATCATTCTTCCTCATCTGAAAGGATGGGATAAAATACCTGTTCAGCAAGCAAGTAAGCTTCTATAGTCTTTTTTTTTTGCCCTTTTTTGAGCATTTTCCCAACAAGTTGTTTGAATTTTGGGTCCTTTGTCAAGAATAGGGTATACCCTGGGGACCTGTAATATCTCAGTTCCTCTAAGGTGGCACAATCAAGCCTGCACACTGGTCTGGGAGCAACCAGAAACTTTTCTCCCCAGAATCTGCGAGTAGTAGAATTCCCTCTCCACAACTACCTCTAGTTCCACCACACCAGCACTCAGGGCTGAGATTCAGATCAGCTGGTCAGTTCCCCTAGGGCCTTTAAGCTAAGGGTTCCAAAAATGGAAGCTGGCTGCTGCCTGCTGCAGCCATTGTAGCTGCCACCACCCTCTGCCACTGCTGCTTCCTCCTCGCCACCAGGGGGAGACCCTGCTCCCTTCTTGCCCAGCTGATAAAGCCCTTTCATTGACCTTTGAAGCTGCCTTTGGTGCCTGTGGGTTGAAGCATCTGAGAACCTCAGCTGCTGTTGGGGATTTTGCCCCCAAGGCTTGTTCTGGTCCTGCTCCTCCCAGTGCCACACAGCCAAGGCTGTGCTACACTCGGCTCCACATTCTGCACAACAGACCTTTCCCATTGGCCTCTGAGGTCACCCTGGGCTGCAAATCTCCTTCACTCCATCATTCTGTGACTTCTGCTGTTCTAGAATTTGTTGAGAGTCATTCTTTATGGGTATTTTATGGGCTGTGCGGGAAGAGATTGAGTATGTGTGTCTTTTTACTCCACCATCTTGGCTCCTCCCTCCATTTGGGGTTTTCTTGACAGAGATACTGCAGTGGTTTGTTATTTTCTTCTCCACTTCATTTTACAAATGAAAACAAGATTAAGTGACATGCCCAAGGTCACATAACTAGTAAATGTCTGAGACCAGATAAGAACTCAGGTCTTCCTGACTACAGGCCTGGCACTCTATCCACTATGCCACATAGCTGCCCCCATTCATATGTTTACCTCCCACTATATATAGTGAGGTCCCCATTATAAGATTAGTTTGTACATCTAAGGTTCATATTCTGATACTGAGATGAGATTCGCAATGTCTTATCTATGGTCATGCCAATGGATAGTGGCTTCCCATATATGGAAGCAATAGGGTTGATACTATATAAATCAATACTACATATTTAGAACTAAATATAAATATTGATAGGTATTGTGTGTATAGTTAGGGATAGAGATATAGACATAGAGATATGGATCCCAATAAGCCTGAAGATGGCCTAATTAGATCTGTATCTATAACTATTTGGAGGCAAGGAGGAGGAGGGAGGGAGGGAGAGGGAGAGGGAGAGAGAGAGAGAATCTATGCATATCCATTGATCTAGAGATTAAAGGGACCTCAAAGTTAATCCAGTTCAATGCCTCTCACTTTATAGATGAAGAAATTAAGATCTAGTGCATAGGGTCAGCTCTGCTATTTCAAGAAAAGTTTCATCCTCCAACTAAATCTGCAGAAACAACGTTGGCTGCTTTTGAACATGTAAATTGTGTTTCATATTCATGCCTCTAGGTTCTCTAATATAACTACAGACTTTTGTAATTTTAAAATATTCTCCTAAATGACTCCTCTATCTTTTCCCTCTCTCCTACCTGTCCTCTATTCTATATGTCTATTTTCTAGGTGCATGACCCTGATTGTTTTACCCTGCACCCTCTTTAGTGACTTGACAGTACCTATCAAAAGAAGATCCTAATTTTCAAATACTCCATTATCTTTGTCATTTGTTCCCTTCTTTCCTTTCATGAATGGCCACCATCCATGTATTCAGGTCCTCAATACCTCTTCCCTGGACAAGAGCAATAGCTTCCAAATCAATCTCCTTGAATCCAGGCTCTCTTCTTTCCAATTCTCTTTCCATAAACTGCCAAGTTGATATTCCTAAAATACAGGACTAACCATGTCGACTTATCTGGTACAAAAATTCTAATGATAGCCTTCTACCTGTAGGATAAATTCTCAATCAACAAGAATTTATTAAGTGCTTTTTATATACCAAACTCTATGCTAGAGAGAACAAAACAAAAAATAAATAGTTCTTGCTTTAGACAAGCTTACATTCTCTTGGGAAGAGATATCATGTGCCTATAGAAGTATATGCAAAGTGTATACACAAAATAATAAAATAAATACAAGGGATGGAGGGAGGGCACTAACAGTTGGCAGGATTGGGAAAAGCTTCCTATAGAAGGTATGGCTTGAGTTGCATCTTGAAGGAAGAGAGAGATTCTAGGAGGCAGAGATGAGGAGGGAGTGCATTCCAGGCATAGGGGCCAACCAGTGCAAAGTACAGCTATAAGAGATGGAGTTCCATGTGTGAGGAACACAGAGAAGGCCAGCTGATCTGGACTGTAGAGAGCAGGAAGCAGAGTAGTATATAATGAAGCTAGAAACATATGTAGGGGCCAGATTGTGAAGTGCTTTAAAAGCCAAACAACAGAGTCTGTACTTTATCCTAGAATTAATATGGGGCCACTTGAGTTTATTGAGTAGTGGAATGAAATGATCTGGTCTGCACTTGAGGAAAATCACTTCGCTAGCTGTATGAAGGATGGATTAGAGTAGAGAGAGACTTGAGGCAGGAGACTAATTAGGAGGTTATTGGAAGCAGTTCATGTGACAAGAGATGAGGTTCTCACCTAAGTTGGTGGAAATTAAAAACAGCAAGACTTAGTAACAGATTGTATATGTGGGGTAATTACAAGTGAGGAGTTGAAAATTTCACCGAGGTTTGGGGCATAGGTAACTGTTACTTTTCAAAGGGCTGATGAGTGAGTGAGAAAAGAAGTAAAAGAAGTGAATTTAAGCAACTTTTTCTAGAAATTTGGCAAAAAAAATTTTGGGAGTGATATTGGATAGCATGAAGGGAAGGGAAGAACAAGTGAAGGTTTTTTTAAAGGTGAGAAAGACTTAGAAGACTTGTAAGAAAAACAGCAACACAGAGGGAAAGATTGACAGGGAGGGGATAGCTGGGATAGTAATCTACTGAAGAAGATGAGTGGAGATAGGATCAAAGACATCTATATAGCTTTTGGTCTTGACCAGGAGAAGGGTCACCTCATTATCAGAGATGAGGGGAAAAAGGAAAGAATGGGGAATGGCGTGAAGGCCCTTAAATAAAGAGAAATAGAGAAGACGAAATAGTGAGGAATGACCTCATTTTTTCTAAGAGGCAAAATTCTCAGCTAAATGAGTGGAGGGAGAAAAGTGGAGGAAGACGCTTGAAGAGAAAAAGGAAGGTATAGAATACTTTCTGTGGGTAATGAAAAAGAATCAATTAAGAAAACTGATTGGATGTTTCATTGAGAGCCCAGTTGAGATTAATGTTCTAATCATCTTGGTTATCTGACTTTCTTAAATGCCATTCTTTTTTAATCTATTTTATTTCCAATTTATGGAAAAAAAAAGCATTTTCATAACAGAACAATAAAAAATATGATTGCACATGAAGCTGCAAATCTAGTATGTACAACTTTCTATTCTTTTTCAATATATAATAAAGTTATCATGCAAATTTATTTTTTCTTTCTTCTCCCCATCCTAGAGATGGCTACTATTAGACAGGAATAAGTGTGTGTGTGTGGGGGTGCACTTATTATATATTGTGTATATTACATATAATACTGTATTATTGTAATGTATACAATATACAAATATATATTATATACAAATAAGTTTATATGTAAAATTATTCTATACATACTTCTATTTATCAGTTTTTTTTTCTGAATGTGGATAATGTCTTTCTTCATATGTCCTTGATAGTTAATTTGGGTATTTATAATAGTCAATACAACTTATTTGCACAAAGTCATTCTTAAAACAATATTGCTGTTACTGTATATGCTTTTCTCTTGGCTCTGATCATGGCACTCTTCATCATTTTGTGCCCTTCCAAACCTTAATCCTAGTTTTTTCCTGCAGAATGGAGTTAAAGATATGAGCACATGAGAAAGAGCAGAAATGGATGATAGGAAAAAACTAGCATTGGGGTTTGGTTTGGCAAGGGATAAGTGGTGATAGGACAAGGAGGCAAGGAATTTGAGGGTAGAGAGGGGGCTCTTGAGAAGGAAGCCTCATGCAATATTTAATGTATTACATTCATGTTAATCATTGTTATTATTCTTATCCATAAGCTTTGTCTCCTGAAATTCTATCAGTCTGTCACAGCCTAGTCCCTATGCCACCTCCTTTTAAAAACTTTCCTCGTTCCCCTCAGTTAAAAGTGATCTCCCTACCCATTATCCTACCATAGTAACTTAATGGTGTCCCTCCCTTGGCATTTATCACATTCAATCTCATAATGTAATTATTTATATGCATTTTTGTTGTAGTAGACAATAGATATACATACATAAGTATGTATGTATAGATGGAGAAAGAGACAGAGACAAAGACAAACAGAAAGGTAATTATAAAGCAGAGTGCCTGACACATAGTAGGTATCATATAAATACTTAGCCCCTTCCTCCTTCCCTGTCCCACTTTTCCCTAATATATTGTGAGGTCATTAAGGATAGGAACCATGTCTCTTCCATCTTTGTTTCTCATACGTGGGTAAACATCTACTGGAATGGAAAACCATTTATTCATTGCTTACTAAATGTAAGTCACATAACCCTGTCTTTTCAGTTTCCTCATCTGTAAAATGAGCTGGAGAAGGAAATAGCAAACCACTCCAGTATCTCTGCCAAGAAAACTCCAAATGGGGTCATGAATAGTTGGACACGACTTAAACAGCTTAGCAACAAAAATGCTAAAAAGCATTGGGGATACAAATAGAAAGTTGAGACAATCTCTGCTCTCAAAGAGCTCACATTCTAATTGAGGGCCACAATATACATGGAAAAGTCATGTTCAGGGTGGAGAGCAATGCTCAGAGATCTGTAGGCGCACCTTTGGTAAGAGGAGACTCTGTTGCTATTTGGATGAGTAGGCTTTAGGCTTGGATCACTAGGGGATGAAAGAGTCCTGTACTGATCATGTTGTCTTCACTTTGTCTCTGGCTTCTCTTGTTTTTGTCCCTGTGCAATTGAGATTAAGATATGGAAATAGATTTTTTTCTGTATGAATGAACAGATGTATTTCTGAGAAGTCACACAGTTGTTTGTAAATCATATCCATTTTCCTTTGACTTATAACATTTAATAACTGGATTCATCAACACATTGAGAATTTACTATGTGCAAACCCTGAGGATGCAAAAGACAAAAATCAAAAAGAACCTGGCCTCAAGAAGCTTACATTCTACTGAGAAAATACAATTTTTGTTGTTGTGTTTGTCCTTCTCTCTCAAAGAGCCTTGAGTGAGGAAGGGCTGTGCAAGGTAACTAAACTTCATTTTCTTTTCTTGAGCCATCTGGGTCCAGTGACCAGATATAGATCAGAATGACTGGAGGTGGCCCAGGATGCAATGGGGAGACCCTGGCCTTTTAGGCTAAGGTCTTTTCAGGTTGTCTTTGAGTGAGATAATGCTCATTCAGTGAATAGTTCTCTTTAAGAAGTGAGTCAAGGAACGGCCTCTTTAATGATAATAATCAGACTGGAGGGGAAGACCCTCAGGAGTGCTGGCCAAAAGGAAAACAGTTACTATTTACATTCACTCTGAGCCAGGAGGAGAAAACAACAATATATATACACTAAAGAGAAAGTGAATCAGAAGTAATACAGAGAAAATTCAAGAGGGAGAAAGCCTTAGGGAATAGGAAGTTAGTAAATCAAGGAAGCCTTTCAGGAAGGGTAACTGAGCAGAGCTAGGCTTTGAAGGAAGCTACAGAAGCAGGGAAGAGAGAATGTATTCCAGACATGACAATTTCATTTCATTTCATTACTTCATTTATTTTAGATTTTATAATAAACTATTTGGTAAAAATAGAAGTACAAACATATCTGCCTAAAACTGAGGTTACACTCTCCCCTCTACTGCCTCTGTCCTTAGGGAGAGTGGGCTCAAACTTAAAGCGGCTTCCACAAACATTCTTCCTGCCACAGTCACTTCTGAATGTGATGCCAAGGTCACTCTTGAATGTGGCACAGTGAATAGAAAAGCTGCTCTCTTACTTTCAGAACATGATGTCTTAGTTGGCTTCTCGCTTCACTGCTGGGCCAGGCTATGCAGGTACTTACTCCTCAGGGCTGATATGGCTCCTTGTCACACTCTCCTCTCACACAAGGAGCCCTGAAACTTGTTGTTCTGTCTCCAATACTCCTCAATCTAAGGTAAAGAAATATTAAACACAGTCAGAGCAGAAGAAATAGCAGGACTGTGCATTCACAGCCCACATGAAGGGTAGGGTGGGGAGTTATGGAG
Organism: Bettongia penicillata ogilbyi; assembly: GCA_023548195.1. Taxonomy (NCBI): domain Eukaryota; kingdom Metazoa; phylum Chordata; class Mammalia; order Diprotodontia; family Potoroidae; genus Bettongia; species Bettongia penicillata. The sequence continues at coordinate 2,862,931 of JAJHZJ010000195.1, read as the reverse complement.
ATGGGCAGTGCAGGGAAAGGAAGGGTCCTCTACCTACACAGAGGTTTACCTTACCACCAAGAAAGAGTCAAAAATCTTTTTTAAACGCCTTTCCCAACTCTTCCTAGTTTTTATTGGAGTGGGGGGCATATGTCAAGTAATAATATCTACAAAGAAGTACATACAAAATAGCTATTATAATATCCAAGTTATCATTTTAAGGTTTGCAAAATGTTGTACATATATTATCGCATTCATCATCACAGCACTATGAAGTAGATCCTATTATAATCCTTATTTTATAGATGGGAAAACAGAGACTGAGAGATGGAGTTATTTTCCCAGGGCCCTACATCTAGTTAGTATCTGAGGAAGCCTTCAAATCTAGGTTTTCCTGACTCCAAATCACACTGCCTCTTTGGGGCAATTACAATTTAAAGGAATCCATGCTATGAACACACTCCTTTTGTAAAAATTCTTTAGTGACAAAAATAATCAACTCAAATTTATCAGTTTTTGCACTTATTTTATGTTTTTGTTAGGGTAAATGTAGACTTTTGAAAATAATGATAAGGAGCTCCTGTATCACTTTCAAGTTTCTGCCACTCAGAGATGGTCCTCTGTATGCAAATGAGGGAGCCACGTATCTGCTATGATTTTATTAAAAAATATTTCTACCACCACCCTGATCTAGTCCTAGAAATAACCACATAAGTAGTTCTTTAGGGTCAAGGTCAAGGCCCCTATAAGTAATCAAATATTGTTACCTCAGTGGAACAGTGGATAGAGAACTGGGCTTGAAATCAGGAAGTCTCATTTTCCTGAGTTCAAATCTGGCCTCAAATATTCACTAACTATATGACCCTGGGCAAGTCATTTAACCCTGTTTGCCTCAGTTCCTAATCTTTAAAATGAGTTAGAGAAGGAAATGGCAAAACACTCCAATATCTCTGCCAAAACAACACCAAATGGGGTCACAAAGAGTCAAATGTGACTGGAATGACTAAACAGAAAGGAAGAAGTTAAGTTATTATTGCCTATTAATATATTTGAAAGAATGAATTTCTCAGATTCAGTTTTATAAATCACAGTCAGGTCTATGAGGCAATAAGATATAAAGGCGTTAAGCTTTTATGAGAGACTAAGGGTCAGCAAAGACCTTGGAATCACTGAGGCATTCTTGAGAAGGGGCAATCCTATTGAGTCTTTAACTGAATTAAAGAAGTGTGAACTCCAACCAACCTACTTCTCTTAGCCTAGTCAAAACTCCAGGCTTCTCCATGGATATCAATACTTGAATTAATTTTTCTCTAAATATATCAGTTCACATTATCCTCATGTTAAACCATTTGTCAATTTTGAGTCAGGCCTTCTAACTTCTAGGTTAGACATTATTATTTCTTTCCTTTTCCTGTTGGGTGAGCACTGCATTTAAGTCAGAAAACAAGTTCTCATTCAGGCTCAGAAATTTACTAGCTATGTTAGTTTTGATAGCTCATTTAACATCTCTGAGCCTTGAGTTCCTCATTTGTAAAGTAAGAGTGATCATGTCTAGCCCTGCCAACCTCACAAGGTTGTTGTCAGTATCAGTTGGAAAAATGGACATGAAAATGCTTCATAAACCATAAAACTCTATAAAGACTCACCGTATTAAGGCCCTCTTCTTAGCCTTTAAAGCCCTTCACAGTCTGGTTCCAGTTTACCTTTCCAGGATTATTTAGAATTATTTCCTCTCATATACATAAAGCTAAATTGCAGCCAAACTGGTCTGCTGATGAGTCCCAACACTCAACATTATATCTCTTATGGCCTGCTCCCTGCCCCCCCTTTCCCCCTCCCCGCCCCTCCCCCCGTCTCTCTCTCTCTCCCTCTTTCTCTCTCCCTCATTCACTCACACACACACACACACACACACACACATACACACACAGAGGAATACCCTCTCCACTCTTCACTTTTACATTAACTTCCTTTGAGTCTCAGTTCAGGTGTCATCTTTTGCAGGAAGCCTTTACTGAGCCTTCTACTTCAAGGGTTCTTTTTTAATTAAGGGCCCCTTTGAGAGTCTGGTAAGGCTTATGGAACTCTTCTCAGAATAATGTTATTAGATGAATCAAGTAAAATACAAAGGATTACAAAGGAAAATAAAGGTTACTGAAAATACATGTGATTTTCTTTCTCATCCAATTTCATGGACCCCTTGAAATCCATTAAGGGCTCCCCAGTTTAAGAAACCCTTGCTCTAGTGATTGATTTACTCCCTCTTCTCAAATGATCTTGTGTTTTCTTATCATGTTCATGTTGCATTTTGCCCCGAACCTCAAAAATCAGAAAGAATGTAAACATGTTGAGGGCAGGAACTTTTTTTTCCTTTTGTTTTGATGTCACCAGTACCTAACATAGTGCCTTGCATATAAGCATTTAAATAGTACTTACTATGTGCTAGGTACTGTGCTAAGTGTTTTTTAACAAAAATTATTCCCTTTGATTCTCACAATTTTTCAATTGAAAAAACTAAAGTAAACAGAAGTTATGTGACTTGCGCAGAGTCAGTTAGAAAGCTAGTAAGCATCTGAGACCAGTTCTGATCAGCCAGTTTGAATGAGATGATCTTTGATGTGAGAAAGAAGCTTTCTTAGAAAGGCATAAGACGATGAGTCCTTGAAAACCTGAAAGGGAGCTTTGGAGCAAAGGCAGAGATCAGAAAGAAACCTTGTAATTTAGCAACATCATATTTGGGGTAAATAACCAAAGAATATAAATGAGTCAGCTCTGTGACTTGAAAAATACCAGGCTAGTTTCTTTTGATTCAATGACTGTTGTGTTTGTCCTTCGTTGCTGAAGAAAACGATGCCATCAGAGTAATGATGACATGAATTGCATTTGACTTTGTTTTGGATGAGGGAGGGCTGTGCAGGTCACCAGCCTCACTTCTCCTCCAGAACCATCTAAATCCAGTGACTAGATATTCATCAGGATGACTGGAGTTGACCCAGGATGCAATGGGAGACCTTGGCCCCTTTAGGCCAAGGTCTATTCAGGAACTCACTTAGGGTGAGGTAATGCCCATTCAGTGAATAGGCCTCTTTAAGAAGTAGCCAGGGGATGGCCCCTTTAATGAGTATGCATTGCCATAGTGGAAGACACATTCTTCAACTGTTTCCCATGAGGAAGTCACTCAATCTTTTTCGAAAGATGTGGCTCTTACAGAGGTGGTCCTGTGGTCTTCAAGATTCAGGGTAATGCATAAAATGTCAAGGCAAATTCCTGAAGAAACTACTTGTCAATGGACCTCTTCTATCTGAACTTTATATGACTATCATACTCACAAAGACATGATAACACTCTTGATATACAATGGAGATTTAATGGAAAGAAGAAGGAGAAGAAAAAGATCTTGCTCAGTCACACAGTAAATATTAGAGTCAGGATTTGAACACATACCCTCTTACTCCAGTTAGAACGAAATAGAGAGAAGAATGATGATAAGCATAGACTAAAGATTATTCCGGGTGCTTTTAGCTCAAGTTTTCATGGTGGTAGATCAGGTGTAACATTTTTTTCATTTGTCATGCTAGATCAGAAGAATCAGAATAGTTCAATCCTTCCAGGATGACAGGATAATAGAATAATTGTTTGTTTGATTGTTTGGTTAGGGAAAGCTATGGCTCTCACGTCAGAAAGGTCATTATTGAGATCTATTAACCAATCGCTGCCCCCTATACAAGCCACACATTGCTTTAACTCTATTTGTGTGCTTACCCACAGAGCTATGCCCAAGTCACACAGTTACTGTGCGTACCTTACTGCTCCTTCCATGAAACAGCTTACAATTAATTTGGGAGAAGGAAACTTACCACCTAGGAAATAATTAGATCCACCTTAAATGCAATTAAGGGTTCCAAGAAGGCACTAGATCAGTAAGAGAAAGCATATGGGAGCAAAAGGCTTCAGCTCCATCTTGGAGAATGGAAGAGGCAGGGGAGAGAAGGGAAGGCCTGCCAGCTGTAGGAAACAACATGAGCACCCATTCAAGCGGAATGAATGGAAAAACAGGACTGGAGGCAGAAATGATGCACATTGATTTTCTACATAAATCCAATGAAAAACTTTGCATTCACTTTGCCTTTGCAGACTTGGACATTCTCTACCTGAGGCCAACATTTGGATAAAAGCTATAAAATGTCGCCAATTATCTGACTGGCTCCAAATATATTTGGCATCATATAACTAGATCAGTCTGTGTTTCTAAAAGTCTTTCACTCAGTTTTTAGCTGGTGTAATTGTTTCCTAATCCAAATCATTCAAAACTCATTTTGGAGATAGATATATTTTGGGAATTCAATAACACATTAAATTCAACAAATATTTATTAAGTGGCTAGTCTGTTTGAAACACTGTTCTAGGTGCTGAAGATATAAAAATGAAAAAAGGCACAGCTCCTGTCCTCAATGAGTTTAAAGTCTAAAACAAATGCATGTCAAAGATTTCTTGCTTATTTTTCTTTGTCCTTCTTCCCATGGTGTTCTATTCTGATTCTAGTTATTTATTACACTCATTAGCTTATTGAACTTGGAGTTTGTTTCTGTTTTTACTGAATGCTTGAGACTGCTGTCATAAAGCTAGTTTAAATCTTGATCCAGGATGCCTATGACTGTTGTGCTCTATAGATGAGCTAGACTAGGTCCTTTTAGCAAACAGTTCAGTTTCTGAAGGATTCAGGTTGAGATAGTTTACAAAAGTTACAAATCGCTGAGACAGACCTGCACAACATACAGCCCATAGGCCACTTACAACTCACCAAAGGATTTCAGGCAACCTGGGAAAAAAGTAGGCAATGTAAAACATAGTAAGATGTAGCAAGTGCTTTGTCTGTGTCCCACTTAACCTGCCTTCCACCAGTCAATATTATACCTGTCACACAACTGAATGTCCAGTAGACATCTTGAAGTCAAAACAGAACCCAGTCTTTCTCCCTAAACCCTACCTTCCCTGTTACTGTAGAGGACAAAACCATCCTCCCAGTCCCTAAAGTTCACAACCTAGAAGTCATCCTGAATTCCTCACTGTGTCTCACCCCACCCTATCCCCATATCTAAGCTGTTGCCAAGACTTTCTGATTTCACCTTTGCAACATCTCTTAAATACACTTGTTTCTTTTCTCTGACAGTGCCACCACTTTAGTACAGGTCCTCTTCACCTCACGTCTTGATTAATGCAATAGACCCTGGTGGGTCTGCCTGCCTCAAGTTTCTCCCAATTCCAATACATTCTCCATTCAGTCATTAAAGTAATTTTTCTAAGAGCTAAGTCTTATCATGTCATTCTCTCCCCCATGCTGCTTCCACTCAACAAACTCCAGTAGCTTCATATTGCCTCCAGGAACAAATGCAAAATTCTCTGTTTGGCATTCAACTACTTTTCCAGTATTGTCATACCTTTCTCTCCAACATATACTCTTCAGTCTAGTGATACTAGCTTCCTGATTGTTCCTTAACCAAGATACTCAGTCTCTTGGCTCCAGGCATTCTCCCTAGCTGTTCTTTATACCTGAAGTACTTGCCCTCCTCCACTCCAACTAGTGACCTCCCTGGTTTCCTTCAAGTCTCATCTAAAATCCCACCTTTTACAGGAAACCTTTCTCAACCCCTCAATATTCCAGTGTCTTCCCTCTGTTAATATTTCCCATTTATCTTGTGTATAGCTTACTTCACATATATTCATTTGTATGTTGCCTCCCCTTTAGATTGTAACTCCTTGAGGATAGGGACTGACGTTTGCCTCTTTTTGTATCCCCAGTGCTTTGCCTGCCATGTAGTAGACACTTAATAACTGTTTTTTGAATAGAATTGAATCTAAAAATATATCTCAGAGGTACCTAGAACTAGTTTGTTTTGTTCATTCATTTAGCAAATATGTATTGAGTGGTCAGTGGTTGTTTTTCCCCCTAATATAAAAAATCATGATAAACTATAAATCCATGGAGCATGAAAATGAGTATAAATCATTTTGCAGCTATGAAGTTCTAAGTGGAAGCAAAATTCTAATACAGATTTGCCTTTACCTTGCGCCTCCATTCTGTGACTTTGGAAACATGAAGAAGAAGATAAAAAGCTATAAGCATTATGGTAAGTGTATATATGGAATCTATGTTCTCATGGGGTTAACATTCCAGTATAGGTCCCATGTACTAAAAACTACAATATAAGGCAATTTGGGAAAAAGACCAGGTGAATGCCACAGGAATTCAGGGGAAAGAGAGAGACACTTCCAGGCTGGTCTTGGGATCAGGGAAGTCTTCATAGGAAAAGTAACATTGGAGGCTGTAGCACTAATGCGATATTCACAGTGCCTACAGCAGCCATGAATATCCCTGCATCATTCTGAATCATGAAATACAACAGACTCTCCACATGGAAGACAGGGCCAAAACATTTATTCAGACACCAGAAAGCCAAATCCATCATAGTAACAAAAACCAATACACAATAATGTGGAGGACATCCCCATCCCCAAACCTTCCCCCCAACTCCATTAAACAAATCACACACAAGTTCTTTCACACTACCCAGGAGCCCGCACCCTTCCTAGATCTGACTACTCTCATGACTAACTTCCTCTCAGCTCTCCTCTAGCTCCACCTCTTCCTGATCTACTCCTTCAGAAAATTCCTCCCACCACAGGTCCACGTGACTTAAATTTCCATGTCACCCAGGGAGGTCACATGGACCTATTAATGAATGGGAAAGATCTTCCCATTTAAATTACCATTACAAAGGTTGACCTCAAAAAATGACTGGAAATAGATGATCAGAGAGAGGAAAAGGTTATTCCAAAAAAATTGGGAAATGGAAAAGTACAAGCCATGGTCAGAGAAAAGTGAGTAGAGAAGTTTGGCTAATAGTGAAAGAAAGACTAGAACATTCCAGTCTTGCTCTCTACTCCTGCATTTTTTCATCTGGGGCCATTTAGCCACTCATCTGCTTGTGTATTCATATAGTAGGCTTGAAACAATTTAGCCATAGACTAGGGAAATATAAGGATTCATTGGATTTATGGCTTGGGCAGATCAACATCAAATCCCCTTTGCTATTATTCCCACTAATCTTTTACCCGCTTACAGCAATAAGGCACATCCTGGCTCTCTTCCATGACCATCTCTGACTTTTAAAGTCCTCATTATAAAGTTCAGTTCAGGAGCCATCTCTTCCCTCACAACTCATCTCCTTAAACCCTACCTATGTGGGTTGAAAACAATCTCACTCTCCTCAAATTTCTGAAGTTTACTCTATCATATTACTTGGAAGACCTTTGAGACCTTTGATTGTTTTTACGTATTTTTGCACATCCAGGGCTTTCCATCATGTCTTCTATATAGTAAGACTTTAATTAATATTGACTGGTGAATTAAATTGTCCAAGATCACACAAATAGTGTGATCCACAACCAAAATCTATTATTCTACTGTCATATCTTCTAGACATGACTATCTGCCTGACCCTTGTATCCTCTAAAACCTCAGGTATTGCCATCTACTCTGAAGCTGAAGCTGCAGCCTCTGGACTCCTAGGGCTTATCACGTTCCTTGTCACTCCACTCTAAGGATCATTGTGTCTTCCCATTTTTTCTACAGTTGAACCCTCATATGTGTATCATCTTCTTACCATTAGAATGTGAGCTTTTTGAAAGCAGGGGCTATCTCACTCTTTCATTTGTCTATTTGAATCCTCAGTGCTTAGCATAGTACTTGGCATATAGTAAGCACTTGAAACATTATCATTCATTCATCCATCCATTCATTCATTCCTAATTACCATTCCAGGTCTCTGTTGATTGTACTTTGCTAGGACTGTGGATCTCCCCAGAAGATCACAGGCTTCATCACATCTAGTAGATAGGGTTAATAGCATACTCCAGGCTGCTTATGAACTTCCTTGTTTGTTTGTTTTTTTAAACAATTTACAAAATGGTACCACATTATTAATCAACATTATAGAGTCTAAAAATGGATATAAAGCACCATGCAGCTATAAACTTCAAAATGGAGGCAAATTTATAACCCAGGTGTGCTTCCATTTTTTAAAAAAGAAAAAATCTTTTTATGTACCAAAAACTCAACTAACGAGATTGATTAAATAGGGGGATTGCTCATTTTACAAAAGTCAGTCACAGAGAACTTTAAGTAGGAAATTTCCTTAGTGCTTTTTGAAAATTTATTGTAATTAATTTACATATCTTCTCAGGAACACACATACACACGTATATAGACTCATGTATGCTTCCTTTCTGTAAAGTGTATTGCCTACGTTTCAAAGATATCACTACTCCACACTACAAATTCTTCCATTTCTTCTCTAGAATACCAATAATTTTTAAATGCTCTCCATTTCTATTAACTATGTCAAAGAAAAATATTGTTTCAAGGTAATTATTTCTTGAGTCAATCACCTATAGCCTCCCCCCCAATACACACACACACACACACACACACACACACACACACACACACACACCTCCTACCTTAAAACAAAATAGACTGCTGCTGCTTTGCTGGATATTGTGTGGTGTGAATGTGCAATTAATTAAGCAGAGCTTAAATGTAAAATTGATTCCAAAAATATAGGGTGATAATTCAAGTCTAAACTTGTTTGAGAAAGGCGGCTCCTCAGAAACAAGGAAACTGTGGGGGTGCAAATGAAGAGATATACCACCAGATGACCATAGTTGCCTCTGCCAAGGTTGACACCTGAGAAAAATGAAGCTGATAGAAGTTGTAAATTAGACTGGCCAATCAGAATTGAGGAATCAGAAGGCCTGTGAAATCTGAGGGGTAATCAATCTTTCTCTTTTGCTCTTACAATTCAGATGCTCTTCACCACTGGCTGTAGTTGGAGGATGCGAAATAGTGGCTTCCTCTTGGCCTCCATTCAGAGGAAGTGGTGTATGCCATTTTCTCTTTCTACATTGATAGCACCATCTAATTTGCATTCTTCTGACAGCTTCTCCAACTTATTAATTTGTGGGGGCATATCTAAGTAGGTAGTTTGTCCCATAATAAAAGTGTAAAACTGGAAATACAAAGAAGAGAGGAGGAAAAAGCCATAACTGCCCATCTGTTAACCAAAGAAAAGAGGTGGGCACAAGAAGAGAAAAAAAAATCTAATATTATTTGATTTTGAATGTTGGGGGTGGGGAATGGTGCATGAATGAGATCAAAAAAATTAGCATATAACAGAAGGCAAAACAATGAATGTGCATAAATGCAAATATAGCAGTGCATTAGTGTGAATGTGCACCTGTTTAATCGTTTACACATGTGAATGTGTATGTGGGTCTGAATAGATGTGTGTGTGTGTGTGTGTATGTATGTGTGTAAGATTGATGTAAGGAACAAATGTGTGAGGGAGTGAGCATGTGTGAAGAGATCACATTTTTAAAATTGAAGTAATAAATTATACCTGGGATCCCCCCAGAGACCTATAAATAGGAAACTGAAAGCATTTCCTTCTATTTATTTTATAAGTACAATAAACTTTATCAGCTCTTAGTATTGGAAACTCGTGCAATATTTATGGGCTGCTTACTTTAGAAGTTATTCAGAGGATGGTATCAGGAGGCTAATGAAAAAGAAAATTGGGGTGGGGTGAGAGGGCTTCTTTCCGTCTGTCTGACAATAAGGATTTATCATTCTACCTCCTAAACTATCTTACAGTCCAACACAAGGTACTCCATCTCATCCATGCTATAATTGGGTTGGCCTCAGGCCTCTGAGCTCTGTGGAAGGTCATTATAGACAGTTTCTTTGTGCAAGCGCAAGTAATGGATATTCTCTTGGGTTCTGATGAGAAGACACTTACTGAGGAAAGTCTGAGCAGAAAATTCACATGAGGTTACTCTGCAACACATCTGGCCAGAGCAATAAGAAAAGATTTTCACAAAGCCACCCACTATCTAAAAGAAATCTATGACCAATTGTCAGTTACCAATCAGTTCGCAGGGAACTTCTGAATGGCTGGGGAGGGGCAAAATCAGTTTGTCCTGATCCAAAATCTCCTTCTCCCCCAAGTCTCAGAAGTATGGAGGGCAGGAAGGTGGGGGAGGAGATAATTCAATTCCCGGTTCTATAGCATGTTTTTGCAAAAAGTTTCACACAATCTCCCTCCAGCAATCCTCCAACTCACCCAAAATGCTCCCTGAAGTATTTATATCCCAGCCCCAGAATTTTATCTCTGAATATCTAGGTGCCTAACTATGCCCTTTTTTTTTCTTTTTCTCTGCCTTAAAGGTCAGACTTCCTTTATTTCAGTGCTCTCTCTCTCTCTCTCTCTCTCTCTCTCTCTCTCTCTCTCTCTCTGTCTCTCTCTCCTCTTCTCTCCTCTCCTTCCGTCCTCCCTCCTGCTCCTGTGCCTCCTCCCTGCCCCCTCCCAAAATTCTATCCCACTTTTGCCTTAAATCTTTACATAACTTCCGGATATTTACCCTGATAATTGAACTAAAATCAATGGGGGGGGGAGGTGTTTTGAATCATTTAATAGCCTGCTTCACAGAGGATTGAAGAGTCTTTTCATCAGGATAAAAATAAGGGGGCAAGTAACTGATCATTAGTGACAGCATCTAGACCTTGTCTACAGTCCAGAAACAGGTACTGCCCAGGGTCTGAAAACCCCAAGTCTTTCCAGCCAGTCAACAAACATGCCACTCAATAGCTGTAACCCATTCAGCAAAGCCACAACCCTATACACCCAGTAATGAGCCAGTGGAACCATAACTATAAAGTGCCAATGAGAGTTCATATCCTGGTTAGCTTGCTGGCTACCTTGATGAACCATTTTTTTCAACAATACTATTTTCTCAGAGTAATAACCTTGAATATTATGAACTGCTCTTGAGGGAACCAAACTTTCAGTGACTGCTGACCCCAATCCATTTGGTGAATGTTCCCAACCTTCCTCATATTATGTGCATGTTCTTCTACTTTCAGGGAGCCATAAATGACTTCTCTGGTGGGAGAGTTGGGGAGGGAGCACTTATCTAAGTGTGAGGCTGAGAAGTAGCAATTCTAGGAGAGACTCCTGTGGGGCAGAGGCAGATGATGAGGATTGGCCCCAGATACTGTTTCATGTGTAGATGGGAACTGCAGATCTGGGCTCTCATTCATGTTCACAACTTGTAAGCTATCACCCATATTCACAAGGACAGTTGCAGTCTGAGAGAAAAGTAGAACTTCTGAGAGAAAAGTAGAACTTGTCACAACTGGAACATAACCTCATAGAAGGAACCATGTCTCTACATTTTCCTTTGTAGTATTTTGAGAATAAAGGACAACAACTTACCCACACACTATGTACTAATAGCCTCTTAATAAAAATGTTTGATAGATGTTGTAATGGTGATTCAATTCTTCTGAAATACAGGACTTCATCTCTATGGGTACCCCTATTATGGATGCAGATAACAGTCTCTGCACCTTAGCAGACTATGCAAGGAGCTGTCTTGGCCAAAACCTAGTATTACTTCATGGCCTGACTCTATAACTGGGATAGGAATTGAAACAAAATAAATAAAGTAGCAACATTATAGATCTGGAGCTGGAAAGGACCTTTGTGTTTCTCTGGTTCATTTACCTATCCCACCCTGTCCCAGCCTCTCTCCCCAAACCCACACTCATTTAGCAGACACAGAATCTGAGACCCAGGGAGATAAGTTACTTGACTAAGGGCACACAAATCATAAGGAGCAAAGCCAGGACTTAAAGCAATTCTCTGACTCCAAATCTAGAGTTCTTTCCATTGTACCGTACTGCCTTCCATGGTTTATTTTCATATCAGCCCCCAAAGAGCACCTAATCTCCCAGTAGACAGATATGTGGCACAGTAGAGAGACTAGTAATTGTCTAAGGTCCATTAGGAAGATTAAAGTTCAAATCTAGCCTCGGACAATTACTAGCTATGTGACCCTGGGCAAGTCATTTCACCTCAGTCTGACTCAGTTTCCTGTACTGAAAAATGAGGATATCTCCCAAAATAGCCATGTGAATCGATGAAATATTTGTAAACCCCTTAGCACAGTGCCTGGTACATAGTAGATGCTTAATAAATTTCTTCCTTCTACCAGGTTTGTCAAAGTATCTGAATATCAGTATAGGACAAGCATCATCACTCCCCAGAGCTCATGGAGGTCTCCCTGGTATGGTAAGCAGGGCAGACTCTTAGAACCACACAGGCTGAAGTCTGGGAGAGACATTAGAAACCATCCATATGAAACCTTCTCATCCAATTTAAAGATTCAGAGGGGCTTGGGCTGGACAGCCTCAAAGGTTCTTTCCAACCCCAAGTCTAGGAAGGAATATCATTTATCTTCTAGGGCCTTCTGAAAGTTTCTCCTCCATTATAGACCCTCAAGATGCCTATTTTAAAGCCATTTGTACATATTTGGTTATTAGTTTCAGGCTACAAGAGAGCATCAGTACAGGAAGCTGGTTTCTGGGTGTTTGTGGCAGACTTTGTGAGTGGACCTTGACTGTATGAAAATAAAGAGAGCAGCTAGTCAGTGTGCATGTATACAAGTAGGAGGCCTGTGAGTCAGAGTATTTGCAGTGGGGTATGAGTCAGCCTGTGTTGTGAATGGGGGTGTTGTTGAGTTGCAGATCCCTGAACAACTTGAGAACTTTGAGGTGAATGTCAGTTTAGAAAGTGTGGGGGAGATTATGAAATAAAGCAGCCTAAAAAGGTTAGCACCCCTAATCTCCATCCTTAGTCTGGACAGCAAGCCTGAGGCATGTGGAATCCTAACTGATTGTCATAGAGGAGGTCTTACCTTTAGAGACTGGGATAACACAGTTGTGGCAGATGTAAATATCTCATTGACATAATTCTGAACCCTACTAATTGCCTTGTGAGAAAATCCCAGGGGATGGGGGCGGGGTGGGAATAAATGGACCAAGGGCCTAATGAGCCATTGACCTTCAGAGAGACAAGGAGAGAGAGAGAGAGAGTATGTGTATGTATATGTTATATATACCTACATATATGTATATACACACATGTATGCATATACATGTATATATGTACATCTATGTGTGTGTGTCATTGTCCCTCAGGTTTTCCCATCACTGTGAACGACTTAGCAAACAACAAGCTACACCAAGTTCAAACAAAGCAAATTCAGTCAATGTCACCCACACTGACTGTTCAGCTGTGACTGAGCGGGGAAAAGTGCCTCAATCATTCTGAGACAAATGTAACGGTTATAATAAAGCACTTAGCCATTTCATTGATCTGATGGGCTGTTTCTATCAAAATGGCAGCTATTAGCTGAATTCTTACCAGTTTGTTACCTGGTACCTGCTCTCTCTGCCTCAGAAGCTGCCACTTGCTTCTTTTCATCTGGGAGGCTGTTATGCTAATCCAATGAGAACCTTCGATTGCCAGTGAACCACATGGCATGAACATTACAGCTTCCCCGAAACAACCTTTATGACCTGAGGCACACCGGTATGCAGTCATCGAGTCAAGTGACGTGATAGCACTGTGTTAGAACATAGAAATTGAAAGCTTAGTACATAGATCACTTCAAGGTGAACTGATCTTCCGGGAACTTAGGCTCCCCAGGAGCCCTGAGAAGCCAGAGGGTTCACTCACTCTCCTTATTTCTCCTAGTTCTACACACTTTCCATCTGGGTCAAAATTGTCATGTCACTGCAACTGTGGCTTGTACTTGGCATCAGGCAAGCTACATGGTTTTTCTAGTCTATTATGTACATACACATTCAACATATGGGATTGTGATGGAAAATCCTCGATGTCAATTTTGTACTTTTCTTAATGAAGTCATGCAAATGTCACAAGGAATTAGAAATGCCTATAAATTAAGATGATTATGGTTTAATTTAACCAGATCAGATCTCAAGAGTAGAATCTAACAGAATGACTTTAGGGAATCCAGACAAAAATATTTAGAAGAATAGGAGGAGCTACTGTCAGGAGGCTGTTCAGGTTCACAAATGGAGTTCTGACATGGATTGTCATCACTGTCATTCTCCCTGCCATCAGTTCAAAGGGCTGCTTGCTACTAGATTTGTCCCAAAGATGCTTTCAGTGAGCATTCAAAAGATCAGCTTATATCCATTTAATATTCATTTATTTAACTATAGGCCTTGTGCCTTGCATATAGTAGAGACTTAAGAGCTTATTGATAAAAAGAAATTATTTTTGTCTACTTGAACATTAATCTCCAGAACATTAAATATGAAAGAATAATAGCAGGATAGCAACTTGCCCAAGCACTATTTCTATCTAAACTTGATGAAAGAAGAAGAAGAAGAAGAAGAGGAGGAGGAGGAAGAGGAAGAAGAAGAGGAAGAAGGAGAAGAAGAAGAAGAAGGAAGAGGAGGAGAAGAAGAGGAGAAGGACTAGGAGAAGGAGAAGGAAAAGAAGGAGGAATAATACTAATAGCAATGATGGACTCTAAATTAGGAAGACCTGAAACATAATGGCCACAAAACTGTATACGAGTCATTTGTTCCCGGTACCCTAGACAACTATCTAAGATTTTAAAATGAAGAACTGTGCCAATCTTCATTGTTTGAGGGGGTTTTCTATCTAGGAGTCCCCTATGACAATGTAATCACAGGTCTGACATAAATCATAATAATAACTGACATTTCTTTAGTATTTAAAGGTTTTCAAAGCACTTTACACATATTAACTTCTTTCAATCTCCCAACTACCATGCAAAGTAGGTATTTCAGATTATTTCTAATCCCATTTTACAGATTAGAAAATTAAGACTTCTAAACTAAGATGTTAACTAAAATCTGATTTTGCCAGCCAGCATGGGGTATTCCAGGTTTGGCTCCCAACTTACCTTGACATGGTAGATGAGGAGTTGCTTGAGTCACATAAATGTGAAGTGGCTTGCCCAAGGTTATATAACTAGAGGTGAGGTTTGGTCTCTGAGCTTGCTGACTTGAAGCCTAGCATTCTATCCTTCACCCCATGCTGCTGCTATATTATAAGCATAGTCAGTTGGGAAACATTAAAGATGTGCTTGTCATTCGTTGCTGAAGAAGACCATGCCATCAGAGAAATGATGACATGACTTGCACTTAACTTTATTTTGAGTGAGGGAGGGCTGTGCAGGTCACCAGCCTCACTTCTCCTCCAGAGTCATCTGAATCCAGTGACCAGATATTCATCAGGATGACTGGAGATAGCCCAGGATGAGGCAATTGGGGTTAAGTGACTCGCCCAAGGTCACACAGCTAGTGTGTGTCAGGTGTCTGAGATGAGATTTGAACTCAGGTCCTCCTGACTCCTGCACTGGTGATCTATCCATTGCACCACCTAGTTGCTCCGAAGGGAAACATTAGGCAAATAAGCAAAGGGGAAATATATTTACTTTCTTTGTGACTTTGGGCAAGTCTCTTCATTCCTCTGGGCCTCAGTTTCCAAATCTATGAAATGAGGCATTTAGACTAGATGATCTCTGAGGTCCCTTCCAGTTCTGAAGGCAACAATTCCTTGACATTTTAGCATAGCTATTGCTCCTGAAGAATGGGATTGGAGTGACCTGCTGCCAAAACTTGGAATGAAAACCGAAATATTTCAGTCAGAAAGCCAATTTTTTGGTTGATTCCAAACATTTGGATATATTGAACACCTGGAAAAATTCCTGATTTTTTTCCCCAAAAACTGGAATGCTTGACATCAAGTAAATAAAACATTTGGCTTTTTAAGTGAACTTTTTGGTTTTCCATCCAAATATGATCCCATAAACCTATAATTAGAATCCTGCAGAGGTGCTCTAAGTAACTCTCTGAGTGGTCACAAAGGCAGTTTTGGAGGAAAATATGAAGCCATTTAGACTTGGAAGAAATTAACTAAACATGAAATGTGAATGTTTCCAACTCTTTATCCATTACTTTATAACTCCATCAAGAGAACAGGTTCAAGCCCCTGCTGTTGAGATGCTGACACAGAGTCTATCAGAGTCAGGATTAGATCTAGGGTCCAGAATGCCAAGCCAACTCATCAGGGAATGAATTGCAATGAGGGGCCAGGGTCAATTGCCAGGTAAGGGTCAGAAAATTGGCATTCAGGATCTTGTCAGAGAAATGTCTGCCAAGGACTACATCTGCTCACTAGCTCCACACACACTGCTTGGTAAGTCAGCTGTTTTCAATTGTCACCACCTGCCAATGTCTAGGCCAGTTTGCTTAAGACTGGGTTTAACCAAGATGAGAGAAGTAAAAGCAGCTGAGAGTGGCACGGAAAACTGGCATCCTTATTGATGACCTGCATTGATGAGAGCATTGATTTTCTAATTTACCTAATGGTGTCTCAAAAATCTCAGTGTGGTTTTAAGCTGCCTTGAACATATCATATCTCATAGTTGGTGACTGTGGGGTGTTAGAGGTTCACATCTTGCTCTTATTCATATATCGTTTTTTATCTGTTTGTCTGGTTGGCCTCTTGACCTCACTGCGGCACTGAGCCTCGTGTTGTGTGCTGTCTCTGCGCTTCATCCATCCTTCTGCTGCTACTCATGACCTAAGGCAAAAGCGGTGCAACAGAGAGTAAAGGGAATCAACTCAGAAGACGGAAATCTGGCTGTCAAGGCAAAGTCAAGAACCAAGGAGAACATACAGCTATTTGGGTCTTAATGGTAACTATCTCTAGGGCAGGGGGCATACAAAAGGAAAAAAAAAGGAAATTCACACGACAATTTTGCTGTATATTTGAAAGGAATAACAAATTATGCTTAGTAGATTTGTAGTTATCTTTTTTATTATACTATATTATGGAAATGTTTGTTTTATTCCATAAATTAAAAAAAACTTTAAAAACACTTTATCACAAAATCTTAGACCCCTAATGAAATGATATTCAAATAATATATGGATTCTTCACTTGTAACCTGGGATCCTTTTGACATTTTTGTATTAGAATGTTACATTTTGCTAAAGTCTCCTGGGCATGTGAGGGTCAGGTGTCTCTTGCTTAATGCTAATTGAAAATGTAGCTCTAAGCAGGGCTTCTTAACTTATGTTTAGCAAATATTTCCTTTAAAAAAGATTTTGAAACTGAGTTTTATATAACTGATTTCCTTTGTAATCCTATACATTTTACTTGCAAACTTAAAAACATTATTTTTAATATTTTATTTTCCCCCAATTAATGTTAAAACAATTTTTAACATTTTTTTAAACTTTCGAGTTCCAAATTCTATCCTTCCCTCCTTTTCCCTCCACATGTGCCATCATGTAAAACATTTCCATATTAATCATTTTGTACAAGAAGAAACTTCTAATTAATAAATAGGAATTTAATAATTCTAATAAAAGGAAAAGAATGAAAGAAAGAAAGTGAAAAATAGCATGCTTCAGTCTGTATTCAAACAATACCAATTTTTCCTGGAGAGGCAGATAGTATGCTTCATCATAAGTGCTTTGGGATTGTCTTGGATTATTGTATTGCTGAAAATAGCTAAATCTTTTGTATTGTATACAACATTCTCCTGGTTCTTCTTATTTCATTTTGTATCAGTTCATGTTAGACTTTGCAGGCTTTTCTGAAAACATTCTGTTTATCATTTCTTATAGCACAATAATATTCTATCACAGTCATAACCACAGCTTGTTCAACCTTTCCCCAACGGATGTTCATTCTTTCAATTTCCAATTCTTGACTATCACAAAAAGAGCTGCTCTAAATATTATTTTGAGAAGGGCTCCATGGACTTCACTAGACTACTAAAGTGGTTCATATCATAAGAAAAAAAGGTGAAGAATCCATGCTGTAGTCTAGAGTGACAAAAATATGAGAAACATTCATCTAGAGTTTAATATGACTTGTAGAGAAATAGTCCAAATGACTGGACCCCTCTCCCAGATCAACTATCATATTGTCCTATTTTCAGACTCTAGCTTAGGGACACACTACCAGATAATATAATCTCCTTTGATTCACTCTCTTTTTTAATGTTTGCTAGAATTGTCAAACTAAGTGCTTGGATTTTTCTAAGAAGTATTTACCACTTTTTCCAGGTAAGAGATACTGAAGATGCATTTTAGAAAACTGGTGCAATTGTCATCATTTTTTAAATTTATTATGCCTAATTTTTCTTAAAAGCAGCAAGTACATAGTGCACCAATAGACAATGGAAAAGACATAGATTTTATCCTAGAAGCTAATGAACTACACCAGACTGACACAGCAATTTAGACTTAAAATACAACGGCCAAATGATGGATATTAAAGGTTAGATTCATGTACCTTGGATTCTTTCTGATTTTCAAAGGATGAATGGAGTTACTCATTGCGGTTACTCACTATCAGTGGGCTTATTTCAACCAGGAAGTGAACTATGAGGAAATATCAGAAAGAGGGTGATGCTTAAGGATCATCTATCTGTTAAAGAAAGCTTAATTCTTCCTGAAAAAAAAATAGTGGTGAAAATACCAATAATAAGATTGGTTTGAGATGAATAAAGGAGGTTTATTCTAAACCTCTAAAAGATCTAAAAGAGGCTATGGTAGCCATGGAAAATAAGTTCAGATTATTTCTGCTTGGCAGGCTTGCTAACCTGTCATGATTCTAGGCCACTGCGGATGGGCCTTCTACGTTTGTGACATCTGCAGCCAGGTGGCACAGTGGATAGAGCATCAGACTTCTATCTTCTATCTTCCAGAGTTCAAATCTGACCTCAGGTACTTACTAGCTGTGTGACCTGGGCAAGTCACTTAACGCTCTCTGCCTCAGTTTCCTCATATGTAAAATAAGAAGGAAATGGCAAGCCACTCTAGCAGCTTTGCTAAGAAAACCCCAGATGAGGTCACAAAGAGTCGGAAATGATGGAAACAACCAAACAGCAGTAATAACCTCTGCTTGGCAGGTTTGTTACCCTGTCATGAATCTAGACACTGAATCTGTATCAGTAAAGGATAGGGTCCCAAAGAGCTGGACATAACTGAAAGATAACTGAACAAAAACAAATGTTAAACATACATATATGATACACAATGTGTAATATAATATGTACGTTCATTTCACTCTTTGAAATCTAAAAAATGACCATTGAAAAATACTTTTAAATGCATCCATCTTTTATGTATTTAAATGGTTTTCAATAAAATTTGGTACCTGGGAAGAAATCCCAAAGATATGTGATTTCATGAAGAGAAGCCCACAATTCAAATAACTTCTCTGGTGGTATTTTCCTGGAGTCAAGGCCAATAATCTTCAAGAAGGAGGAGTCCAGGGGAACAGGAGGGTATCCTAGCAAAGATAATATTTGTAAAGTGCTTAACACAGCACCTGACATACGGTAGATGCTATATAAATGTTAGTTAATAATATTTAAGCAAGTATTATCTCATTTGGTTTTCAAAACAATTCTGGGAGGTAGATACTATTATTATCTCCATTTTTCAGATGAGGAAACTGAAGCAAACTGGATTAAATGACTTGCCCAGAGTCACGGAGCCGGTAAGTGTCTGAAGCCAGATTTGAACTCGGAAAGATGAGACTTCCTGACATCAGGCCCCGTGCTCTATCCACTGACCCACCTAGCTGCCCTGCATATATGCATGCATAAAACATATATCGTATGATTTAAGGAGTGCTGAGAAAGCCCCTCCTCCACTCCACCTATCTATTTAGTAGATAGACAAATAAAATGGAGCATTTATTGATTGCTTCCTTGTCTCAGGTACCATCTATACAAATACAAGCAAAATAAACAGCCTCTATCTGCAAGGGGTTTATATTCTAATGGGGGAATGTGACAAATAGAAAAGAGCTAGAAATAAGGGAAAGGAAGAGTGGATACCCACACCCTTGGGTAGAGGTAAAGTCCAAAGAACGAATTGAACATGGTCAAGGCACTTCATAAATACTCATCAACAATCCTAAAAGAAAACTACAGAGTAACAGCGTTTCCAGGGTTAGAAATTCTCTACCTATCACTCTGTCTTTAGGCCTTTGGGCCACCTCTGCAGTCATATTTTGATGAAATTCAAAAGCTACTCAAAAGGGTTACATATTTACAGCTAATCAGAAAAACCATCACATTTAGCAATTAAGTGATCACTGGTAAGCTTGGAGAGAGTAGTTTTAGTCAAGTGTGGTAGCATCAATCAATCAGCACATTAAGCTCTTACTATATGCTAGACCCTAAGCTAGATGGAGAGGTGAAAGGGAAACGAGAATATAAGTCAACAGTTTGGTGACTGTTGTCCTTCATGCCCTTCATGTCCTTCAAGAGGACAAAAATGACATCATGATGTCTGGGTCCAACCGTGGCTGATCAGATACACATGAGTGCAGAAGGCTCTATCACAGGTTGGGCACAAATAGGCCATATGGTCACCTGGAATAAAGAAGATGTCTCTAAATCTGTGCATTTCACGTTTCTTCTGAGCTACTGACTCAACAAGTAGACATTTTGGCTGTGAAATAATTCCTTGAGGCAATGGTAGTGCGATATGAAGATGTATTAATTTTTCAAGGACATGAGACCTAGACATATTGGAAGGCAGCAAGAAAAGAGTCAGTAGACAAGGTAAGCTTAGTATAGAATGTGTGTGTATTTACATACATATGTATGTATGTATTTATACATATATGTAGAATGGTTAATTAAAGGGTCAAGCTCAGAAAAGATGGGGGCAGATGAGATAAAAGGAGTACTTTGACCTTGGTGAAACAGATCCCTTCTTAATCAGAGATAGAAAATTATAGGAAAATGGGGGAGGGTTGATATAAAGGGTTTGAAGCGTAGAGTAGGGGAGAAGAAGGAACTCATTAGGGGTGGGAGCAAAGTAGAGACAAAGCACTCTACTGAGAACAGGGCTGAGCAAGGAGATGAGATACAAGCCTTGAAGACAGAAGAGAAGGCTTGAACTGCCACAGTGGAGAGTGAGGTAGTCTAGTAAGGGAGAACAAAAGAATTATGATGCATCTGGAAAGGTCCTGCATAAATTTGTTGTGGACTCAGGCCCAGGACTTTCTCTAGCAGCATGGAGTAGGGAAGGTAGGATGGTGGGAATAACCCAGAGTTGGGATTTGGCAAGGCGACAAGGAGCAAGGAATCCAAGAGCAGAAAATGATTTCTATTGGAACTGAGTAACTCTAGGGTCAGGATATCAAAGGTAAGAAAGTGAAGTCAGAGCAGGGGAGATGGACTAGAACAGCAGGGATGAATGACTAGGAGTATTGGTGAAAACAAAGAATAGGTTTAGGAGGACCTAGCGAGAGGAAGAACGTACAAGGATAGATATGAAAGATGGAAGGAAAGTCCAGTACTGGTTTGCTATAGATGCCCCGATCTAAGAACAGCAAATTCAGCTGATACAATTCTGCATCAACACCCATGAAACACACACACACACACACACACACACACACACACACTGACAATTCAAAGGAAAGAGATTCAGTGCCTTCATCTATATGCTTAACCTCCTAGACTCTACTATTCTTTCTCCATGCTCCTCCACTGTCTCACCAAATATTCTCTCTACACCAAGTATTAAATTTAATAGTGTACATCCCAAATCATGACTGGTCTCTGAAAATAATTCCTGTTATATATGAGATAGTGGAAAGCAGGATGGGATCATAGCATGCCAGGCCCTTCTAACCTCCACTATCTCTTGAAGTCTTTCCAATGGAGTTAGATGACCTGGATTCAAATCCTACCTCTGATACTTAGCTGTGTGAACCTAAGCAAGTCACTTAATTTCTCTCTCCTTTTACTTTTATCAAAATTGAGAAGGTTGGACTGTATGTCTTCTAATATTCCTTTTAGCTCTAAATAAATTATCATAGCTGACTTCTTGGTACCTCTTTTCAACCTTTTGGCACCCATGGGAAACATGCCAGTGTAACTAACACTCCTCTTCACAGCCATTTTTGCAACTGTAAAAGTTAAAGCAGGAAGAAAGCAATGGAAGAGATGATGGGTTTCCAGTCAGAGGACCCTGCTTCACATCTTGGCTCTGTTGCTGTGCCACCAAGTCAGGTAACCTTTCTTGACCTTCATTTATTCATCTGTAAAATGTGGGGTTTGGGATGAACAATCTCTGAAATTCCTTCCTGCTCTAAATTTAAGAAGCTATCAATTTTTACTTTCTGATATGAAGAGCAGGAGAATGGGAATTATACTCCTCTGGGCCTCCCAGAGTTGCTCCATTCTGATCTGACAGGGATATCGTCTAGGTTTAAGTAAGAAGCAACTTGGACAATGTAGGGCCCTGGAGTGTGGGGAAAATCAAGGGCTTGGCATAGGAAAGGAAAGTGGCTGATGAAGACAGGCTCCTGCTTCCCCACTTTGCCTTCGTTCTGTACAGTATACTTGTATTCCATTTATCCCCAACACGGAGTGTTCTCAGAGTTCTTAGTAGCCCAATAGGGAAGATGTTTAATGAGTGTTCATTGACTGATTGGGAGCACTGATCTCAAACCTAGGGGCCAGAGCAGGTTTCTTCTCGTCTTTTGTCACCTTTGACAAATAAGTAGCACGCAAGTTCTGAGCTCCCTCTCCCAATCTACTCTGAGACCCTCTCTGGTGCCCAGAGCATCACTGGGGAGGCAGAGGACTCAAGAGAGGGGTTTGAGGATGACTCTTCCTGAGTCTCCATCCGCTTACCTATGCTAAGGTATAGCCCATCAGTCCATTGTCCACAAAGTGGCCACAAGGTCCAATAATACCAATAGCAGTAGTAATAATTAGGATTTATATAGTACTTTACATGTTTTCTCTTTTGATCCTCATAAGATAACTGTGAGGTAGGTAGGTCCTCTTATGTTCTTCACTTGATGAATGAGGAAACTGAAGGTTGAGAGGTTAAAGGATTTACCAGTGATTGATTATATAACTAGTAAATGTCTGAGGCATAATTTGGACCACGTCTTCCAGACTCCTTGTCCTAAGGACTACCAGTGGTGTCAAACTCATATAGAAACAGGGGCCACAAACCTTACATAAGGATACCTGCAGAGCACACATTGCCTTAGAAAACCACATATTAACATTATCTATGTTCTGGTGTTTTTAAATTATTTTGTCAAATTTGTTAAATATTTCCCAACCACATTTTAATCTAGTTTGGCTGCACTGGGAAGCCCAAATCAAGACCTTGAAGTAGAGCAGGGGTGGGGCACATGCAGCCTTGAGACCACATGCGGCTTTGTAGATTCATAAGTGTGGCCTTTTGATCTGCACTTAAGGGGTCGTCAAGGCCCCGTGTGGCTTCAAGACTACAGGTTCCCCAATCCTGGAGTAGACACATCTGCATTAAGTCACCTACCTACCGACCAATCAGGACAACTTGTTGGCTTGTACAGCATGGCTTCTGACTCCCAGGATAGGCTTTTTATCCTTCTTTCACCTATTCAGCTTGAACTCTACCTTTGCCATGGCCTTGACAACTTCTGCTGCCTAGTTCCTCAGTCATTTTCACTCATGCTGGCAATGGATCTCATTTCTGCCCCTCTCTTTGCCTCCGTGCATGAGCTCTTCATCATCTCCACTTCATGGTCATAGAAGGGAACCACAATCACCTCCTTCCCACCCAATGGAACTCCTACACACACGCGCATGCGCACACGCACACACTTCAGCAATATTCCCTGTAGGCATGCTGAAATACTCCTTTTGTATCTCTTTGCTGACTGTAAGCCATACTTCAAGTACCAAAAGAGAGGAAACCAATTTGTGGAAACACACCTGTGTCCCCCACTGCATGTCAAGGAAATCTAGACTTCCTTGACTAATGCAAGGTTGGATCAACTTCAGCTTGCCCCTCAACAGGATCTCAGTGGGAAGTAACATGGTAACTATAGTAACACTCATTGGAGACATAGCATTGCCTTGCAACAGAAAGAGGGGAGGGGGCAGCAGAGGGTTCTCTGCCAAATTTGACAGAAAGGAGGATTTTCTCACTGCAAATGGAGTGTAAACTGCGCTCCTTCAGCTGAATTCTGATTTTATTCTGACTCCCATGTTACTTGGACTGTATTCATGAGGACAACACCCAAAGATCTTGCTGAAATCTCTTGTTTTAGATAATAGTAGCTCACAATTATAAAGCACTAAGATTTACAAAGCTTCTATATGCACACACACACACACACACATACACACCTGTGATATTGGTAGTAGGGATGCTATTATCTACATTTTACAGGTTAGGAAACTGAGGTTTAGTGAAGTTAAGTGACTTGCCTGAGGTCATAGAGCTACTAAATGTTGAGATCAGTATCTGAACTCAAGATTTCCTGACTAATTTCAGAATTCCTTTTGGTCTTTGACTTCTCATGTGTCCTCACCACATAGCAAGTAATCCAATAATCACAGTAAGCCCTAGACGTAGACAAACTTTTGGAAGTGAAGTTTGTCCCACTACCTTGGCCATTTCTATTATTTCTGTACTCTTTTCTCCCACTGCAGACACCAGTCCCCTAGGAGTCCAGTGCCTTCATGTAACACATGTATCCCATCTAGAGTATCCTACCCAAGCAGGGTCTAGGCTCCAATACTCCACCTCTCCACTCTGCCCCCTTGGTTATGCCTGGGCTTATCTCCTAAATGAGTGCATTTTATGTATATATATATATATATATATATGTGTGTGTGTGTGTGTGTGTGTGTGTACGTATATGTATGTCTATATGTGTGTGTAACAAACATATGATATATATATGATATATATATATATATATATATATATATATATATATGACAAAAGCTCAATTAAGTTACTCTCTTTTGGCAATATCTTATTTTACTTTTTTAAAAAAGTTATCTTTTGTTTTCACATCTTCATCATTTTCAAATATATCCTCCTCCTTTCCTACTAAGAAAACCAGCTGCTGTAAAAAAAAATGAGAAAGAATCCAAAGTCAAAGTTAACCAGCAGTCAGTCAATTTTAATTGTATATGCAATATTCCACACCCATAACTGCCCATCTCTGCAAAGAAGGGACAGAGATACATTTTTTCATGTCTTCTTTGGGATAAAATATTTGTATTTTGGAAGACATGCTTATAGCTGTATCTCCTGAGTGATGCAGCGGATAGAGTGCTGGCTATGAAGTCAGGAAGATCATCTTCCTGAGTTTAAACCTGGCCTCAGATACCTACTACCTGTGTGACCCTGGGCTAGTCACTTGATCCTGTTTGCCTCATTTCTTCATCTATAAAATAGTGGGAAAAGGAAATGCTGAACCACCCTAGCATCTTTGCCAAGAGAACCCCAAGTGAGGTCACAAAGAGTCATGACTTAAATGATTGAACGATAGCAGCAGGATTTATTTAACCCTTAAATCCAACTCTTAATTTGATTTCATGTGAATTACAGCATTTTTTTAAGCTAAGGTGTCTGCAGAAGACCACAAACTTTATCGCTTGATTCTAACATGGCACTCTCGGAGAAGGTTGTCATGGTGGTAGTTTTAGGGGAGAAAATGGGACTGGTACCATGGCAACAGTAACAAGGTCCAGGCTGTCCCACTTTATGCTGATTAAAAAGATAATCAGAAAAGAGACAGAAAATTTTGGCAACTAGGGAGCGGAAGGGAAGGATTAGGGCTTCAGTCTTAATAGTAAGTCACCTAAGGAGCAGAGGATTGTAGGGAAATGGGGCTGAGATTCCAGGGAATGTTGACTGACAGTGCAGGAAAAGGGATCAATTTTTCCTTGTCCAAGTTAGTTGGGAAAAATGGCATGGCGACCTAAGAGATGGGTGGTATCAGACCCTGAGCAGGAAAGTAGAGACAGCTCTTGTTATTAGGCAGCTGAGGCCAAGACAGATGTGATTTTAGCTAACCTTTGGTTAGCGGGGGAATTGGGACCAAGGCAAAAACCCAAATATAATGGAATTGGAAAGATTGTGGGTGGGAAATTTTGATACTTCCCTTTCTCCAGGCTCTTTTAAACTCTTTTCTTCATTTACTTTCTCTTTTTTCTTCTTCTATATCTATCTCTACTTTTCTTTCTTCTTTAATTAGCCACTATCAGGAATTGAAGTGTAATTTTTAGTATTGACAGAATGCTGGATTTAGTCAAGAAGACCTGAGTTCAAATTCTGCCTCAGAAGTTTATCAGTTCTTTAGCCCTGGGTAAGTCATCTAACCTCTTTTGACCTCAGTTCCTTCATCTGCAAAATGGGGGAAATAATAGTACCTACTCTGAAGAATGATTGTGAAAATCAAATGAAATAACATATGTAAAGTGTTTGCAAAAATTAAATCACCATTTAAAAGCCTCCTATCATTATTATTGCTGTAATTATTTTATCATTATTTGATTATTTGACTTTTTATTTATATTTTATTTTTTAAATTTATTACATTATTATTAAATGGTCTTGCATTTCCTGTTCTTAAACTGAAAAACAAACGATTATTTTTTTCTTCCAAAGACCCAAATTAAGTTGCTTTTTAATTGTACTTGGCATTCATTTGATTTTTATTTTTCTTTCTGGTCTCTACAGGATTTACATATTTTAAATCAAAGGAATTCATCCATAATGGTGAAATTTTAGTCAATGTAGAATATGGATGAGGACAGGGATTGCTTTCTAATATGGAACCAGAGGGAGTTACTGATTTCAGTGACTCAAAAATGTCTTTAAGCCAAGTATTTCCCAACCCTCACTACTATATTGCTAGTTGATAAAGGATATTTTTTTTAAATTAGGATTATTATGCCCTCCATAAACTCTATATCATCAAAGTCTAGGAAAAGGAGAGAGTAAAGGACTGCGAGGTTAAGACAAAGGGAAAATGATCTTAGGACTATACAAACATAGGTATAGACTAGAAGGACCTTAAAAGGCATCTAGTCTGCAGCCCTCCTTATTCTACAAAGAAACTGAGACCTACCTAAGTGCAGTGACTCACCTAAGGTCACACAAATATCAAGCACCAGAGGTGAGATTCAAACCCAAGACTGTAAGTCCAGTCAATGCTTGAGATGGAAAAGTCAGTCCTTGTTTTCAAGAAGGAAGGAATTTAATTTCCAGTTAATATGGAGGCAGAAAATTTCAGTGAGGATCTGACATTTCTTACATACATTTTAAAGATCTAAAAAGATCTTTCATGGTCAAGAAATTTAAAGAGAAACAAGAACAAACTCTTTTATTCAGCCTAAGACTAGCTATATGAAAAGATAGAAGCCAGTGAGTGCTTAGAAAACAGTCTCACCTGGAAAACCAACATGAGCACAGGTAAGCAAATTAGCTTGTCAGACCCCAGACCTTTCAGGGACTCTTGAAGCCTACAATGCTTGGCATCTAGAAGGCAAGAAACCTGAAGTACTCAGATGGATAAGCTACAAAGGGATTGAAAACCTCAAAGCATGCTAACCGCTCTGACCACAGCGATCAATCATGATCTCAAACAAGGCAACAGTAAAAAGGGATGTGGTTAGAGAAGATAAAAAAGGAAACTACATTATGCTTAAAGATAGTGGAGACAATGAAACAACATCAATATTTCATATATATGTACACTGAATAGGATAACATCTAAGAACTTAAAGGAAGAGAAATTTGAATTATATAGAGAAATAGACAGCAATAGACAGCATATGTGAAATCTAACATGCATCTTTCAGACCTAGAGAAATCTAACAAAAAGAGAAAGAAGAAAAGGGTAAGGACTTGAGTAGAATTTTGGAAACATTATTTATGATAAATGTCTGGTCATTACTGGTTGGCAATAGAAAGGAGTTCTCAACAGTAAATGGCATCTTTCTAAAAACTGATCATGTACTGAAGCATAAAAACTGTATAAAAAGATATGGAAAAGAAGACAAGTGAAATACATCCTTAACTGACCACAACATAAAAATTGTCATCAATAAAGGGCTTTCGGGAAAAAAATTCAAACCTTAGACTTTAAAAATTTGGAAATCCTAAATTTCCTTTTAAATAAATTGCAGGTTCAATCCAATTCCAAAAGCATTTATTAGGGACACTCAGTTAAACAGGATACTAGAAAAATGAAGCAGCATTTACCTTTATGGACTTAACCTCCTACTGGAAGGATAAAAGCTATTCATTAAAAAATAAAAGGAAAACTAAGGAGTGAGGGAGTCAAAGTGGGAAAAGAACAAGTCTTCAAAGATAAAATAGAATCTGAACTGACCTCTGATGAAAGACAAGACTTTTGTGAAGTAAAAAATAAAGAGTAAATTCTAGACATGATGGATAGTTACACAAATGCATGGAAGTGAAAGATTGTGTTTCAAGTGTGGGGGGAAAATCAGTGGTTGATTTTGGCTCATAGATTTCATGAAAAGAAGTAATATGAACAAGACTGAGAGGTAGGAAGGAGTCAAAGGAGAATGAATTTTAATTACAGAGCTTATATTTGATCCTAGAGGTATTAGGAAACCACTAGATTTTTAGGAGGGGAAGAAATCAGTCAACAATCATGTACTAAGTGTTTACTATGTGTTGATCCCTCTTCTCCAGCCCCTTATTTTTACTCTTTGGGTATGTCTTTCTGTTTCAAGTGTTTCTCTTATGAACAATATATTGTTGGATCCTGCTTTCCTATCAACTCTGACATCTGATTCCGTTTAAATGTGTTTAAATGAGTGAGTTTATCTCATTCACATTCACAGTTATGACTGTGTATTTCCCTCCACCCTTTTTTTCCTGTTCTCTCTGTCTCTATCTCTGTCTCTGTGCCTCTGTCTCTCAGTCTCTCTCTCTTTCTCTCTCTCTGTCTCTGTCTCTCTCTTCCCCCTCCATCCCTCTTTCCCTCCCTCTGTCCCTTCTCACAAGTCTGTTTTGCTTCTAATTACTGCCTCCTATAAACCACCACTCCTTTTATCGACCCCGCTTCTCTGCTCCTACTTCCCTGTTGGGTAAGAGAGATTTCTATTCCCAAATATGATTTTTCTCTACTCAGTTGAGTGTGTATGTTATTCCCTCTTTAAACCAATTCCTATGAGAGTGAGGTTCAAGGCTTTCTCACCACTTTTCTCTCTTTCTCTTTCTCCCCTCCACTGTAAAAGCTCTTCCCTGCATTCCTCTTTTATGTGTCTTTCTTTTCCCCATTTGTCCTCTCCCTTCTCTTCCACCAGGGCATCCCTCTTATGTCTTATATGTTTTAAATTTCAGGTTTTTGTGCTGCTGTCTGGGAGTCTATATGGTTTTGGTGCTTCCATGGTGGTATGCTCCACAGAGAGTTGTGGTCTCTGTTCTCCTGGACTCTGCTCTTTATTTTTTCATGGACCTTGCTTCCCTGCAGCAACAAGTAACACAAGTCTTGGCCCTGAAACTGTGACCAGATCCCCTGCTCTCCTTTATGCCTTGGAACTGAGACCAGTGCCCTGCACTCTTGTGAGTAATCACACCATGGAACTGTATGATGAGGGCCTCTGCTCATCCTGCAGCCACAAATGCTAGAAGTGCTCCTTTCCCTCCTGGAACTGTATCCTAGAACTGAGACCCAGAACTACGTTTGGGCAATGCAAAGGGTCTGCTGTAATCTTTTTCTGACTAGTTTTCTGATCTCCTTACCATCTCTGAGCATAGAGCTCCTGAAACTGCTGAGGCCACTACTGCAGCCTCTTCCAAAGTCTGTTTCTGGTGCTACCACTGCCTGCACTCCAGGTCAGCCTCTACCTCAGAGTTACAGACCTCTCCTGATACTTTATTGGCTCTACCATTCTAAAATTATATTTGAGGCATTATTTTAAAGTTGTTTGGAGGGGTATGTTGGGAGAGTTCAACTGAATTCCTGTCTTTACTCCACCATCTTGTCTCCACTTCCATTTAGAAGTTATTGTTTAAAGCACTGGGTTAAGCATAGGAGATTGATTAGAAAAAGGAGACAGTTTCTGCACTCACTAAATTCACATTATAATGAGGAAGAAAACAGATATGAAAGATATCAGCTGTTCCTCAGATGGAAAAGTTCCATGCTCCTTAGTGAATAGAGATATAGCAGATGTTAATGCCTCTTCTTTGATGCTATTTTCTCTAATAAAATCATACGACTTTCTGATGTTGAATCATTTGACAGTGCCAAAGACTTTAGTAAAAAGAATTTTCTTTTCTCGGTCCTCAGTAACTGTGGCTGTAGGACCTGTACGAGCAGGTGCCAGGCTACATCTCCACAGAATTACTTCACAGGATGATGGCTTCAGGCACTGGTTGCTATACCTAAAGGATCTTGGGTTCAGAGTCCTAGACTATCTGGAGGGCATTAAGTACTTATTTAATGCTTTTTGATTGATTAAAACCGAGATACATATTGCTTGACTTGTTTTAAAAGTAACACATACTTCAATATTTCCAAGATCTATCATTTTGTCAGGGAGAAAATATCTTTTGCCATGCAGTTAGCAACAACCTCTATACTTTAGTTGACCTTCATAAGGTACTGTTGCTGAAAAAAGTAATCACTTTGTGGACAATTTTCTAATAATGAGCTTTTCTGAAGATAAAACCTTTCCCACTTGATAGGCCTCATCAGAGCAATCCTGGTTTGAAATCATGCCCAAAACCAGGAGAGTTACTTCTCATCAAGGCAATCACTCAATACCATTCAATTCTTATCTCTCATACAAGCTTCTTTTCTGGGTATCATGATTTAGTAGCATATTGACAAGCCAAAATACAAAAGCAGGCCCTCCAGGATGGTGTGGAAAGACAGAACTCTATCATATGAAAAAGGGGAATGAATTTATTCAAGGGGTGGGGGGAAGAGAAAGGCTTTTAAAGTAGAGGCAGGTCAACTTTGAGAGACTACATCATCCTATTATAAATACACAAATTAAAAATAAAGGACATATGAAGAAAGATGATATCTGCATCTGGAGAAATAAGTATGCATAGCATAGAAGTATGTATAGAATAATCTTGTGTGTGTGTGTGTGTGTATGTATGTACCTATTTGTGTCTAATGGTGGCCATCTCTAGGGAGGGGGCAAGGAAAAAAGAAATTTATAGAATAACTTTATTATATTATTTTGAAGGAATAGCAAGTTAAATACAGTGGATTTACAGTTTCATGTGCAATTATCTTTTATATTATGTTGTACTATAAAAATGCTTGTTTCAAAAAGATGAAGGATTAAGGGCAGAGCCAAGATGGCACAGTAAAAAGATGCATATACTCTAGAGCTTCCCCCACAGCCCACAAAATACCTTAAAAAATGACTCTCAATAAATTCTAGAGCAGCAGAAGCCACGGAACAACAGAGTGAAAGAGGTTTCTAGTCAAAGGTAACCCAGAGGTCAACAGGAAAGGTCTATCTCATGGGATGCTGAGCAGAGAGGAGTCCAGCCCTGGCCACACAGCACTGGGAGGAACAGGACCTGAACAGACCTCCAGGGCAGAGTTCCCAGCAGGGAGGGTCTCAGATACCTCAACTCACAAGCATCAAAGAAAGCTCCAAAGATCAGTGTGGGAGGGCTTTCCCAGCTGGGCAAGAGGGGAATGGGGTTCCTCTAGCAATAGCCTCAGGCAATGGCAGAGGCAGCATCAGCAGACTACAGACAGCTACAGTTGCCAGGAAGCAACCTGGGTCCATTGTCCAAGCAGCTCAGATTAAAGTCTTTGGCAGTAGGGAGTAGCTGATCTAAACCTCAGCCCTGAGTGATAGCCCCAACCCCACCCAAAGCCCCTGGGGAATCAATCAGCTGAATCCAGTCTCAGCCTTGAACATGATACTGGGGAGAGGAGGGACAATAGGACCACCCTATTGACAAAGGATTCATAAGTCAAGTAACTGTCTGGGGAAATGCCCAAAAGAGGGGAAAAAAATAAGACCATAAAAGTTACTTTCTTGGTGAACAGGTATCTCCTCCCATCCTTTCTGAAGAACAAGGCATACTGTTACAGGAAGTCAAGGCCCCTGCCTCCAGAGCTTCCAAAGTGAACTTAAATTGGGCTCAGGCAATAGAAGAGCTTGAAAAGTAAGTTAGCAGCTTGCAAAAGGAGAATCAAAAAATGCTGAGGAAAATAACACCTTTAAAAAGAGGCTAACTCAATTGGGAAAAGAGGCCCAAAAAGTCAATGAGGAGAAAGAGGCTTTAAAAAAAGCAGAATTAGTCAAATGGAGGAGAAGGTTCAAAAGCTCACTGAACAAAACAGTTCTTTGAAAGAGAGAATTGAGTTTAGGGAAATGAATGACTATGAGATAAACTAAGCAGTTAAAAAACAAAACCAAAAGTTTGAAAAAATAGAAGATAATGTGAAACATCTCATTGAAAAAACAACTGACCTGAAAAATAGATCCAAGAGAGACAATTTAAAAATTATGGGACTACCTGAAAGCCATGATCAAAAAAAGAGCCTAGACATTATCTTCCATGAAATTATCAAGGAAAACTGTTCTGATATTCTAGAACCAGAGGGCAAAATAAATATTGAAAGAATCCACCAATCACTTCCTGAAAGAGACCCAAAAAGAGAAACTCCTAGGAATATTGTGGAAAAATAGCAAAATTCCCAGGTCAAAAAGAATATACTGCAAGCAGCTAGAAAGAAGCAATTCGAGTATTGTGGAAATACAATCAGGATAACACAGAATCTGGCAGCTTCAACACTAAGGGATGAAAGGGCTTGGAATAGGATATTCCAGAAGTCAAAGGAACTGGGATTAAAACCAAGACTCACCTATCCAGCAAAACTGAGTATAACACTTCAAGGGAATAAATGGTCATTCAATGATAGAGAGGACTTTCAAGTATTCATGATGAAAAGACCAGAACTAAAGAGGAAATATGACTTTCAAACAAGAATCAAGAGAAGCATGAAAAGGTAAACAGGAAAGAGAAATTATAAAACACTTTCTCAAGCTGAACTGTTTACATTCCTACATGAAAAGAAAACATTTATAACTCTTGAGACTTTACTCAGTATTTGAGTAGGTAGAGGGATATGTAGGGAGGGAGTGGGGAGAGAAGTGGGAATTCAAAGTTTTAGAAATGAATACTGAGAATTATTATTGCATATAACTATAAAATAAGAAGCACAGGTAATGGGGTACAGAAATTTATCTTGCCCTACAAGAAAGGAGAGAATCTGGGGATAAGGGAAGGGTGGGGTGTGATAGAAGGGAGGGTATACTGAGGGAAGTGGTAATCAGAATGAAAGGACTTAGGGGCTGGGGATGGGGAGAGACAGGGAGAAAAATTGGACAGATTACAAAGTGATGTAAAAGTAATTAGTATTAAAACAATTGAATTAATTACTGAGACTAAATCAGAGACATCTTTAGTTGAGGGGAAAGAATTTTAGTCTAAGTTTCTTAGAGGCAGGTTACCTCAGATAAAAATTGGCATTGATGGAAAAGTTAAGGTTTTAATGGTAAATTTGATTTTATGGT
This sequence comes from Bettongia penicillata ogilbyi, assembly GCA_023548195.1. Taxonomy (NCBI): domain Eukaryota; kingdom Metazoa; phylum Chordata; class Mammalia; order Diprotodontia; family Potoroidae; genus Bettongia; species Bettongia penicillata. Next base: position 2,829,595 of record JAJHZJ010000195.1, on the reverse strand, counting down.
TATTATTTAATCAGGAACTAGAACATATATAAAAAGGTGTGTAAGCCATTTAAGACTTGCCTCAAAAGATTTTCCTTAGCCAATGTGAAATTATAGTCATATCCGAAAACTAGTTATTGGAACTTGCTATTTTAAGATGCGATGGGACTATTAACTGACTGTTCTTCTGAGTCTAGCTCCAGGTATGGATAGCAATAAAGGTGGTCTGAGCTTCCAATCCATGATGCCAGTAAGCCTGTGAGATGCTGGTATGAACTGCAAAAGGTGATCTCATGGGAAGGGTGGGAGAACAGCTGTTCAGCCTGGGCTGAGGTAGGATTCTCCTGAATCAATTTCCCAACTGACACCTGGCTGACTTTAAGCCTGACTGAATGCAAGTGGACAATCTACTCCTGCCTGGAATTGACATGAAGTTGGGGAGATAGTGTTTCCCTGCCATGTCCCTACTCTTAGTGGCAATTTAATATAGTCAAAAGGTTTGTAAGCTTAATACCAGATCTATTAAATTATAGATGGTTGGTAGGGGAACATCCGAGGTCAAGTCTAAAATTAAGCTATTAGGCATAGGACTTTAGGTCAACAACAAGAAGTTAGGGTCCTTTAATTCTTAGTAATACTGTGGAGACAATTAGGTCAAGAGCAACATAAAGTTAGCAACATAAATATTATTTGTGTCCCAGTTGGTTAATGTTAAAAAAAATGTGTTTGTGGTCTATATTGTAAATGCTTTAAAAGAAGCATCACCTGACTAAAAATTGGAATTGTTTTATGTGATATGAACTGTGTGAAAAATGAAAAATAAAAAAATAAAGTTGAAGGATTAGAATGTTAGTATTAGGCTTATTCTGAAGGTCAAGCAGAACAAAGCTAGAAATATGAATGGAAATTATAGTTAAACAGATTTTGCTCATAGAGATAGTTTCTCATGATAAGAACCTGTCCTAAAGTAGAATGGACTCCCTTGGGAGATTGCAAGTTACCCACTCCTAGAGGTGTTCAAGCAAAGACTGGATAATAATCAGTTAGAGTCATCATAGGGAGGATGCCTGCCCTGGCAGGGAGCTGGAACAGATCACCTTCAAGAGCTTTGTGATTCTGATTCAAGTAAAAAGGGGCTGAAATGGTAACATGAAAGATTGCATTCAGATAAAAGAATTTCCAGACTGATGATCAAATGGTTTACCAGGGGAGAGTTTATAATCTCCTTCCCTGGAAGTCATTAGAAAATAAACTGAATTCTACTCAGTTTGGAAACATTTCCCTGTGAGTCTGTCTGAAGATAGCTGAAAGAACTAAATGACCCTTTTCAAAGCTATTCCAAACTTCTGAGTCTAGGAAGAGAAAGTCAAAAGTCACTTCTCAAGTTATTTTCAAGAGAACCAAGCTTTAATATGGTTTGTCTGTCCTTATTCTTCCAACATGCTTGTTAAATACATGTAGCATGTACATGGGTCAACCTTTGATAACTGTCCTTACATAGAGTAGAAAACGGAAGGCCTAAGCAATTAAATTATTCAGCCAGTGTCACAGAGTCAATGTAGGTAGGGCAAACAATCTTGACCTTCCAACTGCTAGATTCATTAAACTATGGCAGGATACCCAATTTAGGTTTTGCAGGGAAGATGAAGGAACATGCCAGTGAAGCTCTAAGTCTGAAACAAATGAAACAAATCAGGGTCACCTTTCTGAGGATGGGTGAGACCACTGCTCATGGGTCAAGCACTAGTTTTGAGAAAAAACAGTCATTAAAGGATCTTACACATGAAGAATGTGACAGGGACATTATGAAGTGAAAAGGTTATGAGTTGAATTCCTGAACTAGCTCTTGAGTTCTCAGGTCAGCATCAAGTAAAAGAAAAGCAATATGTCTGGTTCTGAGAAAGGAGGAAGGGGTAGGCTGAGAGAGAAGAAAGGGATATTGCCAGTAACCTCTTTCAATATAACATCCTTAAGGGATAAGCCAAGATGAGAGCTAATGATCATGAGTTCAAAGCAGGAGTGTTTATCCCTCTGCATCTGAGGCATTACTGGAATTGCCAAGCTCCCTCCCATCAGTTTTATCACATGATGGGAGTTTCAGAAAGTGAGGACTTTCTCTTCTCTTCCAGAAACTAAAAAGAAAACTTCAACACCCCAGTATCGGAGGCAGTATGGTACTATTGAAATAGTGTTGGGTTCAGAGTCAAAGAACAATCATTCAAATCCACGTTCTGCCACTTACTATCCACATCACTCTGTGCCTCAGTTTTCTTTATCTGTTAAATGAGAGAATTATATTAGATGTGTTATAAGGTACCTTCCAACTCTAAATATATGATCCTATAAATGATGAACTATATAATCCAGTTTCACGAAGAGCATGCATAAATCTACAAAAGTAGAGGTACCCTCCCTCAGGGAAACAGGAGGAGGGAGCAGGGAAAAAGATAAAGTGAGAAAAGGAAGATGATAGGAGAGGAGGTCTAACAGGAAAGAGTTCTTAGGCAGAGAATGGGCAGAGGAAGCAGACAAGGTGAAAGCAAAAGTTGTTAAATGCTCAGTGTAAAAGTTGGCTTCAGGCTGAAACTAAGGAAACTTCAAAATAATGCAGAATAAGAAAAATCCCTAAGTCTCCAACTCTTTGTGTTGAGTGAAAGAGGAGAAGAGGAAGAAGGGAAAGCCTCAGATCTTCCTGAGTCCAGGCTTAGTACTCTATTCACTGTGCCAAGCAGCTGCCTCAATTCACCTCACATATGAGATGAATTTCATAGGTTGAAACTAATTGTTCAAGCAAATCAGAATCTGTAAATCTCAAGCAGTGAAAATGCCCCCAAATTATAGCATCAGTTACCCAGTGGCAGAACATCTATAACTAATCTTTCAAATCCTTAATGATCTTATCATCTATCTAATTAATGTTGTAATGCAAATAGGATTTTTTATTTACTTTATTCTTCATAATAGTGTGAGAGAAAGGCCTTCTACATCAAAAAATAATTGCTTCCCTTTGGGGAAGAGGAATGTTGACTTCTATTATAAGAAAGCTGGGCTCTAGTTTTTTTGCTAAGAAGTAATACCATCCATTCCTAGAATATAAGAATAAAGAATACCTGGCCCTGTGTGTTTCATTTTGTTTGAAGTATTGTGAATGTTCAGGATGTACAGACATATGCCTTGTTCCTTACCTCCATCTCTTTTATGCTTTTTAAATAATATTTTATTTTTCCCCAGTTGCATGTAAAAATATTTAACATTTAATGTTTTTTAATTTGAGTTCCAAATTCTTTCTCTTCTCTCTCTCCCCACTTCCTGAGATGATAAGCAATTTGATAGAGGTTACATATGTGTAATCATGCAAAACATATTAGTCATGTTATGAATCTCCAACTCTTTTAATAGCCATCCTACTCAACCTCAATTTTACAGACAACTGCCACATACTGAAAGGGTTAAAAGGTAGGATGAAAAGGAGAAAGGATGAATGCATTTACTGGTAATGGTAGAGCTTCTGAAGATCCATCATAAAGATGTTGGAACATTAAAAGCTTGAAAAATATCAATGAGTACGAAGCTGAGAGGACAGGGATTTTAAAAGAAAACAAAAAGAGATTGATGTGGTTCTGGACTTACTGACTGATTTGGGTTCATGGGGAAAAGATCAGTAAGTACAGTGGGTAATGGCTACTCACAACTCAGGATGGTGTCAGTGTAAAGAACATTGGATCTGGAGGCCAAGGACCTGGGTCCAAGAGGAGCAGATTCTTTTATTTGTCAGTTATACAATCTTGGACAAATCATTTTATTTCTCTGAGTATTAGGCTTCTCAACTCTAAAATAAGGGAATTGGACTAGAAGGTCTTTGATGTATCTTTCAGATAGAAATCCTATAATTTGGGTCCTCATTTTACTCATCTACCCTGTGGACTCAATTAGGATTATCTCTATTCACACATTTTGCCATCCCCAAATAACCAGATGGTGTGCCCTGTCCCAAGTCAGGCAATAGTCTCTAGAATGTCTGAACTGGAATGGACTGCAAAGATTATTACCTTTATCTTTTTACAAAAAAAAGGTAATAATCTTATTTTACACGAGAGCAGATTGAGACCCAGAGAGGTGATTTGTCAAGGTAGTAAATAAAAATAAATAAAAAAAAATAAAAGTAAAAAAACCCATGTCCTCTACCTCCAAATTCAGTCTTCTTCACCCTATGTTATTAAGAAGGAAGGGCTGAAATACTATTCTTAACTAAAGATGCGAACTCACATTGTGACCATATTTAGGTGCACAAGACATTCTTAGCCAACTCCACGGTGCATATATCGACTGAACAAAGCACAATGCTGAAGATATGTGAAGCTTTGCATGGAAAGTCTCAGATTTTTAAATAAATGATTGAAAAATAGAACTATGAAATAATAGTAACCTGTTTTCATCTTTAATCTGAATAACATGCAAAGGGGGTTGGAAGACAAAGGTCTTCTTTGGTAGGAGTGACGACATGTTTTTCCATCTTCAGTTCAACGAAATGCAATATGAGGATATATAGTGCATAATAAGCATTCATGAAATCCCGTGTTAGGGCAGTTAGGTTGCACAGTGGATAGAGCACTGGGCTTGGAATCAGGAAGACTCATCTTCATGAGCTCAAATCTATCCTCAGACACATTAGCTGTGTAATTCTGAACAAGTCACTTAACCTTCTTTGCCTCAGTATCCTCACCTGTAAAACAAGCTGGAGAAGGAAATGGCAAACTACTCCAGTATCTTCACCCGAAAACAACTCCAAAAGGGATCATGAAGAGTCAGACATGACGAAATGACTGAACCACAAACCTTGTGTTAAGTGCTAGGAGGAATACAAAGTGTAAATAAGAGAGTCTTTGCCCTCACAGAGTTTTGAGTCTGGGAGGGAGAGATAATGCATATACAAATTGTGCTCGTCCTTCATTGCTGAAGAAGACCAGGCCATCAGAGAAATGATGACCTGACTTGCGGTTGACTTTGTTTTGGATGAGTGAGGGCTGTGCAAGGTCGCTCCTTGTCCAAGGTAACTTCTCCAGAGTTATCTCGCATATATAAATAACATGGTCCAAAGTAGCATTTATAGTTTGTTTATTTTTAAGTGTAGATGCTATATTTTCTGGACCCGCTTTCTTAGCTTCATACCATTTTGTGTATTCTCCATATATTGACCCATTTCTTAAGATAAAAATATTAAGCTGTTTCATTTCTTATCTGATGAAGGTTCTCCTGAATATTTTTTCAGTTTCAATTTTGTGATTAAAATTAAGATCACATTAAGGAACTATACCAGGCAGGGAAAACTAGATGAGTTTATGATATGTTCAATGTTTATTACATACATTTTACTGCTACTGTGCTTGTAACATTCAAATATTCAATTTGTTCAATGGGAGATCCCACCCAGTCAATCTTCTTTCCATCCTTCTCCAACCTTCATTGGCTAGGGTCTACCAGTGGCAATTCCTTCAGCTGTCTGAGCATTACCCTAACAAATTTCTACCTACCAGTATGTCATTGTGGTTTGGGAAGTCAGGATGACACAGTGGAAAGAATATGGTTTTTGGAGTCAGTGAACCACAGTTTAAATTCCACTTCTGACATTTAATTGTGTGTGTGTGATGATGGACAAGTCATTTTACCTCCCTAAGCCTCTATTTAATGGATAAAATGACAGGCTGAGCTAGACAACTTCTGAGGTCCCTCCCAGCACTAGATCAATGAAATTATTTATCAACCAGTGAATAAAGTGCAATGTATTGCAAAGGCTGAATTGGTGCTGACACAGACTCCAGAATTAACCTAGTACCTGATAGCCTCTCAGCTAATGGTCTCCAATCTATTTGATGCTAGCCTTGCACCTGACCAATGCAAAGCTGAACATACTGCTAGAGAGAAGCAAATTGGACATGAAAATTCAAAGTGGGCATTCATGAATTCCACCAAAAGACCACCTAAGAAACCACTGGCCAAGAAAGCAATTTGGGGATTCAAAGATAAGTCCAGCTACTATTTTGACACCAAAAACTTACATGACAATAAACAAAGCACAGCAACTTGACAATAAAGGCTTTAGGTAGACTCAGTCTTCTAATGAACTTTGACTGATAAAGACTGATAAACCCCAACAAAATGAACTTTTACTTTGGTCAGGCAATTGGGGTTAAGTGACTTGCCCAGCGTCACACAGCTAGTAAGCGTACAGTATCTGAGACCAGATTTGAACTCAGGTTCTCCTAACTGCAGGGCCATTGTTCTATTCACTGCACTACCTAGTTGTCCTCTCTTCCCCCAATAAACTTGTGCTGGAGAATGTCAATGACTTTCAGAGACAGCTAGATGACACCATAAAGTCAGGAAGAACTAAGTTCAAATCTAGGCTGAGACACTTCCTAACTATGTGAAACCTGGGCAAGTCACTTAAGCTCTGTCTGCCTTATTCCCTCAACTATAAATTGGGAATAAAAATAGCGTATATCACAAATATATATATATATATACATATATATATATATATATATATATATATGCTAGCTGTGATGATGATGATGATACCTTAAGAATCATAAGGTTTTAACCTCAAATGACACACAAAACACAAATGTTCACAAAGTTTCACAAAGATATTACATTTTAAATTTGAAAGGGACTTTAAAGTTCATTTGGTCCAAGCTTTCATTTTATAGGAAAGGAAACTGAGGGCCAGAGAATGTTATGCCCAGAGTCAAACAGGCAGTGAGTTGCTCTGTAGCAAGCATTTATTATACACAAGCTCATGTATAATACACCCACAGTCTGGAATTAGGGGCAGCATCTTGCAGAAACATAGATATAGAGCTAGAAGAGACCTTGAAATCATCTATTGCAACTCCCTCATTTACATATGAGAAATCTGACACACAGGTTGGTTAAATGACTTGCCCATAGTTACATAATTTTTGCCTTTCTTTGTATCTCCAGTGCTTATCCCAATGCCTAGTCTGGTGTGGGTACTTCATAAATAATAATAGCTAACATTTATAGAATGCTTTAAAGTTTGCAAGAAGTACTTACACATATTATCTCATTTTATCCTCATAACAACCTTTGGAAGTGAGTGCTCTCATTACTCCCATTTTACAAGTGAGGAAAATGAGGCAAATAGAGGTTAAGTGACTTGCCCAGGGTCACACAGCTAGTAAGTATCTGAGGCAAGATTTGGACTCAGATCTTCCCAATTCCAGGTTTAACACTATCTACTGCACCACTTAACTGCCTAAATGCTTGTAGTAAATGATAGAAGGAGGGAGGGTTTGAGTACAGGTCTTCTGATGCCAGTGCTTCTACTGCCTCTGAGGACAAAATAGAGGAAACACTCAGTTCATAGCTATAGATTGCCTCATTTATCACTTGATTTTCATTTTTAGTCTTCTGAGGGTAAAGTTACAATTTTCTCCAAAATGATTATAACCTTTTGCCTCTTACTATAGATTAAGCATGGAGAACAAAAGAAAAGGAAACTTCTGTCCAGTGAAGAGACAGGGGAGGTGATTACGAGGACAAAAGCACTTATGTTTTCCATTGTCCAGGCTGTCCCACATGCCTGGGGTGTTTTCCCTCCTATTTCTGCCACCTTGGCTTCCTTGATATCCTTTAAGACCCATCTCAAATTCTACCTGGTGCATGAAGCTTTTCTTGTCTCTCTCTTGGACATTACACTGTCTTTTGGTGTTGTTCAGTCATTTCAGTAATGTCTGCCTCTTTGTGACCCCATTTGGGGTTTTCCTGGCAAAGATACTGAAGTGGTTTACCCTTTCCACCTGCAGCTAATTTTACAGATAAGGAAACTGAGGCAAATGGAGTTACACGAATTGCCCAAAGTCACCCAGCTAACAAGTGTCTGAGGTCAAATTTGAACTCAGGTTTTTCAGATCCATCCTGCTAAACATGGTACTTCTGCAGGCACAAATATATTCATAAAGTACTTCACACACTGCCTAGCACATAGTAGGTACTATATAAATTCCTTTCCTCTTTCTTTTCTTCTTTCCCCCTTCTCTTTCCTCTTTCCCTTTTCCTTCCCTTCTCTCCCCTTTATTTCCCTTTGCTGTCAGTTTGTCAGGCTCACATTACCAAAATGAGATCATAATGTTTCAATGAGGTACTAGTGGAAATAAAGTATTCCTCCTCTCCTCTCCCCTACCCTCAGGAAAATCTTACCTGAAAGGGGAAAAAAAAAGTCAAAATCTAAAAATAAGTAAAAATAAAAAATAAGCTAATCTATCCTCCACTTCCAAATTATCCTTAAAATATTCATGACAAGGAAGAGAAATTTGTTTGAGAACACCTAGAATTAAAATGAATGACAAATTCTCTGCTGTTAGTGAGGAAAAAATATCATCCTTTTTTTGTCCACATTCTCTACAGTTGTGCATTCACCCCACATTCCCTGCAGTGCCCAGTATGCCTTTCAACCGCTGCTTCCTGCTTCCTCTGCCCCTCCCTATTTCATCCCCTTCTTGGCTTTAAGCAGTTCCCTAGCAACAACTTTTTAATTAAAAGAGGAAGGGGAGGCCATTTTGCAGTCTCTGGGATGGGTAGGGCTCAGGGTGTTGCCAAGGTTACCAGCATATCCTGCTGGCACTGGAGGAAGTGACCTGATTCCATTTATAGGTAAATCAATGACCATGGAGTTAGAATCCATGAACCTCTGAGAATGCATTTGTTCCCTGGTGACTGGCTGGGAGGCAGATCCTTCTCTGTCTTCATTGCCAGGGTCCAGAGATGATAAAAGGAGTATATTGTCTATCAAAAAGATTCACAAAGCTATTGCCCCAGTCTAAAAACTTTAGCCTTCAGAGTATATATACTTCATAGTGAATTACTTAAGGTAAAACTGGTTAATATTTCCATACTATTCTTTAAACAGGGCAGAATACTCCCATTGTGGCAACTCTCTCCACCTGGGCAAATCAGTCATTTGACTTAACTTATACAGTCTTAAAGAGACATTCAGAACCTCAGTGATTTACACAAGGTCATAGAGCTAGTATGTGTCAGAGACAGATTATGAATCCGAGCTTTCTGGCTCCAACACTGTCTCTCTGATGACTATACCATTCTTCTACTGTAAAAAAGTACTGGAATTGGATTCACTGGATCAGTTTGATTCCCTACCCTGCTCCAGACTTCTTCTGCAATCTTCTTAGGGGCCAGTCACTTAATCTCTCCAAGCCTCACTTCCTCATCTTGAAAATGGGGATGTTGGATAGATGACCTCAATTTCGGCTCCATGATTCTGTAATCTGGATTACAATCCTGGCACTGTCTCAAACTGTAAATAATCACAATAATAATCATTATTGTTGCTGAATCATTTCAGTCATTTCCAACTCTCCATGACCCCCATTTGAGGTTTTCCTGGCAAAGATACTAGAATGGTTTGCCATTTCCTTCCCCAGCTCATTTTACCAGGCGCAGAGCCAAGATGGCAAAGTAGAAAGACACATATACTCTAGCGCATCCCCCACAGCCCACAAAATACCTGTAAAAAATGACTCTCAAATTCTAGAGCAGCAGAAGCCACAGAACAACAGAGCAAAAAAGGTTTCCAGCCAAAGGTAATCTGGAAGGCTGACAGGAAAGGTCTATCTCGTGGGACGCTGAGCAGAGCTGAGCCCAGCCCTGGACACGTGGCACTGGGAGGAACAGGACCTGAACAGACCTGCAGGGCAGAGTTTCCAGCAGGGAGGGTCTCAGATACCTCAACCCACAAGTGACAAAGAAAGCTCTAAAGATCAGTGTGGGAGGGCTTTCCCAGCAGGGCAAGAGGGGAATGGAGATCCTGATGACAGCAATAGCAGCAACAGAGTGCAGGAAGCTACAGTGGTCAGGAAGCAACCTGGATCCATTGTCCAGGCAGCTCAGCTTAAAGCCTCTGGCAGTAGGGAGCAGCTAGTCTAAACCTCAGCCCTGACTGATGACCCCACCTCCACCCAAAGCCCCCAGGGAATCAAGCAGCTGAGTCCAATCTCAGCCTTGAACACAATACTGGGGAGAGAAAGGGCAATAGGACCATCCTCTTGAAAAAGGATTCAGAAGTCAAGTAACTGGCTGGGGAAATGCCTAAAAAGGGAAAAAAATAAGACCATAGAAGGTTACTTTCTTGGTGAACAGGTGTCTCCTCTCATCCATTCTGAGGAGGAAGAATAAGGCATAATGTCACAGGAAGTCAAGGCCCCTGCCTCCAGTGCCTCCAAAGGGAATGTAAAATGGGCTCAGACAATAGAAGAGTTTGAAAAGCTAGTTAGAAGCTTGCTAAAGGAGAATCAAAAAAAAATGCTGAGAAAAATAACACTTTTAGGCGGAGTCAAGATGGCGGAGTAGAAAGACGCACGTATGCGAGCTCCGAACCCACAGCCCATAGATTTAATGTAAGAAAAGTTCCCCATAAGTTCTGGATCACTGCAGGGGGTGCAGAAACATAGTGGAAGAGATTTCTGTTCCAGAGAGCCCTGGAGAGCCGTCCCCAGGGTCCATCGCGCCCCAGAAAGTGGACCCCACCCCAGCGCTGCCCTGGCCGGGGCCCCATGGGAGCAGATCTGAGCAGGCTTCAGGGACGGAAGCTCCGGCGGCCAGGAAGGTCCCTCCGCCCACAGACTCTACAGGTCAGTGAGAGACACGCCTGGGCTGGCAGAGAGGGGAACGGGGTGTCTCCGTGGCTTGGGCCCCCTTGGGAGGAAGCAGCGGAGGCAGAGGTGGGGGCAGGAAGCGGCGGAGGCAGAGGCGGGGGCAGGAAGCAGAGGAGGAAGAGGCGGGGGCGGCGGCAGAGGAGGCAGCAGTGGCACGGCAGTGGCCCAGGACTCCCTCAGCAGCAGGCAGGATCTTCATTACTGAAAGTCTCTGCATAAACCACCTGAAGGAGCTGAGCCTGGGTGACGGCCCTGCCCCACCCGCTCCATTTCTGAAGGTCTCTGCATAAAGCCCCTGAGGGAGCTGAGCCTGGGAGGTGGCCCTGCCCCCACCCCAGCACCAGAAGTAAAGCTCACATTGAATAGCAGCCGCACCTGCCACAGAAAGACCATTTGAATCTCAGACTCCAAGAACTAGCTGGGCGGATCTAGGCAGGGGTGGACAGGAGTCTCAGAAGTCAAGTAACTGGCTGGGAAAATGCCTAGAAAAGGGAAGAAAAATAAGACTATAGAGAGTTTTTTGAACAGATGCAAATGATCCCGACTTTTGGATCTGATGATGACGAGGACATATTCTTGCCATCAGGGAAAGACGTGGAGGGCGGAGCCTCGGTACCCCAGACATCCCAGGGGGATGTTGAGTGGGCTCAGGCCTTGGAAGAGCTCAAAAAGGATTTTGAAAAGCAAGTTAGACAGGTAGAGGAAAAACTGGGAAGAGAAATGAGAGAGATGCAAGAAAAGTATGAAAAATGGGTCAATACGTTGGTAAAGGAGACCCAAAAAAATGCTGAAGAAAATAACACCTTGAAAAATAGGCTCACTCAATTGGCAAAAGAGGTTCAAAAAGCCAATGAGGAGAAGAATGCTTTCAAAAGCAAAATTAGCCAAATGGAAAAAGAGGTTCAAAAGCTCATTGAAGATAATAGTTCTCTCAAAATTAGAATGGAACAGATGGAGTCTAATGACTTTATGAGAAACCAAGAAATCACCAAACCAAGAAATCACCAAACAAAACCAAAAGAATGAAAAAATGGAAGAGAATGTGAAATATCTCATGGGAAAAACAACTGACCTGGAAAATAGATCCAGGAGAGACAATTTAAAAATTATGGGACTACCTCAAAGTCATGATCAAAAAAAGAGCCTAGATATCATCTTCCATGAAATTATCAAGGAAAACTGCCCTGACATTCTAGAACCAGAGGGCAAAATAAGTATTGAAAGAATCCATTGATCACCACTTGAAAGAGATCCAAAAACAGAAACTCCTAGGAACATTGTGGCCAAATTCCAGAACTCCCAGCTCAAGGAGAAAATATTGCAAGCAGCTAGAATGAAACAATTCCAGTATTGTGGAAATACAATCAGGATAACTCAAGATCTAGCACCTTCTACATTAAGGGATTGAAGGGCATGGAATAGGATATTCCAGAAGTCAAAGGAACTAGGACTCAAACCAAGAATCACCTACCCAGCAAAACTGATATAATACTTCAGGGGAAAATATGGTCTTTCAATGAAACAGAGGACTTTCAAACATTCTTGATGAAAAGACCAGAGCTGAAAAGAAAATTTGACTTCCAAACACAAGAATGAGAAGAAGCATGAAAAAGTAAACAGCAAAGAGAAGTCTTAAGGGACTTACCATAAGTGAACTGTTTACCTTCCTACATGGAAAGACAATATTTGTAACTCTTAAAACTTTTCAGTATCTGGGTAGTTGGTGGGACCACACACACACATGTACACATATGCATGCACACACACATACATGCATGCACACACATACAGAGACAGAGAGCACAGAGTGAATTGAATAGGATGGGACCATATCTTAAAAGAAATTAAGGTAAATGGTGAGAGAGAAAGGTAGGGGGAGGAAAGAGGGTGAAATGGAATGGGGTAATTATATGTCATTTAAGAAGCAAGTAGGAGACTTTTTAGTGGAGGGAAAAAGAGGAGAGCTGAGAAAAAAAAACCAAGAGGTTTACCCTCATCACATTTGACTAAAGGAAGGAATAAAATGCACACTCATTTTGGTATGAAAACCTATCTTACAGTATAGGAAAGTGGGGGAGAAGGAGATAAGCAAGGGAGGGGGATGATGGAAGGGAGGGCAAAGGGAGGAGGGAGCAATTTGAAGTCAACACTTGGGGAGGGACAGGATCAAAAGACAGAAGAAAAACAATGAGGGGCAGGATAGGATGGAGGGTAACTGAGTTAGTCTTACACAACACAACTATCAGGGAAGTCATTTGCAAAACTACACAGATATGGCCTATATTGAATTGCCTGCCTTTCCAAATGGAATGGGTGGGGAGGGAGGGATGGGGAGAATTTGGAACTCAAAGTTTTAGGAACAATTGTTTAGTATTGTTGTTGCTACTAGGAAAGAAGACATACAGTTAATGAGGAACAGAAAGTCATCTGGCCCTACAGGAGAAAAGAGAAGATGGAGACAAGAGAAGGGAGGGATGACAGAAGAGAGGGCAGATTGGAGATAGGGAAAATTAGATTTCTTGGTGTATTGGGGTGGGGGGAGGGGAGAAAAGGGGAGAAAATTTGGAACCCAAAATTTTGTGACAATGAATGTAAAAAGTTAAATAAATAAATAAATAAATATTAAAAAAAAAAAAGAAGATAACACTTTTAAAAAGAGGCTAACAATTGGGAAAAGAGGTCCAAAAAACCAATGAATAGAAGGAGGCTTTAAAAAGCAGAATTAGCCAAATGGAGTAGAAGATTCAAAAGTTCAAAAGAACAAAATAGTTCTTTTAAAGAGAGACTTGAGTTCAGGGAAATGAATGACTATAAGATAAACCCAGCAGTTAAAAAACAAAACCAAAAGTTTGAAAAAATAGAAGATAATGTGAAATACCTCATTGAAAAAACAACTGACCTGAAAAATAGATTCAGGAGAGACAATTAAAAATTATGGGACTATCTGAAAGCCATGATCAAAAAAAGAGCCTAGACATTATTTTCCATTAAATTATCAAAGAAAACTGTTCTATCAAGTGGTTCTATCAATTCTAGAACCAGAGGGCAAAATAAATATTGAAAGAAGCCACCAATCACCTCCTGAAAGAGACCCAAAAAGAGAAACTCCTAGGAATATTGTGGCCAAATTGCAAAGTTCCCAGGTGAAAAAAGAATATACTGCAAGCAACTAGAAAGAAGCAATTCAAGTATTGTGGAGATACAATCAGGATAACACAGGATCTCGCAACTTCAACATTAAGGGATCAAAGGGCTTGGAATAGGATATTCCAGAAGTCAAAGGAACTGGGATTAAAACCAAGAATCACCTACCCAGAAAAACTGAGTATAATACTTCAAAGGAATAAATGGTACAGAGGACTTTCAAGCATTCATGATGAAAAGACCAGAACTGAAGAAAAAGTTTGACTTTCAAACATAAGAATCAAGAGAAGCATGAAAAGGCAAACAGGAAAGAGAAATCATAAAAAAAAAAAACCTTCCAGCTCATTTTGAGAAATTGAGGCAGAGTTAAGTGACTTGCCTAGGGTCACATGGCTAATAAGCATCTGAGACCAGATTTGAACTCAGTTCTTCCTGATTCCAGGGTTAGTTCTATCTATTTTGCATTCTTTTAGAAATCAACAATCTGGACAATTGAGCTGTTATCAAAGGACCTATGTGCTAACAAAAGATGAGTATAATATACTTGATCAATAAGACCTATATTGCCATAGTGATTCAACATTAGAAATAAATTTATAAAATAAATTAGCAATGAAAATATTTTGCATCATTCTAATATTGTCTGATTTAAAATAAGATAAAATTGCTTTAAAAATTTTTAAGTGTCTCTTTAATATAATAGAGATTTAGAAAAATAAAGTAAGAGATTTATCATTGCTAACTCCCCTAGAGTGGTGATAAAAGTATATGAAATGCTTTAAATACAGCACAATTTGGGGATTAACACAGAAAAACAGGGCTCAGATGAACTGAATCTTTATTATTGACTATCACTCATCCGTTGGCAAGGTCTGTCTTGGTTTTGGATCAATATAAGATTCTCCTACTGGCTTCAACCACTTACCTTCTCCCTAACATTGCACTTGTATCCACCTGCAGGACCCAGGCTGGCTACACTCTAAAACTGGCTCCTGGCTCCTGCCCAGATATATGAGCTCATTCCCACATGGCTGATTTAAAGTACTTCTCTTCTAGTCCCATGCACCAATATGTCTCCTTGCCATTACCTTTTCTATCTCCCTAGGGAATGTATCCCTAGTACTAGTCATTTTTCATACCAAGGAAGCCTGTTAACTCCATAGACCTTTAATCTATTTGAGAGTTTCATGGCTCTACATGTCCTAATACATATCCACATGTCCCTGCTTCAGCTTGGAGAACCAGTGGGTACTTTCTCTCAACTTCCCCTGTCATCTACAAAGAAATGTAGCCACTTTTCCCCACCCATACCCAAATGCTCAAGCTTAACTTCATCTCAGTCCCATACTTCCCTGTTTTCATGAAAACCAGATAATTAATGATTCATAGTCCAGTATTTTGTTGAAGTGTCAATATGTTGATATTTACTTTTTTCTCTACTCCCAACATTCCAAAACACCTGCAAAATAATTCTCTCCTACCTGAAGTTCCAGGCAATATTAAGCTTAAAGGCTTGACCCTACAAGAAACCATTATAGCCTGAGTCACAAGGGGCATGCCAGTTGCCAACCAAGTTCTAGAACCCCTGGGATTTTTCTGAAAAGAAGAAAGTTAAGTATTCTGGGAATAAAGGGTTAAATTTATTCTGCTTGGTGGGCAGAACTAGGATGAGTTGGTAGAATATATCCTGCTAATGGAAAATTGATAGCACATATCTTAATCATCATTCTCTAATGGTTAAAAATGGCAGCTTCTATCTAATGATCATTGTGGGGAGAGGGGGTGAGATTTTATCACAATATAAAGAAAATATTTTTAACAATTAGAGCTATCAAAAAATGGAATTGATTCTTCCTAGGGTAATGAGTCTCAAAGAATGAGGTCTCACTACCTTACACGGCAGACAATTTATAAACAACTACGGATGTACAAACACGCTATGCTCAGGATAAATTGGAAATAGCCAAAAGGGAGAAGACACTGAGATTAAGGAGGACTGGGATCAGCTTCTTATAAAAGGTGGTATTTTACTGGAACTTGATTCATATGTAAGAAGATTAAAAGGTAGGGAGAGAACGCTAATAAAGGATTTTAATAAAGTCAAATTTGTTTTTGGAGGTGATATGGAACCACTGGAATTTATTGAAATAAATTCACCCTTTGTTCCTACCACATAATACTTGTCATAAAAATCTCTGATAAAAGGAAATAAAGGTACAAAGTTCTGAGCCTAATCAATTTATTGGTATAACAGCATACTAGCATACCAATAAATTGGTTCCAAGACCTCACAGTAGTCAAGGATTCATCTGACAGAGCAACTTTTATAGCATTTACACAATGAGTATACAAACATATTTCACTCTTGATTGCTTGGTGCTAGTTCCTTACCAGGTGGGCCAACATCCCTTAACTAACTTTCTTTAGAAAGTCTCATGGTGGGCAAGCATACTTTCACCAGGCTGACTCATCTCTCCCAATGGGAAGCAAAAGTTCACAGATTTAAACTTTGTGGTTGGACTTTAGCCCATAGGAATAGGGAAGTTAAACTCTTACAAATGTTACTAATAGGACCTCCACAGATCTGAATTTGATTCACAAATATTGATTTCAATTAAATACACTGATTAGATATAATTCCCAATAAATGATTCAACATAGAATATCAATTTTCAAATTTCAGAATAGACAGTTGAAGTTACTGGCTTAAGGGAACTCAAACTCATATAACAAGGGGGCCAACCAATGCATAGTAGATTGATAATGAATTCACAATAAATTGATTAAGCTTTATTAAATTATGCAAATTAAAATGGGATATCAGTTTTCAGTTTCACACACCCCATCTCTAGTGTCCATGCCTTTGCACTGGGCCTCTTACATGTCTGGAATATACTTCCTCCTTACTTCTATCTCTTAGAGTCCCTCTGTTTTAGATGAAATTGAAGCATCATCACCTACATGGATCCTTTCTTGGTCACTGCAAGGTTTATGACTTTCCTCCTACCTTGTATTGAGTTTGTGCTTCTTTGTATTATTCTCCTTACATTTAAATGTGTATACTTATGTATACACTTGAAATGTCTCCCAGTAGAACATGAGTTCCTTGCGAGTACAGATTCTTTGTGCTTGTGTCCCGAGAGACTAATACAGTCCTTGACACAACAGGTGCTTAGTCAATATTGTCAATCAATTGTCATTGGTGTATGGTGGTTTAATATCAAATCATACTGACAGAATTATAAAGGACAAATTCCTATCTAAAACATGATTCCTCTCTACAATATAACAAGTGGTTAGTAACTTCATCTTGAAGATATGAGTGACAGGGCCCTCATTACCCCCATGAAGAAGCAACAGCTCTTTTTTTGACAACTCCAGTCATTGGGAGATTATTCCTTATGTAGAGACAAAATCTATCTCCCTAGAATTTCTTTTCATTGGCCTTAATTCAGTCAACCTGGGTAAAATATATATATATATTTGCGTGTATGTGTATATATATATACACACATACATATATGTACATATGCATATATACACATATATAGGTATACATACATGTGTGTATGCACATACATATATGTAGCTAATTCCTTCTCTATATGACAAGGTTTAAATTCTCAAAGGCAGGTATCCTATTCAAAATTTTCTCTTATTTACACTATTTCCAGTCTTTTTAGCATATCCTTCAAAGGCATAATTTCCAATCTCTTCATGATTCTGTTTACCCATTTCTGGATGTACACTATTTTGTTGATATTTCCTTTAAAATATGTATTTTGCAATTTGGTATTTGGTAAAATACCAAAATTATATGCAAATACTCCAGATCATGGGTGTTTGTGTGTATATGTGTGTATGTGTGTGTGTGTTTGTATGAGACTAGGTCTCCCTATTTCTCTTAGTCTGGAACTATAGCAGCCACTTACATGCCAATCCCACTACTGATCAGCATGGGGCCTTTGACTTGCTCCATTTCCAACTTAGACTGATTTTTCCTCCTTAGGCAGTCTGTTGTGTTCTCCCCTTCTCCTTCATAGGAGCTCAGCAATAGTGCCAGATTTAGTATCTTCCTTATCTAGGGTCCATGAACACCCTGATTTATTCTAATATTTTATCATAAAAATTAACACACTAAGGTCTGTAAATGGATTTTGGAAGGTCTGTGCATTTGTTTTTAAATTTAGATAACTGAATTTTATTACAATTAATCTCCTTTAAATCTTATACTTCTTTTATTGATGCATTTAAAAATGTCATCCTGAGAAGGGGTCCATCAGCCTTGCTATGCCACCAGAGGGGTCCATAACATGCAAAACAAATGGAGAACTCTCTTCTCTAGAAGAAGTCTGATGACAAAAGAGTACAGAGGAACAATCAGTGCTTTCACTTTGAACACTATCCTATTTTCTCAATGCAAATTAAAATTGTATTATCTTTTTTGGCTGCTACATCATACTACTGACAATATTAAGTCTTGAAAATGACCTTTGGATGTTGCCCAAACAGCAGTTCAAACTATTTTGTAATGTGGTGTTGAAAAGGATGCTAATGTTATTCGAGTTCAGCAATGCTTCTTTATTTCAACGCTTTGTGATGCTTTTCAAGACTCTGCTACATGTATGTAGTGGTCATAGTACTATATTTTAATAATATGCTCAGTCTTTTTTTTCAGAAAATCACACAGGCTTATCCCAGTATGTAAATCTCATTTTGTAGCACCAGAGAGAACATTGCTTCTGTGGAAAGTTGGAGAAATTTGAGTTTGATCAGGCAGAGAAAACATCTCAAAGTTCATGGTCATATATATAAGGTTCACATAAATTATCATAAGATGGCACCTATTCATAAATAATAGAAATAATAGCTTGAAGTTATATAATATTTTAAAATTTGTGAAACACTTAAAATATTATTTCATTCAATCCTCACAACAACCCTGGAAGTAGCTATTTTTATTAGCCCCATTTTACAGATGAGGAAACTGAGTAAGACAAGTTAAAGGACTTGTTGAGGATCATATAGTCTGTGTGTGTCTATCTGAATTCAAAATCAGATTTTTCTGTTGCTAGGTCCAGTATTCTATTCACTCAGTTACATAGCTGAAAAATGTCGGTAGAGTTTAATGCATTCTATGGTTACGAATTTTCACAAATGGTTAAAATTCTCATTATAGTATCATTCTATACAAGATTCTCAAGAAAGAATGCCTACCCCTACAGGAAAAATGCAAGTTATCGCTAGCCTTTAGGTATTGAAATCATCCTTTACATGTACTCTAATCCCAATCCACCCTGATTTATCCCAATATTTTGTCATAAGAATTAATGCACTAAGCCAGGCTATTAACCAGCTAATCCCAACTAGGAGCCAGCCAGCCTATATATTTCATATGCCTTAATCTTTACTCTCACATGATTTACAAGAGCAGGTTCCACGTAATTGGTGTTTCCTCTGAATTAAGGACAATTTTAAAATTTTTAAAGTAACTTTATCTTCTTTTATATTAAATATAACATTAGAATAGTTCAGTACAGATATAAATTGCTAATATCAAGAGAACTGATCCTAACAGCGTAGAATTATATCTAGTGTGAGAAACTGTTAGTCGCCAGAATGGTGATATTGATCACTGCAACCCAGAGAACTGAAGGTTCTTTTTAAGGTTTGAAAAGTAAAAACTCAAGAATTTCTATCAGTCTTGTTCTGAGATTGTGTCATATGGCTGATTATAAAAGTTTGAATTCTGATTGAGGGCCACCAGACTATGACAGATAATAGCTTACCAATTTTCTTTTTATCATGCCACTTTATTACAATGTCTTAGGTAGAAGATTTATAGTTGAAGGGGGCCCTTTAGGCTTATATTCTTTTATGTGTGTAAGTAAGAAGGTAAACCTGATTTACCATCAAGGTTTATAAATCCTATTATTCTTACATCATAACTTTATAGTCACTCTAGAGTAAGAATGGCAAGGTAGACATCTTGTCTATAAAAATAAACTATTTCAAATTGAGAAGAAAGAATCTATTCTGCCCACTTGCATATCTATTCACCCTACTCTACCTATTTGCACACCATTTGACTCACATATTCACCAGGTTTACCTTCTTACTTACACGCATAAAAGAATATAAGCCTAAAGGGCCCCCTTCAACTATAAATCTTCTACCTAAGACATTGTAATAAAGTGGCATGATAAAAAGAAAATTGGTAAGCTATTATCTGTCATAGTCTGGTGGCCCTCAATCAGAATTCAAACTTTTATAATCAGCCATATGATACAATCTCAGAACAAGACTGATACAAATCCTGGAGTTTTCACTATTCAAACCTTAAAAATCTCAAAAAAAAATCTGTATGTCACAACTGACCTTTTCCCATAATAAGGAAATACTGTGTTTTGATGGTTGTGAGCAGACATCTTGACAGACACCTAAAATCAAAAAATACAGTGCAAGGCCCTGGAAAAGAATTATAGAATCTCAGAGTTGAAAGAAACCACAGAACACATCAACTCCAATCACTTGCTGAACAACACTTCTTTCTAAGACAAGAGATCATTCAACCTTTTTCAGAAAAGGGAAAACTACTACCTCCTGAAGCTATCCATTGTATTTTGAATAGCTCTGATTGTTAACAAATTTTTCATCAAATCAGATCCAATTTTGCCTCTTTACAACTCTTTCTGCCCTCTGAACAAAGTAAAAAGTGTCTAATGTCTTCTCAGGTTAGAGCACAGTGGGACTGTCAGCTCCCTCATTCCTGATATTATGCTTCTCTCCTTTCTTATCAATAGAGTAAGAGATTCTGTTACACTTAAAGAGCCTGCAATGAACTGTCTGTAAAACTTTTTTCCCTAAAAAACTTTGGAAAAGATTTAATTCTACCAGTAGAACTTAGATTTTTGCATTAGTTTATATAAGTATATACATATACATATATATATATATACTATATACATATATACATATATATATCTTCCTATAATTCTCTGTTTATATCATATTCTTCATTTCTTAAAGAAGGAAAGCATTCCATTATACTCAAGTACCATAACTTGTTTAGCAATTCCTCAACTGATGTCATCCATTTTGTTTTCATTTTCTTACTACCACAAAAAGTGATCTATGTGGGCACTCCACTTATCATTGACTTACTTGGTGTATATGCATAGCATTGAAAGCTCTGGGTCCAAAGGTATGGAAATTTTGATCATTTCCTTGGAACAACTGCAAATTTCTGAAATTGTATAGTTTCATAGCTTCACCAATGGTATATTAGTGTCAAAGGAATTTACATTTTTTTTCTAAAGGTCAGATTTAAGTCTTTGAGTATTTTTAAGCAGGGTAGTAACATGATCGTATCTGTGCTTTGAGAATGTCAATTTGACAGCCCTGCAGAGAATAGATGGAGAAGGGAGAGATAGGGTATTATTTTCTACTTTAGTAAGGACTGTTGTTTTGTGTAAGCCTGTTTCCTCATCTCTTCTGTCCATCCATCATATAAAGAAGTCCCCAACCCAACCTACCTTTTCTGCTTGTAGAGTTTTCCCTTCTTTTCCTCTTTACCAGGCAGATCAGCCCCTTTCCAGCTGTCTCTCCAAAGTGGAGATATTTTCTACTAAAAAGAATAACCCCAGTATTACTTAACTTTCTCCATGTTGGTCAGGAGGGAACCTTTCCAAGACGTCTCGGGTGGAGTATAAAGAGACCCTAAAACACATTGGTTGGAATAGATGACTTTCAAGATCTAATCTAACTCTAAAATTCTGTCTCCTGAGTCACTAGAATAACAAATTCTCCTCCCCACTTAACTATACTTGTCTTAATTCATCATTGTTTTAAATTATTTTCATGTCATAAATTAAAAAGTAAATTTGAAGGCATTTTTGGGTTGCTTGCCCCAGTAAAGTATATATCTATATGTAGGGGTGTGTGTGTCTGTGTGTGTGTGTGTGTGTGTGTGTGTGTGTTCATCATCCAGATCTGTGATTTCACTATTGTGGGCAAAAACATTTTCCACTGATGTAGATCAAGACTTTAACTTTCAGTCTCAAAGAGTTGCTTAGGGAGCTGAAAGTGCAAAGGATTTGATTCACATAGATGCTACGCATCAGAGGCAGTACAGAACTCAAGTCTTTTGAATTCCAAAGTCAGTCTCCTATCCATTAAGACATTTTATCTCTTACTAAAGTTAATAATAATTTTTGGACTCTCTCTTTTCTCTCTCTCTCTCTCTCTCTCTCTCTCTCTCTCTCTCTCTCTCTCTCTCTCTCTCTCTCTCTCTCTCTCCCTCTCTCTCTTTCTCTCTGTCTCCTCCCTCCCGCCATCTCTCTCTGTCTCTCTCTCTTGCTGGCTGTCTTCTGTCTCACTCCCTCCTTCCCACTTTCTCTGTTTCTATGTCTCTCTGTCTCTTTCTGTGTTGCACTCTGTGTAAGTCTTTCTCTCTGTCTTTCTCTCTCTCTGAATTTCCCTGATTACTTTACTAACAATGGTCAGACTAGACCATAGCATACTGTGTAGTCCAGTCCAGCTGAAATGTAGAGTATAAAAATAGGTTTACTGTAAAATATCTGTGAAGTAGGAAAAAAGCAAGATTGTGAAAGGTCTTGAAGTTTAAGTTAGGCATTTATGCTTTATTCTGTAGACAGCGGTGGGTTTTTTTTTAAGGATAAATTTATGTGGTTGGGAAGGTTATTCATGAAGTAGTATGAAGGGCATTTTGGAGAAGAGATACCAAAATCAGGAAGATAAGAAACTATTACAATAGTCCAAATAAAAGATGATAAGAGTCTTAACTAGACTAGTAGCTGTGGGGCTAGAAATAAGGGGACGGATAAAAAATAAATTGTGGAAGTAGAAATAATAAGGCTTGTTTAGTAATTCAGTAATCAGATGTTAATAATGAACTGGAGAAAAGAATAAAACATTATTTGGGAGTTTCCAAGCCTGATCACTGAGAAAATGTTGGTGCTATCAACAGTAAAATAGAATTTAGGGGGAAAACTAAATGTACCTAGCACTCAAAGTTACCAATCACCTACAACCTACACCTACCTAGTGGACTTAAATTATATTCAAACTAAAAAGCCTTCAACAATTTCAAGCTAGAATATCCAGTTAAGTCATTTTAATTTGCTTTCTAGTTCTGAAAAGGCTTTCAAATATTCCTAGACAGTTGTTACAGTGTATTAAGAAGTTTCAGCACCATGGTCAGAGATTGTGTCACTGCTGAATGCCTAGCTCAGTACTGAAGCAATGAAGTGCCAGCCACTTGCAGTCCACTGATGTTGCAAGGGTACTCTGGGGAAACATTAAATGGAATATTTAGGGAGGGAGAAGAGTCTAGTAGATTAATTTAGTTTATTCTACTTTTGTGCCTTTTATTGGTCTTTACAAATCAAGAGCAAGACTGAGGTGATGCACTAGGGATGCGAAAAGTGTTACTGTACATATAGGATTTCGGAAAATCCTCTGATTTGGATATGTCTTCTAATTTCTTTCTTCCACTCAACCTATAGTGCTAAGCAGTAGGGTAGTAAAAGATGTGTGTGTGTGTGTGTGTGTGTGTGTGTGTGTGTGTGTGTGCGTGTCTTGCTCCTCTAGATATCTCATGGCAACATTTCACATTATGTAGTAAAGAGTCAATATTTCAGTAAAAGCAAAATCTGTAATGAGGAGGATACCAGAGATAATTAAGATTTCATTTCTATTATATCAGTTTCTGAGACTCTGAACCATTATTCTTAGGGTGTTTTTTGAAATTCCAGAAATAATGCTTGCATACCCCTAATATCTCCACAGAATAGATTATTATACAAAGTCAAATGGACAGAGTACACTAGACACATTCTCAAATAATACAGTGGTATTAACTATATATTTTCAAATCAGAAACAAAATAATTGAATCTCCTCTCTCTAACAGAATTTGCATACATGCAATCACCTGCCAGAGTTCCTTCTATAACAATTATGATTATCAATCAGATACATCATGAGTCTTTTTCATGTCCCCAGTCTCTCTTCACTTTTCAGAATGAATTCATCTAGCATTTTTCTTTTGCACATAAGGCTAAAATTATATTACAAAGAAGATAGGCCACTGGCATCGGGAAGGACCTGGTTTCTCCAGAAGGCACAAAAGCAACTGGTTTGCCAAGATAAGTACCAAGTCTCTTAAAACAACTTCCAAAAAGTCACTCCAGTTGCCTAATGGTAGCACTTTCAGTTGAAATAAATAATCTCTTAATATTCTATAGCTGATGACTAAAATCCAATCAGAAAAATCAATTTCTCTGACAAATGACATCTCTGCCCTCATTAATATTTTACTAGAGACATATGTATATTAGGTGCTCCTGATGGTAGGCTCTCAGAAACTCCAATTTTTAGCTGACCAAATAGGATATAGTTCTAAAGATAGGTATGAGAGGTTATTGTTAATGTCCATGCTCTAGCAGCATGGGATGATGGTGGACTTGAAGTTAGGAAGACTTCAGATCCCAATTCTGATCATTATTAGCTGTGTGACTTAGGACAAGTCATTTCACCTCTCTTTTCATCAATTTTCTTTAGAATGGAAATAATAACTCTCCCACAAGGTTGTTATGATGCTCAGATAAGAAAATATATGTAAAATACCTTTCAAGTGGTAAGGGCATGTGTAAAGAGCCATTATTCTGATTACACAGGAGAGTCTAATAGGAATAGGCATAGGTATAGAAGGTAGAGGAGTCCATTAGGGTTTTATACATATTAGATTTGTAGGCAAATACAATGGAAAATCAATAGTTATTTTGACTGCATGTGGAACTGTTTAGGCTACAGGGTTTGGAGGGTCTCTAAGTAATCAGTCAAGATTCAATGCACAGACTTTTTGACTAGGCAGTAGAACTCCTAAAGAAGATAGAGTCTAAAAATACAAATTGACTTCAATGTCAAGAAATATTAAATGGGCAGGAGTCACAGACAAGGAAATAGACTACAAAAACAAGGGCCGTATCACAAGTCCAGGAGCTCAGAGTAGTTAGGCAGTAGAAGTATGCATAAGCACACTGGACTTAGAGACCCCAGGGTCAGTCCCAGATTTGCTGAGTAACTTGGTTCCAAACCAAGGCAATGTTGCTGAGCAACAGATACGCAGGTGAAAGAGTATATTAAACAAAGCTCATATGTTGCCATAATATTTGCAGATTTCCCTGCTGTACTTATCTGTAAATCTGAATTCTAGAATGTTGAGTTCTTCCATCCCTGCCACCATGCTCAGGCTGCAAATGCTGACCTTGATGGGATAGCTGTAGTGGAAGGCTAAGGTTCTCTGAGGGAGAATGTTAGGGTCTACCTTCATCTCTGGCCCCATACTCCAGCTAGGTTAACCCATTTGTTACCTCCTTAACAAAGTATATTTACTCACACACACACACACACAAACCCTGGTCTAAACATGTTCCTTGTATTGTTCCTATCTTAGAAGGGAGCTTTATAAGAGACTTCCTGACAGAGGCAAAAGTTGCATTATTGAGTTCTTGTTTCTGATGCTTCATGTCTGATTTTTTTGGTTGTTTACATGGTTTCTGAGCTCTGGCATCTGTGTTTCTTGGGTCCCATCATCTTACCTAGATGTGTACTCTTTTCATATCTTCAGTCATTTCATATCTTTGTTGTTCTCATCCCAATTTCTTGCCCTGTGTCCCTGATTCCTTGTTGTACATGATCCCAATGTTATATCACTTAATCTTCTGGAGGTTGGCTTTCCCACTGCTTTAAAAAAATCCCCCTGTACCACCTACCTTCATAACATGCCTAACCAATAAACACAGACCCATCAGCAGTTCAAACAAACATATCCAGACTGGAACTAATCATGTCTCCCTCTGAATCTTCATCTACTCCAGACTACCTTATTTCTCTTAAAGGTACCACCATCTACCCAGGCTCATAACCACAGAGTTATTCTTTGTTCCTCCCTCTCCCCCTCCATTTCCTACATCCAGTCTTTTGGCAAGTAACATTGATTCAACATATCTCACACCTGTCCATCTTCACATGATCATTCCTTTATTTGAGGATCACATCACCTGTCATCCAGACTATGTTGATATCATCCTAGTCTTCCTGACTTAAGTGTCTCCTTTCTCTAATCTCGCCTCCATCTAGCTACCAAAATAATCTAAAGTAGAGGTCAAACCATGTCATTCCTCTCTTCAAAGACCTTCAGAAATTCCCAATTATCTCAAGATAAAATACAAATTTCTTAGCTTCGCATTCAAGCACCTCCACAACCTCAATCCTGCCTACATTTCTAACATTACTGTCACATTACTCCTCTTCACATACTCTACCTTCCAGCCAAACTAGGTTACTAGCGCCCCTAAATCCATATTCCATTTCCTATCTCTGTGCCTGGAATGCACTGTCTTCGCACCTCAGTCTCACCAAATGCTTGTCTTTCTTCAAGGCTCAGCTAAGATAGAGCGCCTCTTTGAGGTAAAGTGAAAAGAGCACTGTCCCTGAAGTCAGTGTCTGAATTTGAATCTTCACCCTGGAATTTGCTATTTGTGCGACCTTGAGCAAATCCCTTAATCTCTCTTAGTTTACTCATCAGCAAAATGAAGGAGGTAGAGTATAAGTCCCTTATCTGAATCCCTTTCATTCTAATTATATATATAAAACTATAATTCTAAAGTTCTTTTCTGATTCTCTTAGCCTAAGCAAGTACTGTTGTATTCCCTATGCCTGTCTGTGCCTTTCCGTCTCTTTCTCTGCCTCTGTCTCTGTCTTTCTGTATCTCTGTCTCTTTCTCTGTCTCTCTCTCAGCCCCCGCCTTTTCTTTCTTTCTCTTCTGTCTCCCCCCGACCCCCGGCCCACTGCCCTTGGAAAGAAGATGCACTGAAGGAAGGTACTATTTCATCTTCATCTCTGATGTCCAGCCCCAAGTACTATACCTTGCATGTAGGATTCTCCTAAAAGATATTTGTTTAATTGAACTAAGCAAACTTGATCATGCTCTGTATCTGTGCACTCCTAAATAACACAAGTATATTGGCCTATAGAATTTGCACTGCATTCTTCAGAACACTGATTATGGCTACCCAATGCCTCCTTGCTGTGACACTAAAAAAAGAATTAGACAAGTTGAAGAACATTTTACTGTCTGAGAGATTTTTGTAGTCTACCTCTGAAACTGCTCTAGTATTGAGAGTGTTAACAAGAAAATGTATGCAAGACTTTCAACCTCCTTAGGAGACAGGTATGAACAAATTCAAAGTGGAATTAACTATTGATTACCTGTTGAAATGAGGAATTGGAGAGCATGGATAACTGAAATTCATAGGTAATTTCAAAACATCATTTACTCCCATGGAGGGAAGAATCTACTAGAAGTCATCAATAGCCTCAATTCTAAGTAACAGGTCACATCTCTGTACTCTACTGAGCCAGTGTTTAAAGGATTACATATTCATAGGGCAAAGATTTCCCCTCACAATAAGCAACATAGAATGCTTGCTGCTGTCTACTCTCCCCATACATGAGGGGCAAACTTGGCTTCTGAAAGTCTTTTTTTTTTTTCATTTATTTTTAAATTCAATTAAATTAAGCTTCTAAGTCATTTTAAAAAATATTTCACACTTACTCTACTACAACTGGGAAAATCTCCTGCTTTGGTCAGGCTAACCAGATGGCTACTGAATTCCCTCTGCTGTTCCTTTCATCATGGGGCTTTTCTGGAAATAAATCGGTTTTTAAGAAGCATCAGAAGCATTCACTGAAACAAGGACAGGTGTTTAAAAAATTTATCATTAAGGTAAAAAAATACATAGGAAGAAAATAAATCTGGCAGTTAGTCTAATTCTATGGGTAAGACTGCAAAGAAGGTAGAAAGCAAAGAGACACCCATAAATCATCCGTGTACTGATCAGCAGCTTCCAACTCCCTCTTAACTTGGCAATCAAAGTCTTCTACAATCTGGTGCCATGTTGCTTCTCCAGACTTATCTCAAACAACTCCCTTTCTTGTTCTCTGTGTTCAATCAGACTGGACAATGCTTCACCCTCTGCTTTTATCCTCATCTTCCTGAGTTCAAATCTGGCCTCAGACACTAACTATGTGACCCTGGACAAGTCATTTAACCCTATTTGCCTCAGTTTTTTCATCTGGAAAAGAAAATGGCAAACTATTCCAATATTTTTGCAGAGAAAACCCCAAAGGGGGTCACAAAGAGACAGACCCAGCTGAAAAATGACTAAACAGTCTCCTCCTCCCATGTCTTTGCTGATTGATGTTGTCTCCTATGCTCAGAATGACCCTCCCATCCACACACCTGTTAAAATCTTTTAGTTCCCATGCTTCTTCCCCATCCCCCATTGTAGAAGGAGGGAGTGGTTTGGACTATGATTTCATGAGTGTAAAGAACTTAGTGAGGAAATTCCCTCTATTAACTCAGAGCATCTGCTATTCTACAACTTAGAGTCTTAGAGAATCAACTGAGAAAGTGAGAGGGTCATGGGATCAGTCATTGGCCAATAAACATCTAATAATAAACTTTAAGCATGTGGCATGTGCCAAGCTCTGCACGGTCTTAGCGAAGCAAAGAAAGGCACAAGACTGTCCCTGCTCCCAAGAAGCTAGCTTCCTCATAGAGCAACCTGACTCCTTCCCCTTGCACTCATAGCCATCATCCTGTACAGACGCTCATCAGTAAGACTTGGGCTATTGTAATAGCGCCCTTTTTTCCAGACATGAGGATAATTTTATTTGTCAATCTCTCATTGCAATGAAACATCATCAGTGGTTTCAAGAAGAAGTAACAACTTAGCAGATCTTTCCCACATCGAGTCTCTGTGCACACTAGTCTAGCCTTCATATTGCTTCTACTTAATTCTTGATGCATAGATCTAATCACATTACACTTTCATTCAAAAATCTTTATTGGCTTTCTTTTGCCTCCCAAGTAAAGTCTAAATTCTTTTACTTAGTATTCAAGGCCCTCCACAAAAGTATGTGTCACCTTATCATTTCCATTTCACCTTATGCTATTTCCTATCACATACTGCTTTACTATCTGTTCATAGGATAACAGGATTTAGGGCAGCTAGGTGGCATAGTGTATAGAGTAATCGGCCTGAAGTCAAGAAGATTTGTCTTCATGAGTTCAAGTCTGGCCTCAGATACTTCCTAGCTGTTGTGACCCTAGGTAAGTCACTTATTTCATTTTGCCTCAGTCTCCTCATCTGTAAAATGAGTTGAAGAAGGAAATGGTAAGCCACTCAGTATCTTTGCCCAGAAAACCCCAGA
The DNA here is from genome assembly GCA_023548195.1 of Bettongia penicillata ogilbyi. Lineage (NCBI taxonomy): Eukaryota > Metazoa > Chordata > Mammalia > Diprotodontia > Potoroidae > Bettongia > Bettongia penicillata. Next base: position 2,800,476 of record JAJHZJ010000195.1, on the reverse strand, counting down.
TGTGGTCACAAAGAATCAGATATGACTGAATGTAAGGGAATTGCTAACCCTCAGCCTCTTGGACGGCATTCACTGGTCACGACTCAGGTAAACTGAGGGGAGACTGGTAAGGCATGAACAAGATGGCGCTGGGAGGAAGGGTTCCGCCCCTGTTTTGCTCAAGGCTATTTTCCCAGGCTTTCCAGAGAACAAAGAAGCCCAAAATGTTTTTCTTTCTTGTGGCTATGTGTCCACCCTGGGCAGTCCTGGCTTAAGGTAAATTACTTCCATATAAGGGCAAACTACTAGCTGATAGGTTCACTTAGGGCACTGGTGTCAGAAAAGAGATAAAAGCACCACTCACTGCTTGAATAAACCGAGTTCTTACTATCTTGTCTCCCGCCTCAGTCATTGCTTACAGCTAAACTCCCCCAGGGCCTACAGGCCTTTGCTGGTCAGATAAGCCTGTGGGCCTAAGAGATCGGGCTCAGACTCCCAGATCCCTAACAACTGAACACAATAGGATTTAGAGAAGGTAAGGAGTTTAGAAATCTCCATTCCATTTCCTTCATTTTGCAAAGGGGGAAACGTATTGCAGCCTAACTGAACTCCTCTTTGCCACCTCCCATATACCCTTTATTCCCACTATTTGTAATGGTGTTCCTCCCATACCTTCATCTATTCTCTTTATTTCATGGAATGAGGACAAGGCACAACTGTGCTTGTGGTGACTGCATTTAAAACCTGTCTGCCTCAGTTTCCTAAACTGTAAAATGTGGATAATAATAAAACTTACCTCACAGGGTTGTCATGAGGATAGAATGAGATGATATTTGTAAAGCACCTAGTACAGTTCCTAGTATATAGTAGGCACTTAAAGAGGTCCGTTTCCCTCCCTTCTCTTCCCTTCACTCCCCTCAAACAAAAAGTTTTGGGGATATGGCTTTATTCCAGATGAAAACATAGCTGAACAGCTTCTCATGGTCAGAAAGTATCACCATGAAAAAGTAGAAACATATCTGATGTAATCCCTTACAAAAAGGATTAACCTTCTGTAGCAGTTCATGTTGCTATAACCTTTAGATAACAGAACATCTCTGTTCCATTCCAACATAGCACAGGGATCAAGAGACTTGTAACCCAGCTCTACCATACTATCCCTATAACCTTGGGTGATGCACTTAACCTCTGGATCTGTATCCTAATCTGTAAAATGAAGGGTTTGGACCAGATGACCTTTGGGGCTCCTTCTGACTCTAACATTCTACAATTTTGTGATTCTCCCTGCAGTAAGTTATGAATGGCCCTCTAGTGGCTTTCTCAGAGATTTTCTGAACTTTTAGAGTTCAGGGACAGGGTGGGACTTCTTCTTTGTGGTTAAATTATAAGAGGATAAGAAATGTGCCCCCCACCCACAGAAAGAGAAGGGGGTGAGGGAGCTTTCATGCATAAAGCCCCAAATTTCACACTTTAAGACTACTAGTAAATGGTATATGTATCTCCTACATTTTATGCCAACACTAAATTAATCAGTGGGATTAGTCCAAATAGTAAACATATAAACCAGTTCTTGCTTATTTTTTTTCCCATTTTCCATCTTTCTCTTCTAATTTTTAAGGAGAGTAAACATCTTCCTCTTTGCCCTCCTCCCCCATCTTTTTTCCCTTTCCTCCTTTCCCCTCCTCCTTGTCTTCCTTCTCCTACTCTTCCTTCTATTCTACCTGCTTTGGGAGATCACAAAGATAGCTCCTAATTAACATGTTTGTAATTTCCTACTGGAAAACTGGCGCCAGGGCCAAGTCTGCTGTCCCTGCAATCAGTCTCCTGAGACACACCCCTGGAAATCTTCTCCCTACATGATTCTGAGCAGGGCACAGACAGACATTGGCTGTGAACAGCAATGGTGCTAGCCACTCCGGGGCATGCCCACTTCATGGCAGTGTGCCACAGCGAAGCCTGGCTGCCACAACAGGGTAGCATAGGAACTAAGAAGTCCAGATGTATTTGCCCTTTTCAGCATACCTTGTGGAGTCTTGTCCAGTCTATTTTCAAATGCCTGCCAAATTTTCTTTGCTAGACAGTCTAATTTTTTTTATCCTTAATTTCATCTCATTGTTTTTAATTAGCCTCCCTTAGAGCAGAGGAAAGAATCTCCCCTTTCTTTCTACTTAGTCTCTGATTGATGGCTAGGACTTTCATCCACTTAAGCTGTTTTCCACCCAGCCCCTATTCCTTGCTTCCCCTCTCACCATTCATTCCCTCCTTCAATTGCTTAGTGAAACTGCTGTGGAGCCTCAAAAAATATTTCATCCCCCTGAGCAGCCAAGCCATTGGAATACTTTAACAGGGGAACCACTTCAAAAGCATCTGTTCCCACCCACTCCCTCCACTAGTGTGAGATGGCAGGAAGTGAGAATGTCTATGTTCTATGGGCCGGAGATTGGGGAAGGATAAATCACCATGCCAGGGATGAGACCATTTTATTGCATAAAATAGGCAGTTAAAGGTGACGATGGTTTAATCTGGAACAACAGGCCTTTTCCTCTGGCCTTCTGACCCCCAGTGGTAAGTTTGCTTTCACAGGACTTGTAGCAGTCTTCCCTCCAGTGTCAGTAAATATCATGAAGGCCAAGCTCATCTTCCTGTGTTAGAATAACCTGCACTGTGCAGAAAGAGAAAAGCTCTTCTCTTCTCCAAGCCAATGCCTTGATGCCTGCTCCACCCATACTGTATCCGATGTGCTGCTCCTTTACTTCCTGTCACACTTCATTTCCCATTCTATATTTCTCCCCTGGTGTGGGAGATAGCGACTGCACGCTAAGATGCAGACCTGTCTCCTGCAGTAACAGCGTCAGATCAGTCCTCTGAGCAGTGAAAGAAGGAGCCTTCTTTTCCTTTGTGTTGTGGAGGGCCTGTTCTGGAAAGGTATGTGTTGGAGAGAGCTGAAAGGGCTGAAATTCTCTCTTCAGGAGGATGAAACTGAGCACATCACCTCTGCAGCACCCTTTTCTTTCTTCTTCCATTAAACCTCACTGAGACACTGATGCCAACCTCTACACCTGGCCAGAGGTAAAACTAAAAAGCAAAGTATAGCCACCCCTATGTCTACCTGTTTCTGACCTGAGAGAAGGAGGGGTCAGGGAGAGGTTGGATGGTGAAGTGAACAGGGACCTGGACTTGGATGCAGCGTGCTATAGGTGATCTTACCTTAGACACTTATTTGTTATATGACCCTGGACAAGTCATTGAACCTGTCTTTGCCTCAGTTTCATCATCTGTAAAATAAAAAAGTTTTCTAAGGTCCTTTCCAACTCTAAATTGATGGTTCTTTAATCCTATGAAATAGATTGCATTGACCCTAGGGCAGGGGGCTCTTGAACCTTAGGGAATGTTACTGTGATCCCTTTTCCTAGAGACATGTTAGGAATACTGTAATGAAGAGTCAACAGGGCCTGGAAAACCCACCTCCTGAAGAATAGGACTGCAGAGGGAGGGGTCCCTCAGACCCTACTGATAATAACCTTCTAGGCAGTGCCTAGAACTGTCTTAGTGATGCTGGCAATGGCAGCAATCTTCCACGTGCCCATGGAAGGGAGACAGACATTAGCTATGCCCCTGAAGCAATATAACTACTGATACTTCAAACTCTCTCTGATCCAGTGCTGACACTCTAATTATTCAATGTTTCTGCCAAACTGGACCGCACCATATCTCCTTTTCCTTTCCTTTCTTAGTCTTTCGCATCTCAGAATCACCATATCATAGAATATCAGAGTTGGAAGAGATCTGAGATGCTATTTGGTTCAACCCAAGCCAAACAAGAATCCCCTCTACCATATCCAACAAGTTATTGTCCAGTCTTTGACTCCAAGGAGGAGGAATTAACCACTCAGGGAGGAAGAATAGGGAGGAAGAATAGGAAGGAAGGAGGGAAGGAAGGAAGGAAGGAAGGAAGGAAGGAAGGAAGGAAGGAAGGAAGGAAGGGAGGAAGGAAGGAAGGAAGGAAGGAAGGAAGGAAGGAAGGAAGAAAAGAAGGAAGGAAGGAAGAAAAGAAGGAAGGAAGGAAAGATGAAGGAAGGAAGGAAGGACGAAGGAAGGAAGGAAGGAAGGAAGGAAGGAAGGAAGGAAGGAAGGAAGGACGAAGGAAGGAAGGAAAAAGGAAGGAAGGAAGGAAGGAAGGAAGGAAGGAAGGAAGGAAGGAAGGAAGGAAGGACGAAGGAAGGAAGGAAGGAAAAAGGAAGGAAGGAAGGAAGGAAGGAAGGAAGGAAGGAAGGAAGGAAGGAAGGAAGGAAGGAAGGAAGGAAGGAAGAAAACATTTATTGAATACTTACAATGTGGAAGGCACTCTGCCAAGCACTTTACAAACATTATCTCATTTGATCCTGGAAGGTAGATGCTATTATTATCTCTATTTTACTACTGAGGAAATTGAGACAAATAAACGTCAAGTGACTTGTTCACAGTCCTGACTCTGCCCTCTACCCACTGAGCCACCTAGCTGAACTGAATCAAATTTCATCAAAGAACAGAACTGATGGAGAACTCCACCCCTTTCAGCTCAGGAAATGCAAAGAAAGGAGTATTGGAGGATCACACCTGAGTCTCTTCTAAGGTGAGCTCTTTCAGCGTGGCCAACCTGTGTTCTTAAAGCAGCGAATCAATCAGTCAGTCAACAAACCTTCATTAGTATGGGCCAGGCAGCATTTGAATACTGAATGCTTAACATAATTAAACTGTGGAATGTTACATCATCTAATCTACCAGTTCTTGACCATTTTTGTATTTTAGATGTTTTTGACACTTTGGTGAAGTCTATAAACCCCTTCTCAGAATAATGTTCTCTAACATACAAAATAAAATATGGAAACCAATTACAATGAAACACAAGTATCAAATTTGATAAGAGAAGGGAAACCATTCCAAGAATGGGGGACAACCAGAGAAAATGCCCCAGAGCTGAGAAAAGGGTGTCTTATTCCTGGAACAGACAAAGAGGCCAGTGTCACTGGATCAAAACGTACTTTTCAGGGAGGTGTCAGAAGAGCAGAAATGTAGGAGGTGGATAGATTATGAAGGGCTTTTGGATTTGATCCTGGAGGCAATAGGTAACTGATGGAGTTTATTGAATAGATGCCATGATTGGACCTGTGCTTTAGGAAAATCACTTTAGTGACTAAATGAAGAATGGATTTGGAAAGGAGAGACTTGAGACAGCATGATCCATCAACAGGTTATTGCAATAATTCAGTTGTGAGGTGATGAGGATCTGCACTAGAGTGGTTGGAGTATCAGAGAAAAGAAAGAGACATAGTCATAGGATGTTGAGAAAATGGTATTGACAGGCCTTGGCAACACATTGGTTGTGTGGGGGTGAGAGACTTTGAGAAATCCAGGATGTTCCCTAGATTGTAAGTCTAAAAGACTCAGGAGATAGTGTTGCTCTCTACAGAAATAGCAAAGGTATGAGGGAAGGGAGGATTTAGGGGAAAGAAAATGAGTTCCATTTTGGACATGTTGAGTGTAAGATGTCTACTGGACATCTAGTCTGAGATGACTGAAAGGCAGTTGAAGATGTAAGATTAGAGGTCAGGAGAGAGCTTGGGGTAGGAAAGGTAAATCTGAGAATCATCAATATATATACTGATATACCCACAAACACACTAACATTTTAATATTTTGATTTACTCTTTTACCATGACCTCCATCCCACCTCAGCTACACCTTTGGTCACACCCTTGATCTCCCAGCACCAACTTTCATGTTAATAAACTCTTTTGTCATATAACATCCTCTGTCCTTGGATTTTTGCCTGGGGCATTGAGACTTGCAGGGAATGTTTTCATCTGCATTGGTAGAAGAAATTATTCATATAACTCCTGTCCTTGGATCCCTCACCCTCCTGACTATCCAGTGATTCCATGTGGCTCATTTCCAACTCTGAATAACCTCTACCATATGACTTCTCCATTCCTCCCAACATAGTGAAATGGACGGGACTGAGAATAATTTACAGGCAAAATCAATTAGGAATTTCGAGAGCATCATTTATTAGCCAGGCTGGTGGCTGCATCATGTAGAGACCCAGAGGAGACAGCCCCAAACTGAGGTGGGAATGTGCATTTTAAGCATTTTGGCACTACTTGGTACAGGCTTGTGGTTTCCACAACAAACAGAGTTCTGACAGAGCAAGAGAAGGGTTGTTGTTAGGCAAGAGCCCCCAAAACAGAAGGGGTTGTCAGGGTACTGCTAGGCAAAGGACCCCAACAGAAGAGGTGCCAGTAGAGGGATCCAATCAAAGACTGGTTGTCATTCAACAAAAAGTAGTTGTCAAGAAGGGGGGGTGCTCAGCAGAAGGTAGTTACCTGGCAATGGGGGTCTAACATTAGGGGAGCACAGGTTGTTACCATGCAAATGGACTAAACAAAAAATGGCTGTTAACAATTCATCAGATACTTCACAACCCAAAGGGGAATAACGTTTTGACAGGGGTCCAACAAAGACCTGTTACTAGGCAAGTTATCCAACCCTGCCCAGTAACCTAACAGATATCTCTCAACCTAGGGCCCAGGGAGGAATAATGTCCACTTCACTAGCAGAATGAATGTGGGATTTTGAGTCAGGTAGGACTAGATTCAAATTCTACCCTTGGCACTTAGCAACTCTATGATCAACAGGAAGTTACTTGACTCCTCAAAATCTCCTAATCTGTAAAATGTGATAATATCATCTAGAATGCCTAGTACTTGTTGACTGGAACCACTAAACATTTATGTTAAAAAACCTCAACTGGACATTCCTTGTGATAAAGAAATCCTTTTATACCCCCAAACAATTCACTATTCCACTCACTATATGATTGGTACAGCTGACCTAAGGGTTTCCAAAAAGTGAAGGATGAAAACTGAAGCCAGAACAGGGGTGATAGGTGAGAGAAGAGGAAAGGACTGAGAGACTTCCAGGCACAGAACAACATCGCAGGAATGGGAATCTAAGAAAGCTATAAGGACAAGTGATTATTATCACAACATACTATGTCCAAAATAGATAGCCAGGTAATGAAGCAGATAGAGTGCCAGACTCATCTTTTTTGATTTCAAATCTGGTCTCAGACACTTACTAGCTGTGTGACCCTTGACAAATCACTTAATCCTGTTTGCCTCACCTCATCTGTAAAATGAGTTAAAGAAGGAAATGACAAACCAGTCAGTATCTTTGCCCCCAAAAACAAAACAAAACAAAACAAAGGGGTCCCAAAGAATTAGACACAACTGAAATGACTGAATGTAAAAAGGAAAGGACATCATCATAGGATTGTAAAGCTGGAAAAGACCACATAGGCCATCAAATTCAACCCTCCTTTACCCCTACCCCCACCACCTCACTTCAGAGATGATGACTTGCCCAAGGTCACACAGGTAGTAACCATCAGAGGTAGAATGTGAAGCCAGATCCTCTTTCTCCAAAGCCATGTCTGAAGACTTATCACTCCAAAATACACAGGCAGCAATGGAGACCATAAGTCATCAGAATCTCCTGATTCTAGATGACAAAGAAAAGATAGGCTTCTAAATGGATATCCACACACAGCCTCAGAAGGCCTTTCCTTCAATGTCAATGGCTGATCCAGCCTGAAATGGGCTGGAGAGCAGCTGGGAAGCCCATGGAAATTCTTATTAGAGAGGGAGCTAATCTGATCAGAGGCTTCACTTAACTGGGGCTGACTGAATTTCCTCAGGGTTCTTGCCTTTCCCCAAGGAGGTGGGGGTGGGCCAGGAGGCAGTCTTGAAATATAAGCACTTCCACTGAGGCATTCATAAATTTGCAATTCAATTCAATAAGGAAAGGCTAGCCAGGCAGCTGGAAGGAGGATGAAAGGGAAAGGGTCAGTAGAAGACACTGGGAGAGGGGGTTGGGGGGAGGACAGTAACCATGAAATGTTATTCTTTGACACATCCCTTGAGAGACAGGAACGATCGCAGTTCCAATTTGATTACCAGGAGGAGCTGGAGCAGTACTAATTCCACGTTCTCCTGCGCTCACCAAACACCTCTCTGTGCCTTCTGCCATTTAAGAAATAAACTAATTCAATCAAAGAGAGAAGACTGGCCTACCAGACAGAAGCACTGCTATGATGAATACATATTCATGAGCAGTATTTTTATTTTAAATATCTATTTTAGTGGCAAAGTGTAAAAATGGATATTGAAGTTATAGCCTGGTACCTCTGGTTTTTTCTGAGAATATCAATCAAGCAACAGGCATTTATTAAGCACTTACCCTGGACCAGGCAGTGTACCAGGTGTTAGATACTGGGCATATGAAGACAAAAATATGTCTGAAAAGCAGTTATAAAAAATATGACTCAGAGTGTATGGGAAAAAACAATATGCGAGCTGTACCTGAGGTTTAATAGTGTAGAGAACTCCCAGAGGAGAAAGACCTCTCCACCAAAGCAGATGCATACTTTCTCTGCTATTTATAGTCATAGGCAGTTGCTCAGGAGCATCCAGGCAATAGGTGTCTAGAACCCAGAAGATGGATTGGAATCTAAGTTTTCCTGGTTCCAGGGCTGGTCCTCTATCCTCTAGGCCACAATGTACAGGCATATTTATGATTATCCGAAGCATTTTTTGGACTAGGTGTGTGTTTCCATTGTTATAGGAAAATCTAAGGTCAACACCTACTTATCAATTAGTCTTACAGATTCCCCTGGATTACTGACAGACAAAATGGCTTTCTCAGACCATGTAGACAGTATGGAATCATGGCATGAACTGAACCCAGGCTTCCGTTATTGGAAGCCAAATTCCTTTCCACTATGCCTCACTACGCTGAACTCGACTCTGGAGAAGAGAGCAAGGCCAACGACTTTGCACAGCTCTGCCTCCCTTAAATCCACTTCACTCGCAAGGCACATATCACCTTCATGATGTCACTGGTCCTCTTGGAGGATGAAAGATGAAACCACACAAAAAACTACTGCCTTTCATGCATTCAAAGTATGTACAAAGTAAATACAAGATAACTTCAGGCTGGAGGGGTATCAGTAAAGGCCTCACATGAGGAAGGGAGCCAGGGATTCCCAGATGTGGCAATGAGGAGGAAGTAGATTTCAGGAATGAGGTGAGAGCCAGTACAAAAGCAGGAGAAAAGGAAATGGGATGTTAATCGTGAGGGCTAACCAGAATATCAGGTTGGCTGGACCAGAGAGCCCCTGAAGGGGAATATAGGGGAATAAGTCTCGCCATCATTAATAAGTCTGAAAAGGAATGCTGTGAAGACTGTGAAGGTCTTTAGATGCCAAACAAAAGTTCTGTTTGATTTTAGATCAGACTTTCTTAACCTATGGTTCATAAACTTATATATTTTTTTCAAATATTTAGACATCTGAATTTTAGCAAAAAGGATTTTCTTTTATAACATTTCATTTTATATTTTATGCCTTTGAAACATTATTACTATTGCTATTATAAACATTATTTATAACATTATCCTAAGAAAGGACTATGCATAGGCTTCTCCAGACTGCCAAAGGGGCCCATGATGAAAAATAACTGAGAAGCCCTAGAGGAGAGGTAATCAGGAATGTACTGAAGAAGGGCAGCATACCCAGAAGGCTCTGGCAACTATGTGAAGGACTGATGGAGAGCAGAGATTTTAGTCAGAGAAACCAATTATGAGATGATTGCAACAGTCCATGCAAGGGACAACCAGGGCCTGAACTAGGGCAGTGGCTGAGTGGAGAGAAGGACTTAACCTTTTTTTTTCTGAATTAGAATCAATAAGACCCATCAAATGACCAATGATTAGAGATGTTTTTTATATGTATTAGAAGTCTGAGAATAAGGCTGAGAGGGCATGCCTTTCTCTATGACCTATAAATCCTAAGATGCCAGTAAACTCTCAAACCTGTGTTTTATAGACACATTCTTCATTTTGGTTTTGGTGCTTTCACTAAAAGTCTCCTTTCAATGCTTTATCATGTCACTTCTGGGAGGAACTTGTATTCTGGAAGGCCATCCTAAAGGAGAGAGGACTGATAAATCCTACCAAGCTTATCCTGATGAACTGCATATCCATCATCTGAGGACTGCTTTAATTGGGTGTGGAGAGGCCCATTCCCATACGGACCTTGGGCTGCTAAGCTCTTAGCCTCAGAAACTCTTGAAAGCTATCTACGATTTGGGGAAGGGGAAGGTGTTATTAGTTATTTGTTACATTATTTAGTCTTGGAATGTTCTGCAAACACAAATAATATTTACTACTAGAAGTAATGGCATACCTCTGAGAAATTCAAAGAACAATATCTAATTCTTACAGGGCACAAAATTAAGAGTTCTTGGCATCAGGCTAAAGAGACAAGTGAGTGTTGATATCAAATAGAAGAGAGAAATATGTTATAGAAATAAGTGTTCTCAGTATTACAAAGAGAAGGATGCGAAGATAATTGCAGATGGAGAAAAAGGATTGAAGGAAATTGGGGTGTTTACTCTAGAAAAGATAAAGGTAGGGTATGAACCTTGTTTTCAAATATTTGAAGGGTTACCAAATTGAAGAAGGGTTAGCCTTATGTTGGGAGTTTCTGGGCAGAGCCAATTCTAACATGGAATTCATTGGGTGGGGATAGGGGTAGCCTCCTTCAAATGACCCCCCACATCTTTAAAATTGGCAAGACTGAGCCATTTGCCCTCTTTCAGTTTCTTCTAATTATTCTATTTTGGGGGACTTCTATCTGTTGTACCCAGTCTGGGCACCATGAACTAAACTAGTGAAAGGAGAGGGATTTGTCTTTCCCTAGCAATAGCTCTGTTGGATGGGTTTTTGTTTCTGCTCTGTGCTGTTTGTCCAGAGTTTCAGTTTCTGGAGATGATCCATGCCAGGCTGGCATGGAAACCCTGAGAAGTAAAGCCATTTTTCCAAGGTTGTACAGGTAAAAAATTGCATGATCAAAATTTGAAGGTCTTGGACTTTCTTATCAACTAAGAGAAACAAAAGAATTCTACAGAATACAAATCCAATAAGTTCAAGAGCACAAAAATGTTATCCTACCATATTCCTCATTCAGCTATAAATGACCAGCACCATTTCCAAGGGATGAGGAGTCCCTATTTCCATTTAACTAACCATTTGGCCTGGCTATGTCACATGGCTAGCTGCCATGCTGCCTCTGAAAAAGAAACTGGAAAACATCAGCAAGAAGCAGATAAAGAACTGACCTGTAAGTGCTGTCTGTTTTCCTAACTCAGATTTTTTTTTAACAGTATTTCTTGGCAGAATCTGAGTGCTCATCCTATCTCTATCCATGTACTTGATAGGATTACCTGAATGCAATTGACAACCTGAGCTCATAATCTGTCTCCTCCCAGAAATGACTGCTAAGGGAAAAGGAAGAATGTCGATATTGTGAAACAGGGCTGGATTTCAGTGTAGTTTAGCATGAGAAACAAGTGAAAGTTTCCTTAAAAAGGGTATTTTATCCACACTCGCATTTGACTGGGAATTAACTGAATATAACCTGATTATCTAGGTTTTTTATTAATGTATTTTAGTCAACATACATTTCCATAAGATTCTGAGTTCCAAATTTTCTCCCCTTGTGTCCCCACCTCCCATCTCAAGAGGGCTTGCATTCTGATTACCCCTTCCCCCAATTGACCTCCCCTCTATTACCTTACTCCATCCCTCTCCCCCTAATTTTCTTGTAGGGCAAGATAGAATTCTCTACCCCATTGCCTGAATGTGTTATTTCCCAGTTGAATGTAAAAACAATTTTTAACATTGGTTTTTAAAACTCTGGGTTCCAAATTTTCTTCCTTCTTCCCTCCCCACTCACCCTCATTGAGAAGGCAAGCAATTCAATATAGGTTATACTTGTGCAAAACATTTCCACAAATCATGTTGCAAAAGACTACCTATATTCTCCTCCATCCTATCCTACTCCCCATTTATTCTGTTCTCTCCTTTGACCCTGTTTCTTTTCAAAAGTGCTTCCAATTACCCCCTCCCCTAATCTGTCCTCCCTTCTGTCATATGTCTGCTCTTATCCCCTTCCCTCTACTTTCCTGTAGGGTAAGATACCCAATTGAGTGTGTATGTTATTCCTTCCTTAAGCCAAATTCAATGAGAGTAAGGTTCACTCATTCCCTCTCATCTCCCCACTCTTCCACTCCATTGTAAAAACTTTTTCTTGCTTTTTTTTATTTGAGATAATTTACCCCATTATATCTCTCCCTTTCTCCTTCTCCCAATATTTTCCTATCTCACCCCTTAATTTAATTTTTTAAGTGTCATCCCTTCATATTCAACTCACCCTGTACCCTCTGTCTCTATATATATGTACATGTGTGTATATATACACACACATATATATACACATGTATATACACACACATACAAACATATATATATATATTCTCCCACATACCCTAATACTGAGAAAGGTCTCATGAATTACAAATTACAAATATCATCTTCCCATGTAGGAATATAAACATTTCAACTCTAATAAGTCCCTTATGATTTCTCTTTCGTGTTTGCCTTTTCATGCTTCTCTTGAGTCTTGTATTTCAAAGTCGAATTTTCTATTCAGCTCTTGTCTTTTCATCAAGAATGCTTGAAAGTGCTCTATTTCGTTGAAATTCCATTGTTTTCCCCTGAAGTATTATACTCAATTTTGCTGGGTAGGTGAGTCTTGGTTTTAATCCTAGCTCCTTTGACCTCTGGAATATAATATTCCAAGGTCTCTGATCCCTTAATGTAGAAGTTGCTAGATCTTATGTTATCCTGATTGTGTTTCCACAATAATCAAATTGTTTCTTTCTTGCAGCTTGCAATATTTTCTCCTTGATCTGGCAACTTTGGAATTTGCTATTATTCCTAGGAATTTTCCTTTTTGGATTTCTTTCAGGAGGCAATCAGTAGAGCCTTTCAATTTCTATTTTACCCTCTTTTTCTAGAATATCAGGGCAGTTTTCCTTGATAATTTCTTGAAAGATAATGTAGACTCTTTTCTGATTATGGCTCTCAGGTAATCCACTAAGTTTTAAACTATCTCTCCTGGATCTATTTTCTAGGTCAGTGACTTTTTCAATGAGATATTTCATACTATGTTCTATTTTTTCATTCTTTTGGTTTTACTTTCTTGATTTCTGATAGTCATTAGCTTCCTTTTGCCATTCTAATTTTTTAAGGAATTATTTTTTTCACTGAACTTTTGGACCTCCTTTTCCATTTGTCCAGTTCTGCTTTTTAATGTATTCTTCTCCTCATTGGCTTTTTGGACCACTTTTACCATTTGGGTTAGTCTATTTTTAAGATGTTATTTTCCTCAGTATTTTTTTCGATCTGCTTTAGCAAGCTGTTGACTTGTTGTTCATGATTTTTTTGCATCACTCTCATTTCTCTTCCCAATTTTTCCTCTACTTCTCTTACTTGTTTTTCAAAATCCTTTTTGAGCTCTTCCATGGTCTGTGGCCAATTCATATTCTTCTTGGGGCTTTTGAAGTGGGAGCTTTGACTTTGTTTCTTCTTCTGATTGTATGTTTTAATTTTATTTGTCACTAAAGTAAGATTCTATAGTCTGAGTTGTTTTACTGTCTGCTCATTTTCCCAGCCAAATACTTAACTTTCTAACTCTTTGTCAAGGTAAGACTCTGCTTCTAGTGAGAGAGGGGCAGTGTACTGTCCCAAACTTCAGGGGTTTTGTGCAGCTGTTTTCAGAGCTACTTCTAGGGGCCTGTAAATTTTCAGTTCTTCCAAGGTGGCAGAGTCAAAAGAGGAGTATTTCCTTCTTTCCTGGACTGTGCTCTGGTCTGTGAGTGACCACAAGCACTCTTTTTTGCCTTGGAACAGTTAGGAGGATTCTTTCTCTACTATACTACAAGATCTCTCTGGCCCTGTCTATGCTGCTGCAGCCCATGTTGGACTATGCTCTGTCCCCAGTATGGCATGATAGACACTTTCTGTTGACCTTCCAGGCTGTCTTCAACTGGAGACTTGTTTCACTCTGTCAATTTGTGGATTCTGCAGCTCCAGAATTTGTTTAGAGGTCTTTGGAGAAGTTTCGAGGAGTGCTCAAATCCCTATATTTACTCTGCCATTTTGACTCTGGTCCCTGATTATTTAGTTTTTAAACCCCAAACTGTCATATTTTCTATACAAGGGCAAGGACCAAGGGGTCATAGATGTAGAGGTGGAGAGGACCTCAGAGGACTTCTAGTCCATTCTTATAATTTTACAGATGAGAAAACTGAGGTCTAAATGGGTCATGACTTGCTCAAGGTCACACAGATTATAAATGGCAGAACCAATATTTGAACATAGACCCTTTGACTCCAAATTTGGTGTTCTTTCAACTGTATCATGCTGCCTCCAAAGAGAGTAATAACTAGAACAGTGGCTAGTTCCTTTTGTCTCCAATACCTGTGAATTTGGAGATATTGACTATGACTATTTGTAATGTTAATGAAAGTTGCTTGATTAGGGGAGACTTGTTATGTAAGAGTTAAAGATCATCCCTACCCATTAATAGGCCTCAGGTGGAGCCCATTAAGGGAAGTTTGATCAGGGGAGGCTTGTTTTGTAGTAAGGCCCACAGCTCTTGGCAATTTCTAATGAGGCACTGGGTCATGAGGGTCATGCCCTCTGGCTCTGGAAAGTGTGTGTGTGTGTGTGTGTGTATATATATATATATATATATATATATACACTCTGAAGTGAGTGTTTACTTTGGGGTTTACTCTTTGGAAGAGGATTCATGTGCTAGATGAGGCTCTGGGTAGCCATTAAGGAGCCCCCCAGCTTTGAAAACCCAGATGTTGCTGCTTCTCTCTCTGCTAACTATGTACACATGGTCAGACACTTGGATCTGTCTGTTGATCTGGGATGTATGTATTGCTTATGGTCAGACTGTTGGTATATGTGATTAAAGAAAATTGTTGATCTCTCAAAAGTCGTTTTCCTTTTAGAAAAGCATACATAAGAACCTGTGCTAGCAGGCCCTCCTGTGTATGCCAGGTGCTTGCTACTACATTACTGCAGCTAGACAGTGTGCAATGGATAGAGGGGAAGAGCTGAGTTCAAATCAAGCCTCATATATTTGTTGTTTTTGTTTAATTGTTTCCATTGTGTCCAACTATTTTTCAACCCATTTTGGGGTTTTCTTGGCAGGGATACTGGAGTGGTTTGCCTTTTCCTTCTCCAGCTCATTCTATAGATGAGGAAACTGAGACAGATAGGGTTAAGTGATTTGCCCGGGATCACACAGCTAGTATCTGAGGCTGGATTTGAACTCAGGTCTTCCTGACTTCCAGGCCCCTTGCTATATCCACTGTACTGCCTTGGACACTTACCAGTTATGTAACCCTGGGTAAGTCACTTAACTTCTGTTTCTTTCAGTTTCCTCATTTGTAAAATGAGGATCATAATGGCACCTACTCCCCCCACCCACCCAGGGTTTTTGGAAGGAAAAAAATAAGATGATAATTCTAATCTGTTTAGCAGAGTGCACTTGGCACATTGTAAGTAATATATAAATGTGGTTGGGCTTTTCATCATTATCATCATTATCATCATCAAATGAACCATGGTGGCAGAACATACATCGATTACCAATAGCAGGTTATAATGGCAAGAGTTGTCCAGGCCTCCTTCAACCATAGTGGTTTATCCCCTAGCCCAGTATTCAATGGCCCTTGTGATCCCTACTTATTCTCAACAAGCTTTCTTACATCCTTGAACTCTTTAGCCAACATGCCCTTATTCCCTAATATCTAGTAACTCAACAACAATGATAAAATGTTTAATAGCTGTTTGTCAAATGGATAAATAAGTAAGTGAAGAACAGTGGAGTTGGGTTAAAGAACTACAAACTGATATTTTTAAATTAAATTTTTTTTCTATTTTATTTTCATATAAGTCTATTTTTTTTCCATCTCTCTTAACCTCCCCACTATAAAATCAATCAGTAAGCCTTTATTTAGTGTCAACTGTGTGCCTGGCACTGTGCTAAGGATATTGTGTATACTCCTAAAAAGATGCAAAAGATAGTCCCTAACTTTAAGAAGCTCACAACTTGATGATATCAGTTAGCATTCATATTTATTTAGATTTTCAAAGTGCTTCACAAATATCTCATTTTATCTTCAACCACTTTTAACCATTTCACTTCAATCATTTTATCTTTAATAATTCTGAGAGGTAGGTGCTATCATTATCCCCATTTTGCAGATGAGCAGACCGAGGCATACAGAGTTTCAGTGACTTGCCCAGGGTCACATAGCTAGTCAAGTCTGGATTTCAATTCAAATCTTACTGACTCCTGGCCCAGAACTTTATCCATTGTTCCGCATAACTGAAAAAGAAAGCAAAACTCTTACAAACATTTATGATCAAACAAAACAAATTGGCCTCATCTAGACTTGACTGATACTTAATAGCTGTTTTACCCTGGGTGAGTCACTTCAGCTCTCTAAACTCCAGCTTCTTCTTTATAATGGTAGCAACATGCAGTTGAGGAAAAAAAGAAAATGCTTTTAAAAATGAAAGTAAGTAAAATAAAATGATAATAACACTGTTTGTACTTCCTGTCTCACAGGATTGCAGTAAGGACTTTTGTGAGTCATTACCATTAACTGCAACTTGTTTCATAGATTAAGAAATAATGCCTGAATCTTTCACATTGCCCATTGTGAAAACAACGATGACAAAATAATAGTAATAGAATTTGTCAAGTATATTGCTTTCCGATTACTAAGAAGCATTTAATTACACAGAACAAAATTTACCCTAGTGGTTCTCAAAAAAATTCCCACAGACATCTAAAATGTTTATACTGCTTCATATATTCAGAGCCCTTTTGTATGTGTTCTCATCAGATTGTCAAAACTGTCTGTGAGGTGGGCTGTGGTTGTTATCGTTCAATTGCTTCAGTCATATCTGACTCTTTGTGACCTATCTGGTGTTTTCTTGGCAAAGATGCTGGAATGGTTTGCCATTTTCTTATTGTCTATTTTACAGATGAGAAAACTGAGGAAAACAGGGTTAAGTGATTTGCCTAGGATCTCACAGTCATTAAGTGTCTGAGACTGGATTTGAATTATGAAGAAGAATCTTCCACTTCACCACCTTCAGGTGGTAATAACATATTATCCTAATTTGCACACAAGGAAAGTAAGTCTGAGAAAGGAGAAAAAACTTGCTCAAGGTCTCGACATTAAGTGAAGAAAACTAATTCTTAGTCAAGCACTTTCTCCACCATGCCAAGAAATTTGCTTCAAAGGTGAAATTTTACGATGTTTGCTCTCCAAAAGCAAGTTCAGGAACATTGTGGATCTCAGGATATATAAGAGCAGATACCATCCTCCATATACAGTCTGTAATTTCCCACTTCCATGATCTCTCATGAACTATTCCCTATGCTTAGATCTTCCTTCTGCCTGCTTTGTTGGCTGAATTCTTAACCATCCTTTAATGACACCTCAAATATCAGCTCCTCTACCAAGCCTTCCTTGGTCTCTTCAGTTGGTAATGACCAACTGAATCCCACAAAGCACTTTGTTTTCTTCTTCTTAGCATGGCATCTTGTATTAGAGTTATCGTGAGTTCACAGATTGCTACTGGATAGCAAACTTCATGAAGTCGGGGGAATGCATCAGATGTGACTCATGATGCTCCACACACAACAATCACTTAATAAATGAGTTGAATTGTTGAAATTAATTGTCTACTCAGGCCACCTGTTATGGGAATCAAAAACTCCAAGGACACCTGTCTTCTGCCCCTGCTGATTGGTTCAAGAATTCATTGTTCACATTAAATTACTACAACCACAGAAAACTCAAGAGAGCCCATTAACACAAAGTTTAAACGCATGAAACATGATGCAATGGACCAGGTGCCTTAGGTCATGGAGATGATGTAGCCAGCCACCAACATTTCAACTTCAATCACTCAACACATTTCAAAAGAGAGAGAATTGGGCTTGGGTTCCAGGCTTAACTCTAGCACCACATATTCTATGAACTAGGAAAAATCATTTAATCTCACTGAGATTTAGTTTTCTCATCTGTAAAATGGGAATAATAGTACTTGAAGAATACAAGGTAGAAGAAAGCTTTTCTAATTTGTGTTATACAGGTGTGAGCTCTTACTAGCAAGAATCTCTTAAATTATAAATCTAGAGAATGAAATAAAAAGATCTGCTGAAAGGGGAAAAATATCTGTATTGTGGCAATAAAACTCACCTTTATTTTTTTAACTGCTGGAATGCATCTCTCTTTCACTTTCAACAGCCTAGGTAGGATTTCTGTAACCTTTATAAGAACCCTGGACTCTTTTATAGGAGATTTACCACAAACATTTAATTCTCTTTAAGACCAATCCTGGAATAACAGACTTTGTGTGGGTTTTTTCCTGTTTTTTTTCCCCTCACATCAATGAGGTTTTGATACAACACTGAATTTGGAATCAGAGAACTTAGGTTCGTATTCTGGAATCACAGTTTTACTATTTACTCACTGTGTGACTAGGGGTAAATCACAAAACTTCTGCAGACCTCAGTTTTCTAATTGGAACCTGTGGGGTCCTCAGTTCACTTTGCATCCTTTATCTGATAGACTAACCCCTAGGCATGGAATGCTCTACTTTGAAAACTGTGTCTCTTAAATCCCCAGATAATCTTCCAGACTAAGTTCAAGTGCCACTTTCTGACAGAGGTCTTCCCCCTCCCCCCACCCACCCCCATCCCCACCCACCCCACCCCCCACCCCCCACCCCACCCCCCCCCCCGTCACCTACCACAACTCACTGTGGTTATCTTTCATTTGCAATATTTATTTACTTACCTACTGTCTCCTAAGTTACTTTGCTTACTGTCTCCCAAGTTAGAAAGTCAGCTCCTTATGGGCAAGGACTCTTTTTCTTTTGTCTTTAACCTCTGGTTTAGTGTGTGGCACATAGAAAACAATAAATGATTGAAGATGAATCTTGTAAATTACAGGAGTAGACTCAATGATCTTTAAGGTGCCTTCTAGCTTTAAAACTATGAAACTATAAAGACTTTTGTTGTTCGGTCATTTGAGTCTCGTGTTCAACTATTTATGATCCCATTTGGGGTTTTCTTGGCAGAGAAATACTGGAGTGGTTTGACATTTCCTTTTCGAGCTCATTTTGCAGATGGGGAAACCAAGGAAAACAGGGTTAAGTGACTTGCCCAGGGTCACATAGCTACTAGGTGACAGAGGTCAGATTTGAAATCACCTAGCTGCCCCCTATAAGGACAACTAGTCTATAAATTCTTCAGTCTGGTCCAACTCTTTGTCATCCCATATGAAGTTTTCTTGGCAAAGACATTAGGTCAGTTTGCATTTCTTTCTCCAGTGGATTAAGGCAAACAGATAGCTTAAGTGATTTGCCCAGGTTCACACAGCTTTTAAGTGTCTGAGGCTGCATCTGAACTCAGGGCTTCCCGACTCCAGGCCCACTGAGCCAACAGATATTCACCTCAGGGTCTATAAATTATGAATCTCTAGTTTGAATTCAGACTCTGACACTCAATGATACTCTAACCACTTTTCTGGTTCTCAGGTTCTTTGTGTGTAAAATGGGGGATGGGGGGAGAGGAAGAGGAGAGAGAGATTAGATAAAATTTCTAAAGTTTCTTCCAGCTCTAAGAGACGGTAATTCAAAGATAGACTCTCAAAGGAGTTCATCCATGTCTCCAATGGATTAATGACTTCCAGCTGTTAATCTAGCTGCCAGTATTTCAGACAGGGAAGCACAGAGGGGAGGCTTTAACCAGTTGTCACTTCGGTCCTTGATTGCGCACAGAGAAACATGTATGTATTAGGGGAGTGACAGGAATTCCATGAACAGCTCATACCACTCCTGTTAAATGACTAATTGAGGCCAGCACTAAAGTAGATTCATTAAATGAGCTCTTGGAATATAATGAAACACACCAGAAGTTGGAGAAACGAAGACAGTGGAAAAGAAAATTGCTAAATAGGAAGAGAAAAGGATGAGGAAGAAATGAGATGGTTGTTTTTTTTTCTTTTTGATTGCTAGCTCTTGTGTACTCGTGTACTCAAAATCCCCCTAAAATAACAATTAATTAGCAGGGTTACAAGGTCATTATAATAAACACAGGAAGAAGATGACAATGATAAAATATGTTGGTCTTCACTGCCCAAACTAGAATTGCCAAGGAAGGAGTTGATCTAACATTTTGGGGAAGAAATTTAAACCTTCTATTCAAATCTCAGCTTCTGAATTTCCCAACAGCTTTAAAGGTCTCATCATGATATTGCAGGATAATTGAGGGGTTTCAAGTTAAGTGAATGTGATTTGCTCCTAGCCATTTGTCTATGGTGTTTTCCCGTAATGGATCAGCAGCTTTTACCAGTCAGTTCAGAAGCACTGATGACAATAATAGTATCTGCATTTGTACAGTGTTTTATGCTTTTCCAAGTACTTTTTCAAGTGATATTTGGAAGATATTAAATTTATTATCTCCTTTGATCCTCAGAACAACATAGTGAGATAGGTAGGTCAGTTACAATTGTCTGCACTTTACAGATTCAATTGAATTTAACTGGTCCTTCTGAGGGATCATTTGTCAAAGGTTAACAGGATTAGTCATTTAGGTAGAGAGTTCAGTGTTCTTGACTTTGCATTTGCACAGGCATCTTTCCACTTGACTAGAAAAGCAATTGACGAGGTACCAGGAAGAAGCTATGACTTTTAAAAGTTCCTGGATATTCGTGGTGACTCAGAATTTTGCTTCTTTGGCTCCCCTATTCCCTTGGGGATAATTAACTTTATTTATTCTCTCTGCTTGTCTCCTTTTTATGTACACACACACACACACAGCTCTCCACATTGAAAACCTCAACTATCTCTTACCTTTGGACTAACCAAATTCAATTATGGTTTCTGCCTTTTGTGTTTCTTCAGTCTCTTTCCCTGCATAAATTGATGGTGACAGCAAAGATACCAATTCAATTACATGCCATCTTCCTGGTACCCAGTAATGATGTTGAACAGGTCAATGGGGACAGGTTGAAAAGTCTGACCCTGAATTACAGGGGAAGGGCAAGGCGTAAGAGGCTAAATTAGAATGCGTTTTGACTTGGAAAAATTTGAGTCAAAGCTTTCTCATTTAAAAGGAGGAGAAATGATGGGAAGAGAATGAGGAAAAATTAACTGGCTACACAACAACAGAGAACTCCTTATTACAGTCTTATTGTTAAGATAAGAGGGCTTTTCTTGAGGGGGTGTTATAAATGACCTTCCTTCAAATAACTGATTACATTATAAAAGTAGCACCCGTCTCACTTTGCCTGTCCTTCCCCTGTCCTACTGCACAATTTGAGATTTTCCTGAGGGAAACAAGAAATGAGGGGAGAGATGCAGCTGTGGCAGAGAGGTAAGGTATTCAAGGTTGGAGGGACCTGAAGACAACGAATAATGGCCCTACTTTTTTGCCCAGATAATTGACTCTTCGGTAATTATAGAGAAGACAGCACTTAGCACTTCCAACTTTTGAATAACACAAAACTTCCAGTATGTGTGTCATTCCCCAGCAAATGGCTTATAAATGCTACTTGGTGGTTAAATGGTAATGGACATTCCTAGGAGATAAATTCTTCAATATATTCTTATAATAGCTATTAGAGTGGTATTATTTTTATTACTGATACTATTAATAATGCAGCCACTAATAAATGATGTAGCAAAAGTTACCAAGCTAACCACTTGCCATGTAAGAATGAAACCTATTTGTTCAAGCTGTTCTTGTATTTATCAGCACTGATTCTAGACACCATTATTTAAATAATTTAATTTAAATAAGTGTAGACTTCCTGGGGACCTGTTTATGAAATACTAAACAAATGACCGCAGCAATTTAAAAGCAAACAAGTTATCAAACAAATATGCTATCATTTGGCTTAGAGAGACAAAATGGTTATTATAGCACCTGGGAACTCACCCAGATCCATGTGGACTCACCAATAAGTCTATTCCTAGATCAAATCACGAGCCCCTACTGGTATGTTTACCTCTACTAGTCAGTCAGAGAACATAATAGTTCAAGGAAAGGACATTTCATGGAATAGTGTGTCAAGAAAATTAACAATAAATATTTCTCTCAGAAATCTTTAGCTATTATCCTTACCTTTTCCTCATGGAAAAAAAGAGCCCTTTCAATTTAAAGGCCATAGCATTTGCGATTATTGTTGTAGCTGTCATTTTCCCTGATCTGCCTCCATTAGAAAGTATAGGTTCTAAACATACCCAACCATTAAACGAGGGGGAACAAAGTATTCATAGTGAAGAAGGGAAAAAATCTAACTTCTTTTCCTCAAGGGGAGATCTATTTGTTTCTTTCAAAGACTTGGCTAGAAAAAGTTTCCGTTGCCAGAAGGATATCCTTTTCCCCTCATATAACACTTTTTAGAACACATAGCAATGCCACAGTCAGCTATCTGGAGTTTTGAGTCTAATCTTATTTTTTAAACTATATTTCCTGAATGTCAAAGCTGTGTTCTGTTGGAGATCTCCCTCTACCTTAGGGTAGACATTCCTATATGGTTCTTTGTTTCCTAATTCAGGAAACTAAGTATTGACTGTGACACAGGGCCTTTGGCTTTACCCTACAGATCAATATCTATACCTCTCTGCCTTCCCACCATACAACTGGAGTTCCCTTTGTTCTTACAATACTTGCCTTTGGTGCAAAATCCCTTCATTATGGTTCTTGTCCCAACTATGCCCAGTTTTATTTTAGCTCCATGAAGATATTCTTGGAACTGTTCTATTCAAGGATCTTATCAATGAATTAGATGGAGGTTGTTGGAGGATAGAATAAAAAAAAATGACATTTCAACAGGCAAGAATAATGAGCCAAAGTATGTGTGTGTATGTGTATGTATGTGTGTGTAACTTAATAGAAATAAATATAAAAAAATTTTCACAAACAAAATGGGGAAAATGAGGAAGCAGAGCTAAGGTCATAGGATCTAAGGGCAGATACCCTTCATCACCTTACAATTAATCAATCGATCAGCACAGGCATTTACTATGTTAAGCACTGAGAAGAAAGAAAGAAAAGAGAGAGAGAGAGAGAGAGAGAGAGAGAGAGAGAGAGAGAGAGAGAGAGAGAGAAAGAAAGAAAGAAAGAAAGAAAGAAAGAAAGAAAGAAAGAAAGAAAGAAAGAAAGAAAGAAAGAAAGAAAGAAAGAAAGAAAGAAAGAGGAAGAAAGAAACTTGAGACAAAGGATTCAATTAGGAGATAATTGTTATAATCTAGGCAAAAATGATTAGGGCCAAAACTAGCTTTGTTAATGGAGAGAGGGATCAGATAGGAGAGATATTATAGAATATTTGCCAACAAAGGGAGTGGTAACGAGGATGAATAAGAGTGAAGAGTCCAGGATAACCCTAAAACTGCAAACCTGGGAAGCTGGAAGGATTACAGTGCCTTTGATAGAAACAGAACTTCTGACTGGCTTCTTTAAATTTAGGTCAAGCATTACTTCTTTCAAGAGGCCCTTCCAGGCCACTATTGTTTCTAGCAACTTCTCCTCTAAAGCTACCTTCCTCCTACTCTGTATAAAGTGAGGAGAGAAATTTCCAGAAGAAAGGAATGATATTGAAATAACAACAGGTTTCTATCAAGCATTGCTTCTTTCAGGAGACCATTCCAGTCCACTAAGAGCTTCTAGAAACTTCTCCTCTAAGGCTACCTTCCTCCTACTTGGTAATACAATGAATTAAGGTTAAAATAAAGCAGAAAATCTCCCACAATGAGTAAGAATATTGAAATGATTAGAAGAAGATCTTGGGAGCTCTTTAAATTGAAGCTCTTTTAAAAAAATTTAAAAGACAACCAAAAGAATCAATTATTTAGAACAAATGTGAAAATATTAATAATGCAGAGAACATTGAAAAATACAGCGAGATAGAACATAACAATACAAAACTATCTAGCAATGATTAGTATATATGGAACAAAAAAAATCTCAAAGTAAAATCGAGACTGCAAAGTTGCAAGAACATTGGAGTTCTTTACAAAACAAAGTAACTGACCTTACAGTTAGAACTCAGTGAGACCACCAAGATTACTGATCTCACAGAAAAACATGATAAAATTAAAAACCTAAATGTTTTAGGAAATCATATAAGAAAACTAAGTACTGAGACAGAATACACTACTCATATGATGTCATTAGAAAGCAGTCACACTGTAATGTTATTGTGCTATAAGAAAAAAGGAACAGAGAGACTTCAGAAAAACCTGGGAAGACTTATGTGAACTGAAGTACAGTGTGCAGAACCAGAACATTGTACACAATAAACTTAATATTAATGTTATTAATATAATAACAAGTTTATATTAAACAGCTTCTACATGCTAGATGTTGTGCTATATCCTAGAATGAGGGAAAAAAGCAAATGCAGGTGGTTTCAATGTGTCTCTTTCATAACCTAAGAAATCTAACAGAAATAGAACTGAAGATTATGAATCTTAGCCTAAAGTGGGAGAAACTAGATGTAACAGACCTAAGCAAATAGGATGAGAATTTTTTTTAAAAAATAGCTTCATTTTTAGAGATTAACAGTATCTTTTGAAAAACTGAGAGTGTTAGTGCATAAATAATCTATAAAGAAATCCAGAAAGGTAGAAATATTACAATTTTCTGTATCATTACGCAATGAAGATTATAAACTGAAAATTCCATCAAAATGTGAGATAAGTATAGACTAAATAAAAATATCCTAAATAATGAGAGGGTCAAGAACAAATCACAAAATCAGAACACCATTTCAGAAAAACCCTACCCATGCTTGACTTCACTGCTTCCTGTCAAGCCATCTTCTCCACATCCTTCACTAGAACTGCCTGGGAGAGCACACCAGAGACCACGCCCTAGAACTTCTGCACTGAGGATTCATTCTCCTAATTGGTGAAAACCATTTGAGGAAAGCTCCAGCCATGATTTACTTCATTACCTCCTCTCCTTCTACTTCTTCCTTCCCCCAATGCCAGCCCCAGTTCTAGAGTCATGAACTATGATCAGATTAAATCTGCTACTGTTTCTGCATAACCTATGGAAATCTATTTTCCTGTGACCCCACTCGCCATCCTTCCAACTTTCTGAACCAAAGCACTCCCTTCAGTCTCTCAATACATTGTGCACCCTTTCCCCCTCCATTAGAATACAAACTTTCTGAGATCAGAAACAGTCTCTACTTTTGTCTGTTTCTCCACAGCTTAACTATGTTTGGTACAGAGAATGTGCATTTATTAAATACTTTTTCACTCATTTATTCATGTACTAATTAGAAAAGAGAATGATCCCAGTGAGACACGCCAAAATTTATACAAAAAAATGCAAAGTGGTCTTTCAAATAAAATCATTTCTCTGAATACATATTTTCAAAAGTGAAAAATAGAGCACTAATGAGACTATGACATTTTCAAAACTAGCAAACCAGCTAACTGTCAATTCCAAAACAAAAAGGTGGGTTTCTTAAACCAAAGGAGAGGAGTAATCTGTTTAAGTGGGACAAATGAAACCGAAAAAACTGTTTTTTTTAAGCTAACAAAAGAAATAAGCAATTAGGCAATTTAATTCAAAATGAGAGAGGAAAAACTATATTGTCCAGATAAAAAAGGGAAAAAAGTTACAAAAAATAGAGAGGAAATAATGAATAACATCAGAAGCTACTAACACTCAGTCGTATGCCCTGGAACACCTGGAAATTTATATGAAGCTGGTGATATAAACAAAAATATCCAAATTAACAAAATTGGAAATAGATATCCTAAACACTCTGATTGTAAATAGAAACTGAACAAGCCATAAATGCTCTCTCAATGGAAAAAAATCATAATCTAGATGGATTTATAGGTGAATTTATAACAGTTGACATTGATATAGTGCTTAGGGCTTGAAATGCACTTTATATCCTTAATCTTATTTGATGCTTATAACAACCCTGTTTGATAAATACTACAGGTATTATCCTTATTTTCCAGATGAGAAACTAAGGCTCAAAAGGTAATTTATTCTTGATCACATAATTAGTAAGCATTGGAGGCAGGATTAAAACCCATGTATTCTGAAGCCAACAGTCCAATTTGCCACCACATCTGAACCCAATTTTTCTTTGCATGCAGAATTAAAAAGGAATCTGAAATAAAATTTATTTTGTTCAGCTGAATTCATAAAGCATGAATTGCAATCATGATTACAAATATGATAATAGTCATGAATAGATGTAGTCAACAGAGATAAACGTAAAAGCTACATTAAGCTTAAAAGGGTCACAATGAAATAATAAGAAAAATAATAATAGCTAGTATTTATACGGCAACTACTATGTGCCAGACACTGTGCTGAGCACTTTACAAATATTATCTTATGTGATAAACAAGATGGAAAACCAGGCATTTTTCCTGATCCCCTTGACCTTTTAAACTTTTCCAAAACACAAATTATGAGCAAAGGATAAAGAAACTTCAGCTGTCATCATGATTTAGAATACCTGGAATCCAAAAGAAGGTGGAGGAAAAAACACAAGCCAACAATACTATAAAATGATTTCTATACTAAATTCACGCATCATCCCTCTCCCACACCTCATGGGATCTCAATAAAACTCAACACTGCACCCAATCTCTCCTCCCTCTGTCCAATGCCATGGAGATCCTGGCTCCAGGCTACAGAAGTCTGCTCCAGCCAGGATTGATGTCTAGCATACCACTGTAGCATTCCAAACTACAGAAGATTACTAGGGCCACACAACCAGCACCCCAGTGGGCAGTGTTCCGTGCTACAAAAGATCTCTGCAGGAAAACAAGAAATAGAGAAAAAGGGGGCAGATTATGTATTTGGGTTTAAAATAGAGCTCAGCAGCACATCCCATCCAGCCCATCCTCCCAGAGCCTCAGACCTAAACAACAAAAACCAGCCCTCTAACACCAGTGTGATACTGCCTATTCATTCTGGACAAGAGACCCAAAGAACAGAAGGAATGGTATAGGACACCAAACAGTACACAGTGTATGTTGTGGCTGAGGAAAAGTACTCAGCACCCAACTTGGGGCCAGTTCTGTCCACTCTAAAGTCACTCTGGACAGAGATCTATGCTGGTATCTCAATATGAAAGAGGTTGGGAAGCTTTGAAATTCAGCTTAGAAGGAAACATCCATCTGAGGGGCCAAGTCAGAGACTCAAAAAGTAATAAGGAAAATAAGTGGAGCAGGGAAGACAAAAATGACCAAAGATCTCAAGAAGAAGGAAACTCAAAGAACTTGAACATAAGTAGATAAATTAACAGGGAAATAATTAACAGCAGAAAGAAATATGACCTTGAGACTTAGTAAACAAATCCAAGTATCTATTAAAAAATGCTACAAAATGAAGGAAAATGATCCAGCATTTGATGAGATAGACCCTATGGAATTTGAGCAGAATATGAAACCATCACACACTGTTACTGAGTGATTCAAAAGAGAAAGAGAATTAGGAGAGAGCAATTAGGAGAATTCAAAAGAGAATTAGGAGAGCAAAATTCATGACATTCACAGCAGACACGATGTGCAGAATAGAAGTGCCATCACAAATTCCAGTTTTATCACTAAAGAAACAAAAGAGGGAACAATAGATTAGGAATACAAATATACAGAAGTCAAGGACAATTAAGAAGAGAAGAAAAAAAAAGGCAACAACATTGTAATGAATGAAAACGCTGAGAGCCAGGGTTCTGGACAACTAATAACCAATTTATTAATTAGGTGAGTCAGAAACCAATGCATTTCTAGTTATTTCTCTTGGTAACCAAAGATGCCAAGAGAGATCCTGAAATACCTAAATCCTTTATGAAAAAGAATTTTCTTGCCAAGTGAAGATTAACTTTGTTTGGTGGACATTTTTGGGACTCAGCAACCTCAAGGCATCTGGGTTGATCTACCCTCCAAAGGGGGTATTTCCTCAGGCAATGGTTCACCCAGACTGCGTTCTGTTTTTCAGATGACACTCAAATTCCAACAGATATTAGGTCTGATAGTTAGGTGAGACTAAGGAGCATATGCCTTGAGGGCTAGGAGAATCTCATCCATCAGTCATGCCCTTGAAAGGCTGAAACTTAACAAAAAGGTAGGTCACAAATTCATAAATAGTTATTAATATAATCACAAGATATTAATTTCTCTCAACATTAAAAGAAAATATGCACTATGCAATCAAAACATACTGATCTCAAAGGCAGGATATTGTGACAATCTAAGGATCACAGATCTCCCAGAAGAACAGAAGAGAACAATAACCTTAATACCGTAGTGCAGGAAGTAGTAGAAAAACCAGTTCAGAACTTCTGAACATGGAAAACAAAATATCAATTGAAAGAATTCGTAGATTACCTCCAGTAAAAACCCAAGCCTGTGCACTCCAAGACACATAGTTGTTAAATTTCATAATTCAGTTTAAATTTAAAAGAAAAGAAATTCAAATAACAAGATTATTCTTCACCCACCAGAAAACATAACAGAATGGAATAACATGTTCCTAAGAGCAATGGAGTTTAGGCTGCAGCCCAGGGTGACCTACCCTGCAAATCTGAGCTGAAAAAAAAAAAGAAAAATATTTATGTTCAATGATAAAGAGGTATTTGAAATATTTTTAGAAAGAAAACCAGAGCTGAAGAGATTATTTTCTGTTCAAGCACCCTAAACAACAGAAATGCAGAAGTGAATAACAACAGCCTAGGACAAAACAGCAACAGTGACACCACAAACACCAATAGGAGACATTTCTAAATGTACAAAAGGAAGACAAAGTCAGGTGGAGAAAACAGTGGAGAGGTAGGTCTGTGATATTATAGACAGTACCTGGTGACACCCTCCCTACAGATGAAACAATGGTTTTTTTGGTGGGGCTATATTACAACATGGGAGTGTACATAAAAAAGGGATGGCAAGGAAAGTGTGATCACGCTTCAGTCAAACGGAGGGCTAGCAAGGAGGGGGAGATAAACTGATGCTCTTAGTAGAAGTCCCCGCAGAAAAGTGAAGAGGATGAAGGGATGGGTGTGTTGTGGTGTGGGGTGCTGAGAATCCCAAAAAGGAAGAGTACAAGACAGGTCTTCCTCAAAAGAATTCCACCACTCAAGCCGTCTTTCAAAGTAGCAGGTTTCTTTGTGATACAAATAGAAATGGGCTAGATTCTAAGAGAATCTGAGAGATTTAATGGGGGTAAAATTGGTTCTTATATACAAGAAAAGACGATGAGAAGATCTGGATGGGATTAAGGAGTGGTAAATAGCCTGGGGTGGGGCAGGGACGCTCGTGAAAGGATCTAGATGTGATTAAGGAGTGACTGGTACAAGCAAGTAGTCTGCGGTGGGCCAAGAGCAGGAATATCAAGTAAGTTAATTAAGTAATCAAGGTGGGCTGGGGTAGACCAGTTGCATTGGTTGGAGGCACTAGGGTTCTGGGCTGCTGAAATGCATGGGAAAATTCAGGGACTGGGTTACTTTCAAAAACATGTTCTTTTCCTTTTAAGATTCCAGGTCCCATAACCCATCAAAGTAAAGGACTGAAAAGAAGGGGAAAGGGAGGATACTTTGCCTTGGTAGTAGAAAGAGAGTCCACTGATAAATGCTTCTGTGGGTAAGTTATGTTCTGTGAAGAGAAATGGGGAATTTGTTTTGAGTGTCATCTGGGAAAATTGGTGCTTGAAAAGTCTACTCATCTTATTTAAGGAAGTAAGGAGGGTTAGAACTCCTGGGGGAAATGAGCACCTGGAAGAGGGGAAGGACATAGACCCAAAAGGGAGATTTGGGGGGGGGGGGGGCAGTAACTAGGAGAGCTAGGTGGTGCAGTGGATAGAGCACCAGTGCAGGAGTCTGGAGGACCTGAGTTCAAATCTCACCTCAGACACTTGACATGCGGTGTGACTTTGGGTAAGTCACTTAACCCCAATTGCCTCATCCTGGGTCATCTCC
This sequence comes from Bettongia penicillata ogilbyi, assembly GCA_023548195.1. Lineage (NCBI taxonomy): Eukaryota > Metazoa > Chordata > Mammalia > Diprotodontia > Potoroidae > Bettongia > Bettongia penicillata. The sequence goes on along the minus strand of JAJHZJ010000195.1, from coordinate 2,770,489 downwards.
AGTCATCCTGATGGATACCTGGTCACTGGATTCAGATGGCTCTGGAGGAGAAGTGAGGCTGGTGACCTGCACAGCCCTCCCTCACTCAAAACAAAGTCAAGTGCAAGTCATGTCATCATTTCTCTGATGGCATGGTCTTCTTTGGCACCGAAGGACAAACACACTCCCCTTGCTGATAATAACTAGAAAAGAGTATAGATCAGTCATGGGCAGAATTCCCAATGATAAGGGAAGACCGTCCTCTCTGTCTCCTGCAATAATCAGCACATTTCTGCAAGTGAGGCAAAATGGAAAAGGAGAATCCATGGGACCTACTTTACCAGGCATTAACAAAAGTTGCCAAGAGGGGAGAATTTAGAATGAATACTTCAAATGTTTTGACTGCGTGATTAATACAGAAAATATAGGGAGACTAGATAATTGTAGGGACCATGACATAGAGAATGAGAGTATAGAGGAGATAGAAAGAGAAGATATATAATGAGGAGTGTGAAAGAAATCCTTTTTGGAAAGGGGCACAAAAAATGAGTTTCCAAAACTAATGAATTGGTCTAGTTGAAGGGGAGGAGAGAAAGGGGAAATCTATTTGACTGAAAGAAAAAAAGAACAAGAAGAATTACATAACCAAATAAAAGCAGGAGAAAAAAAGGAACTAATAAGCAAAACCCTAAAGGGAGAGAGTAACAGTCAAGAAGAAGGGATGAGAATTGAGGGGAAGAGCTCCAGTAGGAATAGGACCACTTTAAAAAAGGATTAAGGTAAAAAACAACTGAAGGAATATAATACTGTTTATAGTAGATGAACCATAACTTGGGAAAAAATATGAAACAGAAGAAAATATAAAACTAATTTATAACTTCATAGTCAAATAAAATGAAAAAGAGTGACAAATTAGATAAGAAAAAATCCTACAGTCAGTTACTTACAAGAAATGCATTTAAAAATTAAAGACATACAAAATAAAACTGAGGGAATGAAAAGATAATTTACTATGCATTAAATAAAGTTTAAAAAGTAGGAGTTACAATCATGCTGACAAAGCAAAAACAGCCAAAAAATAGAAATAAACAAGGAAACTACATTATAATAAAAAGAACCATAAAAATAAATCAATATTATTAGAATATTTATTTGTAAGTTTCAAATTTTTTAGCATCCAAATTCATAAAGGAAACATCTGAGTTATAAAAGATAGTAACACGATAGTGACAGAAGATTTCAGTGTTCCTCTCTTAATTTTGGATAACTCTAACCAAAATAAAAGGGAAAATATTTTTGTCTATCCATCAGACCAAGGGTGGAAAATCTGAGACCTTGAAGCCCTTTGGGCTACACTGGAGGACCTAGAGGACCACATGTGACCTCAAGGCCCCCAGTTCCCTACCTTTGCATTAGAGTATAAGCTTCTTGAGGGCAAGGACTGTCTTTCTTTTTTTCATGTATATATCCACAGTACTTAGCACTGTGCCTGACACATAGTAAGTGCTTAATAAATATTTACTGGCTATTGACCTTTGAACTGAATAGATAGCTGTGAAAAAACAAAAGAGCTAAAAAACTTATGGCATCTTCTAAATGGGACAGCAAAAAAAAATTCATATTTTTCAACTAAATGTAGGATTTTTACAAAAATTGACCATGATATAGTAAAAACAGAAATTGATTTAGGGGCCACCAATAAAAAGACACATATACAAATGGAGACAACAATGAAATCCTAAATCATGAGTGAATCAAAGAACAAATTATAGAAACGATAACCATGTAAAAGAAAATGACAATGATGAAACAATATATCAAAATTTCTGGGATGAAGTTAAAGCAGTCTTCAGAGGGAAAATCATATCCCAGCAAACATGCATTAGCAAAATAGGAAAAAAGAATTAATGAAATAAATATGAATTTTAAAAAATTAGAAAGCCAACAAATAACCCTAAACACAAAAGAGGAGATATTAAAAATTAGAGGGGAGATAGATAAATTGGAAACAAAAGAACATAGAATAAAAATAAATAAAACTAAGAGCTGGTTCTTTGAAAAGACTAATAAAAGTGATCATTCCTTAACTATCTGATTAAAGATAAAAGAGCAGAAAATTAAATTCTAAAAGTAGCAAACAAGGTGAAATCACAGCAAAGTCATGAATAAAAATAATAATCAAAACATACTATGCTATGTAGTAAAAAAAAAACTAAGAAGAAAAAAAGAAGAGAAGAAAAAATTTTAAATAGTTAGCAAAATAACCTACATTTATAATGCTCATGAAATTATATCATTTCATATTAGTAGGACCACTTTATAAAATTATATCATTTTTTAAAAATTAGCATCTTTTAAAATAAATTTTTAGTATAGTATAATCAGGGTAATGCGTTTATGATTAATCTTTTCTTTTAAAAGCAATTGTGAGAAACTCATTTTTCATCTTCTTTGTTATGTGAAAATCTATCACCCTCTGTCTTTTACTTCTGAGAGTGGAAGCAGGGAAGTTATATAAAATATAAACTTATTATCTAAGTCCCACAACTTAATTATATATAATACTCATCTGTATAAATAATTCCAAAAGAATTACTTGTGTAAGATTAATTGGGTGTGCCACTTTCTGAAAATTGGCACTTGTTTATTGATGTTGTAGATAGTGTTGAATTTTAGGAGATGAGTCTACATTTCATTTCCCAGGCACAGCAGGCACAATTTTATTAGTTTTATAGGAGATATATTCTTAACCAAACAAGAAAGAGAGGCAAGTAAGAAAGATAATATAGATATCTTTGATTACTTGAAACTGGAAAATATTCTGTGCAGATAACATTAATGCATCAAACATAAGAAGGGAAATGGTAAATGGACTACAATCTTTATATAAAATTTCTCTGATAAGGATTTGGTATCCATGATATATGAACAATATGTATGTATGTATTATGTATGTACGCATACATGTGTATAACCATTCCTCACTAGATAAGTGGTCAAAATAAACAAATGGTTCTCAAAAGAATTGTAAAATATTCACAATTATGTAAATAAATGCTCCAAATTACTAATACTAAAAGAAATTCAAATCAACACCTAGGTTTCACTTCATACACTATAAATTCCCCCAAATGACCCAAAAAAAGAGAGTAGTCAGTGTTGGAGGAGTTATGGAATGATAAGTACACTAATGCATTGTTGGTGGAGCTGTGAAATAGCACTATCATTTTGGGAAGCAATTTGGAATTATGCAAATAAAGTAACTAAAATAGCCATGACCATTAAATCAGAAATTTCTTTACTAGGTCTACACCCCAATTAATAAGAAGAAAGTGCCTAGGTGTACCAAAATATTTATAGCAGCACTTTTTCTGATTTAAAAAAATAAGAATTGAAAACAAAGTGGATCTCACAGATTAGGGAATGGCTAAACAAATATGACAAATGAATGTAATGAAATGTTATTATGCTATAAGAAATGATGTATGTGATGAGTAAAGAGAAATATGGAAAAATCTATGTGAAAAGTAAAGTAAGCAGAGCCAAGAAAATAATACACACAGTAACTACAACAATGTAAATGGAAAAAGCTACCCACCAAAATACTGAAAGTAAATGTAATAAATTTATAAAGATCAAGAAGGACACAAATGCAGAAATATAGAGGAAACCCCTAATGCAATCTTCATGGAGATGGAAAGTCCACTGATGTTTACACACAGATGTAGGCGGTCTTTTTCAATGTACCAGTCAGCTGTGGATGATTTTTTTTCTCTCTAAAAATGTTATTTGATATATGAGATGGCTCTCTGTCAAGGGGGTGATAGGAGTGCCTGAAATGACTATGATGTGAGAAACAAATGATTTTAATTAAAAACTTATTTAAAACTAAACTTATTTGATCCTCTTAGCAATCCCTGGAGGTAGGTGCTCTTATTGTGACCATTTTACAGCTGAAGAAACTGAGGCAAACAGAGAGAGAAGTGTTCATCCATTGAGTCATTCAGATTCTAATGAAAATAAAGATGATGATGATGTTGATAACTGGTACACCAACAGTAATAATTAGAATTTATATGCTATTTTAAGGGTCACTGAACAATTAATAAATATCTCATTTTATCCTCCCAACAACTCTGGGACATAGGTACTCCCATTTCAATGATAGGATATTATTAATCCCATTTTACAGATGTGGAAAATGAGGCACACAGTGATTAGAAAGGCATTAAATGACTTCCCTAAGGTCATGAAATTAGTTTCTGAGGCCAAATTTGAACTCAGGTCTTCCTGACACCAGGGCCAGTGATCTAGCTGTCAATAATAATAATTAGAATTTATATAGTACATTAGGATTTGCAAAGTACCTAACATGTTACCTCATACTAACAGTATTAAATATATATGTATATATATAATATACATAAATATATATATTCACTCTATTTCAGAGCATCAAAATACAGGAAAATATTATTAAAATGCAAAAGGATTTAAATAATAAAATAATGACTACAAGTATCTCTATTAAAATTTTACCAATCTAATGTATATAATCAAGAAGGAAATCATGGATCTGATTAAGATGTGGGAAACTAGGCTTGATAAGCCTACAGTAATTATTGAATAGAAACATTAAAGACTACACTTATTTCTTAAGGTCATATAGAATCTTTACCAAAATGATACTAATCATGATCATGTCTAATGAACTCAAAAATCAATGGGAAAAGGTATAACTATTAAACATATTGTTTATCTACTCCATATAAGGCAATAAAATGAAAACGATAGGAAATATCGTTTAAGGGCCGAAATGAAGAGGAAATAATTCTATCCTAAATGAGTGGGTCAAAGAACAAATCATAAGAACAATAAACAAGTGTATGGAATAGAATTAGTAAAATGAGGGTTTATGGGGTATAAGTAATTCTCAGAGGAAAGTTTTTCTCTCTGAACATTTATTAATAAAAAAGTGAAAGAGAAAATGATTACATATATATAATGTAAAACATGAAACACATGAATAATCTCTAAACAAGTACAAGAGAGCTAGTAATTCACAGTGGATAGAAGTATAGTCACAGAATCTGTATATCCTGAATTCTAGCCTAACTCTCATCTCCAGTCATCCTGACAAATGTCTGGTCACTGGATTCAGATGACTCTGGAGGAGAAGTGACCCGCGCAGCCCTCCCTCACTCTAAACAAAGTCATGGGCAAGTCATGTCATCATTTCTCTGATGGCATGGTCTTCTTTAGCCACAAAGGACAGAACACACACACACACCCAAGCTCTTTGACACATAGCAAGTCACTTAACTTGTCCATGCCTCAGGCAATTTTCTGAGACTATGACTGTTGGACAGTGGCCAATCAGCTTTGATTGAAGGTCCCTTTGAAAATTTGACTAATCTAACAAATATAATGAATAAGGAAATCATGGATCTGGTCAGGATATTAGGAAAGTAGATTTTATAGGCCCTTATAGATAATTCTCTACAACAAAGAAATCACTTATCTAGATCCATCACAACCTTCCCCCTTAAAAAAAAAAAAAAGAGCACAAGGAAGACATTGAAAATCAAAGAAAAAGAAATAAAATTGAAAAAAAACTCTTCAACTAATTTTTTGAAAAGATAAACCCTTAGTTGATTTTATTTTTATTAAAGGGAAAGCCAAATTATCAAAATTAAAGATAAGAAATGAAAATTTAAAATGAATTAAGGTTAAAAAGGCAATGATCAGAAATTATAACTCTCAGCTTTATGGTAGCAAAAGTGAAAATTTTAACTAAATGTTTGAATTTTTCCAAAAAAAGCCCATAAACAACCCCAAAATTGGGGGTGGAGGGAGAGAAAGAGAAAATCGAAAGAATCAGTCTTAGAAACTGAGCCAATCAGATGGATTCCCAAGTGAACTCTATCAAACAGTTGAAAAACAAATGACCATTGTGCTACATAAACTGCCTTTAAAAAAAGAGAAGAAATTCACCATATTAAACTCCTAAGCGACAAATAGAAGTTATGTGGTTCAGTGGATATAGCACTAGGTCTTGAATCAGGAAGACCTGAGTTCAAATTTGACCTCAGATAGTCACTTGCTGTTTGATCCGGGGTAAGTCATTTAACCTAATTTGCCTAGAGAAAAGAATGGATAACCATTCCAGTGTCTTTGTGAAGAAAAATTCGTACAGGATCATGGAGAGACACACATGACTGAGCTACTGCACAACAAATATGACTCTGTGCCAAACAGGAAGAAATAAAAAGAACTAAAAAGCAATATTACTAATGCAAAAACTGCTAAATAAACTATTAGAATTTAAAATCACATCCAAAAACATGATTAGTATGACTAAATTAAATTTGGATCATGAATATAAAGAGTTCATAATTAGAAAAATTATTAGAATAATTATAGTAATAATGAAACAAGCAGTCATATGATTACATTAATAGAGGCATAAATATATTTAATGAAATGTAGCACTTACATTAAAAAAGTTTAAAATATCATAATGAAGGGTTTCTCTTAACAAAATCCAAAACTAAAACCAAAAATCCAAAACAATCTAAAACTAATAGTAGCATTTTGATAATGAAGAATAATATAAAACTTCACCAGTCAGATCAGAAACAAAGCAAGGGTGCCTTCTGTCTTCACTATTACTTGGCACAGCATTAAATATGTTAGCTACTGCAATGAGACACAAAACACAAGTTAAGAGAATACAAATAAGACAAGACAAAGCTACTTCTATTTACCAATGATACACTAGAAAGGCAGTTGAGTGGAGTAGATAGAAATCCTTTCTTGGAGCCTGGAAGACCTCAGTTTAAGGCCACCCTCTCCTACATATCAGATATGTGATTAGATTATGAACTTCTGGAGGGCATAGGCTGAATTTTTTACTCCCTGGGATGGATTAGACTGCCTGAAAATGAATGGAATTTGAAGTAAGTTCCATTGCTATGGCTTTTACTATACATTTATTGATTCAATTAAACTGGGTTTACATTATGACTTTTAGTGGAGGCCATAAATCAAACAGCATAAAAGAATGGCTAGAAAAGAACATGACCAGTAGTATGGGAGCCTTAAATGAATCTCAGTCTTAGATTATATGTGAACCTAGGAAAGTAACATCAGACATGGGGCACTTGATCAACAGATATATGCCCAAGGTCATGGCTACTGACAGATGACCAGGCACTGGTCATAATATTCATTATCTGTTGCACCTGTTTCCTCCATATTTTTTATTCTTCAGCTTATTATAGCAAATATTTATGAAATACTTATTAGGTATAATATGTAGTGCTGGGTTCTGGGTATAGAATGATGTTTTGTCTAGAGTTTAGAAGAAGGAAAAAGCCATGTCCACAAATGAGAACTTCCCTTTTTGACCCATTATTTCATCTTTGTTGATAGCTGCAAAGCTTTTAAATACAATAGAAGGCAAAGTGATGTGAGGTAAACTGGATTTGGAGTCAGCAGGCAGGTTCAGATCCTGGCTCTGCCTCCTCATGTAGCCTTGCTCTGGACCTCATATTCCTCAAATTTAAAAAGAGAATTTTGATCTATATCTGATATTGTTATTGTCAAAGTCCTTTTTACCCAAGTAAGAGGCTCTTGGAAACAATCTCAGTTTCTGTAACAGCTTAAGAAGAGAGAGTCAGACACACTCATTAATACTGTCCTCTTAAGGAAATGTAAAACTCAGATATTGTTAGCTCTCTGCATGTTGTGCTAGTTCTCTCCTATCATAAATTCAATGACAATCATCTGCATAAGAAATTAGAATGCATATTCAGCCAGCAAAGTGTATCTGTATCCAGCCTTATAATTCATAAACAAGGGAAAAAATATAATTCAAAGAATGAAAATCAAAATTCAGTCCTAAAAATACCTAAAGAAGAGATTTTTCTTTTTTTGAAGAAACTCTGCTAGTGGTTTTCTGGCTAAGTACAAAAGAAAATCTACTCTTTCTCAATATTTTGTTTGTTTTATATCCCCAAATTAATAAGTTACCCATTACCTACAATAGTTGGCCAATTAGTTTGAATTTCTTATAGCATATTTTCAATTTCTCCAGCTGTGAGAGTTACACTTTGCATTGCCTCTCCCAATAAAAAACTCCTCAAGTTTAGATACATGATGAGAAAAGTGATAAGCGCCTACAAATCATTTAACGTGAATCCTTCTTTAGCCCACTGCCAGTGGTATGACTGAGTAGTGGGATGGAACTCAGGAAAGGAATCCTTCTAATTTCTTAGGGGAAACTTCCTATTAGACTGCAGGGAAATTTACAGCTGATTGCAACTCTATTTCTGTTGAGTCATTTAAAACCAGGCAACACATCTTTTCTCTGAAGTAAAAGATGAGGATGGAGCCAGTTACATACTAAATTGCACCTTTGGCCTAGAACCAAATTATTGTACCTTATTGAGAGGGCACAGTGTGAGGAAACTAGCAAGGAGGAAGGGACAATACAGCAACAATTTACCTAGACCCTCAAATTCCTATTTTTGCCAGTACAGAGGACAGCAGAGAAGATAATCAAGTGGGAGATGTTCATGTTTTTGTTTGGGCTTTTTCCGGCAGTGTACATCTCATCTCTATGGACATGAAGGCTAAATTATATAAAAATCCTCTGACAACTCCAGCTAGATAGAGTCTCTGGTAAAAGTACATACATCTAGACCTGGAAGGAATCTCACAGTTCAACCCCTCCTTTTACAAATGAGGAAACTGAGGCAAGGGAGGTTCAGTGACATGGTCACACAAGATCAGAAGTGGAACTTCAGCTAAAGTCTTGACGTCAGAACTGATGTTCTTTCCATTGTACCACACTGATCCTTGGGGTGGTATTGATGAAATGGCACATATTTGGAGGGAAGGAGAAACAGAAAGAGGAAGTGAGAAAGGGAGGAAGAGAAGTGAAGAGAATTTTCTGTTATAAAGGATCCTGGGAGAAATGTGACATCAGGTGCTCCTTTTAATATTATCTTATTCTATCTTCACAGTAACCTTGGGATCTAAGTACTAGTATTATTAACATCTCATCTTCCATAATACAGTAATGATATCCCAAGAAAAATACCGATGCTAATGCAAAGGATTACAAAGTTTCTATGTATTCTGCTAACTGGGACCTTGCCAGTGCTAATAAGATGTTTGCTGACTGCCCTATGTCTTGTTCTACCCCCATCTCCTCATGGCCCCAATCTTCCCCCTTCCAGCTCATTCTCTCATTAGTTAGCTTCTCCATGTGTCTGTGTAAAGGTCATGAAATCCAACAGCTGGGAAACATTCTGGGGAGATTAAGTACCTACCAGTCTCACTGTGTGATTCAGAATAAGAAACTCATATTGGTAATATAGATTCTATCTTCTCTAACACTGAGAAATTCTCTTCACTTCCATTAGCCATATCTGGAAAATGGGTCATTAATATCAGTCTTTCTAGGCTTCTGAGAAAATGAAAAAATTATCTGTAAGATGATCAAATTTCCTGGCAGGGAAATAATCACCACTGTCCTGGACACATGAGTGAAATCAAGAGCCTTTAACTTTCTGACAGAAATAGTGGAGATTCATACATAAGAGGACTAGAGTTGAAAATTTCTATGATTAAATAACTAATTAAAATAAATAGTTTCCATACAAATTCATGCTTTGCAGGCAGCAGATGCTAAGTGCCTACTTGGGGGCAACAGGAGGGAGTGGGAAGAGTGCTGGATTTGGCCTTACAAGACCTACATTTTATCTTTCCTCTGCTGCTTACCACCCACATCATCTTGGGTATAAGTCACTTAGTCTCTGACTCTATTAGTCTCTTTATTTGTGAAATGAGGAACATCTGTGACTGGAACATCTTCATCAAGACAGGGAGATGTGACCAGAATCCAGAGCATCAGACTAACTGACAAAGTGAGTTATCTAGATGAGGACTTTGGGGTGGGCAACTAGTTTGTTTGCAATTAAATGGAAATACCCAAAGCTAATCCAAGTAGAAATTTCTATCATTGAAACTGTAAATAATCCATCTCCCGGCTGCCAACTAGAGGCTTATTTTTAGAAAGAGTCAGTAGGAATAAGCTACCCACCCAACGCAAGAGAATTTCGAGGTGCTTCTCCCACACACTGTGTGCTCATTAGCATGTCTGCTCAGTTTCTCTGCTCCGTAACAGCTCCAAGTAGACAATAATGAAGAAACTGACACAGAGGGGGAAATGCACTAAAAAAGGATGCTCAATAAGAACAGGGAAATGGAGATGCAGTAGGAAGAATTATTGAGGAAGGGAAAGTAATTTCTCTACAGGAAAAATTGTTTTGTACCAAAGAGTTGAGGGAAACCTTCTCTGGTACCATTTAACCCTGGGGTTTCCAGAGCCATATGTAAACTTCACAGTGGGACTTCATTCACTCATTTATTTAATAAATATTGTTGACCATTTACTTATGTACTAACTGCTGCCCACAAGGAAGCTACAAGCTAGTAAGGGTGATGACCAGTCTGTGTATATTGTAACACACATTAGAAGATAATTACATACAAAAGCTACAAAGTTCTCTGAGAGATCTGAGGAGGAAATGTGATTTAGTGGAAAGATTAGCTATGGGTTTTATTCCCTGCTCTGAGACTAAGTTGCTACATATGACTTTGGACTAATTGTGAATGCTTTCTGGGTATCAGTCTTGGGGGGAGGGGTGCTTTTTGGAAGAAATGGCAAATGAGCTGTGCCTGGATGAATTTCAACAAGCAAGAATGGGGTAAAGTCTTTTCTACGTGCATTGGAATGCATAAACAGAAATACAAAATTATACTTCCAAAAAACAAAGACCCTTCATCTATACAATGTGACCTGCTACTATACTTTGTATCAGTCAGATAAGTACTTTGTAAATGTTGAAATACTATGGACTTGTGAGATATTATACCTTTTTCATCACATCTGCACAATTGTGTTTTGTTCTGGGTATAGAATTGTAGAAGTGTTGACAAGTATGATGTCACTAAATCATGACATAGAACAAGGACTTGTTTAAGCAGCTGTGGCTTTAAAAAAAAGACAGTAGGAGACGTGCTGGAGCTGCCTAAAAATTAGAATATAAGCTCTTTGAGGGTAGAGATAATTTGGGGGGGTTTTGTGTGCTTGCATCCATCCCAGCACTTAACTGTGCCTGGAACATAAGAAGTGCTTAATAAATGCTTACTGATTGCTTGGTTGGAAAAGGAATTGGATTCTTTTCTTCTTGGTCCTGGAGGTCAGAACCAGAAATAAGAGGAAGCTACAGAGAAACAAACTTCAGCTAAACATAAGAGGAAAATATACTAACAAAAGACCTATTTAGAAATATGTTGAGATGCCTGGGTAGTGGAGGTAGGAAGTTCCTCATCTCTGAAAGTCATCAGTCGGAGACTGGACTACCATTGGGAGAGGAGGGTTGGATCAGGGAGGGGAGGAGGGGTGGATTTGTAATATATGATATTCTCCCTCATATATGAATTGGATTAAATGCTGAGGTTACTTTGCACAATTTCACCATGGACAGAATTTGTTCTTCACCTTTGCTTTCTACAGAAAATTCAGCGTCCAGAGCTTGTACAAAGCCTTAAGTGAGACAGCCAACGAGAAGGCTGATTAGATGAGAAAATACAGGTGGATGTCTGGTGTAGATGACCATTATAGTAAAGTAATTGAATGGTTGGGGACCAAGCGAGAAACTGAATGTGAAATCTAGTAGCGTTTCTTACAGGTTGTTTTGTGACTGACCCAGATTAAAATCTACTCAGTGACTTTTTGTGTATATATGTTAATCATTTCAAGAGATCAGCTTCTGAAATTCAGTTTATTGTTCTATTGTTTCTTTTAATCTCCATGCTGAGTTCGCTCTCTAATACACCCAGGGAGTATCTAAGAGTGGGAGGCAGCTAGAGAGGGAGGGAGGGCACCAATGGAGTGGAGATGTGCTTAATGCAGACGCCATTAATAAATCACTGATAGTTAAGATATAGATTGGGTGATGGGCGGCAGATGGGAAGGAGGAATGTCAAATTGCTTTTCTCATATAGATTATTGGATTAACAAGGAAGCAGCAGGCATGTGGCAAACTGGTGTAACAAATTACTATCATAAAAAAAAATTGAACTCATCCCAGGATGATAATAATGCTGTCAGCCATTAGCTCTCAGGAGATGCACTTGAAACAGGAACATCCCTCAGAGATGAGAAAGGAAAAAAAATCTTTTTCTTACTTCTACTATCTCTTCCCCTTTGCCCTCAAGCACATACTGACTGCCAAGGGGTGGGGGAAATGAGCAAATCTGATTGCAGTGACTAATTAATACAGTTATTAGCAGGTACAATGAAACATCTACTACCACTACCACCTTAGAGTTATAACAGGGACTTTTGCGGGTCATATGACTTTAACAGTGATGAGATCACAGAGATTGATAAACCAGTTCTCTGGAAAAGAGCAGTAGTTCCTGAAGGGAAGTCCAATGAGGGAAGGAATGAATCTGGTCAAGCCCATCACTGCCAACACAATACATTTAAACAGTATTTTCCTTAGCAACATCTAGGTTCTTCTGAGAGGAGAAGCAGTCTGGAAAAATTATGAGGCTATTGGGATAAAATTACATCACCTGCAATTACATCATCTACTGTTGCTCTCTTTCTGAGGAGTTAGAAGCTATGCCCATTTCTTACTTACTGAGGAATTGTCCCTCTTAGGTAAGATATGCTTCACTGGTTTCTGCTTCTGTGAACCAGGAGAGTTAAGTTACCAGAGAGTGAATTAATTGCCCTCATGTCTCTGATGCAACAGCAAATCTTGCATTAGATTCTAAAAAAATAATCTGCATCCAACTCCAAGAGAAAATGATATTCTATGTGGAATTATTTTAGAAAAGTCACTACAGTGTCCTTATCCTTTGACATAACTCTCAAGATCTTAGAACTGGGGAAGGGTAGTGAATAGGAGACAGCTTTGAAATCAAGGAGACTTGGGCCCTTCTCTAACATTCTGGCTAAATAATCTAAGTTCAGCATCCTAGGCAATTCTAAAATGATGTTTCACAGTTGCACACTTACATTGGTAGAGGGAGTTTCCTCATCTGTACTTCCCTATGACAGTGAAATCACAGGTCCAGTACCTATCCCTATCTCTGTATAAGGAATATGCCCCCAAAGAAATTAAAGGAAAAGTTCCCAAAACATTCACAGTAGCACTTTCTTGTGATAGCAAAGTACTTGGAACAAAGTAGATATCCCATTAATTGGAGAATGACTGAACAAATTGTGGCATGTGAATATAATGAAATATTATTGTATCATCATCAATGCCAAATAAAAGGAATTAGAGAAATTAGGAAGATTTGTATGAACAGATGGAGAATGACATTAGTGGAACTGGCAGAACAATATACAAGAAAAATGATCACAATATTGTAAAAGAAAACAGTACCTGGAGCAGATGTTCTTAACCTTTTTGTATGTCCTGCATCCATTTTTAGTCTGGCCTACAGCTCCTCGTCAGATTAATTCTCGTTGCTTACACTCATAATTACATCCCATCTCAGAATATTGTTTTTAAATACATAAAAGAAAATATATAGAACTACAAAGCAAACCAATTATATTGAAAAAAAACAATTATAATGGAAAATGTCAAATACATTGAAATATTTTATCAAAAAAAAAATTAAAAACCAAGTTCACAGACCTCAGGATAAAAACACTTGAAGAGAAATCTGAATTCAAATCAACACCATGGTCAATCTTTATGCTTCCATCTTCTTGCTAAAAAGATAATGGACTATAGGTATGAAACAAGATAAACATTCTAAGAAATAGCCAATATGTTCATTCATTGTGCTTAACTATAATTTTTTGTTGCCAGAAAGGTACGGAGCAGGGATAGGGGAAGGCGAAGTGAAAGGTAATTAGAAAATGATAATGAATTTTTTAAAAGCATCAATAAAATAAAAGAAGACAATGGATTTGGAATAACTTTCCTCTGAATGCCTAAAGTCTAACCCTACTGTCCTGCTAAAACCAAGTCATAGAATTACCACCTTCACACTTATCTACTTCTAGGTTCTTTCTGGAAATAGGGAAATATTTTTTTAAGCAACAATTTTACCATTAGAGAAAGTAAAACACTAAAAGGTAGACTGGCCTTCCTTCTGCTAGACAGTAGAATTGACAACAAAGAATTGACACTTGGCTTATCACAGTAAGAAACCTGAGTGGTTTAAATTAGCAGGAGTTCATAAACTGGTTAAATCCTTATTAACTCATTCATTTTCCAGTGTCTAACCTACTATAGAGTCTAGCTTCACAGAAGTTCCTCAAGATTCTCTAATGGACTGAATTCTTTGATAAAGCATGGTTTGGCAAAATTAGCTTCTCAGAAAGAAATGTTGTATTGGCATATTTCAAGGTAAAGGTGAAAGGGTGAGACTAAATATTCAGAATACTGTCTCAGGAAAGATGATGAACTAGGCAAAACTTGTCTAGAACATATATTACCTCTTGACCTCCACAATCCAGACAACCAGTGACCCTGTAGCTCAGAATCCCTTCCCATCTCCCTCAACTATTTGTGACACTCTGGCCCAAGCACTCCCCAAACTCCTAAAAAGCAGTGTAGAGCTACAGGGGGAAAATGCTTTGAGATCCAGGAGACCTGGATTTTGATCCTGATAGGAACTCACTGTGTGACAGTGGCCAAGTCATTTCACCTGTCTGAGACTCAGTTTCCTCATGTATAAAATGAAGGGGTCAAACTAGATGACCTTGAAGGTCCCAAACAGCTGTCTCAATCTATGGCTCTCATTTTGCTTCTCTCTGATTCTCAATTCCCATCAAAGCATGCCTATCCTTTTCTTTATTCCATCAAGATCTCAGAGGTCATGAGCCAATAATCACTGATAAACAAATTCATGGTAGGGTAATAATCACTTAATTTATTCATTCACTCAGGGTTATCTATATTTTATGAGAATAGAAATTTATTAAACTAAAGGAAAGAGTCTCTAATGGTGAAAACTTCAGGCACCTTTGCAGTCCAGTGGAGCTTTGAACTGATCTCATCACTCCTGAAAGCAATTTAGAATTATGTAACACTAAAGAATATCCATACTATTTAATCCAGAGAACTACTACAAAACGTATAGATCAAGGATGTCAAAGACAGAAAGTTCCCATATACAGCAATATATCCAATAACATCACTTTTGTCATAACAAAAAACTAGAAATGAGTTAGATGGCTATTAGGTAATGGATAACAATTGTGATACATGAATTTAATGGAATATTATTGTCATTAAAAAAACATAAAGAATTCAGAAAAATATGAGACATGTATGGACTGATTTGGAGTGAAGCAAGAGAAACCAGGAAGAGTATGTGTAATGATGACAACATCTAAATGAAAAGAACAAAAAAGGAAACTTGATTCTGAATATTTATAATGACCAACTCTGACCCAGGAGGAAAGTTGAAAAATCTGTCTCCTTTCCCTTCTTTGTATGAATATAAATGTGACATGTTGCTTATGATATCGGACATGTTTGATGCGTTGCCTGCTTCTGCTGAATTGATTTATTCTTTCCTTTAAAGTCCGTGTATAAGGGATGGCTTCTTGGCTCTAGGGTGAGAGCAGGGAGGATAAATATAAAAATTAAGATGATGTTAAAGTAAAATGTATCAATGAAATTATGATTTTGAAAAGGAAAATAAAGCATGTAATAAGGACAGGAACTATAGGCATTTTTTGTCTCTCTAAATATTCAAACCTCAAGCAATTTTTGCCTCAGTTCCTTCTGAGAATAAATTTTTGTCTTTATTTCTAATGCAACTTGACATTTATATAACATTTTACAGTTTTCAAAGGGCTTTCATATATATTACCTCACTCGATCTTTATAATAATGCTGTAATGTAGATAAGACAATAGTACTACTACAAATGCTAATTTATAGATGAAGCAATAGAGGTCCAAAGTAAAATGATTTGCCCAGGGTCACATAGCTAACAGGTTGCAGAGCCAGGAGTAAGATAGATGTTTTCTGCTTCCTGTATCTTCATGGCTATGTCCCAGCATTCTTGTCTCATCTATCATTCCCTGTTTTATATACTCCAATAGTTCCCTAAATATAAGACAAATATAAAACCCTCTTTTTGGCATTTAAAGCCTTTTACGATGTAGCCCTCCTCACAACTTTCCAGTCTTTTTGCAACTTACTCCCCTCCATGTACTCCAGTTTTCATTCACACTGGCCTCCTTGATGTTCCTCAAATGACATGCTATCACTAGATTCCAAGCATTTTCACAGTGTCTTCCACATCCCTGAATTACTTGCCCTCCTCATTTCTACCCCTGGCTTTCTGGTTTCTTTCCAATCCCAATTCAAATCTCACCTCCTACAAGAAACTTTTTCTTTGCTCCCTTAATTCTAGGATTTTCTTTCTGTTGATTATCTCCAATTTATCCCATATGTATCTTGTTTCTACATAGTTCCTTGAGAGCAGACTTTATCTTTTGTCTTTCTTTGTATCACCAGGTGTTAGCATAGTCCCTGACTCATAGTGGGTACTTGAAAAGTGCTTATTGACTAACACCACATTCAATACTATTTCTACCATACTGCATACATATGTACTCCTATACAAGCTGCCTCTTGTCTCCAACCAAATTGTTTTGCTCTTGGCACATTGTTGACACTTAATATACACTTCTGACTTGAACTGAATTGAACCCTATACATACATGAGCAAAAACCAGTCCTAGGCAGAATTTGAAAACAGGTGGCCGTGTCTTTCAATGCCTCCTTTTCAATGCCCTTCTTTACTCAAACCAATATGCTATCTCTGAAAACCCAGGATCCTCTGTTATGTCAGCCAACACAAATCAATTCTTTCCCTCCATGGTCTCTAAAGTGGAAACCAGGGAGCCAAGGGGTGTGTAATTAAGCAATGGGGTTGAGGAGTAGGAGAAACAAGTCAAATTCCATCATCCCAGTTGTTGAAGTATAGCAAAACCACTGGTTACCTTTATCACCCAACCATTTCCCAGTCAGGCCCCTCCCTCCATCAGGTTCCCAGTCTTAACTCTTCTAAACCAAATGTCAGCACCTCAGAGAAGTTATAATGTAAACCAGAGGTGGGGAGCCTGTGACCTTGAGGCCACATATGTCCCCCTAGGTCCTGAAATGTAACCCTTTGAATCCAAACTTCACAAAGCAAATCCCTTAATAAAAGGATTTGTTCTGTAAAACTTGAACTCAGTCAAAAGGCTACACTCAAAGGTCCTACAAGACCACATGTGACCTTGAGGTCACAGATTCCTCACTCCCTAACTCTAAATTAATAGCTATTCATAGAAGCTGTGTAGATGCCTTTAGGAAAATTCTGCTCCTATTGACCTCTATGAAAATTAGCTCCTGGCAGCAACAGACCCTGTCAGAGAGTGGACAGTAAGGACCCTCCTTCCCCCTTTTCATTTTGTGCAGAAGAGAGTGAGACAAACAGGCATGAGTAAGTTGTAACATAGATTGAAAGTATTCTTACATTAACACTCCTCACCCTTCATATGAACTTCCTAATGACAACCAAAAGCAACACTGTCCTTCAAATCACTCCAGCTTTCATAACCTGTTTTCTCAACTTCCAATATCTGGCCAGTTACCAAATCTTGCCATTTCTACCCCACCAGATCTCTTGCATTCGTTCCCTTCTCTCAATTCAGATAGCCACCCCATCAGTTCAGGCCCTCTTCACCTCTCATGTGAATTATTGTAATGGCCTTTTAAATGTTCTCCCTGTTACAAACCTTAGTCACTCTAGTCCATCCTTCACATAGATGCCAAAGTGATTTTCCCAAGGTGTAGGATATTACTCCTCTATTCAATAAATTCTAGTGGCTCCATATTTCTTCCAGGATCAAATATTTTTTCCTCTTTTAAAAATTTCTATTTTAGTGTAAGTTTCATAAGTAAGTATAGGTATATATATATATACATATATATAGTAAGAATATATAATTTATAAGTAAACATAAATATATGCAATATATATTTGTAAGTAAATACATATAAATTTATAAGTAAATAAATATACTCAAAAATACTGATAGCAATTTATGATTTAAAAAGATTGATGACCTCTGATTTAAATAAGCTAACATTCCTTCTTTCTTGACTTCCTGCCATTCCTCCATAACATTTATTAAATGCTTCTAATGTGCAAATACTCTGAGTGTATTCTACCCAACAACAACTATTACAGAAAGTTCCCCACAATCACCAAAAATAAGGAACTCATCATTATAACTAAACCCTCATTTCCACAGGAAGTTGCTTTCAACTGGATGGTTACATTAGACTCTAATATTCTCATCTATATTAATGTGTTAATGGTCAATAATAACTTAATGCCTTATCCCTTTCAAGGGTATTTGAATTGTCATAAAGGAAAATGAGAGCACAAAGGCATGGGTTCCTTCAAGTAACATATTAGGTGAACATCTACTCTGCCAAAATATTAAACAGCAACGATGGTAATAACCACCACCATAACAAAGCCCAGCCCATTAGCTAAAGGGAACAGGGCACATAATGGCAAAGTAATGGAAAGTTAGCAAAGATGGAGCAGCAAGAACTCAGGTTTCATCAGCCTCTCATCAGTCTCATCAGTAGCTGGGAAGACCTGGATAGAAAACTAAAATATTGGCCAATTGAACTTTTATGATGGTAAGCATTCTATCCAATGCAATGTTGCTACTCCTATAAGTCTAACAAATAACTGGGGTGGTAAAAGGTTATATATTGGTAACAAGCATTTACTAAACACTTACTACATTTGAGGCACTGTGCCAAGCACTAGGGATACAAAGAAAGGCAAAAACATGATCCTTGAACTCAAGAGCCCACTAGATGCAAACAAATATGTATTACCTAAATGATAACTACAGTGCAAATTGGGAAGGAATCTCAAAAGAGCAGGCACTAATAGTGGAGTGACTGCAAAAGCTTCTCACAGAGGGTGGGATTTGAGTTACTTACTGAAGGAAACCAGAAGATAAAGAAAGAGAACATTTCCAACATGAGGCACAGAGCTGAGAAATGGAATATCATGTTCAAGGAATAGCAGGTAGGCTTGATTAGCTGCATTGTAGAGTACACAGGTGAGTAAAAGGTAAGCTAAGAAGACTAGAAAGGTAGGACAAGGCCAGATTGTAAAGGCAGTTAAAGCCAAATAAAGGATTTTGTCATTGATCCCTAGAACCAATGGAGTTTATTGAGAAAAAGGGTAACATAATCAGACCTGAACTTTAGGAAGATCATTTTGACAGCTGTGTTTGAACCATTGTGATGGTAAGCTTGACATCAATGGGACTGGGACCACAAAAAGGCAAAATACATCGGAATAAATAAGAAATACTGATACTCCAGATGCTAGAAATGCAGCAATGCGAATGATCTGACCACTAATTTGTCAATAAGTGAACTAAAGAGGTAAATGTTTTTATTATGGAGCAAAACTATGTCATACCAATCCTGGAAGCACGTCAAACCCATTATGGACAAGTGCTTCAGCCTGTGATTTTTTTAAATAAAATGTTTTTGGAATTTTTTTTCTCAATTACATATAAACATAATTTTTAACATTCAGGATTTTTTTAATTTTTGAGTTTTATATTCTCTTCCTCTCCTGCCCCTTCCTTGAGAAGGCAAGCAATTTGATATAGACTATATATATATATATATATATATATATATATATATATATATATATATATATATATGTATATATATGGAGTCTGAAAAACATTTCCACAATAGCCATGTCCTTCCTCCCACAAAAAAAGCCAACTAATAATAACAATAAAGTAAAGACAGTACACTTCGATCTGCATTCAGATTCCATTGGTTCTTTCTAGAACAATATTGAATCGTAGTGGTAATAATGGGTGTCCTTCTTCTCTCCTGCCTGGTACTCTGGTCTTACCCAGGAAGGGACTCTGTTCCCCTCTAGCCACCAGTGCTAGCACTCCTTCTGGCTTTGGGATTTTAACCCAGTCCCCCTCTTCCACTGTCTTCCAGTCCTAATTGCTAGTCCTCCCCTCTGTCTGGTATTGAGAACTGTGCCCCTATTCCCCCATAAGCAGCCAAAAGCACTTCTCTCTGCCCTGGATATTCCCCTGTGGCCACAGATGCTGTCCTTCCTTTTGGTCTTAGGACTGACATGGAACTGCAGTGGACACTGTAACAGGGCCATGAGTCCAGCCCCAGAAAGAATCCCCTGCAATTTCTTTTGAACCAGTTTTCTGACCCCACACACACACCACCAGTGGGCTCAGAGCTCCTGAAGCTGGTACTGCCACCACTGCAGCCACCTCCAAGGTCTGTTGCTGGTGATCCAGCGTAATCTACATTGTCCCATCTGTGCTGCTCCATGTCCAATCACTACCTGGCAAGATAAACCATTACAGCCAACTTTCTAAATTGTCTTGAGCTGAACAATTGTTTCACCCGAACTTTTGTTGGTTCTGCCACTCCAGAATTCAATTTTGAGGTGTTATTTTAGAGTTGTTTGGAGGAGACCTTGGGAGCGTGCCGATAAGTGCTTCTCTACTCCCCTAGCTTGAATCTGCCTCTCACCCTGCATTTTTGTTAGTGATATCCCTCTTTTCAAGATAGACAAAAATGTATTGCACTATCTTAAGAAACAACTTAATTCATAAATTCATATTAGATTAAAGATGACTAGAAAATGAGAAGTTACATTTAAAAAGGCAGAAGTGAAAGGACCTGAAAGCAATGAGCATCTATACTTAATAGAAACTCCAGAAGTATCACGCAACAATGAAAGAGATAGCAAAAATAATACCAGTGTTTCCAATTATTTTGAAGAGCACATAAAGATGTGCTCTTAGAATGCTCATTAGAATTGAACTTTGGGGGAAAAAAACCTTTTAAATTTTGATTACACCTATCTACCTAATAGACCAAATATACCATAACAGAGCAATTTTGAAACGTTATTATCTGTGACGAGCACCATGAATGAATATATTCTTCCACGGTATTTGACAGAAAATATAAAAACATTTCAGGACTTGTACTATGCTGTGGCCACAGCTAAGAAGGGACCACTGTATGAATGGTAGAATTTTCTTGGAATTCTTAGGAAAGATATCAAATATAATAATGGTAGCAATGGTTTGAGAAAATTACTAAAACCTTAAAGAAAAAACATTAAAAGATTACCTTAATGTCTATCTAATACATGCCAAAGTAAACTGAAATGTCACATTATTCAGTTAAAGATAAGCAAAACGTAGAGAACAGAAATTGAAAAACAAAAGTATAAGAGACACTATTGATGCTCTTAATACACAATTGAAGGTGAAAAACAAATCATTAAGGAGATATATGGTGTCAGAACAATACAAAGAAAACATTAAAAATTCAACATCCATAAAAACTATACTCAGGATACTTGAAAAGAAAAGAGGTTAGAGAGAGAAGAAAAACTCTGAAGAAAAAAGATGGAAAAAAATTTCTGGTTATATATGTGGTCAAAAGTTATTAACTACAATGAAAACAGAAATTAGATCAAATACAAAACAGAAAGCTTGTGTACCACTAATATAACAAATGATAAAATAGTTATGATAAGAGAACTATTGAAATTCTAGCTTATCCGTAAAGCTGGAAAGTGATGGAGCCAAATAAGATTCATAGTTATTGGCTCAGATACTTCACAGTAGCACATGAATTACTATTAAAGCACTTTACCAGCCTTCTCTATAACTTAACTCTATTCTCATATTTCTTAAGTGAAGTGATAATATTTTTATAACAAAAAATGAAAAAAAACCTCAGTAATCCTTCCAAATATGGGCCAATTAAGTGTTTCTGAACTTTATACAAAGCATTCATAATTTATATTGCTAAAAAAACTACAAACACCTATTGCTGCTTAGTCATTCAGTCACGTGTGACTCTTCTTGAAAAACACCTCTAAGAAAACAATATTTCAGGTAGGGAGAAAAAGGGGGTGAAAAGAATTTCCAGAGATACAAAGAACAAATCATTATTAATCCAATGATTATTGAATAAGCAACAGAAAGAACTGTAACACTTACTTACAACTCTTATGTTATGGCAAATCCTTTTACCCAGTTCCACATTTATGGCTTATTCATTTATTACAAATGTATAAAATAAATTCCAGAAAGGTGAAAGTGCTAAAGTCTCACTGCCCACAAGGAAATTTTTTTCTTTATTTAAAACATGCCCCCAGCACAACAATGTCAAGAACAATTGACATGAAATGTGAAATATACAAGGAAGATCATCTAGTTCATAGAGTAAAAATGAATGATGCATACACTTAGAGTCATGAATTTCCAAGTTGGAATTCTGTCCCAGGAAAGGCATTACTAGCTGTAATGCCCCAGGCAAGTCTACCCCTTGCAATCTCAGTTTACTCTTCAGTATTCTGTCCTCTTTGAGGGGAAGTTGGAGCATTAAACTCCTCCCAAAGCTTTCCTTTACAGAGGGCAGAATCTGACCTTTTCTATCTGCAGCTCTGCTTAGTTTCAACTCCATGGTATAAGATCCCCCTCTTGCACTGATTGATTGGTTAACAATGAAAAATGGTTCATGAACCAAGAAGATGAGCAACAGAATCCAGCAGAAGCATTCAGTCCAAGGAACAGCAAGGAACGGAATCATGATGTGCAGACATAAACCCAGACTATACCCATCACTGTTACTACAAGTTATGTACGCTACACCAATCTCAAGGAATCTAGACAAGTTTCTAACCACCCCAAGTTCTTTCCTTATTTGGGGAAGACCTCAACTACAGTGTAATATTATAAGTATCTATCATTATATATGTGTCTATGGGAAGGGAGTACACCATTCAAGGAAGAAACATTATACTTAATTATTTATTGAGGTTGTGTGGGAGATCTTTGTGATTTTTACTAACTGTCAAGAAAAATACAGGATGTTCTGTTTTCAGGACTAGCTAGCTGAATGAAAGCCCTTTTTACCTTACTACATAGCTCTTTATTGTTCAGTTGTTTCAGTCATATCTGTGCTCTTTGTGGTACCATTTGGGGTTTTCTTGGCAAAGACACTGGAATGGTTTGCCATTTCCTTCTCTGGCTCATTTTTCAGATGAGGAAATAAGCAAACAAGGTTAAGTGACTTATCCAAGGTCACACAGCTAGTAAGTGTCTGAGGTCAGATTTGAACATGCAAAGATGAGTCTTCCTAATTCTAGGACCTGTACTCTATCCACTGCATCACCTAGCTGCCCCAATACAGAATTTCAAATACAAGCTATATTCTGATGTTCCTGGAGGATACTTTATATGGAGACAAAAGAGCCAAATTCTCATGCTCTAAGGGTAAACCTTGAATAGAGGTAAAATTAAAGGAAATATGAAATTCTCCAAAATTGAACCCTATGTCAACCTAGAGACACCATTCTGGGACATATTTTGCACTGCCATCACATGAATATATAAAATATATTCTATAAGCCCTACTTCAATGCCTCGTCATAAAGTGGTTGTTGACCAAGCCTTCTCAAAGGCTTTATATACCATTGGAACATAATCTCTGACAAGCCCTACCATGTTGGAAAGGTTTCGAACAGAAGTTTGGCAATGAAGTGTGTATCTTTTAGCTAAGGAGTAGTGTAGATAAAATTCAGAGAGACTTATGACCAGATAGACTGCAGAGTGCTGAATATTTGGCCACAGTAATTCACAAAGACTATATACTAAGCTATAAAGAAATTACAATCTACGTCAATGGAAGAACTCACAATGATGAAGTCATCAGCTCTTTGATTTATTAACATATAAATTTAAATCAGCCTTTTAAAGTCTTAATCAATCTTCAAAGAAGCATAAAGTTAACAGCCTTTTTAATAGTCTGCCTTTCACTGTGGAATCTTGTAAGTAATCAAATCTTGTTTTCTTTAGTGGGATTTATACATGTATGTATGTATATATGTACACATTTACATATATACACACATACACATGTGTGTATCCTTTGGCAAATATATATGTATATATGTACACATATACATGTATGCACACACTCATATGTGTGTATATGTATATACATAGACATATGTATTATTAATATAATATACTTGCATGTATATATGTACATACATATACACATATATGTATGCTATATATAATATAAACACATATAATTTTGTGTACAAACTAAGCTTTTATTTTCCAGAAAGATCTATTATTTAACCTATTTTAATCTAGTGCTTGCTATAGACTTAACACTGTGTTAGACATAATTAGGAGACTGTGCTGGCTACTAAAAATATAGCTTTGAATAAATTATTTCTTCCTCTGTGCTTTAGTTTCCTTATCTGAGAAATAAAAGAAGTTGTAAGTAGCCAAGAATGGAATAGCTTTGACCTGGAAGACTAAGGGATGAACATGAAGCCCAGACCAAAAGGACATAATTTACACATAATCCATCCTGAGAGTCCTTGCTATTGTAATAAAATAATTTGTGCATGTTAAATGATTTAATAAACTATTATTGTCAAAGATAGAGGAAGAAGAACTATATTAGAGAGTTCCCAACTCCAAAGCAGAGCTAAAATCTTTAGAAATGAAATGCTTGACTCCTTAATCCTTCCCCAACACAACCTCTGGTGAGAAGTTACCTGAAGAGTAGTGAAGCTAGTCTTCTGTTTGGAAACTGCCCTAGGACATAATATCTCATCACTGGGCATGATCAAAACAATGAAACAGCATAAGAAGCATATAGCCTCCTCCTTCTATTCCTGATTTCAGGTAGGTGAAATTACACTCCTTGCTTATCTTCCCCCTAGAGCCTGAATTTTATATTCAGATCATATTAATTATTACACCTTGATTTCTCTTATAGAATTCCAAAAAATTTGGGAGTCTCAAAACTGAGATGGATGAACTTCTGTTATCTGAGTCATTTTTCTTTAATATGCATATGATCCCAGATCTAAAGCTTGAAGGGAACTTACAGGCTATCCAGTTCAATCCACTCATTTTATAGATGAGGAAAGTGAGTCCCAGGGAAGTTAAGTAACTAACTGCCCAAGGTCACACAGGTAATAAGTGTCAGAAGTAGGGTTAGACTTGGATCTTCTGACACCAGACTAAGTGCTCTTTCTCTCTTGTATCATGCTGCCTCCCTCTCTGGCGAAAAGAGAAAGAGTACCAGTTTCTACCTGAGAATTACTATTGCTTTATGGCAACATTTTCATTGTTTTCCACAGGATTCAAATAGAAACACTCCTGGAACAAACTGCTATCAAGCTATCATTCTTTTATATTTCATATTCTACAGACTATTGCACTAGCAAACATTCTGCTTTCTTTTGTCAAAAAAGTATATAAGCATATTCTCTAGTAGGCTCACTGAAAGCATCCTTGGTGCAACTCCTATGGCAGATAGGACTACAGGAGTGACATACACTTCATCCTGTTCTCATGGGATTTTGTTCTGCTAGATCTCAATAGCTTGACAACTATCATCGCCATCATTGCTGATGTTCTCATTGTCATTACTGTGGTTGTTACAAGCATACCCTATTTTACTGTACTTTGCTTTATTGTGCTTCACAGATATTAATTTTTTGTTTTTGTTTTACAAATTGAAGGTTTGTGGCAATCCTGTATCAAGCAATCTTATTGGAGCCATTTTTCTAAGCATGTGTTCTCATATTATGTCTTTGTGTCATATTTTGGTAATTCTTGCAATATTTCAAAATTTTTTGTTTTTATTAAATTTGCTATGGTAATCTGTGTTCAGCAATCTTTGATGTTACTATTGTAATTGTTTTGAGGCACCACAAACCACACCCGTAGAAGACAGCAAGCTTAAGAAATGTTGCATGATGGATCTGACTGATCCATCAATCAGCTGTCCCCCCCATCCCATCCTCCTTGGGCTTCTCTATTCCCTGAGACACAAATTGAAATTAGGATTGTTCATGTGAAAGAAGAAGTCAATAAATGCAGCAAGCTGCATTGTTGTCTTATTTTAGGAAACTGCCACAGCCACCCCAACATTCAGAAACCACCATCCTGATCAGTCAGCAGGCATCAACACTAAGGCAAGACCTTCACCAGCAAAAAAGATTATGGCTTGCTTTAGGTTCAGGTGATAGCATTTTTTAGTACTAAAGTATTTTTATTAAAATGTATACATTTTTTAGACATAATAACAATACTATCACACACAATAGACTTTAGTGTAAACATAACTTTTCTATACAATGGGAACCAAAAAATTCATTTCACTTGCTTTAATGCAATATTTTCTTTATTTCAGTGGTCTGGAACCAAATCCACAATATCTCTGACATACATACATAAACATTCACATACATAACACACAAAACCCAGCAAATACAACCATTTGTAAGTGGATAATTCCTTATATCTGAGCATGAGACTGGAATAGACTTTAGAGATTACATAGTTCAGGTCACTAATTTGATAAATGAGAAAGATAAAAACTAAAGAAATCAAGTGACTTGCCCAAGATGACACAGCTTAGCTGGTGTCAGAACAAGGAATAAGTAGGCCAAAGGCACTTGAACTCTCAGTCTAGGACTATTTCTAGTCTATCAAGTTCAATTTAGAAGAACCTAAAAGATAACAAAATTTATAACACCATAGACATTACTAAGAAGTTTACCCTTAGACGTGAACTTTAAAATTTCATGAAAAGAAGTGAGATTTAAAATATCATGAAAGAAAGACACTGTCACTGGGAAACAGAATTACATAGAGTTAGATTTGCTTAGCATCTATACAATATCACTGTTCCCTCCCCATGCCTACTGTTGCCCTTACCCTTTCCGCTGATAGGTTTTATATTATCCCTACATCTATCATCACCTCAACACCTTTTCTCTCCCCATCTCATCTTTCCCATTGTGCCTTTATCTAGGAAATCATTCCACCCAATTCTATAACTCCAATCTCAATATCTCAACCTCCTCACTTTTTTTCTTAGCACAGTTCTGATATCCCCTGGGCTGGGCTATGCACAGTGAGAAACCAAGGCTATTGTCCCAGACCTGATCACTAGATGAGAACGCTATCCTTAGCACAAAGTATCAAACTAAATATAAGTCAGCAATGAAATGCTATACTTGAAGAGGGGGACAAATCATACTAAGCAATTTATTAAAAGATTGGAGAATAAGATGCAGACACTGATTGGAATCTTCTTTCTGGTAAGACTAGTCAGGATCTAACTAGAGTCCTATATTCAGTTGTGGGTGTCATAACCCAGATGTGCCATGGAGTGCTTGGAAAGGCTCCAAAGGAGAGCAACAAAAGTGATTTAAGTGTTGAGAATGAGGTACCACTCGTAATAGCTAAAAGTAACAGGTTTTTCTGTTTTAGAGATGAAAAAGCTGTTGTGGGGTGGGGACAAGGGTGGAAGTAGAGAAGTGATAGAATTCAAGATATGAAAGAAAAGTAACAGAGTAAATTGCTGAAGGGAATATTTGAGACTCTTCCCAGTTCCTCATTGTGTTGAGGCCCAGAGTGGTGAAGTTCAAAACTGCGCAGCTAGTTAGTGACAGAGCCAAAGTTAAAGACTAAGGATCCATAACACTGATACCTATATTTGCAACCAAACTGCCTTACTTATCAACTACTTCCATTCTTAACTTGCCTTCCCCATTCACCATGTCTTTGTTTATATTAACTACTAGATTGTATTTCCATCTGCCCCTCAAATTGCCATATCTCCAAATCCTTTACTTTCAAGAGCCAAACTCAGATGTCATCTCTTTTATGAAGCCTCCTATGATCTTCTCCATCCAAAAGTTCTCTCCATCAAATTATTTTGCACTGATTATAGTCTAATTTTGATTATAGTTTTTAGTATATAATTGTAAGCTCCTGGATCAATCGATAAGCCTTTATAGAACACCTATAATGAGCTAAGGACTGGAGATACAAAGAAAGGCAAAAGACAGTTACTCTCAAGGGATTCACAGTCAGTAGCAGGGTCAACATAAAAACAAATATGGACAAATGATCTATGTACAAGATACATTGGAGAAAATTAATAGGGGGAATGCATTAACGTTAAGAAGAATCAGAAAAAAATTCTCATAGAATGTAGGATTTTAGTGAAACAAGAAAGAGGCCAGTGTTACAGAATCACAGATTATATAATAGGTGGTAAGGTATGTATAAGAAGACTGCAAAGACAGTACTAGCTTGTGAAGGGCTTTGAATGCCAAACAAGGATGTTATATTTGATCCTAGAGGTGATCAGGAGCCTGGTAAGCAGTGGTTGGCTCCTAAATATATTTTGTGCTATTTCTAGCAGAGTGACTTGCAAACAGTGGGCACCTAATAAATGCTTACTGAATTTGAATTGCCTTTCCCATACTGTCTGGCTAACCTAAAGCACAGTTATTCTCTCAGCACCCATGGGCACATATGATCCATTCTTGTTAGGAAGCAAGACTGTTCATTGTTGAATTTGAATTCCTAGCTAGGTGTCAAATCAAATTTCAAACTCAGAAAACCTTCAACTACTCCTTCCAATAAATTTGCATCATTTCTACTACCCATTGCCTTTCAAAGAAATTATATGGATAACTTGTTTTTACAACACCAAAATTTTCCCCTTTGTTGCTCTACCTCCCAGGAAGCCATCTTATATAATGAAAATTGTTTTAAATAGAAAAAAAGGAAAGAAAGGAAAGATCAACAAATTTAACAGTAAATTTTAAAAAATTGAAAATATATGTGATATTCCACACGGTAGACTTCTTTCCTCTGTAATATGTATAGGGGTAAAAGGTTAAGGAGGGGAGGTGTCTTCTCGTATCTTTTCTTTAGGGTAAACATAGATTTGCCATCAGGAAATGCTAGGTTAAATCTGCTTCTGACACTTACTGTCTGTGTGGCCATGGGCTAGTTACCTAATCTCCCTGAGTACCAGTCTATTCAAGTACAAAATGGAGACTTGTTATTCATTCTTCATTCTCCAAGAAGACCAATATTAGAAGGGTATGTCTTGACTTACAAGTGAGCTGGAATCAAGAGAGGCAGAGCTGTGCAAAGTCATCAGCCTCACTCTCTCCTCCAGAGTCTTCAGTAGCAAGATATGGGTCAGGACAACTTGGGAAAGCCTCAGATGCAGTGGGAGACCTTGATCTTTTAAAGCTAGGTCTTTCCCAGGGCTCAGTTTGTCTGAGGGAACTCCCACTCAGTAATTAAAGGTTTGCCAAATGGAGGTAATAATCATAGTAGCCAGCTCATAGATTGTTGTTTTCTTTCAATTTCAATGGCATCCACCGATTTGTGACCTCATTTGGGTTTTCTTGGCAAAGATACTGGAATGGTTTGCCATTTCCTTTTCTAGCTCATTTTACAGATAAAGAAATTGAAGCAAACAAGATTAAGTGACTTGCCCAGGGTTACACAGCTACTAAGTGAATGGGGCTGAATTTGAATTAAGGTCTTCTGATTCCAGGCTTGGTGTTCTATCCACTGTGCCACCTACTTGCCCCCATAGATTGTTATGATGTTCAAATAGTATCTTTGCTTGCCTACTCTTCTTACATTCCTCTGACATCAGTCTCTGATGTCTTCTACCTAACAACAGTCTCTGATAATGGGATCATCTCTCTGTTTGCTTAGGTCAGTTACTCTACTATAACTTTGATCCCAACCTGTTGACATCGGTAGACTTCACTCTTTCTAATATTTAATCTCTCCCTAACTATTGTCTCCTTTCCTGCTACCAACTAGTAATAATAGCCAGAATTTATATAACTCTTTAAGGTTTGTAAAATATTTTATAAATATTGTTTCATTTTATCCTTACAACAACCCTGTGAGGTAAATTCTATTATCATCATCTGCATTTTACAAATGAGGAAACTGAGGCAGACAGTAATCAAGTGACTTGCCCAAGGTAAGATAGTGCCTGAGACCAGAATTGAACTCAAATCTTCCTGAACCTAACTATATACAAGCATGTTCAAGTCTCTTTCCCTTGGGGAAAAAAACCTTATTAGATCCTACCACGCCTACTATCTAATATCCCATATCCTTCCTCCCCTTCCCAGCTAAACTCCTTGAAACAACCATCTACATGAAACAACCTCTCACTCCTAGGCAGTCTGGCTTCTGCCCCATAATTCAATTGAAACTACTCTCTCCAAGATTATGAGGATCTTGTCATTGCCTTATGTAATGGTCTCTTGTTAATCCTGACTACTTGATTTCTCTGCAGCATTTAACAGTGTTGAACACTGCTGCCACCCCAATCCTCTTTGGGTTTTTATGACTCTGGTGTCTCCTGGTTCTCCTCCTACTTCTGCTTCTCGGAGTACTACTTCTCAGACTTCTTTGCTGATTCTTTATCCATATCATACCCATTAACCAGGGGTGTCCCCCAAGGCTCTGTCATAGGTCTTTTCATAAGTCTACACTCTTTCACTTGGCTATCTCATCAATCACCAGAGGTTCATTTTTCGTCCTTAGGCAGATGATTCCCAGATCTACGTATCCAGTTCCAGTCTCCTGAGCTCCAATTATACCTATTAGATGTTTCAAACTGGATATCCCATCTATAGCTCCAATTCAAAATGCATCACCTTTCCCTGAAAGTCCTCCCTTCTTTTGAACTTCCCTATTACTATCAAGAATATTATCATTCTTCCAGTCACTCCTTCCTTGATATCATTCTTTATTCCTCACACAATCATCTCACACGTCAAGTCAGTTACCAAATTTTTTGTGCAACAAGATGGCACAGTAGATAGAATGTCTGGTCTGGAGTCAGGAAAACTCATCTTCATGAGTTCAAATTCACTTCAGATATTTACTAGCTGTGTGACCCTGGGCAAGTCACTTAACCCTGTTTGTCTCAATTCCTTATCTGTAACATGAGCTGGAGAAGGAAATGACAAATCACTCCAATTTCTTTACCAAGACAAAACAAATCTCAAAGAATCAGACATGACTGAAAAACAACTGAACAGTAAATCAAATCTTTTAATTTCTTTACCACATCCCTCACATATATTTCCTTTCCTCTACTCACAAAGCCATCACTAACTCAGGTCCACATCAGTCTCACCTGGATTATAATTATATACAGCCTGATAAGTAATGGGTTTCCCTTCCTTGTCTTGACCCACTCTAATCCAAATTCCAAGCAGCTACTAAAGCAACTTGCCTAAAGTGTTAAGTCTGACCATATCATTGCCCTACACAAGTTTCCAATGGTTCTCTGTCATCTAGTATAAAGTTCTTTCTTTGGCATTTAAAAGTCTCCATCACCTAGCCCCTCCCTATCTTTTCTTTAGTTTACATTTTGCTCCCATCCACACATTCCACAATCCAAACATACCGGCCTATGTGCCTATCATCATGTGTGACCTCCTTTGTAATGTCTGTTCCCTCTGCCTGGAATGTTCTCGGCTCCTTTAGGATTCAGAGCAAACACAATATCCTTTAGAGATTTCTAGGTCTTCAAAGTTGTCAGTGCCTTCCCCTATAAGACTGTTGCCGATTTCATGTTTGTTCAGTCTTGGTTTGCCATTTCCTTCTCCAGTTCATTTCACAGATGAGGAAACCAAGGCAAATAGTGTTAAGTAACTTGCTTAGGGCCACACAACTAGTAAGTGCCTGAGGCTAGATTTGAACTCAGAAAACATGAGCCTTCCTCACTCCAGGCTTGGCACCTGATTCACTGCTCCATCTAGCTATCCTCGAAGGCTGTTCTGTACTTAGCTTTGTTGTTTTGATTGATATGTATTCTCTCCCCTCCAAGAATATAATAAACTCCTTGAGTGCAGGGCCTGTTTTTGCCCTTTCTTTCCACCCTGAGAACTTAGCAGGCACATAGTAAGGGCTTAATTAATGCTTATTTGTTTTATGTACTCAAGTGCTTTGTAAACTTTAAAATCCACACAAATGTCAGGTATTGTTGTTGCTGATATTTTTATTTTCCTACTACTGTCCAGATTCACTCTCCTTTTTCATTTATCTTTCCCCTCTTTCACCCTGTTACTTTCAATCACACTGTCCTTAGAAATTTATCACAAACACACATTTCCAACCCGTTACTTGGGAAAAAAATTTTTTTCCACAATGGAAGGGATATATAATTACACTCAAATAATGAGGAAAGGAAATTCATCCAACTTACAAAGGGAGATTGTGGAAACTCTCTGGAATATTTTTTTTAATAAGAAAGGGCAAATAGCCATTATTCCAGGTTGGTAGAAGTATTGTTTTGCCCTAAGGTAAGAATAAGAAGTGAAGCCATTTCAAGCTGTAGGATTTTTTGAAGAGAAAGAAAAGGAAGTCAGGAGAGCATGAGAAAGGTGCTTATTTCAAAAGTAAAGGGCAAATGTATAAGGCAGAGAAGATATTGACACGTGGGAGAAGACTGGGCCATGAAGGAAATAATGTGATCTCCATTTTGACTGAGGCCTCAGCTGGAGAGTAAATGCAAAGGCTGCCTGGGAGAGCCTGAGGGGAGACTGTTATTGATGTTGCTATTGCTTCACATTATATTGAGCAAAAGAAGGAGGCAGGAGAGCGAAGTATAAAGGAGAAACAATAACCTCACCTGCCTTATGAGGGATGGGCATGAATTACCCCCCTCAGAAAACTGCTGGTGGGTTTCTGCTCAATTAACTTGCTTATGATGTTCTCTACCTCCCACGCTGGGTACCACTATTCTTTTCATGTCGAGAAATGTGGTTCCATAGGAACATCTGATTAAGTGAGCAATTGAGGTAATTAGATAATGACACCATGTCTAAACATTTGTGTGTGGATCCAACAAAGCCACATTGTGAACTTAGAGAT
The DNA here is from genome assembly GCA_023548195.1 of Bettongia penicillata ogilbyi. Taxonomy (NCBI): domain Eukaryota; kingdom Metazoa; phylum Chordata; class Mammalia; order Diprotodontia; family Potoroidae; genus Bettongia; species Bettongia penicillata. The sequence continues at coordinate 2,737,575 of JAJHZJ010000195.1, read as the reverse complement.
ACCTCATCTTTGACAGCCTGGGTAGCCTGTGGGGGAAATGTTAGCCCTGTCTAATAAAATTGTCTTGGTGCAGAACTGAAACTATGCCAAAGATATTCAAAAGCTCACCAAACATTCAATAAGGGTAACTCCACACTGTTGTACTGCAGGTTATAGCAGTTAAATCAAGTCAAGAAGCATTTCTTAAGTACCTGTCATGAGGTGGGCACTGCACTAGACTGTAGTGATGCAAGGAAGGAAATGCCTGCCTGCAAGGAGCTTTGTTTAACGGGGGAAACAACATGCAAACAACTAAGCCACTGTACAAACAAGATATAAAAGGGATAAATTGAAAGCCATCTCAGAGGGAAGTTATTGAGAAGGACTAGGAAAGGCTTCTTGCAGAACGTGAAACTAACTGAAACTAGAAGAAAGTCAGGGAAGTCAGAAGTCAGAGACAGAAAGGGAGAGAGTTCAAGGCAAATGGCATAGTCGTATCTGTGCTTTCTACGGTGAACGTCGGCTATACCAGAATGGAATAACCAGGGGTATGCTTGTAAATGTTTAACAACCAGCTGCCCCCCATGTATATATTACATATCTTTAAGTTTAATAGGCATTATTAGTATTTTCTTTATCACTTTTTAAAGTGTAGACAATTAACAAAATAATTAAGACCTAAGTCGTAGTATTTGTTGATTTCTAAAGTGTAAATGCTCATGCTAAAATTTCAGTAATCAGTTCTCCTGAAATGGTTCGAATATACCCCCGAGTTAAGACCAGCAAGTCTGCCTATAGCTCCATCCCTTCTTCTTCAGCATCCTTGGCAGATGGTGATTTAACCTCTGTTTATAAAAGAGTGGAAATCCTGTGTTACGTTTTGTTTTGCTTTGTTTTTTTTTTTCTCATTGTTTCCCCCATTCATTTGAACACGACTAATGTGAAAACGTGTTTAATAAGAATGTATGTAGAGAAACCATATAAGATTGCATGCTGTCTCGGGAGGGAGGAGAGAAGGGGGTGGGAATCTGAGACTTATGGAAGTGATCGTAGAAAACTGAAAATAAATAAATTCATTTAAAAAAAGGACCCAGAAATAAATGAATAAGAATAGAAAGAACATTGGCTATGAAGTCAAAGGACACAGATTCAAATCTTGACTCCACAACTTATCTGTGTGAACTTGGACAAGTTTCTTAGTTTCTTTGAGCCTTAAATTCCTCATCTGAAAGGCAGTCAAGGTTACATGATCTCCATGATCTTGAGTCCAATAGTGAGACTAGAAAATGTGGAAAATTAGTGGTTTGATATTATTGATAGAGCAGGAAGGGAGCTTTGAGATCATTGTGTCTTTGATTCTCTTTTATGGATAGAAAGAGGATTAATAACCCCTTATGTACCAGCAATGGGCTCAATAGGTTTACAAAAACATAATCCAAAATAAATGAAGGACCTTATATTTTACTGGGATGGGGTGGGGGAATGAGATAGGGAATTGTGTTTGGGCTTAAAGAACAACGCAGACATAGGGTAGGTGACCTCAAGATGTAAATATAGCAGAATTTTTTAGCTTGAGGAGATGCCCTGACCATCAGACGTTTAGTCACAGTAGAATGACTTGACGCTATAAAATCCTGTGCCGAGGGGGGAAATCTTACAATAATGAAAGCCGAGCAAAACTTTCATCTCTACTTATTTGGTTGTCTTTGGCAAAGTCTTGTTTTTTTGGTTTGTTCAGTCATTTCAGTCATGTCTAACTCTTTGTGACCCCATTTGGGGTTTTCTTGACAAAGACACTGGAGTGGTTTGACATTTCCTTTTCCAGATCACTTAACATATGGGGAATGAGGCAAACAGGATTAAGTGACTTGTCCACACAGTTGGAATGTGGGTGAGGCAGGGTTCAAAAGCATGGAGATGAATCTTCGTGGTTCCAAGTCCAGTGCTCTATCCAGATCTGCACCACCTAGCTGTCCCCTTGGCAAAGTCTTACATTCAGACAATAGACAATGCTCATAATAAATTTACTAGATAGAACTGTTTATATAATTGAGCCACACGACAGGACTCAGTTTACTAATATACAAGTTAGGAGAACTAGGGTGAAATCTGAACTCTCCAGTGAACACTTTTAATGTGACCTTGGGCAAAACACTTAATCTCTATACCTCAGTTTCCTCTATTACGAAATTAGGTTGGACTAAATGAATTCTTCAATTTGCACAGTCTTTGGATCTTGATTGGAAAAATAAACTAAGGAGTCTGAACTACCTAGTATATGGTGAATATTAGAATGACCTGAAAGAGTGAGCTGTAATGTAGACTGTAAGCCTGTTTAAATCATATTATGAGGATGGCCAACTACTGTTAGGCAGCACGATGTAATGGAAAGAGAATTGAACTGGAAGCTGGTACACAGCAAGTAGCCCTGGTTCTGCCATTAGTTTCCTGCATGACTTTTGAAGGTTTGGCACAATCTCTCTAGCCTTCACAGCCTCACATAAAAGCAAAGGAACTAGGGCGGCAAGGTGGTGTAGCAGGTAGAGTACTGGGTCTGGAGTCAAAAAGAGCTGAGTTTGAATCAGGCCACTGACACCTTGGACATTTACCCTCTGTTTGCCTCAGTTTCCTCACATTTAAAATGGGAAGAAGAAGACTACTTCCTAACTCCTAGATTTATCATGAGAATAAAATACCTAGAATAGTACCTGGAACATAGCAGATGCTATATAAATGCTAGCTATTATTATTTTTTCAAAAAGTAAAATTTCTTTATTTGGAATTTTAGAATTCCAGATTGTACTACATCACTTATTTGATAAATTTGACTCCCCCAACCCCGATCTTAAATACTTTCTTTTATTTAATTTATTTGTTTTCAGTTCTCAAGAGTCACTTCTACAAGTTTAAAATTTTCTCCCACCCTCTCCCACCCCCCTCCCCAAGACGGCATGCAATCTTATATGGGTTCTACACATACATTCTTATTAAACACATTTTCATATTAGTCATGTTGTATAGAAGAATTAAAATGAATGGGAGAAACCATTAATTTTTTTTTTTAAATCCTGCCTCGGAGTTTAGAGATCCCTGGCTGGCTGAAAATTCTAAAACACTTATCAAAGAAAAAATGGGTTCCAATTCTGGTGGTACAAATGGGAGACAGTGGATTTAAAAGCTACCCTGAGCCTTTCACTCAGGGTAGCTACTATTATTTTTAAGGAATTGGATTAAGGTCTTTTCCAGCCTTAACATTCTTTGGCCTAAAAATGAATTTCCACAGATATGCCTATGCAACAATTTGAACAGAGGAATACAAAGGGCCCTAGAATTAGAATCAGAAAACCCAGGTTTGTGTGCTAGCTCAAATGTGTACTAATCAGGCAAACTACTTAAGAAGGGCAGCTAGGTGGTACAGTACATCGACTACCATGCCTGAAGTCATGAAGGCTGAATTTCCTCAGTTCAAATCTAGCCTCAGACATTTACTAGCTGTGTGACCCTGGACAAGTCACTTAACCCTGTTAAACAACTGAACTACAACTTAAGAGAGGGATCCAGGTTAATGAATTAGTACTAGATCTGGAGTTAGGAAGACCTAAGTTTATATCCTGCCTCAGGTACTTATTGTGTGACCTCCCAACACAAATCATTTAATCTCTCTGGGTCTACATTTCCTCATCAGTAAACTGAAAGGGTGGGACTTGATTACCTTCCAGGATACTTCCAGCTCTGTATTTATGACTCTATGGGATTTTATGTATAAAATGGGGGAAATAGTGCTTAAACTATCTCCTCCCAAAGTTGTTCTAAAGAAACTGTAGATAGATGTGTAGAAATGTGTCATTAATATTGTTAGGGGTGTTGTGCTTAATAATAATAATGTGTTTCTAATGTGAGCCTTGTGCCCTTTTTTGCAAACCACAGCTTCGAGGTCTTCTAACCTATTCATCTTCTAAAACTTGAATGAAATAGCTGGAAAAGTAAATTTACAGGAAGAATAAGACATTGTGAAGGTCACAATGAAATGAGGTCACCGAATGAAATCTCCAAGAGAGCCAAATAAAACTGTCTCCAGAGCTCCTGAGTCAAGTGACAGCTGAGATTCCCAAAGAAAGTGCCTTGGGACCAAAGGTGTATGTAGGCAGGTATTAAAAATCTCCACTGTGCGCAGTTCTTCTCTCAGGCAGAAGTAGAGCACTTGCAAGTGATTGAGAAAACAAAGGTTCTATTCCTAGGTTTCATTTTTTAATATAGGTGTAAGGAAAAATGCCAGTCTGTGCCAGGGCATTCAAAATAGAGGCTCAGTGTTCCAGCCTGGTTCACTGATATATGCTGGTCTTTTTATGGATTTAGCAACCATAACATGGAATCATTGTCCAAGAAGGAGATGCTTTTATTGATTGGTGCCATTTTGAAGGTTGGGGTCTGTTATTTGGACTGCTGCCCAGAAACAGCTTAACGAATATCTAAATCTTGCTTCACACAGGTCAGTCAGCAGTCATAAGAAAATCCATCTGGGTTATTGCCTTTCTGGACTGAATTGCCAGCTTTGTTTTTGTTTGATTTTCTTTTTTTGGGGGGTTTTTGAAAATTCAATTCTATCTTATTTTCAGTTCTGAATTCTCTCCCTCCAACTCTTACTCCCCTACCTATTGAGAAAGCAAGGAAAACAAAACTGGTTACAAATAGGTATTTATGAGTTAATCAAAACAAATTCCCACATTAGTCATGTCATATAAGAAGGAGAAAGAAAGAGAGAAAGAAAGAAAGAAGAAAGAAAGAAAAAAGAAAGAAAGGAAGGAAGGAAGAAACAAAAGAAAGGAAGGAAGAAAGAAAGAGAGAAAGAAAGAAAGGAAGAAAGAAAGAGAGAGAGAGAGAAGGAAGGAAGGAAGGAAGGAAGGAAGGAAGGAAGGAAGGAAGGAAGGAAGGAAGGAAGGAAGGAAGGAAGGAAGGAAGGAAGGAAGGAAGGAAGAAAAAGAAAGAGAAAAAGAAAGGGAAGAGAAGGGAAAGGAAGAGAAGGGAAGGGAAGGGAAGGGGACTTAACATGCTTCAATCAGGGCTCTGAGTCCATCAGCTCACCATCTGGAAGTGAATAGCAAGTTGCATCACGGGTTCTTTGGAATCACAGACGGTCATTGTGTTGATCAGTTTCTAAGTGTTTCAAAGTTGTTTTTCTTTAGAATGCTGTTGTTGTTGTATAAATTGTTCTCCTGCGAAACTTTAGCTTTTAAAGGAAAAGCTCTCTGTGGAAACATTTAGAGCAAATGTCAACAAATAACAACATATGAACCAAAGGTGATTTCCAATTTGACTAGTTATAAACAGAGCTAAACCTAGACAAAACTGTGACATTATGAAAGTTTGATCAGGATGCCCTTTCACTTCTCTCAGTAATGCCCCTTTTCTCTGTCATATCTCTCATTCTTCCTCCTATCCCTACCCTGCCTACCTTCATCATTTTGCCATTATCTCTAAAATTGTCCCATTTCTCCCCATAGGGACAGGATTCACCAGACCAGATCTGCAAAAAAACATGTCCTCAAAATCAAGGGAAGTTAATCCTCTGTTTTAGAACTCTTATCCTGTGATTAAGCTGTTTTGATTGATGAGTGAGGAACTGCAAATTCACTTAGCCCAGAGGACTGTATCTATCTGGCCTCACACCAGAAAATCCTTCCTATTTTGTCTAGAGGGCTACCAGGGATGAGCTTATAAATGTTTAACAATGAGTTCTCTGAAAAAGAAATGTACTGCATGATATACTTATAAGTTTAATCTGCATCATTAACTTTTCTCCATTCCTTATATAACACTAGTCAATCAATAGAAAACTACATCAAGCCCTGATTTTTAGAATTTGCCCATTTCCAAGGTGTAAGTAAACACTCACACTGAAAGTTTAATAATTGGCTCAGGACCAATAGGAGCTGACTCTAGCACAACCTTGGAACATAGTCATTTGTCAACAATCCTGCCACAATAGATCCTGTACCCCATACAAGCTCTGCTCAGCTCAAATGTTGTCTCCTGGGGTTTTCCTCATTCCCCCAGCTTTTTATGTTTCCATCCTTACTCACCCTAATGCTCCTAAGTCCCCAAACAGCTCAGTATTTGTTTCGCATTAATTTATATCTGTGTCCATTTTGAATTCTCCTAATAGAATACAAGCTCCTTGAGAGAAAGGGCTATTGTCATTTTTGTGTTTGCATCACCAGACCTGACACAACACCAGGCCATTTGTAGATGCTTAATAAATTCTCATTGCATTGAATAAGGAAAGACAATCAATTTCCCAGTTATGGAGGAGTTCTTGTCTATGCGTTAGGCTAAAGGCTTTGATAACAGTGAGGAAGCAGTATTCTAAGCTCAATGGGACTATGCATTTAGCCTGCTGCCAGTCTCTACCCTGACTCCACCTTAACTAGAAAGGCTAGGCTACTTTGATAGTTGCGAGAGGGCGACTGTCTAAATAAGATGGCCTAGTCTATCTTCCTTGACTCCATCTGAACACAAGCAATGTTACTTAGCTCCCATTATATCTCTGTGTTTTGGAGCCCCAGACCAGCTTCTGGTTGTTAACTCAAAAGAACTCAATCCCTTAACACAGTTGTCCTAATAAATTAATAAGCAAAGCATTTAATGAGCACCTATTATGTACAAAGCTCTCTGTTAGCATATAGGAACACAAAAATGGATAAAATGGAGTCTTTGACTTCCTGGAGCTTATGATCTAACTGGGGATAAAACACATACATATTTTTTAAAAAATAACTAGATACAGGATACTAGATAGTAAGAGCAAAATTTATTCACTAATTCAGCGATCCTTTATTAACCATCTAGTATGTGCCAGGATCATGTGCCAGACTTTTGAAAAAATGAAACCTGAAATGAAACAAAAGGTTACATTCTACTGGATAAATCATTATATACCTAGAAAAATTCACATCAAATATATGCAAAATGAATACACAGTTGAGGGAATAGGGCTAGGCTTCCTCTAGAGAAGAAGAAACGGCAATTGAACTGAGTTTGAAAAGAAGTCAGACCTTCTACTAGGTGGAAGTGAAGAAGAAGTCAATTCCAAATGTGATGACAGACACAGAGGAGATAAGATGTTGAAAATAGGGAGTAGCAAGTCATCTAGTTTAGTTGGATTTTTGTGTCCATGAAGCTATAAACCTGAAAAGATAGATTTAAAAGTCAAACAGAAGAATTTGTACTTCATCCTAGATGGAAAGCAGGGAGGAAAGGGATCTCCCTCAGCAAGGAAATATCACATTCTGAACTGAGTAATATGGATAAGTTTTAAACACAGAGTTCACCTTGGTGATGGTAGTCAAGAAAGACTGTGAAATAGGTAGGAAATGACCCAGGCTTTGAGGAAGGATATTTCATTTAAAAAGGAAAATATTTACAAAGTTGTGAAGAAGGAATTGTGTAAGCTATGTTAGTCAATGCTAGATGGTCCCATTTCTTTCCTTTTGAATTTGGCTCACTCTAGTCTTTTGGAACTGTCCTGTGAACAATCTATAGACAACTCCAAACAATGGCCTTTTCTCAATATTCACCATGATTTATCTCTCTCTAGCTTTTGACACCACTAGATTGTAGAATCATGGAATAACAGGGTTGGAAAACAACTCAAGGGTCATCTAGTCCAGGAATTCTTAAAATGTTTCCACTCTTCATCCCTTCAAGCACTTTTTAAACTGTGAGTTGTGACCCCATGTTCTAGTCTACCTCCATCCAAATGTGAATCTTGTCTATCATACTCTAGTTTCCACTTAAAGTCCCCAAGTGATGATATACCTACCACCCTTTTGTAATGGTATTTAGAGTTAAAGATCTTCCCCTCTCATTAATAGGCTTCAGATAACTTTTGTTAATTTCTAATAAGGCAGTGGGTCATAAGGATTATGTCCTCCGGCTCTGAAAAAAAATATATACTCTGAGGTGAGGTTTTACTTTGGGGCTTACTATTTGAAAGAAGGTTCATGTGCCAGATGAGACTCTGGGTAGTCATTAAGAAGATCCCCTGCTTTGAAAATCCAGGTATTTGTGCTTCTCTCTCTGGTAACTATGTATGTACGTAATGGTCAGACAATTGGATCTGTCTATTGATCTATGATGTATGTACTGCTTATGGTCAGAAAGTTAGAAGCCCTGTCTGTTGGTCTTCATTTCTCTGCCTGTATTTTTTCTGATGGTGAATATAATTAAAGTAAATTGTTGATACCTCAAAAGTTGCTTTACTTTAAGAAAAGCGGATCTAAGAACCTGTGCAGGAGGCCCTCCTGTGAATGCCAGGATGTTTGCTGCTACACTTCTCCACACCCCCTAACCTAGAAAGCTATTCTATTTTTGGATAGGTCTAATTATTAGGAAAGTTTCTTCATCTTGAGGTGACATCTGATTCCCTATTAAAATATCCTCATTGCTCCTAGTCTCAACCTTCTTCCACATGACAATCTTTTAAATATTTAAAGTGCCATTTGTCATTACTTTCATGAATCTTCTCTTCTCAAAAATAAAAATTCGTTTCTCCTATAACTGAACCTTGTATGACATGGTTTCAGGTCTCCTTATCATTCCGGTTGCCCTACTATGGATGTGCTGTAGTTTGTCAGTGAGACTTCTACAATGTTGTTCTTAGAAATAGACTTAATAATACAGATTTGGTCTCACTAAAACAAAGTACAACAGGATTATCCCCTCCCTTGTCAAATTAAGTCAGTCAATAAGCATTTTATTAAGCCCCTACTATGTGGCAGGCACTGTATTAAGCATTGGAGATACAAAAGAAAAAGGCAAAAACAAAAAAGTCCTACTCCTAACATATGATAAAGTGGAGATAATTTCAGAGGACTAGAAAAGAATTCTTATAGAAAGTAAAACTTTAGCCAAGACTCAAAGGTGGCCAGGAGATGGAAGTAAAGAGGGTGAGAGTTCCAGACATGGAGTTCCTTGCTCAGAATATTTCATGGACCTATATCTCTCTAACTCCACAATATATTGAATTTTCCATGAGAGTCAGATATAGTACTTCAGTTTGTTTAGCTATGGTCCATGACCCTCCTTTAGGATTTTTCTAGACTTTTAGATTTTCAGTAAGGAAATGTATGTGTATGTATGTATGTAGGTAGGTACATTTGTATGTATATGTACAGACACACATTGTAAGTAAGGAGGATTTTGTTATACTTTTTGCAGTTTAGTTTCTCACGATCCATGGCCATGGGAGTGTCTAGTTTCCATGTGTTAGATAATAACTCCAGATAATCTCAAGGATCCTAGATAGTAGTTGCCAGAGTCATTGTGACAGACAGTTGTACTGAGGACTGCATCGTGGGATAAAGGGTGACACAATGTAATATTTACTTCACTTGCGCAGAATGATGATATTGCTGAAGTTAGGCTATGAGCTTAATGTTAGCAAGATGCCTTCTTTGTCTGTTGCCTTATAAAGTAGGTGGGCACTGGTCAGTGAGTGGGGAATCCATGGGAAAAACCATGGTGAACCATAGGGAAGTCCATGGGGGAAACCGTGGTAATGCGTAGAGGAATGCATGTACCTGCCTCAAATTGGCCCCATTGAGGCTTGAGGGAATTAAGGGAAGTGCACAAGCTGTGCTTGTCTCTATTGACCCCACTGAGACATAAGGGTAATTGCCCACCCCACCTTCTTGCCCACCCCCACAAGAAAGGTGATGAGGGAATTAGTACTTCCACTATCAGCAACCCTTCTGAGAAAATTAGACTAGAATAAAGCTGATTATTAACCCCTCCAAAGGTGTCTACCTGTCTGATCACATCAAGAGTGAACCTTTTAGAGGCTGGAGACTGAAAACTCCAGTGCCTCCTGTGTATTATTTGTGAAACATGCACATATAGAATATTCTTACAATTCCTATGTAAAAAATTTTACACAATAAATACTTACAATCCTTTCTCCCTTCCCCTAACAAGACTAGATTAGCGTACTAACATCATTATTTAACCTGGCAATCTTATTGAAATTATGCTTTAAGAGCTCTCCTTGGTGCTAAACCAACTCAGCTTTAGTCTAGCTTTACTGCCTGAAACCTTTCTGAAAATAGATTACCTCACCTCTAATCTTTCCAAGTGTTGTTTTGCTAGCAGAATTCATACTGACTGATTGGCTGTAATCATCATGACTCTCAGCTTCTTGACCCTAAATCTGTTCTGCTACCACAATCCATGCTGACCTGTGTGACTGCCTCACCTGATTCTGACAAATGAGCCACAGAAAATTAAAAGACATTTTGAGGAAAAGGGGAGAAAAAGGAGACAGAAAAAAGGGTGAGAAGAAGGAAAAGGGGATGGAAATGGAGTCAGGGGACATGACAGAGGCAAAAATATACGTAGAGTCAGAGAGAGTGGAAGGAGGAGGAAGGATAAAAGGAGAGAAAGAGAGAGAGAGAGAGAGAGAGAGAGAGAGAGAGAGAGAGAGAGAGAGAGAGAGAGAGGAGAGAGAGAGAGGAGAGAGACAAAGAGAAAGCCAAGAGAGAAAGGATAAAGACAGAGAGATTTAATAAGAAATACCAGACACAGACTGTAGAGGAATTTTTAGTTCAATATCAAACATAACAAATTCAGTATAAATTGGCATCTATCAAGGATATAGAATACTGGGGAAAATTCCTAGCTCAGTGCAAATATGTAAATTCATTAAAAACAAAAAAAGTATCCTGTATAATGAAGTATGTGAACTGCATTAATTAAAAAGCATTTGTTAAGGACTAAGTGCTGGGACTATGAATACCAAAGCAAAATAGTTCTTGTCTTCAAGGAGTTCACATTCTAATAGGGAAAGACTCCATTTATGGAGGAGGAGTAGGCAAGGAAGTGTATTCTACTCTGGGCTGTCACAGTGATGGTAAGTGGCACAATAGGGCATTATTATTGATAATAATGTTAAATATATGACATTCTGAAAAAAAAAGATGAAGGTAATGTAATACCAATCAATACCTATGCTAGGTCCAGTGGTGCCTGTCATGTGGTCATATGAAAATCCAAGAAGTGCTTTTTGGTCAACAAGAAAAGAAGTTAAAATAGAACAAAGCAAGATCTCTATTGTACTAGCCAACAAAAAGAAAAGGAAGGAATCAAGATAGAGCAAAACCAAAGATTTCCTGCTCTCCAGTCCTCCAGGTAATGAAGAGGCAAGAGATTATTATTCTCCTGTTAAACTTTTTTTAAAAACAACAAGAAAAACCAGAGAAGACCTGGGTCTAGAAACCCTGATTACCAACCTTGCTGATCAAGCCAGATCATGTGTTTCTAGCCATATCTTTTCTTTCTGGAATCCAAGTTTGATCTCTTTTTTTGAGGGGTAAATGATATCTACTTTCCAAGTTCTTCTTGCTAATGGAAATGTCTTTATTTTTTCCAATGGAGAAGAGGGTTTTGAAACAGGGGGATTCTTCCTAAGACAGCAGACTTCTCCATCCATTCCACATAATTCATTGGGAACCATAATTTTGAGTCAAGAGCCTTGTTTTATTTGTCATATAAAGCCACTCCCATAACCTATGACCTGCTGTAGTCTCCTCCTTCTTGAGACCTATTGTACAAGAAAATAGTTTGCTATTAATTATAATTATGTTACTGCCAAGGGTGATTGAATGGGCAATGCTATGACATACAACTTAGGAGATATAGCTTTCTGAAGAGTTTCTTTGGATGTGGACATTCTCACTTCTGATATCACATTTATTTCTGCTGCTAAGCTGGATTCTTATTTTTCTAATATCATCCTATCAAAATCAATTAAAGCCCACACCCTCAAATCTATGTTTATTCCTTCTAACTACCCTAATAGAGATACAGTTCTTAAGAATTACAAGTATCTGTCACTACTGTTATTCAATATTGTGCTAGAAATGTTAGCTTTAGCAATAAGAGAAGAAAAAGAAATTGAAGGAATTAGAATAGGTAATGAGGAAACAATATTATCATTCTTCGCAGATGACATGATGTTATACTTGGAGGATCCTAGAGAATCAACAAAAAAATTGAAATGATTGACAACTTTAGCAAAGTTGCAGGATACAATATAAATGCACATAAAGAATAGAAAGAGAAATTGTATTTAAAATAACTGTGTACAATATAAAATTTTGGGGAGTCCACCCACCAAGACAAATTCAGGAACTATATGAACACAATTACAAAATGCTTTTCACACAAATTAAGTCAGGCCTAAATAATTGGAAAAGTATCAGTTGCTTATAGGTAGACTGAGCTAATACAATAAAAATGACACTTCCACCTGAGTTAATTTACTAATTCAGTGCCATATCAATTAAACTTCCAAAAATTTATTTTATACGGCTAGAAAAAATAATAAAAAAATTCACCTGCAAGAACAAAAGGTCTAGAATTTCAAGGAAATTAATGAAAAGAAAGGGAAGGGAAGATGACCTAGCAGTACCAGATCTAAAGTTGTATTATAAAGCAGCAATCATCAAAATTATTTGGGATTGGTTAAGGATCAGAGTGGCAGATCAGTGGAATAGGTTAGGTAAACAAGACAATAGTAAATGACTATAGAAATCCACTATTTGACAAACCAAAGACTCCAGCTTCTGGGAGAAGAACTTACTATTTTGCAAAAACTGATGAGAAAACCAAAAAAATAATATGGCAGAAACTAGGCATAGATCAGCATCTCAACCCTATGCCAAGATGAGATAGAAATGGGTACATGATTTAGACATAAGGGATAATACCATAAGCAAATTAGGAGATCAAGGAATAGTTTACCTGTCAGATCTATGGAGAAGGGAAGAATTTATGACCAAACAAGAGATAAAGAACATTATGAAATGCAAAATGGATAATTTTGATTACATTAAATTGAAAAGTTTTTGCAGGAACAAAGCCAATGCAACCAAAGTTTAGAAGGAAAACAAAAGCTAGTAAAGAATTTTTACAACCAGAGTCTCTGACAAAGGCCTCATTTCAAAAATATATAGAAAACTGAGCCAAATTTGCAAGAATACAAGTCATCCCCAGTTGATAAATGGTCAAAGGATGTGAACATACATTTTCCAGAGGAAGAAATTAAAGCCATCTATAGATATATGAAAAAAATAGTCTAAATCATTATTGATTAGAGAAATGAAAATTAAAACAATTCTGCAACACAGTATCACATCTATCAGATTGGATAATATGGCAAAACAGGAAAATGAGAAATGCTGCAGAAAGTGTCGGAAAATTGGAACACTAATGCATTTTTGGTGGAGTTGTAAACTGACCCAACTATTCTGGAGAGCAATTTGGAACTATGCCCAAAGGATTACAAAACCGTACATACCCTTTGATCCAGTAATATTACTACTATGTCTGTGTCCTAAAGAGATCAATAAAAATGGGAAAAGGACCCACATGTACAAAAATATTTATGGCAGCTCTTTCTGTGATGGTAAAGAATTGGAAATTGTGGGGATGCCCACCAATTGGGGAATGGCTGAACAAGTTGTGGTTTATGAATGTAATGGAATGCTGTTGTGCTATAAAAAGTGATGAGTAGGCAGATTTCAGAAAAACTTGGAAAGACTTACATGAACCAAGGCTGAGTGAGGGAGCAGAAACAGGAAAACATTGTACACAGTAACAGCAACATTGTGCAATGATCAACTATGATGGACTTAGTTGTTGTCATCAACACAGTGATCCAAGACAAATCCAAAAGACTTATGATGGAAAACACTACTTACATCCAGAGAAAGAACGTTAGTCTGAATGAAGATTGAAGCATACTATTTCCACTTTCTTGTTTTTTCTTTCTCATGGATTTTTCTTTTCTTCTTTCACAACATGAACAATGTGGAAATATGCTTAACATGATTGCACATATATAACCTTTATCATATTTCTTGCTGCCTTGGAATAGGGGGAGGAAATCAAGGGTGAAAGAAAAATTTGGAATTCAGAGTCTTACAAAAATGAATGTTGAAAACTATCATTACATGTGACTGGAAATATGTATATACATTTATACACACATACAAATACATGTACATATATAAACTATTAAGGGGGAAAAAAGAATTACAGATATCATCTTCCCATGTAAAGATGTAAATATTTTAACCTTCATGAAAAGTTATACTTTTTCTTTCATGTTTGCCTTTTTATACTTGACTTGAATCTTGTATTTGAAAATCGAATTTTCTGTTTAGCTCTCTTCTTTTCATCAGGAATATTTGAAAGACCCCTATTTCATTAAATAACCATTTTCCCCTCAGAATATTATACTCAGTTTTGTTGAGTAGTTGATTCTTGGCTGTAGTCTAAACTCTTTTGCCTTCTAGAATGTTTTCTTCCAAGCCCTGCAATCCTTTAATGTAGAAGTTGCTAAACCCTGTGTAATCCTGTATGAACGTATGAATCATTTCTTTCTGGCTACTTGCAGTATTTTCTCATTGACCTAAGAGTTCTGGAATTTGGCTATAATATTCCTAGGAGTTTTCATTTTGCCTAGATTCTTATAGCTCATAGGTGCAAAGGATGCAGAGTTATTTATTGCTGGTCATCCAAGTATAACCATCTGAACTGAAGCAGATTTGCCATTCCAAGTAGCTTCTAACAGTAGTTGCTGTCTGTTTCTGTACAGAATTCTTTGAAAACCATTCAGTTATAACTTTTAGTGAGCAAGCTATTATGTTTCAGGTCTTAGGCACTGGTATTAAAAAGACAAACATGAAAACAATAGCAGCTGTCAGAAGTCTTACATTCTATTGGGTGAAAACCCCATGTACAGAGACAAAAAATTTTAAAATACATATAAATCAAACATGAAGTAATTTTGCGCAGAGGAGTCATTAGCTGAAGGGATGATATGTGAACCTAAAAGGAAGCTAAGAATTCTCAGAGGTGAAAGTGAGGAGGGAATGATTTCTAGGCATGAGAGGAAGCCTCTGCAAAGCCTCAGAAATAGATGAAATGATACATACAATGAAATATCAAGTAGGATATTTTAACTGGAATATAAAATATATGAAGGAGAATAACATACAATAAGTCTGAAAATGTTGTCTGAAATTTGATGGTGATGGTCTTTGAATGCCAAACAGAGGAGTGTGTATCTTATCGAAGACATAATGGAATTTCTTTAGCAAGGAAGCAACAAGGTCATCTGTGTGCTTTACGAATATAAATTTGGAACATGGATTGGAGAGGAGAGAGAGAGAAGAAGATGAGGCCAATACAGAAGGTATTACAATAGTCAAGGTGAGAGATGATGAAGTTCTGAACAAGGATGGTGGCCATGTTGATACAGAAGAAGGAATTGATGTTGTGGAGGTAAAGCTGACAAGCCAATATTGGAAACTGATTGAATACAGGGAATGTGTGAGTTGAAAATGACTCAGTGTAATTGGAATATGGGTAACTGGAGGGCTGATGATACCAAAGAAAGTAAGGAAGTTAGGAACAAAAAGAGGAAGAATCATGAATTGTATTTTTGGACATGTTGGTGCTTGATGAGAGCATTTTAGATGCTAATAGGACACCCAGTTGGAAATGTCCAATAGATAGTAATGCAAGACTGGAGCACAGGAAAGAGACTTAGGCTGAGATCTGGCAGGTATCTACATGCTCAGGATTATTGACTATATGCGAGCAAATAATGCCACTAAGAGAGAAAGAGATCTATCTAAAAGAAGTCCCAGGAAAAAAATCTTGTCAGATAACCATTGTTACAGGATGGTTCCACTTCCAAACTAGTTTCCTTCTGAGTAATGAAAACCCTTGTTTCTCTGACCATTGCAGTATTCCTGCAGTGCAAAGTAGAAAAGGCTTGTGCATTTATGGTGAAATGCCAGTGCTGTTGTGAACCAAGCCAACCTTTCTGGAGAGTAATTTGAAACTGTGCCCAAAGGGATATAAAACTGTGCATTCCCTTTGATCCAGCAATACCACTGCTCAGTCTATATCCCAAAGATATGCCAAAAAAGGGGGGGGAAAGGACCTATTTGTACAAAAAATATTTATGTTAGCTCTTTTTGTGGTGGCTAAGAACTGGAAATCAAAGGAAAGCCCATCAATTGGGAAATGGCGAAACAAGCTATGGTATATAATTGTAATGGAATATTATTATGCTATAAGAAATGACAAGTAGTATGATTTCAGAAAAACCTGGAAAGACTTTGATGAAATGATGAAGTGAACAGAGCAAGAAGAATGTTGTACATAGTAACAGCAGTATTGTTCGATGAAGGACTATGAATGATTTACCAATTCTCAGCAATACAATAATCTAAGACAACCCCAAAGGACTAATGATGAAGCATACTATCTTCCTCCAGAGAATGAATTGATATTGTCTGAATACAGACTGAAACATGCTATTTTCATTTTCTTTCATTCTTTTATCCTATTCTTCTACAAAATGACTCATATGGAAATGTTTTACATAATTGCACATGTACTACCTATATCTGATTGCACACAAACTCAGGGAGAGGAGAGGAAAGGAAAGCAGGGTGGGATAGAATTTGAAACTCAAAACTTTAAATAAAAATGTTAAAAAATTTAAAAGTGTCCATGTTATATGTGCATTGCATGCATACCAGCAAGATGGCCTAAAAGAATCTTCAATTTCACCATGAGGGGATCATTAAGCCATACAGGTAGCCCATGACAAATACGTATGTCTCCATTTTATTTAATTCATTTAAATTGAAGTCATTACTGTTTTAATCTTTTTCATGTTTCCTTCTTTCCTGACATTTAATGCAGATCAGTACCATTTTTAGTGTGATAAGGTGGTGCAGTGGATAGAGTACTCAACCAGGAGCCAAGAATGCTTCTTGAATTCAGCTACTCTTGGTTACTCACTAGTTATGTGACCCTAAACAGGTCACTTATTTTCTATCAGCCTTAGTTTCCTCCTCTGTAAAATAGGGGTAAGAACAGCGCCATCTCTTAGAGTTGTGAGAATAGAATGAATTAATATTAGATTATTATTAATAATTGATCATAAAGCTTTGCAAACCTTAACATGCTAGCTATTAATATTTTTTCATTATTCTACTATATACCCATTATTATGCCAGGCACTGAGGAGAATACAAAAGAATGATAAAGCATAGTTCCTACCCATAAAAACTTTTAATAAAGTTATGAGAGAAGTGATTATTAATAACCTGTTATTTGGGAAGATGCAGAGTCTGCCCCCCCCTTTTTCTAAAATTCTGATTTTACACATTTAGTCTCTTGAAGGACATTGCTGATAATGAGATTGGACTAACTTTCTTGTCCAGACCCCACCCAAGTGGGATAGCTATTGTGTTCTGCTCAGACTGGGTGGGGCATAAATTCTTTGAATAAATTGCCCATGGTTGGGGTCAACTTAAGAAGCATGTGACTTAATCAAAGATCAGGTCCAGTCCCTTATTATAATATTCATTTTCTCATTAATTGTTAATCAATCAGGGTTGAGTCACACCCTGGGAAACACTCTTTAAAGGGTATATAAACTGTGACTTTGCTGCTGTGATGGTCTTTGGTCTAAAAGAGAGATGCCCTCAAATGACCACCCTTTTATTAAAATTCTGATATTCTTAGCAAAATGATTAAATTACCCAGAAATTTGCTCTTGAACCTTTTTAATCACCACAGTTGGATAAACACAACTTTTATTATGAAATGATTCTTTCATTCTCCCCTATACAAACCTGGACAAGGAGCTATGTGTGTGTTGCATGCTCTGTTTCCTGGTCACTATTATTATAGGAAATATATAAGATGTAACCAAAGGTGGTATACACCTTTCAAATACAAATGAAGACAGAAATATTTATCACAGGCTATCTATATGGCCTAATGATTCCCTAATGATGACATAAAAAATGAGAAAGACTCTTTCAGGCCTTTTTATTGGCATGCATGCAGTGCCAGGACATACATTATTCATACAATCTATGCACATATAGCATGGGTGTTTCTACAAAAATAAAGAGGCCCTTTCTACTCCATACTGTAGGAATACTGCAATGTTAGAGAAACAACTGTTTTCATTACTCATTCCTAGTTACTGGATATTTTATTGGATAATTAAATTTCCCATTAAACTGAAACTCATTTTTACTGATTAAAAAGTACACACAAATTTGCACATATTTAGCATTTAATTTTTCTTGTTTGTTTAACAAGACAGATGATTGCAAGTTAGTTTGTCATAGAATGACCATTGCAAACAAGCTAAGTTGGTAGCACACCATGAGACAAGAGAGTGTGGCTGAATCAGTACAAACCAAT
This sequence comes from Bettongia penicillata ogilbyi, assembly GCA_023548195.1. Lineage (NCBI taxonomy): Eukaryota > Metazoa > Chordata > Mammalia > Diprotodontia > Potoroidae > Bettongia > Bettongia penicillata. The sequence goes on along the minus strand of JAJHZJ010000195.1, from coordinate 2,719,296 downwards.
CCTGCCAAAGGAAACACTACTCCAAGCACCTTCCCTATGAATCATCTTCTATAAAGGCCAGCAATTACTAAAGAGAAGAGCTGGCCACAAACTTCCTGAAAAATCTGTGAACAGCCTTGATATTTCCTGTCCCTAATTCTGCAGGGTGCCATTATCTACCGCATCAATAGAGAGATTCCCATGGATTATAGTTCTGTAATATGACAGAGGAGGAAATGTAAGTTTCCTGTGGTCAGAGATATGCTTTGACTATGCCCAAACCACATATTAGATCACAGTCCCCTCCCACATGGCAAAGGAAACTCTTACCAGGCCTGAATGTATCTTGTCAATGGATAGTATTATGTTGAGTATTCAAGTTATAATTATTAAAAATAGTAAGTTACATGTTTTATAGATTTAAAAAGTTCTCCTCCATATATACTGCCACACTTGGGGATGTCATCTCCTCTTATGTACCCAAGGATCATCCCACTTCAGGATGACTCCTGAAACTAAACTTAGCCCTTAAGTCAAATCTCACATCCCCACTTGACCTGCCAGTACATCAAACTTGACAAGTACAAAACAGAACTAAGATCTTTTATCCAAGCTATCCCTCCTTCCAACTTGGCATATTTCCATTGATGACACCACCTAAACTCAAGTAATTCAGTCAAACTCAAAATCTCAGTCTTCCTTGACTCTTTTCTCTCCTTCACTCTCCACATTTAATTCATGGTCAAGTCCTGTTGTCTCTGTCTCCACTGTATTTCTAACATCTCCCCAAGTTTCTTTATTCATGTATGACCACCATCACTGAGACTTTCATCACCTCTCTCTCAGACTACTGTAATAGACTCCTACCCAACCTTTTCACCTTCAGTTTCTCCTCTCTAACTTTTTCTCAAGACAGTACCAAAATCATTTTCCTGAGACACAAGTCATATTAATCTCTTGTTCACAAACTTTTTGTAGCTTTCTGTTGCACCTTGGATAAAATACAAATGTCCTAACCTGGCAATTAAGGCCCAATTAAGGCAATTTAGCTTCAACTTCCCCCTTCAGCTTTATTCCACACCATTCTCCTTTGTTCAGTCTAGTTCTAGCCAAATTAGGCTACTCACCATTCCCCAATCAAAATACCATCACCTACCCATTTGTATGTGTGTTATACCCAGGAGTGTGCTCCAGCCAGCTTGAACTAGCTCAGAACAGCCTCTTGTTAAATATTCAGTGAGAGTATTTGTGATGGCAATCAAATTAGGATCCTTTTTTGTTTTTTGTTTATACCAAGAAGTATAATGCCTCTATTTGAATGTGATTTAAAAAGATCTTTCCCACCCATTGATGGGCCTGCCCATTGAGGGAAGCTTGATTAGGGGAGTTGTTTTGTAGGAGGGTCCCCAAGCACCTTTTTTTTCTGTTGAGGCACTGGGACAGAGGGTCATGCCCTCTGGCTCTGAAAAGTGTATAAATACTCTGAGGGTAAGGTTTTACTTTAGAGCTTACCAACTGAAAGTGTTTCTTTGGCCAGAGGAGATTCTGGGAAGCCATTAAGAAGGCCCTCCCCCAGCTTTGAAAAACCAGATGTTGGTGCTTCCCTCTCTGGTGAAGAGGTGTGTATGTTAATGGCCAAGCAGTTTGGAAGTGCTATCTGTTGTTTTTTGATTTCTCTGAAATTTGGATTTTGATTTTCTCTGATACCTGTGCTTTATTAAAGTGATTGTTAAACCCTCAAAAGTTGCCTTTCCGTATGTTGGGGAGCTTACTGTTACAGTATTTACAACTTACCAGTAAATAAACACTACAGATCAAGGCATGATTTGTTGCTTTCTTTGCTTTCTAGACTCAAGAAAGTCATAGATAAAATATTAATAATATAACGAAAATTTCAAGTGAATCATGGGTGCATTTTTTTCTGGAAAGCCAGTTGTTAAACATTTATTAGCGTACTCTTACCTGTCCCACATGCTTGAAAAGCACACTTTCTTCATCCAGAGTTCCATAGATCCCTGTTTTTGAGATTCCCTCTCTTCCTTCAAGACTTAGCTGAGGTGCCACCTTCTGTATGAATCACTCAATACTTTATTAAGTACGTACTATGTGCCAAGCACTTTGCTAAATTCTCAGGCATACGAAGGGAAAAATAAAGCAAAAAACAGTCCCTAAGGAACTCTCATTCTAATAAGTAAGGTATGTACATAGCTAGGTATATAGGAGATACATTCCAAGTATTTGCAAGATAACTTTAGAGAGGAATGCACCCTCAGCTGAGGGGACTAGGAAAGGACTCCTATAGAAAGTGGCACTTGAACTGAAAGTTAAAGGAAGACAGGGATTCTAAAAGGAGGATGGGAAGAGCTAGAGGCAGGGAAATAAGAGATGAAGTATAATTTGTGAAGATGTGTAACAGAAGCTAGTGTGTGTACAGAATACTCCTAGCAGCATCTTACCACATGGAGAAGCTACAGTGTCTGCTTCCAGGAGAGTTGTGATGATGGGCAGTAAAGATATCTTAGGGAAGTTTTGGGACATGCAGAGAAATTCTATAACTAGTTGCTTGCAACTAATAACAAGGTTGAAAGGAGGATCTTTAATAAGCTGAAGAGGCATTCAAAAGGAACCAGTGAGAAGAGCATTGGCCATTTCATCACTTCTGCTACTCCCTCTTGGATTGACTTTAATAAGAGATAATGCTGTAAAGGGGAGAGGCTTTGGGCTTTCCCCTCTCCAAGGCCATGCAACTATGAAAAGGTTTTGATTCTTTGTCTCTCCTGGAGTTTATTATTTCGATTTAGATGAAGGATATATTTGGAAGCTCTGACCTTGTAAGTGTTAAAAGGTCAGGTTACAGCTTCTAGGATTTCAAATCCATACTGAGTTTTGCAGTCAACCTAGCAATCCCAGGGATCAAGGAGTGATCTTTAGATCCCAACCCAGAAAAGGACTCATCTAGGATTGGTATCACATTTTGACTTGAACTAGGTGGCACCAATAATATGTAGGAACTGAGCAGTCTGAACTCACTCTCCCGAGACCAAGGTAGGAAATAGGGGACTATGGTCTTGAGGTGTTGGGGAGGAATGTCCTCAGAGTAAATATCACTTTTTAAAAGTTAGCTAAATGCTTAAATGGAAGTAGGGTGCTAGTCACTGACACCTAATCCATGGGTAAAAACAGCTTGTGGGGACTCCATCCAATAGCAATCAATCCATAAGTATTTGTTAAGTAACTATTAAGTGCCAGGCACTGTGCTAAGCACTGGGGATACAAAAAGAGGCAAAAGATAGTCCTTGCCATCAAGAAGCTTACAATCTCATGGCAGTAGAGAAAGGCACTCCGAAACCCATCAGGGTAACCCCTAGGACTTTAAGGAAAATATATTTCAGCCTGATTCTGGGTCAGAGAATATTCATTACATTTATCTCTATCTCTGTGAGTATATCCCTCATATTAAGTACATAATGAAGGCTACTGAATTGAACAATCTTAAAATTCTATTAACGTAAGCCATGCAATAGTTACTATTATTCTTTAAAAGTTGAAGAAACTGAGAGTCTAAACTGCTCAGCGTCACACAGGAGGAAATACAGCAGGGACACACACCCAGGATTTTTTATACTCCTTACTTTTTCAGCTGTGAGAGAATTGGCAAGAATTGACATTACCTAAATGACTAGACTCTCTCTGGTTTATCTAGGAAACAGGACAGGTCACAAAACTGGTAAGAATAAATTGAAGAGAAATCTAAAATTTCCTATAGAGATTGTCAAGAGTTAGTGGAAGAAGAAAAGAAACATTTTTCAATAACACAGAAAATGAAACATTTGCTTTCAAATATCAACCCTGGTTGACCCACTGTCCACAAAGCATATGGCAATACTTGTGAGTCTGAATTTCATTCTATATGTTAGTACATATGTGTGTGTGTGCGCACGCATGCGTGTGTTTTCCTATTTGTTGTATTCCAAAGACTCATCAAATCCTACTGCTTAGGCAGATTTGAGTGTTATGGAAATGTGGGAGGAAATTCATCATGAAGGGAAAAGTACACATGGATAGAGAAGAATGAGTCAAGCCTTGGGTCATGCTGTCATGGCATGGAAAGAAGCAGTCAAACTTAGAAGTTTACCCCAAGATACTTTGCAGAGTTTTGTTTCTAGAGAAATTTGGTGTGTCCAGACTAAAATACATGGGTAGTATATTTCCAAGTGTATAACTTGGACTATTAATTCAAGGCAAAGGACATTTTATGGCATCATATGTTTCCATTCCAATGATAGCTTCTCTCTCACGGATCCAGGGTCTGCTAGAGACATTAGGAGTGTCTTGTAACTTTTAATTGTAACTTGTTTGGCAGGTGCGACTTGTTCCAAGGGACTGGAAATAAATCTGTTGCTTTGAATTATAGCTGGAAGATAGGCCTGGTCGATGACAGGCCACTTTAATAGGCCTTTTTATCAAGGCCTGGCTCCAAAGGTGAGATGGCTGTGAAACAGATATAAGTGGCAGTCTAGAGAAATTCAGGCAGAGGCAGCTGTAAATGAATAGAGTGGCTTCCTTTGATGCTTTTGGAAATCATTAGCTGGAATGAATTAGATGTGGATCAGCCACCAGGGCTATTTTATTCAAGACACCAAGGAATTTGCTGCAGCATTTGGATTCATTGATAGCCTCCCCTAAGACATTCTGAAAGAACTGTGTAGCCAGTAACCTGAGACTCTGGCTTTATGCATGAGATGTGGGAGAACTAGCTGTGAGCAGCAATCTATGACCTTGCCTTCAATACCCTGAAAGCAGGATTGGGTGCCCCCTCCTGTCCCCCACACCCCCCACAGAGTACTTGAGCATTTGCCCTACATGCAGCTAGAGAGAGGGAATAACAGAGTCCTAGAGCTCTAGGCACCATGAGAGTTTTCCCAACCTGATTTCTGGGGTTAGAGCCCTGGGTGCTGGATAATTCCATGGCTGACTGCCACTTTAAGCCAGACAGATTTGCATCCTGCGTCCATGCTTCACAAAGCTTTCCTAGAGTAAACATGTTAAGGAACAGTAGGACCCTGAAACATTTCAGGATAGGAGAAGGATTTATTCATAAAAGTAATGTGGACTCATTTTCCCCAAAGAGATCCATTTCATTCCTCTAAGGAAATACTGAAGCATCCTAATAAACCATTTAGTAAAAAAAAGAAAAAAGTCAGCAAATTAGATGTAGGGGAAACGTTAATCTCCCAAAGAATAAAAGATTACTGATTTGTGGTATTCACTGGTCTCCTTCTTCACTTCCTTCCTCCCCCTCATCTCTGCTCTCCACATATGAAAGAATACTAGATTTTTATTCATAAGACATGAGTTCAAATCTAATTCATCTCCATCTTACTAGATGGTAAGCCCTTTGAATATGAAGATGATTTCTTATTTATCTTTATACCCTTATGACCCCGTGGCATGCTTCATTTGACAAATATTTGTATAAACAAATTGAATTATTGAAGCAAAAATACATTAATGCTGAACTTATTAAGATACAAATAATATTTTAAGCATAACTCTGTCCCACTTGATTCTTTTCATGCCATAGTATCCAAAGCATTTTCATAAGAGGATAAAGATGTTTTATCCTCATGTCCTACCATAGAGAAAGGCAGTGTTGTGCAATGGAAAGAGTACTGACTCAGGCCAAAAAAAAAGAAACCCAAAACCCACCTCTGATGCTTGCTACCTGTATGTCTGAGCATACCTCCCTGATCCTCTTTTTCCTCATCTATAAAATGAGGGGGTTAGATTAGATGGCCTGTGATATCTCTTTTGGCTCCATTTCTAGGATCCTGTTATTTTTTTATGTATTTTGAGATTGTTGCATCTGAAATGTGATTAGGGAGCGGAGGAATATCTTTCTCACTATATGTGTGTTTTGCCACTTCTTTTAACTTTTTTACAAAATCTTCACAGAACCATAAATCTAGAGATAGAAGGGACTTCAAAGGCTATCTAATCCAACCACCTTCTTTCACATATGACAAAACTGAATATTAAGGATGGTAAACAATTCTCCTAAGGTCTAAGTGATGTTTGTCCTTTGTTTTTGAAGACCAACACCATGATATGTTTTAACCGGTGCTCAACTGGATTTAAATGAGACAGAGTTACACAAAGTCATTAGACTAGGCAAGCAAATCCATTTAAAGGAGAAAAATAGCCAACAGAAATTGGAGAAATCATGCAGATTAAAATATGCTCCCTCCAAAATAGACAAGTGAATAAACTCTTTTTAAGGAGAGAGATAATATCTCAGCTCAAACTACTATCAAGTAAGGGGGTAATTCTTTTTTTTTTTGAAATCTCTAGGCAGGCAAGTTGGAAATCAGGACATGTTGAGGAGTTGGTACCCTTAATACATCTGCAGCTACCAATGTCTTTCTTCTTCTCTCCACTGGAGTCAATTTCTAAGAATGTCCAAAAGCCAAGTATTGAACCCTTCATCCCCAGATCTCTTGCACTAACTCTGACTGTCTAGCAGGTACAAAGCATGGCATCTGTATTCTCTTTACCAATTAGGAGCCTCCTTTGGCATACGTAGTGGCATGCAAAGTGTCCCAGGCTAATTTATGATCATATATTCAGAGAGAATATATATTTATATTTACATATACACATATATTCAAGATACATATTTATTTTCTGTATCTCCTCTCTCTGTGTCTGTTTCTCTTTCTATGTCTCTATCTCTGTCTCTTTCTAACATATACACACACCCACACACACATATATGCACTTCTGTTGTGATACTACTAAGAGACACTGCCTTCTACATAAAGCCTTTCCTGATCCCCCCAACTGAGAGTGTCTTTCCTCCCAACCTACCTTGCATTTCACTACACTGCAGTTTTTTGTATTTATTTTGGACAAACTTAGACTCAGGAAAGGAAATACCTGTACCCTGAGGGACACACTCTACAAGTTAGGATATGGCTCAGCTATTACATCTCAATGGTTTATGGGTCCATATAGTCCCAGATAGCAAGTACAGGGGAAAAGTGCACAGTATAAAAGATAACTTAAATCCAAATTCTTCCAGAAATAAATGATTTTATATTCACGAAGGCATTTTCTTTCCTTCTTGTATCTCCGTGACCAGTGGAATATGTAGGAGGTGGTTCACCTTGGCGTGTGTGTTTATTTTTTTCTTAGTGTGAGAATGTATACATTGGAAATTGGCAAAGGTCACAGATCTCAACTTAATTTATTATACTATTTATTGCCCAGACTAAAGAAAGATGGAGAACATGTTACTAATGTGGATTCAACTTAAAAGTATGTCATGTGTATGCTTTTTCAGAAAGCTGATTGTTAAGCTGATTTACCGCCGGTTGTAGGCATCACTCTTCCTTCACCATTCTCTAAATTTCACTCTAAAAATGGCCTAAGATGTCCCACCTCTATCGTTGCTTACCCTCATTACAATTTCTTTGGACTATATTAGAATACTTCTCTACCGTGTCATCCTGGTAATGTTCTTATTACACTTATATGCCAGGTGCCACAGTTCCCCAGGGCATCCTGACAAGATCTTCTCTATTTTGGCTTCCTGTCTTTTTGAGAAATGACTCCCATTCCCACTGAAACCCATTCAGCTTGGCTTGGTCATAAGTTCTAAGGATGTTTGTTGGCATCTCTATTTTTTGAAACAAAATGCTTGCAAACAATAATGCCAGACGATTTTAACAATGAGCCGCAGTTGTTAGGGTTGATTCTAAAATTACAGAGATTCAGCCTTTGGACCTAGGAGAGATTCTGCCCAAGACCACTTTTCCTCCTGACTTCTGTCCCCTTTCAAGTTCTGTTAATACATTGACTACCATAAGAGATTACAGAGTCTCCATGGTAGTGACCAAGGCTTCAAAGTGCCAGGCAGGAAATTCTGATCCTATTCATTCTAAAGTCCCCAGCTATATATGACACCCATGTGTCCATAATCTTGGCAGAAATACAGTTGAACCACAGGTCATTTCAGGCCGCTCACTCTATATTCTGCCAAACTTACATTGTCCCTGTTACCTCTGTCCCAAGTACTGACAAACATCACATACAGAGGAAAAGAATGAACTATCTAAACTTTGTTTTGCAATGAAAAACAGTCCAATATATTCTAGCACATGCAGTTGTCTACCAACCAATTAATGTTTCACAATGATCAGAAAATTTTTACCTACAATAGATGCTCTATTCCCAACTTTATGGGCCACATATTTAATTGAGAACTAGCACTTTCACTAATGGCTGTTAGAACACCAAAGTGGTATTTGTTGAGCCTTGCAAATTATTGAATATTGCTAGGGTAATTCATCTGGAGGTGACTGTAAGAATGAGATGGATTAGAATGGATTTGTAACTTCATAAATTAATTTCATATTTCCATGTGAATTTTGGTTAAGTAAGAGATTCTGATGTGAATATGCAGAAAGCCTTGTTCTGTAGCTTTACAAGGACTCTGCACAGAAGTAGCTCTTAGAATGCTGGCCTGCCAAAGCTCATTTCCTTTGGTAGTCAGGCCTATAGCTCTCCTCCTCGCTAGAGGTTTCAGAAACAGAACTGCAATCCAGAAGGTATGACCTTCATGACAACCAGAAGATCCTAAAAGGAATGCACTGCCTCAAGGTCCATACTGAGCTCGTGGAAAATAAGCCATCCTTGCAAAAACTGATGGGAAAACTGAAAACCAGTATGACAGAAAGTAGTTAGAGAGCATCTCACACTGCTTACCAAGATAAGGTCAAAAGAGGTACATGATTGACAGATAAAAGGTGATACCTTAAGCAAATTAGGAGAGCACAGGATGGTTTGCCTCTCAGATCTATGGATAAGGGAAGAATTTAGCATCTAACAAGATAGAGAGAGAATTACAAAATGTAAAATAGACAATTTTGACTACATAAAATTTAAAAAGATTTTGCACAAACAAAACCAATGCAACCAAAATTAGATAGAAAGCAAAAAACTGGGGGGGGGGGGTGCAATTTTGCAGCAAGTATCTGTGCTAAAGGTCTCATTTCTCAAATATAAAGGGAACTGAGTGAAATTTATAAGAATACAAGTCATTCACCAACTACAAATGGTCAAAGGACATGAACAGGCACTTTTCAAACAAAGAAATCAAAGCCACCTGTAGTCATATGAAAAAAATGTTCTAAATCACTACGGATTAGAGAAATGAAAATTAAAACAATAATGAGGTACCACCTCACACCTATGGGATTGACTAATCTGACAGAAAAATAAAATAATAAATGGTGGAGAGGATGTGGGAAAATTGAAGTGCTAATGCACTGTTGTTAGAGTTGTGAACTGATCCAACCATTCTGGAGAACAATTTGGAACTATACCCAAAGGTCTATAAAACTGTGTATACTCTTTGATCCAGCAATACCACTGCTAGGCGTATGTCCTAAAAAGATTAAAAGGCAATGAGGGGCGACCCACTTGCACAAAAATATTTATAGCAGTTCTTTTTGTGGTGACAAAAAAATTGGAAAGTGAGGAGGTGCCTATCAACTGGGGAATGACTGACCAAATTATGGTACATGAATGTGATGGAATATTATTGTGCAATGGGAAATAACAAGCAGGATGATTTCTGAAAAACCTGAAAAGACTTACATGAACTGATGCAAAGTGAAGTAAGCAGAAGCAGGGGAACATTGTACACAGTAACCACAATACTATACGACAAAGAACTATGAAGACCTTAATTATTCTAAGAAATACCATGATCCAAAATAACCCCAATGGACTCTTGATGGTTTCATGTTAGCCACCATCAGAGGAAGAACCGATATTATCTGAATACAGAACTGAAGCACACTATTTTTCATTCTCTTGCTTTCTTCCTTCTTTCATTCTTTTTTTGTTCTAGTTTTCTTGTCCAAATATTTCTTGAAAATATTTTACGATTACACACGTTTAGCCTATATAAGATTGCTCACAATCTAAGGGAGGGGGGAAGGAAAGGAGGGAGAGAGAGGAAGAATCTGGAACACAAAACTTTTTGTAATGTTAGAAATTGTTTTAACATGTAATTGGGTAAAAAATAAAATATTATTTAAAATAAATAAAATGAGCCATACTACCTAACTCAATGCTCAAAATGGGATAAATATGTTCCCTGATTGAACATGGTACTAATGGAGAGCAAGAGATATGTCCTAACTTCATTCCAGGATGGTATTATCTTCTAGCACACTCTCAAACACAGTGTTGTCCTCAAAGAGAAGACCCTTTGTGTATACTTCTGGTCACATCCTCTGACTAAAAGGGGATCCTCCTCAGAGAGAAACTTTGGAATCACAGTTTTCCCCCTTTTACCTCTCTTCCATAACAGACCATTAACATTTCCCATACTACATCATAGACTTAGAGTGTGAAATCACTTTGACATAATATTAAGGGCATCTTAGAATACAACTCATATAAGATCAGGTAATTTTCAGGAGTACTCCTTACATAAATGATTCAGTTTGAAATAGTTTAACACATATTTACCATCTTCACCCAGATATAGACTACACTTTGTCCCAAATCGGACTTACACACACAGCCTGAGAAAAGACAATAATTGCACTCTTACTATCATAGATAGAGGGAAAAAATTTAAGATGAGACCTCTAGAGCTGCACAGAATTTCAATGTACCTTGATTTATACAAAAAAATTTTCCATCCTTCTTGATATATAATACTGGTTGCCAGGTGAATTATTCATTGTGGAGAAAAGCTTAAGGTTGTGGTGATTTTTAGATTGTAAAAATATAGGCTGGAGGGATTACTTGGGTTGGGAACAGCTGCAATGTGAATTTTATTACCTAACAAAATCTTTTTTTTAACTGATGCCTTTTAGTTATTTGCATCACATTCATTTCCAAACAGAGCTCCAACCCCAGCCTTTCTTGCAATGAGGGTAAAAATAGTTCGGCAAGCCAATATGTTGACTGAGTCTGAGAATATATACAGTACACCATGCTCGTAGTCACCCACCTCTGAAGAAGGGAGAAGAATGTCATTTTTACTAATCTTATCCAAGGTCATTTATACACTCAGCCATTTAGAGCATTTTGAAATGTTATTCTTCTTTTCATTTATACCATAGCCATTGTGTATTGTTTTCCTTTTGTTGTTTACTGCACTGATTTCTAATAACCCTCAAAACTCTTGCAATTTCATTAAATTAAAATTATATGTTCCTCCTTTAGTTAGAAAGCTCCACCATCCATAGAAGTGTAATATATTCACACACTTTTCTCTATTTTTGACATAGCCTTTAATATTCAGATCCCTCTCCACTTGGGACTCATTGCCATAATTCTTCATAATGATGCTCATCTAAGCCTTTTTTTGTGAAACTTCTTTCCAGTTTTCCCAGCAGTTCTTGTCTAATGAGAAGTCCTTTCCTCAAGTAGTTTCTATTCTCAGAAATAGCAAATATTGAGTTACCAAGTTTGATTACTTCCGATTCTTGAATATTAGTTCTAATGATATAATTTTCTATTTTTTTTACTAATATCAGCTAGGTTTGATTATAACCATTTTAAATTTAATCTGAATTCAGTTATTGTTTCTACATTCCTATTTCTTTTCATTACTTCCCTTCATATTTTGTCCATTCAAATGATTTTGGGGGTCTATTCCTAGTTTTATAAAATAATCTCTTGATAGTTTGATTGATATAAAATTGTATAAATTAATTTGATTAATATCATCATTTTAGTTATATTGGCATGGTATAGCCATGAAGAATGTGTTTCTTCTTTGTTTTTGTAGAGTATTCTGTAACTTTTTCATGTGTATTGTTTGTTGTGATAAATTGACTGCCAGTTACTTTATGCATTTTAACATTATTGTGGATGGGAATTTCCTTTCTATTATATCTTTCTGGCATTTGTTATTACTATATGTAAATGTTGATGGCCCAGAATAAGAGTCAAGATGGTACACTAAAAACAGGGACTTTCAGAGCTCTCTCTCAAACCCAGTCAAATACCCATAAAAATTGACTCTAAAAAATTCTGAAGCTGCAGAACCCACAGAATGATGGAGTGAAGCAAATCTCCAGCTGAAGACAGCCTGAAAGGTCAACTTGAAGCATATATCATGCCAGATTTGGAGCACAGTACAGTCCAGTGCCAGCACAGATGGGACCTGAGCAGATTTGGCGAGGGGAGGGACTAAATCTCTGGCACCTATGGTGCTTTCCAGACTTTATGACCCCAAAATATCAAGGAAAAATTGGAAGATCAGTGGAAAATATTGGACTTGTATGACAGAGAAGAGTGGTCCAGCCCCAGCCCCCGTCTGAGGGAGGTATGGAGGAGCCTAGCAGCTGCAGCAACAACAGGGGCAGCAGCAGTGGTTGTTTCTGGAGCTCTAGCCCCACAGATGGTAAGGGAAACAAGCAACTGACAGTACACTACCCATCCCCACTGGAAGCAAAGAACTACCTCAACAAAGAGCTCAAAAGTCAAGTAAACAGCTGGGGGAATGAGCACAAACCAGAAAAAGAATCAGACTATAGAATCTTATTTTGGTGACAGGGAGGACCAAAATATACAAACAGAAGAAGATAACAAAGTCAAAGCACCTACACCCAAAAGGCTCCAAGAAAAATATGAATTGGTCTCAGGCCATGGAAGAGCTCAAAAAGGATTTTAAAAATCGAATAAGAGAAGTAGAGCAATAATTGGGAAGAGAAATGAGAGTGATGAAAAAAAATCATGAAAAAAGGGGACCCAAAAATGCTAAAAAAAATAACACCTTAAAAAATAGACTGACCCAAATGGCAAAAGAGATGTAAAAAGCCAATGAAGAGAAGAATACCTTAAAAAAGCAGAACTGGCCAGATCGAAAAGGAGGTCCAGAAGCTCAATGAAGAAAATAATTCCTTAAAGATTAGAGTAGAGTAGATGGAAACTAATGACATGAAAAATCAAGAAATTAAAAAACAAAACCCAAGGAATGAAAAAGTAACAGACAATGTGAAGTATCTCATTGGAAAAACAACTGACCTGGAAAATAGATCCAGGAGAGACAATTTAAAAATTATTACACTACCTGAAATCCATGATCAAAAAAAGAACTTAGACATCATCTTTTGAGGAATTATCAAGGAAAACTGCCCTGATATTCTAGGGCCAGAGGGTAAAATAGATATTGAAGAATGCACCAATCACCTCCTGAAAGAGATTCCAAAAGGAAAACTCCTAGGAATATTGTAGCCAAATTCCAGAGCTCCCAGATCAAGGAGAAAATATTTCAAGCAGCCAGAAAGAAACAATTGGAGTATTGTGGAAACACAATCAGGACAACATAAAATTTAGCAGCTTCCACATTAAGGGGTCGGAGGCCTTGGAATATGATATTCCAGAGGTCAGAGGAGCAAGGATTAAGACCAAGAATTACCTACTCAGAAAAACTGAATATAATACTTCAGTAAAATGATCATTCAGTGAAACAGAGGACTTTCAAGCATTTTTGATGAAAAAACCAGAGCTGAATACAAAATTTGACTTTCAAATATAAGAACCAAGAGAAGCATGAAAAGGTAAGCAGGAAAGAAAAATCATAAGGGACTTACTAAAGTTGAACTGTTTACATTCCTACATGGAAAGATAATATTTATAACTCTTGAGATGTTTCTCAGCATTAGGGTAGTTGGAGGGATTATATACATGTAGACAGAGGGCAGAGGGTGAGTTGAATATGAAGGGATGATATCAAAAAAATAAAATTAAGAGGTGAAAGGAATATATTGGGAGAAGGAGAAGGGGAGAAACAAAATGGGGCAAATTATCTCTCACATAAAAGAGGCAAGAAACAGTTTTTCAATAGAGGGGAAGAGGAGGGAGGTGAGAGGGAATAATATGCACACTCAATTTGGTATGAAAATTATCTTACACCACGCGGGAAGGGATTAGTTAGGAATGGGGGTGGGGGATGATAGAAGGGAGGGCAAATGGGAGGAGGGGTAATTAGAAATAAACACTTTTGGAGAGGGACAAGATAAAAAGAGAGAATAGAATAAATAGGGGGGCAGGAAAGGATGGAGGGAAATATAGTTAGTCTTTCACAACATGACTTTCATGTTATGGAAGTGTTTTGCATGACTACACATGTGCAACCTATATCTAATTGCCTGCCTTCTCAATGGGGGTGGGTGGGGAGGAAGGAAGAGAGAGGAGTTGGAACTCAAAGTTATAAAAAATGTTACAAATTGTTTTCACATGCAACTGGGAAATAAGACATACCAGCAATGGGGCATAAAAATCCATCTTGCCCCACAATAGAGGGGAAGGGGATAAGAGAAGGGACGGGGTATGATAGTAGGGAGGGCAGATTGGAGGAAGGAGGAATCAGAATGTATACTGTCTTGGGGTGGGGAGGGGAGATATGGGGAGAAAATTTGGAACTCAAAATCTTGTGGAAGTGAATGTTGAAAACTAAAAATTAATTAAATAAATAATGAAATAAAATACTGAGGATTTTTTTGTGGATGTTTTGGGTCCTGGTATTTTTCTGTTGCTATCAATTTTCACAATCATTTCTTTAATGATTTTCTGAGATTTTCTAGAGGAATCATTATCTCATCAGCAAATAAGGAAAATTTCATTTCCTATTTGCCTATATCTATGCCTTGGTTTTCTTTCTTTTGTCTTTTGGCAATCACTAGTTTTTCTAGAATTCTTCAAAGTAGCAATATGAAGAGAGTGCATCCTTGATTTATCAAATATTTACTGGGGGCTTCTCCATTGCAAATAATGCTCATTTTCATAAGTATATATGTACATATATATATATATACATACAATTATATATACACATACAAATATATGTGTATATATATATACACATATGTGTACAGACACATAATCTTATCTATGTAGCATTATTTTAGTGGCATATTGTAATGTTAGCGATCATTGCTTGATTAGAAGAGACTTGTTTTGTAGGCAGGCCCACACCTTTTGTTAATTTCTAATGAAGCACTGGGTCATGAGGGTTGTGATGCTCTCTGGCTCTGAAAAATGTATATATACTCTGAGGTGAGGTTTTGCTTTGGCTGTTTACTCTTTAGAAGAAGGTTCACATGCCAGATGAGACTCTGGATAGCTGTTAAGGAGTCCAGCTTTGAAAATACAAATGTGGGTGCTTCTCTCTCTGATAACTATGTATGTATGTAATGGTCAGACAGTTGGATCTGTCTGTTGATCTGTGATGTATGTATTGTTTATGGTCAGACAATTGGAAGCCCTGTCTGTTGGTCTTTATTTTTCTGCTTGTCTTTTCTCTGTTGGTGAATGTAATTAAAGTAGATTGTTGACCCCCTTTTAAGTTGTTTTCCTTTGAAAAGCAGATCTAAAAACTTGTGTTAGCAGGCCATCCTGGACATGCTAAAGTGCTTGCTGTTACATATCTATTTTTTTTATAGTTCATAGCATAAATAAATGTTATATATTACCAATGCTGTTTTTCCCCAACACCTATTGATATAACTATATGGTTTCGGAGTTTTCATTATTAATATGATTATGTTAACTATTTTCCTAATTCAAATGCTCCATAAATCCTTGGTATAAATACAGTTTGATTATAATAAATGACTGAAAATATGGCTGCAATCTTTTTGCTAGGATTTTATTTATTTATATTCATTAATGATATTGGTTTACAATGCTTTCTTTGCTTTATCTTTGTTTAGTAGAGCAGTATTTAACTCATACAAGAAGTTTCATAGAGTTTTCTTTCTTAATTATTTGAGAATAATTTCTGTAACACAGGAATTGGCTTTTAACTGATAGAATCCACCTCTAAATCTGCCTGCAACAGGAATTTTTTTCTTTGGTAGTACTCTTGTAGATTGTTCAATTTCATTGTCTGTGATTGAGTTGTTAAATATCTCTTCCATGTTCTATTAATCTGAGTATTTAATATTTTATAGATAATTATCCATTTCTTTAAAAGCCTCAGTTTGATTATATAATTGTGTATAGTAAATTCTGGTAGTTCTTTCTATTTCTTCTTTTTGTACAAAATTGATTTTATAAGAAAGTTATGAATTACACTGAATTACAACTTTTATACTAATTTGTATATTATTTCCCATTATTTTTCTACCTTCATTTTAAGGGAGAACTATATTTTGGAGGCTGTCCTTAATAAAACCAATATAGCACACCATTTACAATTTTTTCCTATTTATAAAAAAGGCAGTGTGGCAAAGTAGATAGAGAGAACTGGCTTTAAAGTCAAGAAGACTTGGATTCAGATCCCATCACTAGCACATACTGATTAGTTAGTATTGTTAGGCAAATCATTTATCCTGTTGCAAAGTTACAAAGCAAGTACTGATATACATTGGAGTTTCCTTTTTCTAAGAATTCCCTAAACCAGTGAAATCACAAGTCCAGTCCAAATCTCTATTCTGTCATAACTGAAGTGGACCAAGACCAGCTCATTGATCATAGGGCACAAAATTAAGACAGGTAATAAAGGCAGGCACTTTTAACAAAGGATTCAAGCACTAGAAATGAAAAGTGATGCCTTGAAGCATTTCCCCTTAGAGAGTTTTTAAGTCTCCTTTTGGGAAGTCATGTATGTAGGTAGACTTTATAGACTCTGAGGATCTTTATTCCAACTCATACTCACATTGATGAGTCCCATCCCACAGATTACAGCCACATTGTTCCCTCAGATATTTAAAGTTGCTCTCAATAGATAGATCAGGATGATTCTTTTCTAATGCTATTGGCTGAAGCCCCCACTCCAGTGTATTTTCCCCAATATGAATAACAAGTGACTAGCACCCCAGTATCTTTTAGCCAAATAACATTAATAAGTTTTTTAAAGCAATATTTACTAGAAAAATATATCAAAAATAGAAAAAAGTACAAATATTTCTCCCAATATCTGAAGGACACCTTCTCCTCTACTTTCTTCATCATAGGAGAGTAGGCTAAAGCCTAAAGTAGTTTCTAGCATTGGCCTCACCAGTTTGATTTCTAAGTTTGGCATGACTGTTGGGCTAGTTGGCATCTCAGCTACTACTAGGCTTGGCTCCATTTCCTTGGCTGCCTTTACTGGTAGCAAACTCCAACCTGGATTTCTGTTACTCATTTTGCAGTTGTTCACTCTCCCAACCATTTCAAGCCCACAAAGTCATAGCCCTCTTCAATATGTCACCTAAAAGCGATAAAGAGTAAACAAACGGAGGAAAAGAACAGAAGTACATATTACCACATGGGCCCAGGTGAAAAACTGAAGGCCCAAGACCTCTCTCTCCATCTAGAGGTTTATAGAAGCATGTTTTCCCTTGATGAAAGTAGCTAGGTAGGAAAGAAAAAATCCATTGGCTATTTAGTTAGCATATTTTAAATATATTTTCATTTCCAACCAAGCAGTCAATTGAATGGCTCCAATTCACATGGTGAAACAGACCAGAAACTGTAATTGCACATGCTCAAGTTCACAGAGAGACTGCATCAGAAAAGCACTCTGTGCATGTTTGTGTGGATTGGGTTCATTAAGCAATCTCTTGTCACATCTTGGAAGACCAAAAGAACTCAAGTTCAAAAAAGCTGCAAGTCCTCAAACCCACACAGAACTTGTTGGTATGTTGGAGGAGCAGCCCCCAAAATATTGCTTAAAGGGTACAATTTAGCAATAAGAAATTAAGGATGAGTTACATGCTTCGAAATCTAAATCAGAGGACTGGGAGAGAACCACTAATCATAGTGACGAAGAAGCTGAAATTAAAAATAACCTTAAAACATATGGGCATTATTTAGTTGACTAACTGCTCTGTATTCTAAGGGTTTGTCCCAACAGAGACAAAGATCTTTTAGAGAGAAAAAAGCTATCATAGCCAGGGTTCTGAGAATTCTCAAATTCTCCTGTGGGCTTGGGGGGAGTGGGTGGGTGGGGAGCAACTCAGGGCTTTTCCCTGGTGTGATACTAGAAGTGTGAGGACCCCACCTTTCTAAGACAGATGAGGCATAAGCTGCGGGGCTTTACAAAGGCAGATACCCAGAGACCATTCTGATGCGGTACAAGCCCAAGCCAAGACCTTTTCCCCTTGGATAAGGAGGACTTTTGTCACATTTTTCTGCAAGGTCCTAGAAAGTCTGGCCTTAGGTGGGAGGGTGGGTGCTCCTTGGATTTCCCTTCCATCTCTCTCAGCCCTGATACTCCCTAACTGATCAACATTTAGCATTCTCTTCCTTTGACTCTAGCATCCTTTTGATATTCCCGACTACTTAGCATTCTCTTGAAGTCTAAGTTGTGGATTGTCTGGACTGCCAGCCACTCCATCTGGATTCTACCTGGTGTTGATCTATGCAGACCATCCCTGGGACCCCAGACTACCTTGGGACACCTGCTTCTGGCCCAGGCCCTCCATTGTCTGATATCTCCTGGTTGCCTCCAGCGTTTCCAACACTTGACCAGTTACTCCCTCCTTGGATTTCTCCTCAAGACCCTCCCTAAACCCCTCCTTCCATCACCCTAGACTACCAGACCTTCCCTAGCTGCCTCCTACAGTCTTTTTCTGTATTTAAGTTCCATCTCACCTGCATGAAGGAGCTCAGGTGGGATCCAGCTCCGACTCTGTCTAGCTGAGATTCTATCTGACCCGCTTTGCAATACAAGTGCTACAAATGCTTAACCTTAAGAGACAACCCAATTTGGAGAATCTCTAATAAACTTTGTTTTTCTTTGACTTTAAGAAGTCTTGAGTCAAATTCATTCAAGCAGGACCCAGCATGTTGGTATTTTGGGGTCCCCAGCACCCCTAAACATTATCAATTCCACTTCTCTTATAGGGAAAAGACCCTCAACTGAGTATTCCAGATGAAGTCAGAAGCTTGAAGCAACTCTGCAAACTCATGATCAGTGGAGACCTGCTTGTTACTGACCAGCAGTCATCAAGATATTATCAGAAATCCATTAAACAGTCTGTACTGGAGACCAGTAGGGAACAAGAGAATTTTTTAATAGCTAGCATTTGTATGGCACTTTGAGGTTTGTAAAACTCTTTACATATCCTATCTCATTTTATCCTCACAACAACCATAGGTGCAGGGTGCTATTGTTATCCCCATTTTACAGATGAGGAAACTGAAGAAGGCAGAGGTTAAGTGACACACCCAAGGTCATAAAGCAACTAAGTGTCTGAAACTGGATTTGAATTCAGGTCTTCCTGACTCCAGGTCCAGCATTTTATCTGCTGTGATATCTAATTGCCTGGGTTTGTTTTAGAGGGAAGGGGGAGGGGAGTCACATCTGTTTAAATTGATTTTTCATTTTTAGAAATAATAAAATAACCAAAAGATAAAAAGTTGTGAAAATGCTGTAGCATATTATATTAAACTATAAAAATAAAAGGGGGAAACACTTTGTAATATTAAGATTCATATAGAAGAATCATGATTTAAGCATAAAAGAATATGTTCTATGGATTTGTCATCCTGATAAACAACAAAATAGATCCTAAAAAAATTAATCAAAAAATAGTTTGGCAATACATTTTAATAAGTTAAATGAACTTTCTTGGTATTCTATTTAGTGAGAAGCAAAACTATTGCTATCAAATTATATAGTTAAAAACTCAAGAGAAAAGAAAAAGCATAGCGCACACCCACTCAGCAAAGACTCCATGCCTTATCAGCACAATGATATTACTGTTCTGCAACATCCAAGGCACATGGCCTATCTTGTCTACATGTAGATTCCTTACATGTAGATCAATCCACACATGTATCCTAGTCCTACAGGTTCCCTATTTTCCCCTGGGTGTGTTTACCATCTTCTCTCATACTTCTCCTGATTGCCTCCAGCTGTTTCCAATACTTGACTGGTATGGTTCTTTGTAGGAGAAAGTACTTCAGCTTTATGGAGGAGATAGTCTTCTGTATCTCCCTTTATTATGCAATTACATTCATTGTTTAGACTTTGAATAGATTGTGCACCGGGTGACTAATATAACTGAACAAACTAATGGAGACTTGCTTTTGAGTGGATGTGGATGCCCAGAGTACCTTGAACCTTGAGAATTCAGGCAAAGCTTGAACCCTTTAAAGAGAATGAGCCAAATTCAAATCATGCACCATACCTTATGTAGCCATCCACCCCTGACATGTTTCCATTTACTCTGACAGTGGATGTATACTCTTCTCCCCCCACATACACCCTTGGGTCCTCACTCCAACAGCCTTCTTCCTTGTGCTCTGGAAATGGTAATCAAATCCAACTATTTCAATTGTCCTGTGGCTCTGCTCACCAATCCAGTAATTCACCAAATAAAAAAAAAAAATCATTCCCTGGTCACCATTCTCGTATATGAATTGTCTCCCATTTTGAGAGTTTAAGCTTTTTGAGGGTAAGCACTGTCTCACTTTTGTGTTTCTATCCCCTGTGCCTAGCACAGTGTCTGACAGTAAGTGCTGAATGAATGGTGTTGCAAAAGAGAACAAAAAGTTTTTTAAAATGCAGTTATTAGACTATCTACAAATATTAGTTACCAGTTTGAATCTTATTATGAAAGGCAGAAAGGAGAAACCAGTGGAGACTGGAATAATTAAGAAAGGATCCATGAAGGAAGTAGGAAGTATTATTTATTTTATTAAGCCCTTCTATTAGGGGAAGACCAAATATCACAGCCTTTCCCTCTATAATTCTATGAGGGTATTTCACTCTTTCTCAGAAAAAAAAAATTGTTGAAAGATGCTCTTTAGTATGTCCATGTTATATCTAGTATGATGGTAGATCCCCATAATAACCTGGAGGCTGAGACTCAGGGATAGCTTGAACCCAGGAGTTCTGAGCTGTAGAAGGGCTAAATCCAATTGGGTTTAACACTGTTGGGCGTCAACATTTTGAGCCTAGGAGGTTAACTAGGAGGCTAACAAGAGAGAATGAACTGGCCAGGCCAGAAACAGAGCAAGTGAAAGTGTTAGTGCTGATGAGCATTGGAGTGGGTCTATCAGGGCCTGGGCACGATAGGGAGACCCAGTCTCAAAAAATAAAAGGAAACAAGACAGCAGTGTTCTGTTCAACATGGACAGTTGGTTCTTGGACATCTTTACTTTAGATGGACTCAGATTCACAAGTTCTGATTTTTAAAAGCCTATTGGAAATATGAGTAAGATTGGGGTTTCATCAGTAGCTCATAAGCTGCAAGTTGGGTTTTGTCTTTTTATCTTCTCCCATTAATGGTGATAGATTTGCAAGGAGTAATCCACA
This sequence comes from Bettongia penicillata ogilbyi, assembly GCA_023548195.1. NCBI lineage: Eukaryota > Metazoa > Chordata > Mammalia > Diprotodontia > Potoroidae > Bettongia > Bettongia penicillata. The sequence goes on along the minus strand of JAJHZJ010000195.1, from coordinate 2,698,034 downwards.
CTTTCTTATCCAGTGCCCCTGGAAAGGAATGGCACATATGTATGGGATACATAGGGTTGTGTACAATCTTTGTCCTACAAATGAGTTTTTCTTCCTGTAGAGTTGTGTTTTTTACAGAGTTCAAACCAAGTCTTTATTAAATCTGTATTCTAACCAGCTAAGACATTCAGGCTGAACTATTTATTAATAACAGTAACAGAAGAACAATGTAGATTTTTTGTAAACTGTGTCTTTCTGTAGTTTTATACCTAGTTCCCAATGTGACCAGAAATTATTCTTAAAAAAAAAATCTCTAAGCAACCATGGCAACCAATATTAACTCTATGATTTGTAGTATGTGAGCCCTTATACATATTTCTTCATTCATTGAAACAAAGGGTGACAAAGTGACAGGGTGAGAAAACAGGGGGGTGGGAAGAAAGTAGTCCAAAGTTTGGTAAGCTCTTAACTTTTTAGATATGACTCAGTTTGATCATATTAGAGCCACAAGGAAAGTACCAAGAGGTGGATACTCACTAAGGCCTATGGTTGTGAAACTATAATCTGAATTTAAGTCTTTAATATAAATATTCCAAAAGACCATAAGAAGGGATTATTATTACTGCATGAAAGTAGACTTTCCAGTCAGTAAAATGTTTCTAACTTTGTCCACTTTGCAGACTGGAAAGCTAGGTTTTTTTTTTTCTCCTGTTCAGGATTCCAATATATTTTTAAGTTTTAAGAAATTAAAAATGTTTTAATTACACCTTCTTGCAAAACTTACTTGCTTCTTTTATCTAGATGATTGAATTCCATTTTTCATTTTTAAAGGGACTATATTGGCAAATGAATTAGATATTTATCTATCAAGACTCTCTTCTTCCCTTCAGAAACCCAGGACCTACATTGTATTTCCAACTCTATCTGACTGCATGTCCCTCAGCAAATCACCTCCCATCTTTGTCTCAGAACCTTCATCATAAAATGAGGAGGTTGGACTAAATAATTTCTAATATTTCTTTTCAATGGCTAACATCCTATAGTAATTAACCTATGAATACATCACTCTTAACTAATCATAATATAACAATAAAGCATTTTTACTTTTCATAGGATTTATTCAAAAGAGTTCCATGTTTCCTATTCATAATTTTTAAAATTCATAAATTTTAATCACATTTTGGTTGGAATGTTTTAGTTTTTCCTTTAAAAAAACTAAATAAATTTATATGTTTTAAAATTCTATCATCCTAAATTGAATTTTCCCCCCACTTGGCCTTCAATAGAAAAATAGAAATACTTGCTAATAACTTATGAAGGATTCGTGGTTTTATTGATGGAAAGACTTCCTTAATTAATAGTCAATTAATACAATCTTGATGAGTTGCTGCAGTTGATAAAAAATCGTACTTTAGTTACTACCATCTCTCTAGTGAGAAACCTCTCCACACTTATTTAGTATAATTCCTAGCTTACCAGGTCTTGGAAAAGTTTCCATTTAATCAGAATAAACTTGAGAGTTTCCTCCATACCATGAAGAAGCATCAGACTTTAGAACAACAGAAGAAATAATAACAGTAATAAAAAATAGCTAATATTGATATAGATTTATAGTTGAAAATGCTTGCATAAATCCTTCCACTTGATTTTTGAAAAAACCCTTTGAGATAAATAGCAAAAGTAATCATATTATGACAAGATCAAAATTAACATTACCTCTGATTTCCTCTGTATTAATTTCTACTGTATTGGTTCTACAATGTTGCTTATTTTATGCTGTATTAATTCTCCAACTGGGCCTGTATCTACCTGTTTTGAGTTAAACTCAGGAATCTAACTGGATCTGCATCCATCTGGCTTAGGTTGAGCTCAGAAATCTAGCTGATCTAGTTTAAAGTTAGTTTAAAAGAAAGGTTGTTTTCTCTCATGCTGGTATCCCCAGGATACTCATGGATATGTTTTGTTAAGCTTCACAAAGTTATCCCCAAAAGATATGACATCTGCCCTTTCCTGTTTTTATGTGCTTAAGGGAGTTTTTATCTCTTCCAGGAAGACAACAAGTCTGTTAATTGTGATTCTTTAGCAAAAACCTATAAGACTCAAATGAAACCCAGAAAACAATTAACATTCTTTAATTGTTAGAGAGGGTATGATTAGATTTACCTCAATACCAGCCTACTCTTTCTGGGGTCAATCATAATTTTCCTCCCCTAACCTACAACATATTGACTTTTCTCCGTATCTATCAAGCCCTCTCCTTTGTTGTGTGTTAGTAAGGAAGATCCCTTCCTTCTCTGGGAGTCACTAACTTTATTGAGATTGCTAGAGTGACCCACTTTGTTATCCATTATATGTGTCACTATTAATAAACCAATTTAGCTTGGAGTCTGTATCTCAGTCTATCTTCACTGAATTTACTTACTTTTACAGATAATGGAACTGAGGCTCAGAGAAGTAAAAAGACTTCCCCAAGGTCTCATAACTAGTAGGCCACAGAGCTATGACTCATTACTATAAAATATAGAGCTGTTACCAAATATAATGCTCTTCTTATTATACTGATTAAGACAGCTAGTTGGCCTGTAGCGGGGAAGACCTGAGTTCAAATCCTGTCTCAGACACTTATTAGTTGTGTCACCCTAAGTAAATCACTTAAATGCTCTCTGCCTCAGTTTCTTCAACTTTAAAATGAGTATAACAGTAGCACCTACCTCACATGGTTGTTGTGAGGGTCAAATGGGATGATATTTGTCAAGTTCTCAGCACAGAACCTGACATATAGTAAATACTTAATTACTTTCCTTCCTGTTACCTCCCTTCTTTCTTTTAATAACATAATGAACTCCATAAAAAGAATAAACTTTTAAAAAGAGAAAAACAGACTGTCAATCAGGACTAAGAGCAATTTCTCATCTCATTTCTTGCCTTACTTATTTTGAGGTTCTTATAAGATCATAGAAAGCATAGGAAGTTTCAGTATTATAGTATAGTGAGACTCCCATTGGCCTTGGAGCTAGAAAACCTAAGGTTAAATCCCAGTTTTACCACTATTTCCTTGGACAAGTCACCTAACTACTTTTGACTCAGTTTCCTCCATCACAATAGTAATAATACCTGCACTGTCTATTGAAAAGGTTATTGTGAGAAGAATGTCTGATGAGCATTAAAGCTTTGTGTCAACTAATGTGTGGAAATGTCATTTGTTTCCATTTTCAAAGATGTCACCACCATAGTCATGAACTGACTGATCACATAGAAAATTTTAAGCAAGGAAGCAGATGAGGAGACATTATTTAAAGCCACAAAGATTTCTTAATCAATATATGGAACACTAATTAAATGGCCAGGACTACCAAATTGGGAAATCTTTATTGTAGCCAACAACTATAAAATATTATTAAGTGAAGGACTTATTAGCAATTGTATCTGATCACTTAAAATCAATTAACAGTTAAAAAAATCATGATGTATTAAATTCATATCTTTTTTGTTATAAAGTTCCTAGAAGTGATTAATTCCATGGATATTGTGTATCTTGATTTTAGTAAGTGATCTGACAAAATTCCCCTCAATATCTACATGGATAAGTTAGTGAGATTTTAATTATATGATAGTCCTATTAGATAGATTCACCATTACCTTAATCGCTCAATTGAATGAATGTATTTATTGGCTCTATGTCAGGCTGGAAGGCAATACATAAGAGAATATATCTGCCAACTCTCTTTGACTCATGCTATTCAATATGCAGATACATATTGAATAAAGACTTAGGAAAATGTTTATTAAATTTGTCAATGGCAAAGAGAAGCAAGAATGTATTAGTGCTGGGCTGCTGTCCATAGTGCTGACCAATTCCAGATCAGAATGAGGAGCAAGCTGTGCCTATCCAACTGAGCATAGTGATACTACCTGCATTATAGATAAGTAACCTGCTACTTCACTGAAGCTATATGTAACTGGGAATTGCAGAGATAACGTAAAGAATCTTTATCTGGTTCTCACCAAAGCACATACTCAAAGAATCTTATAGGGGACTTAGATTTTTGTTGGTTATCAATGCTAGACCTCCCTTTGCCCATCATCACCCCCAGAGATACTGAGTGTCATTTTCAGAGTCCATAGTCCTAGATAAATATTTGAAGACCCATTTGTTGCAAGATTCAATGCCCAGAGGACATCCACCTCACAACCTTTCATAAGTCATTCCTTCTCTGATGTTATGAGGTCTTTATGTTTTCCCTTGGCATTGAAGAAGCTATTTCTATTGCTAATGAAAAATGACTGTGCCATATATTCTGTGTACCTATGACAACAGAGACATATTGTGAATTCCTGTTAGTATGTAAGTATTATTAAGGTATGGAGGGAACCAGGACCTGGTTTCAAGTTGTTGATCCACTAGTTGTCAATAGACTGAGAGAAACTCAACTCAAGGGAAACTCACCCCCTACTAAAAGTACACAGACAAATATTACATCTTTCTATATGTATATCATTCAATCAATATCAAATAAATTTGCAGTGATTTGTGGGAGACACTAAGGAAGTGAAGAAAGAACTTTTAGCTGTCAGAAATGACAAGAGGCAGATGTGAGGAGAGAAACATTATAGGTATGAGGGAAAATCAATTCAAAGGCAAAAATAAAACACCAGGAAATGGAAGGATGAAAGAGAGTTAAGAATTAAGGATGATTCCAAGGTTGTAAATATGGATGGCCAAAAGAATGGTTATGCCTATAACAGAAATGGGAAAGTTTGGAGGAAAGATGGATTTGGTAGAAAGATGAGTTCTGATTCATATGTGTTGAGTTTGAGAAATTCATGAAACATTTAGATAGACAAATTAGCAGAAAGTTAGAATTGCAGAACTGAACCTCAAGAGAGAAAAGAGAATTACATATGCAAATTTGAGGGCCAAATTCTTAGAGAAGAAAGTTAAATTCATGGGAAACAATGAGTTCACTGAAATAAAAAGTAAAAAGAACTAGAAAAAATTATCCAGGATTAAATAGAAATTCCTGGATTTATAGTCAAACAATTAATTGGTCAAGTAAAGAGAGATGTGTTTGATTTGTCAGTACTTCTCATCTTAAAATCTGGAGGGTTTAATTGACCACAAACTTAATGTGAGCTGACTGTGATCTAGCTGCTAAAAACGTTAGTTCATGGTACTTAAAATAGAAATTCTTGAATTCTGTATTACTTTAGAGTACTGAATTCTGAAATATTCATTCACAGAATTTAAGAGTAACATTGATGAACTCAATTAGGTTCTGCAAAAATTATCAAGGATGATGATAGGATCTAGCAACTGTATTCTATGATTTAAGGAATTTTTTTTATCCTATAGGTGAGAATATTGAAAGCAAGATTCATTTTCCAGATATCATAATGATAATTATGTAGAACACAGATTGGAATAAGCCACATTTACACTGTGTAGACAGGGAAGCAAACTTTGGCTCAACATAAAGAAAAGTTTCCTACCAATGTAGCCTGTCCAATAATAGAATGAAATACTTTGGGAATTTGTATGCTCACTTTCACAGGAGGTGTTCAAGCATCACCTGGTTGAATGCTTTTTATGGATATTATACAGAGATTCCTTATGTCAATTAGTTGTTTGGGCTAGCTGACTGCTCAAGCTCTTTCCAGCTCTGATTCTCTGAAGAGTTTTTGTGTCAGGGAAATAGGCTAGTACTTCCTTTTATGTTTTGACTTAGGACAGTGAAGAGAACAGCAAGAACCGTTCAGTAAATAAAGAATTGAAATAATTATCCATAGAACATTATTAACAAGACAAAATAAATGTAAATAAATTTCTCTTGAAAAGGTGGATGGTTTATTCAACAAACACAATCAGGGAAAAGTGAAAGAGAATGACAAGTAGCAAACGTGAAGTAAATATAAACAATGACAGTATTGAGGCAACTTTTTATGATACCAAATAGATGCTGGAGAAAGTTTAAAAATTAAGCAGTTTCACTACCTGAATAAACTCACCAGTTATTCTGATCCAAATAGTCCTGTGAAAAATCCATTCCCCAAACAATCTTGGGGAAATTTTCAAGCCTCTAACTCCCAGATTCAATAGAATGTTATCAATGATGACATGTAAGAAGTGACAAAAGAGGAATTAAGGAAAGATATGACTGGAAAATATAAAGGACAAACTGGTCATGCAGCAAACATGAATGAGGAATAATAAATGAAAATTTCATGCAATAATATCCAAGAAATATTAAACACTTAGAGGAAGTCCTCTACTTGGGATAGTTATTACATGATGAATTTATATAAGGATACTGGCATGAATTGCACTGGTTTCAAAGTATCCTGGTGGGTATTCCATGCAGTAGAAACTCCTTGAGAGTAAGAATTTTTTATTTTTTTTCTTTGTTTACCTGTTTCCTAGGGTAGTGCTTGGTACATATTGGGCACTGAATAAGTGTTTGTTGCTTGGTTGATGTAGGATGAAAACAAATATCATCTAATTTGACTGTCAAAGTCTAATTTATATCTTAGCATGAATTTGAGATTGAAGGAGGAGGAAAGAGAAGAGGAGGAAGGGAAAAAGGAAGAAAGGAGAAGAAAAGAAAGGAAGGAAGGAAGGAACAAAGGAACAAAGGAAGGAGGGAGAAAGGAAGGGAGGGAGGGAGGGAGGAAAGAGTGTGAGAAGGGAGGAAGGAAAGAAGGAAGAAAGGAAGGAACTGAGGGAAACTGAAACTGTCATTTCCAAAGTTACCAGTGATGTCTTAACTGCCAAATCTAATAGCCTTTTCTGAATCTTCATCCTTATTGACCTCTCTGTAGCATTTGACAGCACTGATTAACTCTTCCTCCTAAATTCTCTCTTTTCCACATTTCCATGACTGCTCTCTCCCGTTTCTCCTATCTGTGCGATCACTCTTCAGTCTCTTTTTCTTTCTTTTTTCTTCTTTCCTTCCCTTTTATTCTCTTTTTACTCTACACTACCTTACTTGGTGATTTTATTAGATTCTCTGGTTCCATTTTCCCTCTATACAGATGATTCCTATATCTATTTATGTAAGCTTAGCTTCTCTCCTGAGTTCCAGTTCCACATTGCCATATATTTTTGTAAATCTCAAACTAGATGGTCCTATAAGAATCTCCAAACCAACATAGCCAAAACATAACTCATGATCTTTATCTTTTTGCCCTAAATTCTTCCCTCTTACAAGCTTCCTTATTAGTGTTTAGAATACTACCTGTCCCTTAGTCACTCAGGCCCACAACCAGACCCAGGACCACAACTGTCATTCTCACTGCCTCATTCTCATTCTACATATTCAAATCCATTGCCAAATCTTATTGTTTTTACCCTCATAACATCTCTCACATATGTTGCTTTCTAGTAGCACAACCACCATAGCTGAGATTTTCATCACCTCTTAATAGCTTTCATACCCATCTTCCTCCCTCATTTCTTCCCACTCCAATTCATCCTCCACTTAGTTGCCAAAGGTGATTTTTTTTAAAATATACATCTGATTATGTCATTTTCTTGCTCAATGAACTCCTGTGGTTCACTATTTCCTCCAGGACAAACACAAAATCCTCTGTTTGACATTTAAATGTCTTCATAGCCAAATCTCTTCCTATCTTTCCCATCTTCTTTTTTAATTTTATTTATTTTATTCTGAACTTAAGAAATGAAACAAGTCTTTCCATAACATAGTAGAATAGGAAGAAAAATGATTGTCCATGAAACTGTGAAATCATTATGTATAGCTTGCTAATTCCTTTTAAAGATATGATAAAGTTATCATGTCATTTTCTTTTTTCTCTTTTTTTTACCTTCCCTTGCTCTAGAGATAGTTACTATTAGACATATACTCACACACATATACACATACACACAAGCACATACACATATATGTAAACACCATTCTATACATACTTCCATTTATCAGTTCTTTCTCTGGATACAGACAGCATCTTCCTCCATATGTCCGTTGCAGTTAATTTGGTTATTTATAGTAGTCAAAATGACTTAGTCACTCAAAGTGGTTGTTAAAACAGTACTGTTGTTACTGTATACAATGTTCTCTTGGTTCCACTCATTTATTCATATTTTTCTAAGATTGTCAAGTTCATTTCTTATAGCAAATTACTGTTCCATCACAATCATATGAAACAACTTGTTCAACCATTCTGCAACTGACAAGCATCCGTGCAATTTCCAGGTCTTTGCCACCACAAAGAGAGCTGCTATAAATATTTTAGAACATATAGCTTCTTTTCCTTTTTCCCTAATCATCTTGGGAAACAGACCTCACAAAGAAATTGCTGGGTCAAAAAGTATAGGCCAATTTAATAATGTTTAGGCATAATTCCAGATTGTTCTCCAAAATGATTGGATCAGTTCACAGTTCCACCAACAGTGAATTAGTGTCCCAGTTTTTTTATCATCTCCAAAGTTTGTCACTTTTACCTTCAATCATTTTAGCCAATCTTATAAGTACAAAATGATATCTCAAGGTAGTTTTAATTTGCATTTCTCTAATAAATAATGATTTCTAGCTTTTATCATATGATTATGAATTGCTTTGATTTCTTCTTTGGAAAATTGCCAATTCATATCTTTTAATCATTTGTCAATTGGGGAGTTACTCATATTCCTATAGATTTGTCAAAGTTCTTTACATTATTTGAGATATGATGTCTTTATCTGCCTTTTTTTTCAGCTCTCTGCTTTCCTTCTGATCTAGGCTACATTTATGTTATTTGTACAAAAATTTTTTAATTTAATACAACTGAAATTAGTCATTTTACACTTCACTCTGCTCTCTTATCTCTTGTTTATTCATCAATTATTCACCTATACTTAAGTTTGGTAGGTAATATATTCCATGTTCATCAAATTTTCTTGTAATATCTCCTTTATATCTACGTCATTTTTATCATCTTGGTGAACAGTGCAAGAGAAAAAAATTATATATATATATGTGTGTGTGTATGTATATATATATATGACATCTGTCTTTCCCATCTTCTTATACTTTACTTCCTCCCCATACTCTATGGCCCACCCATGTTGGCCTACTTGTTCCTACTCACAAACTACATTTTATCTTCTTTCTCTATACATTTGGCCTTTTGTTTGTTATCGATAGTCACTATTGCTGTTTCCCTCCCAGTCTGATGTTTTTTTTCTCTGCCTCACAAAAGGGGCCATCCCCTGGCTACTTCATAAAGAGGCCTATTCACTGAGTGGGTGTTACCTCACCCTAAGTGAGTTCCTGAATAGACCTGGGTCTAAAGGGGCTAAGGTCTCCCTTTGCATCCTGGACCATCTCCAGTCATCCTGATGAATATCTGGTCACTGGATTCAGATGGAGGAGAAGTGAGGCTGGTGACCTTGCACAGCCCTCCCTCACTCAAAACAAGGTCGAGTGCAAGTCATGACATCATTTCTCTGAAGGCATGGTCTTTCTCAGCAAGGAAGGAGGAACACAACATCTGTTTTTCCCCCCAAGGCAATTGGGGATAAGTAACTTGTCCAGGATCACACATCTAGTAAGTATCAAGTGTCTGAGGCTGGATGTGAATTCAGATACTCCTGACTTCAGGGCTGGTGCTCTATCCACTGGGCTACCTAGCTACCCCTCTATGCATTTGTACTGGCTATACCCCAACATCTTGGTTTTCCTGGCTTCCTTTAAAATTCAGTTCAAATCCTAGCTTTTGTAACAGGCCTTTCTTTGTCCCTCTAGCTACTAATGCCATCCACTCTCAGAATCTGTACATATCTCACCTCTACCTAGTTATTTACATGTCGTGTTTCCCATTATAATATGACTGGAGAGGAAAAACTGCTTTTGCTTTTCTTTGTATTCCCAGTATTTAGCAGCACCTGGCAAATAATAAGCATTTAATGAATGCTTGTTGACTAATGCTCCAGGAAGCAGGGAACTTATTTATCTCTTCTATGGATTCATTTTCTTCATGAAATAATGATTGTTGAATAATCAAACAATATTTATTCAGCACCTACTGTATTCATATGCACCTCACTGTACTGCAAATAAGAAATTAAAGCAGAACTGAAATATGCTAAGGCAATTACTTTGTCATAAGACTTGTAACAGAAGGAGTAACAAAATGAAGAACTTCCAGCTGAAGATAAAAGACAATTTGCCAAAAATGGGTTTGATTCTGAAGTTAAATAGTTGATTGTAAGAATAGGAGGACCTCTACCTCTCTGAATACAAAGTTAGAAGATTGGGCAGATAAAGAACAATAACCATTAAAAGATGCCTTTGAAATAAAAGGACATGTAAATCAAGATGGCCAAAGGAGAGCCACCATCTTGAATGTCATCAGATTTCATGACAATGGCAAATGACTCCTACCTGGTAGAAGTTTACCTAAAGTATAGGGACTACGGAGTTAAAAAAAAATCAGTCTTTTGAATGCTGAAGTTGCAAGGCAAAAATCATGAAATACTGCTTCATGGCAGTACTTTATGCCTTCTCCTTTTAACCACATTGTTCTAAGATTCTCCCATATTTGAGCCCTTCTTTTTAGCTGGCGGTCAGGTTGAAAAGAATATGATAAACTAATTCACTCTAAGGTATATGTCAAAGGCAATGAATTATCCCTCTTAAAGGGATTTGCATCTTAATAGGAAGCTAAAACTATTGAATATACTAAGCCACACAATTGCCAAGTCAGTTATAATGTTTAGGTACTGTCCCTTTTGGAGAAAACAAGAGACCTCCAGGGCCAGTCAATCGAAAAGTAAAGGCAAGGTAGAATATGGGAGATCAAAATGGGGGGGGGGGAAGTATTATAGTAAAGGAATATTGGAATGGGATACAAATGACTTGGATTCTAGTTCTAACTCTGAACCTAGATAACACTATGACCTTGGACAAATCTCTTCAACTCAATAACCATCTCTGCAAAAAGAGATTGGATTAGATCATCTTTAAGATAACATTTACACAGGTATATCCTGTCACATATTTTCTCAATCAAGTAGCATAACTATAATGGGGAGTCTGTAAATTTTTTCTCTATTAAAGAGATCCTTACTCTCAAAAATGGTGGAAACAATGATTGTGCAAAAAGAAGCTCTAAAATTCTATAATTATGACCAAAAAAATGGTAGAAGATGGAGAAGGAACAAGTTAGGCATCTGGTGGAAATGTCTGAAAAGAGCCAGAAAACAGATACACACACTTGTAATCTAATCCTGTTTGCTAGCACCCTTTCTCCTTTTCACATATATTCAAAAATTTGCTGTATTATTAATAGGCATTTTGACAATTTAAGCAGACAAAACCCCATAAATTGAGGAGACATTAAATTTATTATATGGCTGGGTAAATGGCAAAGCCTTCATTGTTCATTCACTGGGTGTTAATGAAATATCATGATCCTTAGTTGAAGCTGGATTTGCTCTTGCCTAGACTGACAAGGGTAATTAATGCTCCTGTGGAAAAGCCCTATTCCCAGCTACTTTGTGTCATAGGAGAGAAAATTCCCCTAACCCCCCCTCCCTAGTCAGTGGTTCTTATTGAGTGATAGTCCTGTAGAGAGGAGCTAGGACTGAGTTAACCCAGGACACAAAAAGCAGGGAATCAGAAGGGTAGAATATTACACATTTCCCTTCCCAGAGCAAAGCAGGGTCTCATGATTTTGATAAAAGATAGCACCAGTGTTGCTTGTGAGATCTTTGCTGATTCAACTAGGTTAGTAAGAAGTATCCCCTATCTTTTATTGGAAATAAAATCTAATATAATCCTGGCCCTTCAGAAGCCTTCTTACTACTGGACAAAAAGAAACCAAAATATACATAAATAAATACAAAATATTTTAACAATGATTTTATTAGAGTAAGGAACTCTTAGTAAGAAAACTCCTCTGTCAATGCAGCTAGGTAACTATTTTCAACTTCTAGCCTTAGAGTGTTGCATGAGAGCACTGAGAAATTGAGAGACCTGCCACTGCAAGTCTCTGCCTGCTCACACAGGCAGAAATCACATCAGAAGTCAAACCAAAAGTCATCGTCTTGACTCCAAGATGAACTCCCTCCACTCCATATACTGTCTCTTTAAATATTTCTTTTAAACTCACATACAAAATAAACAAAAGTATTTTTGTAGGTTGAGGGGAAGAGAGCACTAAGCATTTGAGGGTGTCAAGAAAAGCCTCATTTGAGGAACCATTTGAACTAAACCTTGAATGAAGCTAGGGATTTCAAGAAATGGTGCTGACAACTACAGCCATCCCAAGCACCAGGGATTTCCTGTGAAAAGGCAGAACGCAGAAATGGGATGTCATACTGGAGAAGAGCAAGGAAACCAGTGTGCTGGAACATAGATTGTGTAAGAAGGAACAACATGAAATGAGTCTGAAAAGACAGATTGCAGCCAGATGGAGAAGGTAGTCTATGCCAGGTCTACCTCAAACCAGTGCATTGGTTCAGGCTGGGGAATAGACTGCAATGATAACATTTGTTGGACCATGAAAATGTAATAAAAATAAAATAAATTAAATATAAATTAAAAAATCAAATAAAGACAATTTGATTAAGAGAAGATTTTTAAAAGGATATTATTGAGCCATATCTGACCTTGCTGCCTGCACTTTTACCTTGGCATCAGCCACAGTAGGCTAGGGAAGAACCCAGCGCAATAGTGATAATTCCACTAAAACCTCTGATACCAACTCCCTGTAGACTGGGCCTTTTATGACACAAGTGGCAAGGAAATCCCACTAATGATAATCTAAAAAACAAATTCTCTTCCCCCTTAAGGGGAACTGTCCAGTCAAACAGAGAAATTTGTACTTTACCCTATTGGGATAGGGAGAAGATTATGCAAGGACAGCCATTTATGGGGACTATTTCTATTGTAACATTGATAGCAGTCAACAAGCATATCCTCAGTTCAAATAATATTTCTTTTTCTCTTTTCTTTTCTTTCTTTCTTTTTTTTTTTTTTTTTTTTTTTTTTGCTAATAGGGGCAGCTAAGTCATGTGAACACAGGCCTAAGTCACAGATCTGAGACACAATTCCAAAGCAGCTCTTTGAACCAGTTCTATTAGTTAAACTTAGCTACAATCTGCCTAGAATATGTAGGGACCCACTCTACCCAGGGAAGGTGTTATTCCTAAGACCTTCGTTTTCTTTGCATTGCATTACTAAACCTTTAATTATGGTTGCTGGTTGCTAGGGGGTCTGTGATGCCTGAATATAAATGTTCAGACTAATTTTATAAATGTGAATAGATATAAATGTAACAGCCTATTCTTATAAGGGAAAAAAATAGTAGAGGTTGTTTAATGTCAAACTCTGAATCTGGGAAGAGGAAGGAAATTCTTGTGATTGGATTGAAAATGGAAGGAAGGAGAATGAAATGCTAAGGCAAAATGAAGGGATAATATAATGGTCTGGAGATTAGTATTAATGTATGCTAACCTTGTACCTAAGCTCTAAATATACTACTTTGCTGTGTTTGAAAGTTTCTTTGGCCCTTTATCCAAGATTCATTCTCACTCAAATGAATAGTGACATAATCTCCATAAAGCCTGGTAAGTTACTTAAATTTTAAGGGTGATTTCACTGGCAGCTGATTCTGTGGGGAAGAGGAAATGTGAGGAGAACAGGTATTTCTCCTGCTATTTCTCCTCATCTCACTCTCTACTTCCTTCAGATCTGTCAGGTGGAGAAAGAGAGCGAATCAGAGCTGTCTTTTCTCCAAAGTCTGTTCTGACCAACAGGATGGACATTCGGTCTAACTTGGCATGACTTGAGGATTTCATGGAAACCTCCCACCACCAAAATATCTCCCATCAGTGTCTGCAATTCATTCATGTGCTGAAGCATTACCCCTTTCCTGCAGTCTTCTTTTAAAGGCAAATACCCCCAAGAGAGTAATAAATACAATGTCTATTTTTGAATGGCTTTATTCACTTGTTTTCTCCTATGACAGGAGAGTCATGAAGTGTCATGAAAGTCCCAAGGGAAGAAAGAAAAAGAAGGATCATTGAATCTCAGTGCTGAAAGAGACTTTAGTAGTCATCTGGAAGGGGGCATGAATCCCTTCTCCAAGACGGAGGAAATAGGAGAAAGATGATATGTAAGCATCTTGTGCTAGTGAGACCTTGGAAACACTTAAAAGTCATATAGGAGGGGGTAGAACAACTTCCTAAATGGAGTAGAATTCCTAAATCCATGTGGTTTCAGACTAACATAGGGTAGGAGACACCAAGACAGATTTTTCTTCATGCATAATATTGTTTAGGGAAGCCTTGCCCCCAGGAGCCCATTTCACAAATGGTAACATAGCTCCCTCCCCGCAAAAAGTCTGACATCAATATAAGCAACATTGATGATATATTAGAACATGTGTTTTTGGTTGGGCAGAAATTTTTCTTCTGATATAGTAATATTGCCTTCAGGCTTTACACAAGATTTGTACACATCACAATTCCAAGAGCTCTCAGAGCCTGGGGGCAATATCATACCTAAATTGCCCTAGATATTAGTATAAAAAACAATCTTCAATTGTATGGTTCAAATATGTATTTTATTTGTTCTTTACTCCTTCAAAAGATCCTTGGAACAATAATGGGAGAACCCAAGGCTACGAAGGCCAAAAGACTATATTGTGATTTATGTACATTTGCTGTTCCCTGGTCAAGTTAAGAAAAAAAAATAGAAAAGAGAGATGCCCCCACAACAAGCAATTTTAAATTAGCGAAACAATAGAAAGAGCTGCCAAACTGGTGTAGACTGCAAATCTCTATTATAATTAAGGTCTTGTCTTGCATTGTCTTGTCATGTGCCCAAGAATTCCCTGAGGCCCAGCCTGTCACTGACTTTATATCAGTTCTATCCCACTTCTCAGGGTCTTTCATTCCTGATGCCCAGACTGGAAGGATATGAAACATAATTATAAATAATAAATCTATCTGGCATATGCAATGAAGTGCTTCTAGAAAAATAACCTATAAAGAAAACATACATGTTATTCAACATTTAAACAATAGTTCTGAGTCTATCAGGCATAATCGAAGGCACAATATCAATGAATATTTATAGAGAGCCCATAGGAATGTTCTCATTTCATTTTTTCTTTCTCCTTCTCTGCTAACCAGAAACAAAGGCAGCATGTAGATTTGCGTAAGAACTGGCTTCTAATCCTGAGTCTGCCACTTAACACACTTTGTGTCTATGGAAAAGTCAATTAATGCCTCGAAGCCTTAGTTTTATTAACAATAAAGTGCAAATAGATATCATTTTTACCACACAGGTTTATTGTCAGGTTCAGATGAAGAGTGTCCCCAGGGCTTGGAATGCCTCACCTTTCTCACTTAGGTTCCTCATTTCTTTCAAAGTTCTTCCATGAAGTTTTTCCTAATTCCCCCCAACAATGAGTGCTCCTTCCACAATTTACCTAGTATTTATTTTGTAGACACATATTTTGTGTAGATAGCAGAAACATTATTGATATAATAATACTATAATAAGTTTATGCTATAATAATTTTATCCAGACATTTAACCAATGTAAATTAATTACCACAAAAGGAAACCAAAAGAGACCAGAAAATGCCTTGATCAGAAAACATCTAACTGGTTTGCCAATCAGAGAGTGATGGCTTCCATAGATCACACTGAGTTCAAATATAAATGTGTTCATAAACCTTCCAAAGAAGGATGATGGATGATTGTGATCAATATTTTCATAAAGCAGAGGGAAACAGTACAAGGTAAACCAGTTTAAAGGAAACTTGGCAAGATATCTAATTAATCAAAGGCATCCCAAGAACATTTAGCGATGCAAATGAAAGGAAGACAATAAACAGAAGAAAACTAGAAAAGATTTGTGAAAATTTATTATTACAAGCTGTTGTCTCCATCAAGGACAACGAAACTGCTACACTTTAATCTTAAACTCACACTCCTAGAAGTACTTATATAGAAGAGGTAGCAATGTTACTAAAGAGAAAAAAATGGGAAAAGAAGTCACACTGAATCAACTGTATACAGTGGAGGAGATCCATGTTGGAGGCAACAGAATGTGGGCACTGAGAGGACTGAAAAAAATATCTGAAAGAGGTACCAAAAGCATGGGAAAAATCTCAAACTTTACTAATATCAGAGAAAGGCAAATGAGAAAACATCATTATTTACGAACATGACTACTTTGTCATTTAAGCAAAATCTTTATGTCATTATGAACAAATTGAGTACATTCTTTTTGCAGCATTTTGCGCCAAAAAGGAAGCCTGTGTTTATTTTTTTTCAAAGTAACATGCCATGTTTGCTATATATGTTCTTAATTTTTTAAACTTTAATTTGTTATTTATTTATATATTTCTTTTCTTTTTAACTTTTGAGTTCCAAATTCTCCCCCACCCTTTCATTCCCTCCTACATCCACTGAGAAGATAAGCACTACGATATCAATTATACATGTAAAATCATGCAAAAAACATTCCATATTAGCCATATTAGGGGGAGGAAAGCAAGAAAAAGAATGAAATTAAGGAAATTGTACTTTAGTTTTCACTCAGTGTTCATCAGTTTTCTTTCTGGAAGTAGATACCACTTTTCATCATGCATCCTTTGGAATTGCCTTGGATCATTGTATTGACCAGAGTAACCAAGTCTTTCACAGTTGGTCATCATTACAACATGGCTTTCACTATGCACAATGATGTCCCAGTTATTCTCACTTCACTTTGCATCAGTTCATATAATCCTTACCATGTTTTCCTGAAACTACCTCCCTCATTTCTTATAGCACAATAGCACTCCATCACAATCGTATGCCCCAACTTGTTCAGGCATCCCCAGCTGATGAGCATCCCCTTGATTTCCAGTTCTTTGCCACCACAAAAATAACTGCTATAAATATTTTTGGACAAATACATCCTTTTCCTTTTTCTTTGATCTCTTTGGAATACAGACCTAGTAGTTGTCAAAGGCTATGCAAAGCTTTATAGACTTTCAGGCATGTTTCCAAATTGTGTTGCAAAATGGTTGGACCAATTCACTGCTCCACCAGAGTTCATTAGGGTACCTATTTTTCCATCATCCCCTCCAGAATTTTTCATTTCTGCTGGGTACCAAGATGGTAACTCAGAATTGTTTTAATTTGCATTTCTCTGCTTTTTTTGAATACATTCTTAATGAAGTTCCTGAAGGCAAATAAGTCAGTTTGCTGAAAAAGGTAGTGCTCATTGTGAACAGTTTAAATAGGGATGACAAGCCAAAATTTTAGATAATTCATGAATTTTGTCCCCTCCATTCGTGGGTGGGGGACCTGTGACCTGGAAGTCATATATGGCTCTCTAAGTCCCCAAGTACAGCCCTTTGACTAAATCCAAACTTCACAGAACAAATTCCCTTTCTGTGAAGTATGGATTCAGAGAAAGAGCCACACTTAAGAACCTAGAGGGCCACATGTGACCTCTAGGCCACGAGTTCCCCACTGCTGCCCTGTATCCTTACCCAACTCTATGTCATTTGTGTCTTGGCCATTAGGAGGCCATTATTCCCTCGCTGAAATAAGATAATTTTCCTCTGTCATGTAAGCACAAGGTAAAGTACAAGGCATAATGACCTCTGACTGCAAGGACCAAGAGAATAGGGAAAGGATCAGAAGGTGTTATCAAAGATAGATCTTCTGTTGACCTTGTGACCCACTCTTTGTTACCTCTCAAGGCATCTCAGTAATGTAGTTCTGACCCTGGAAATATGGAATTAAGGAATTAAGATCAAATTCCTTAATTATTAATTAATAAAAATTCCAAATTATCCTTAAAACTAATCTTGCCCATAAATAGGCAAAGAAAATATTTCACACATTTTGCTTATCTATTGCCTAAGATTCTCCTAATCGCCTCCTAACCCCAAAGCTTCTCCCTTCCATATCCCTCAGGCCTTGCGGTCCTAATCCTACCTTAATAAAGCTACTTATATGACCAAAAGGTCCTTATCCTATTTTAGCCATCATCATTACCCACCTCTTTGGCATTCTCTTTGTTTATTGTCTCAGACAATTCATATGTGTGATACTCTCCTAGCAACACACACACACACACACACAGCAAAGGAATATTAAAAACAGACACAAAGAAATACCAGCCAAGTATCTAAATTGCCCCATATCATACAGTTCTGAAAAAAAAAAGGTCTCACCTACAGCTCTCTCCCTCTTCTTAGGAGAATTGGCCCTATACAATAGTATGAAGGCTAGCTCAATCTCCCCAGCCTCGTATTCTTGGCCTCCCTGCTCTATTTGCTCTTTATCAATTGTCTCAGTATGGAAGAATTTCTGATCCTCTCCCACAGGTCACTTGCCTTGCTTCCATACTGTAGTGCCTGTTCAGTGCTATGGCTGCCATTTTCCCTATCTTGTGCTAATACTGCTGACAATGACAAATCGCAGTGTGTTTGCAGTATTTATCAAGTGGAGGAACTAATCTGGGGTCCCACCAGTTTTTAAGCCCAGTCTCTACTTCTTTTTCCTATGATTTTCCTCAACAACTCTAGCATTTCATTGATTTTCCTCTCTTTGGAGCTCCTTCTACAAAATGTAGAGACTGTACCATATAGTTTTTCACTTTAATATTGTCATGAATTTTTTGCCATTATTTTTCCCTTGCTCATCTCTCTCTAACCTGAAAATCAATGTGTAGAAAAATAGATTCAACCTAAGGCTAGGTAGGTGGTGCAGTGGATAGAGCACCAGCCCTGGAGAAAGACTCAGATATTTATAAACTATGTGACCCTGACTAAGTCAGTTAACCCTATTTGCCTCAACTCCTCATCTCTAAAATGTGCTGAAGAAAGAAATGGCAAACAAGCTCAGTGTCCGTGCCAAGAAAACCCCAAATGAAGTCATGGAGAGCTGGCTACAACTGAAATGACTCATCTACAAGACTTGGAATAGGGATGACCTGGGCTCAAAACTCACCTAAGAACCACACTAGCTCTTCACTAGTGAGAAGAATACCAGACTCAGAACCAAATTCCAGCTCTGTGACCTGGGTAGGACTAACTTTTTCCAAGCTTCAGTGTACAATTAGGGAAAACTCAATAATTTCCAAGTCTCTCAATCTACGTTGATTCTGTTCTAAGCAGGAGCACATCTCATAACCTTTCTGAGCCTCAATTTCCTTCAGTTGTAAATAAGAAGAACTACTTTATAGAATTTCACTGAAAGTTGAATAAAATACTGTGTTTAAAAAGGAAGCTATGCTCTATACAATGCAAAGAGCAGTGGCCCTAGAGTCAGAGGAATTGAGCTCAAATCCCTTCTCTGACACATTGCTTGTGTGCCTCAGTTTCCTCATCTCTAAATAAGGAGGCTAGACTAGGTTCCTTCTAGCTCTAGATTTAAGAACCTTTAAGTATTTTGCAAATATTAAAGCATTAGATAAATGTTAGCTGTCCTTAAGAACAGGAATCATCTCTTCTACTTGCTCTTTGCTCTTTACAACACACTTCACAGTACTCAGTAAATATCTGTTGATTGATCAGTCTAGGTTCCCAGTAAGAACTTTACTATGAACCTAGAAGAAAATACTAAATAACACTTTATAGTGAAGTAGTAGACAGTAATAAACTGAGATTTTGTAAGAAATGCCATATGATGATAGGGCTGCTAGGTGACACAATGGATAGAGGGACAAGCTTAGAATTAAAAAGACCTGAGTTTGAATTCAGCCATAGAAACTTACTAACTAGACAAGTCACTCAATCTCTGTTTGCCTCAGTTTTTTCATCTGTAAAATGGGGATAATACTAATACCTAACTCCCAGAGGTGCTAAGGGAATCAAATGTGCCTGGCGCATATGAGATGTTAGTTATTTTTATTAGTTAACACACACATATATATAATATATATGTAAGTTATTATGAAGATCCATTATTATATGATGGTATCTATGACTATGATCTCCATCACAAATTTTCGAGTTTGCCTCTGCAAAAAAAAAAAAAAAAACTCAAAAGGTAAGAAATTTTGGAGAACCTCTAAATCAGTTGCATTTAAAGATTAAAGAAATAAATACAAATTATTGCAATGAGCTGAAGAGCAAAAATGAAGTAAACTCCTTTTTACAGGTATTAAGAGTAGTATCCATCCATATTAAGTTTGAATTTTAGCTGCAAACAATTTTCTTCCATTCTACCTGATTTGGGGTGCATTCATTCTTATGAATATATCTTTTTTATATAGATGTTTCATCCATATGTCTGCCTGACATTGATCAAGATACACACCAACACAAAGTCAGTAATGTAGACACACAGGGTCAGAATGTGGGAGTAAAGGATAGAGAGGTACAGGAACAAAAGACACTAAGATGAACAGGATGAATGGAGTAGGCAGAGCTGTGTGGGAAAAGACATCAGAGAGATCCTATGAGTCACAGCACAGGGATAAAAGTGAAAGTGAAGACAGAGAATACAGATACACAAAGGTTCTATGGCAGACAGACAAATAGAGGCGAACAGGAGACATACTGGTCATAAGCAAAGAAAGAGGAAGAAATACAGTCAGACAAAAAGACAGAAGCAAACACAAAAACGTTTGAAAGATCAGTCATAGATACCATGTGGCGTAGGAGAAGAGGACTAAACTGAGAATCAGAAGATATGGATCCCAGTGGGGACTCCACCACCAAGTCATTGGATCATTTCAAGTAGCTCATTTCATCAATGTAGACCTAAATTTTCTCATTTGTAAAAAAAGATAAGTTCGGAATAGATTTTCTCAAAAGCCTCTCCCTGCTCTGAAAATCCATGGTCTCTGAAAGAAAAACAATAGGAAAAGCTAGAGATGCAGAAGGAGACAGAAAGGGAGCAAGAAATACCAAGGAAGAGACAGAATGATCATTATCCTTGTCATCAATATCAATAATTATGATGCATTTTCCACATTATTCCCCTGTTCTCTACTTTTGATAGATTTGATGACTTTAACATTTTCCATAGGTTACAACATTCCAGGAATCACTTACAGACTTTTTTTGGGGAAAGGAAAATAGCTTTCTCCACATTCTTTCCTCCATCTTTTCTCAACCCAAGATTCCCATAAGAGTTATCTATACTTGGAAAGCATACTTTACCAATGCCAATTGTCCTTTTGGCAATCATTCCAGTATTCTTGCATGTAGCATTATAATATCCTACTGAAGTTTTGGGGGCTTATGTAAGTGGAAAATGCAGCCAAGTTTCTAATGAACAACCTCTGTCACCCATGAGGAAAGGCACATTAATTATCCTATTTGGGTAAAGCAACAATACCTGTTAGAATACCTGTTAGTTAGCTGAAGACAGGACAGGCAGTATCAGTGGGTATATTTAGCCAAGGGCCAACTTCCACCTTCCATTCCAGGTCACAGATTCTCCGGCAAAGGGGAATCAAGGGCGCTATCATCAAGAGATGAGGGAACGGTAAAAGCTGTACATGGAGATCACAGACAGGAAACTTTCCTCCTTTCCAAAGGCAGCAGCAGCTGGACAGCAATACCTTCATGTTTAATAATCTAGTGACAGTGGATGACACAAAATATATTTTTCTCCTTTTTCTTTCCAATAAAACTTCTTGGATCATTTTCATTTCTCCTTTTGCTATTCCAATGAGAGTGAGGTAGTCTTTATTCCCTTTATAGTAGAACCACAAAATCTTAGCTTTTCCTCACGGAAAGGGACGACAGAGGTCGTTTATTACAGCATCGCACTTATTACTCACTTTCACTTTACGTTTCTGACAAACATTTGCTTAAATACTTCTGACGAACCTCACCATTTAGAGACAGCAACTAAATCTAGCAATTAAATGTTAGAAAATTCTTTTTATTGAGCTGGACTCAGACATCACAGCCTCCAATGCACTATACACAGAAATCCAAATGAGGAGAAAACGGAAAACAGGGATAGGAAAATCAGCTGAATTTGATCAAGTGTACACAGACAAACTCCATGTTGGGGGTGAGATAATTCTGAGTGTTGAGAAAACGATTTTAATTTATCTGGAAAATACATTAAGAAAAATAACAAAGGCTTGGAAAAATCTGTGAGTTTTATTGCTACACACAAAAGAGATGAAGACAACCCTACCATCCTTGCTTTTTGGAATTTCATATTGCATTTTTTCTTTTATCTCTTGCAAAGTAGTCTTGTGCAATTCTTTATCCAGTCAATATAACTCTTAAGTAGCCTAGATGTCTTCTTTCCTTGATCCATCATAACTCAAGGATGCACTAGAATTCCTGGATGCCATTCCTCATCTTCTGGATTCCTCTCCTGGTTGCCATCTCTTCCTTCATAGAAGCTTTCATCTCATGCCGATGGCGTCTTTGTCCTCTACCAAATACTTCAACTCCAGTCCAGTCATCAAGGAAAATATAGTGTTTTCCCTACCATACATTCCTGTAAAATTCCTGTTAAAAATTGGTAAAATGCAGGATTGGTCAATAAGCCCAGTTCTTATGTGTGTGCATATAGTATTCCCATTATTCCCCAAAATGGACTTTAGAGTGTCATTTTATAAATGGCTCCAGTCTGCTTAACACATCCTTAATAGCACTTAGAATGAGGTAGGATACATAGTAGGCACTTAATAAAAGTTTATTGACTAATAGATTGATAGAGAAGAGCCTTTCAATTGACTGTGTAGCAAGAACTGTGCAGTCAAAAAGGCACTTATTGATAACATCCTTCCTTTTCCGTCCTTTGCCTATATCTTTCAGGGAAATTTTCCTGCCTGGTGGCATTGTGGTGAAAGAAGAGAAAACTCAGTAAGTGGAGAGGCCTCGGGAATTCACCATCTAAGGAAATGTGTGGCCCATGAATAAAATACATAGTTCTTTGCCTTGGTGTCTGGTCTTTCATTTTAGACAAAGGCAATTGGAGGTTGTGACCTTGTGAGGACCAAAAGGTCAAGAGAATGAGTAACCAGAAAGTCCAGGAATGGAGTCTGCATTGGAGTTTGCACCCAACTGGACCAGCTTTCAGAACCTAAGGATACAGGAGTAAAATCTGGAGCCAAGGGTCTTCTTGTTTTATCTGCAAAATAATTGATGTTAATTGGTAAGATGAAGCTGGGTCATTAATCATTAACAGCTATAGTGGAGGGAGACTCTGGAATGGAGGGTAAAGCAGATGGCATTAAAAAGTAGTTTCAGTCATGTACAACTCTTTGTGACCTCATTTTTGGATTTTCTTGGCAAAGATGCTGAAGTGGTTTGCCATTTCCTTCTCCAGCTCATTTTTACAGATGAGAAACTGAGGCAAACAGGGTTAAATGACTTGTCCAGGGTCACATAACTTGTAAGTGTCTGAGCCTAGGTTTAAATTCGTTAACCAAGCCCATAAGGATGCCTCCTCTCAAATCCAGAGAAGAATGAGATACATATATATATCTGGCCTCATTGTGGAAATATAAAGACAAGAATATTTGTTACATGTACAATGATTAGACATGGATAATCCTGAAAATTATAATGATTATACACATATAGACTATATGTGTATGTGCATAATGTATAGAATTTACATATAACTTACACAACAATCTCATCAATGTCATGTGAAGACATGTATTCTGCCTAGGATACAATGAATATAAAAGTCACATAAGTGCTAAATAAATGCTATTATTATTATTATTTTATGTGGGCACATAACACATTAAGTTTCCTCACACATCATACAAAGTACATCACACAGTTAGTCTGAATGCATGACAACCTCCCTGTCACCCCAGAGAGCCTCAAATGCTAGCCTGGTCACTCTCCAGATATTCTTTCCTTTTCAGTGTGCAATTTCATACGCTAGGTAGTAGTGGTGGCTCTTTGTCACTTTTGCCCCCCAATCTCCATAACTATCATGGATAGGTGAGTATCCTTGGGCCCACGGACCTGTAGTCTTAATTTGGAGTCTACGATAGCGCAGACCATGTGATGTTATCTCTGTCCTCTCAGGAATCAGACTCTAGAGGTAGCCTCAG
Source organism: Bettongia penicillata ogilbyi (assembly GCA_023548195.1). NCBI lineage: Eukaryota > Metazoa > Chordata > Mammalia > Diprotodontia > Potoroidae > Bettongia > Bettongia penicillata. The sequence continues at coordinate 2,674,047 of JAJHZJ010000195.1, read as the reverse complement.
CTCCCTGGGGCTTCCACAGGTGGAATATCAGGCAGCAAAGGGACAGACTCTGGGCTTGATTTTCTCTGATCTGATCTATACAGTCAGACAACATTACATTAATGAAGTCCCAGCCATAGACAACTGTAGGTTCCTCTACTAACTGTGCATCTTAAGCAGTTCTTATACTGGCACTCTTTCATTCCCACGGTCCCATATCTTGTCCCACTTTCTCAAAATTCCTTGATCATTTTAGCTCCCCTTTCAGATATTTTGTTAACTTTCTTGGGAAGTAGTGATCAGAATTGCACACAGGATCCCAGGGGAAGGTTCCCTAAGTTTTATCAAAGGGCATCATGAAGTTTTCTTATATATTGTCACATTCTTTCCTAATTTTACCCAGCATTTTGTAGTAGCCCTTGGGCCCAGAATTTACAGGGATAGTTTGCAATAAATCTCATACCCCCATCCAATGACATAATTGATTTTTAAAGAGGAATTCTTCATTTTTTATAAGAATTTTAATAGGATTCATTTAAATTATTAACAGTTGAGTCACATTTTAATTTATAGACAACTTATAAAAATTCAGCTTACTCAAATAGTCAAAAGCATGTTTCTTGTGTAAAGCAAGGTACTCCTGCAACGATATGTATTAAAAATATATTTATCACAGCATGGTAGTGCTTTCTGCACCTATGATTCTTATAGTTCTACAGCTAGTTCTCTTTATACTCCCCAACTCACCATGCCTGCACCCCAATACTGCATGGTCTCTCCCAACCAGAAACTCCTGAAGTCAGTGGCCCCTTTTAGATTTCCTCCTCAAAAGTATCAGTCTTGCATTGCTACAGTCATTACTCAGTGCGGCATAATATGCTACATTTTTAACCCCCTTAGTCATTAATATCCAGGATCTTATGAATCCAGGTAGAAAGAATCCAGGAAAATGATAGTGAGGCATTAATTAATTTCATAGGCACCTAGGCAAATCTCCAAATTTAATCCCGCCTTCATTGAATAATGCTGATCTAGTGGTAGATAAATAGTAGTCAATTAATTTACAAACTAATCAGTTTGGGAGACTAAAGTTGGATGCACTTTCCCCCTCACCCAGTTCACATGCATCCTGAGAAGAAGTAGCCAATCGACATTTGTGCTAGGAGCATGATGTCATGGGAAACAGAATTCCTGTTCTCTTCCAATGAATCCTTATTCTTTGACCTCAAGAATTATGGAAAATGTTGACTTTTCCATATCAAGCACATCCATTACATCCACTTCTTTAAATCTTCAGTCTCTCTGAGTTTTATTTCACACATATCAGAAATTCACATTTCTCCTGTCCCTCCATCTCAGCCTTCATCATTCCAGAATTCAGTCTTAGTCTTTTTGGAATATTCTCATATCTTGCCTCCCTTTCTTAAAATCACTTGATCATCTTAGTTCCTTGTTCAGACTTTTTGTTACCTTTATTAAAAGGTAGTGATCAGAATTGTACACAGAGTCCTAGGGAAAGGTGCCCCAAGCTTGATCAAAGGACACCATGAGGTTTTCTTATACATTGTCACTTTCTTTTCTCATTGTATCCAGTATTTTGTCAGCCTTTTTTAATGGTAATAGCACATTGGGACCAGCATTTACAGGGATATATTACAATAAATCTCATACCCTTTCCAATACACATAGCTGATTTTTCAAAAGAATTCTTCATCTTTGAAAAAGATTTCAATAGGATTCATTTAATTTAGTAAGAGTTGAGTCACAGTTTAATTTATAAATTTAACTTACAAAAATTTAGCTTTACTAAAATATTCAGGAATATGTTGCTCGTGTAAAGCAAAGTATCCTTACAACATGTATAAAAAACATTTTCCACTCTACTATGAAAAGCTATACATTTACAAAAATGATTACAGCTTATTGCTATGGTTATAATATTCTGCCTCTAATTTATGTGGTTATTTTACCTGGGTCAGTGTGCTCCTTTCTTACAAATGGTAAAGCAGTTAGTTCAGCACTGAGTGTTCCGGTCACCATCACCTTAAAGAATAAATAGCCACTCAGAATCTATCACAATAGCCCTGTCTGTAGAGAAATAGATTTTAAAACAGGAGTTTTGAGAGGATAAATATGACAAGAAGGCTGTGGATGTTTTGCATAGAATTTGGGTGGAGGGAATAGGGAGAGGTGAAAAGTGGGAACAAGACTTAAAAACTCTAAAGCTTGGCTTATAAAAGCAAACAATGCTGCACAGAGAATTTACCAAAATTGCAAAGCAGGCTACCAGATATTCTCAATTCACATTCAAACTCACTGTTGCAAAGTGGAAGCTTTTCAAAAAGATATCTAAAGCAATAGCTAGTAAAGTCAAAATCAGAGCAAAGGTTGCCTGACTCGTCGTGGTACAACACAAAAACACAAATCATAGAGGAAAATTGGAGTATAAGCCAAGGAATGCTGGTAAATGTGTAACAAGCAGCTTTCCAGGGGAAACAAATATATGTATGACATATTCATGTTAAACCTGGATTATCAACACTTTCTCCAATAATTTTTTATTTTAATTTGTTTAAATTTTTAATTAATTTAATTTTTAAAAATCTGGACAATGAATAAAACAATAAACCAAGACCCAATTTATAGCATTTGCCTATTCCCAAGGTGTAAATAAATGCTTACACTGAAAATGTAGTGATAAACCCTAGTAAGTTGGTTTGAGCTAGTTCTGGTACACTCCATAGTATAAAATATACCTTTTATACTTTTAGCATTTAAAAAGAAAAAGAACCCAGATCCACTGATTTTTAAGAGCAAGAAATATGGTATCCCACCACCACACTGAGGTTCCTAAGAACTGTTAAGATCTCCATTTATTTATTCAACCAAAATTCAAATCCAAGTTGAGATCATCAGTGATAACCAGAAATCAAGAGGATAGAAGAACACATTTCAAATTTTTGGAATACAATGATCTCTTCCCCATTGATTCTACTAAACAGGTGCTGTGAAAGTTCACTAAACTGATTTCACTAGGTATTTCTGTGGTTAATGGGATTCTCATTCCTTTACACGTAGCACTAATTAGATGATTAATTATTTTATCATATCGCAAATAAACACATTCATGAGTACTAGGTTACTGTCCTATCTTATGCCATCTTATTAGATTCCCATCTACTAAACATTACTACGAACATTTTAAAAAATCAAGTTATTGTTCTTTCAGTCATCAACAAATATAAGATTCTTAGATTCTTCTGTATGTAGAACATTGGCCTCGATCCTCGGGAGAGCTGTAAGTTTTAAATAATATGTGATACCATTCCTTAAGGTGTTTGCAGTCTAGTAACTAGGGGTGAGCCATGTGAATACACAACTACAACACAGAATAAGTGTATGGGCATTATAGAAAATAAAATGTGGCAATGGCAGGGTGAGGTGGTGAGTAGGTTGTTTAGACATTACTGATCATATTTGCGGCAACCCCTTCATCATAATACTGCCTCTTGCCTAGGTGATTCTCCTGGTATAAACATCTTTCTCTACTCTAGAAAGTAAAAGGAATCAATAATTCTCCAGTTCTCAATTCTGTGCCCCTAGTCAGAGATAGCTTCTAGCAAACAATTCAGTTTTAAATCTTTCTTGCAGGAGACAGAGCCAAGGTGGCAGATTAGAAACAGCTACCCAGATGAACTTTCTTAACATTCCCCTCCAAACAACTTTAAAACAACATCAAATCAAATTTTGGAATGGCAGAGCCAACAAATGGTTGGTCTGAGAAAACTTAGGAGGTAGGCAGGAGAGCTACGTGACGCTGGGCTGAAGGTCCAGAGGGCATGTGGTGGCAGCTATGGTGGCAACAGGAGCTGCTTTATGAGCTTTTCCTCCAGAGATGGTAAAATGATTGGGAACTGGTCAGAAAGAGATTACAATGGAACCTTTGCTAACACTGGATGCAGCTGGTGCTGATTGGCCATATGCAGTTCTGGTTGAAACTCCAGGGTACAGTTGGTCACAAGGTAGCAGGGGCCCTGGTTTCAGTTCCAAGGCAAAAAGGAATACTAGAACTTGCAGCTACAGGAGAGTGGGGGACCTGGTCACAGTTCCAAGGCAAAGAGGAGTGCTAGCAGCTGCAGAGGAGCCGGGGGCCATTCCTGGAGAAAGACTAGATTTCAGACCAGAAGAGCAGTGACCCCATCTCTTCCTGAATCACACTACCTTTGAAGCATCAAAAACTTCCAGACACCCAAAACCAATTCTGAAAACAGCAGCATGAAAAAGCCTGAAGCTTTCAACAGTGCCTCTCCAGTCCAAGGTGAGCATAGCTCACTTTTAACATATAGTTCAGAGTCAGGAAAGAGGAAGAGGAGCAACCCCTCCCCCCCAAAAAAAGAACTTGATCATAAAAAGCTACTACAGTGACAAAGAAGACCAAGATACAAACTCAGAAGAACGCAATAACAATAAAACAGCTATAAGGAAAGACTCAAAGAAAATGCTTATTGGACTCAAGCCTAACAAGAATTATTGAAAGAGTTAAACAAATATATGAGTGGTAGGGGAAAAAATTTGGAAAATCAACTAGAATAATGCAAAAGAAATGAAACAAAATTTACAGTTTGGTAAAACAGGCACAAAAAGTACTGAAGAAAATACCATAAAAAACAGGATTGGCCTAATGATTAAAGAGGCACAAAGGCCTTTTATTTTTTACTAATGAAAAAACTCCTTTAAAATTAGAATAAGGAAAATGGAAAAATATCCAAAAGTTCACTGAAGAAAATACCTTAAAAATTAGAGTTGGGCAAGTGGAAGCTAATGACTCCATGAAACATCACAAAACAATACAACAGTCAAAAATGAAAAATGTAGAAGAAAATGTGAAGTATTTCACCACAAAAGCAACCAACTTGTAAAACAGATTGAGGATAGATAATTCAAAAGTTATTGGACTACCTAAAAGTCATAATTAAAAAAGTCTAGCCATGTTTGAAGAAATTTTCAAGGAAAACTGCTCCAATATCTTAACTCCAGAGGACCAAGTAGATATTGAAAGAATCCATTAGTCACCTCCTAAAAGAGATTTCAAAATGAAAACTTCTAGAAATATTATAGTCAAATTCCAGAGCTCCCAGGACAAGGAGAAAATATTGTAAGCAGCCAGAAATAAACAGTACAAACATTATGGAGCTACAGTAAGAGTAACCAAGATTTAGTGACTTCTATATTAAAGGAGCAAAAGACTTGGAAAATTATATTCCAGAAGGCCATAGAGCTAGGATTACATCCAAGAATCACCAATCCAGCAAAACAGAATATAATCCTTCTGTATGGAAATGGATATTTAATGAAATTTGGGGCTTTCAAGTATGCCTGATGAAAAGACAAGAACTGAGTAGAAAATTTGACCTTAAAACATAAAAGTCCATAGAAGTACAAAATGGTAAACATGAAAGAGTAATTATAGGAGACTTGATAAAGTTAAACTGTTTACATTCCTATGTGGGGAGATGATACATGAAACTATTTTTGAAAGAGCTTGGATATGAGTCAATTAAGTTGGAATGATCTTCAAAAAAATAAAGGGATAATAATGAGGAATGCACTAAGAGAATAAGAAAGGAGAGTTAGAATAGGGGAAATTATCTCACATAAAAGAAGCATGTATGGAAGAGCTTTTCCAGTGGAGAGGCAAACAGAGGAGGTGGCAGGCAATACTTGAACATCACTCTCATCAGAATAGGTTCAAAGAGGAAAGAACATACATATGCACACACACAAAACACACACATACACAGTTGTATATAGAAACAGTAAAAACAATAAACTATCCTATCCTGTAGGGAACTAGGTCAGGAAGGGGATAAAAAGGGTGAGAGAAATGATAAAAGAGAGGATTAAGGAAGACAGTGTTTAGAAATGACAGACCTCTGTGGAGACACAGGATAAAAGGAGAGAGAGAGAGAGAGAGAGAGAGAGAGAGAGAGAGAGAGAGAGAGAGAGACAGAGAGACAGAGACAGAGACAGAGAGACAGAGAGAGAGACAGAGAGACAGAGAGACAGAGAGAGAGAGAGAGAGAGAGAGAGAGAGAGAGAGAGAGAGAGAGAGAGAGAGAGAGGAAGAAGAAGAAGAAAGAGAATAAAATGGGATGGAGGGAAATACACAGTCATCATAATTGAATATGAATGGGATGAGCTCACCCATAAAACAGAAGCAGATAACAGAATGGAGTACAAACCAGAACGCAGCAATATGCTGTTTTCAAAAGACACACTTGGAACAGAAAGACACACACACACACAAATACACACAGTTAAAATAAAGGACTGGAGCAGAATTTAATATGCTTCAGGTAAAGTAAAAAAGGCAGGGGTAGCAATTATGATTTCAGACAAAGGAAAAGCAAAAGCAGATCTAATTAAAAGAGATAATCAAGGAAACTACATTTTGCCAAAAGGTATCATAAGAAATGCAGTAATATCAAAAAATATTCACAGTGAGTTTCTCTGATAAAGGTCTCATTTCTCAAATATATAGGTAACTGAGTCAAATTTACAAAAACAGAAGTTATTCTCCTATTGGTAAATGGTCAAGGGATATGAATAGGCAGTTTTTGGAAGAACAAAAGCCAAAGCTATCTGCAGTCATAAAAATTATCTAAATCACTCTTGAGTAGAGGTACCACCTCACACCTTTAAGAAAGGACAAATGCTGGAGGGGAATGAGAAAAAATAGGTACACTAATTAACTGTTGGTGGAGTAGTGAACTGATCCAACCATTCTGGAGCACAATTTAGAATTATACCTAAAAAGTTACAAATTTTGGTCCAGCAATCCACTACTAGATCTGTATCCCAAAGAAATCAAGAAAAAAGGGAAACGTTCTATACGTATAAAAATACTTATAGTAGCTCTTTTATAGAAATTGAAGGGATGTTGTTCAGCTGAGGAATGCCTGAATAAATTGTGGCATGTGATTGTGATGGAGTACTATGGTACTGTGGGAAATGATGAAGGAGGTGGTTTCAGAAAAACATGGCAAGACCTACGTGAACTTATGCAAAATGAAGTGAGAACCAGGAGAACATTGTACACAGTAACTGTAATACATAACAATAACGAACTGAAAAACTTAGCTATTCTCAGCCATGCAATGATCCAAGACAATTCCAAAATGAAAATGCTATCCACCTCCAAAGAAAGAAATAATGGAGTCTGAATGCAAATTAAGATATAATTTTCTCACTTTCTTCTCTGTGTCTCTTGCTTTTTTTTTCAACATGGCTAATCTGGAAATAAGTTTTGCATGATTTCACGCTTATAACGTATATTTTTACTTCTTAGTGGGTGGGGGAGGGACTCAAATTTTTTTTAAAAGAATGCTAAAGTAAATAAATAATAAATAAATCTCTCTTGCTCAACCTTTCCTGGGATATTCTCCCTTCAAAAATTTTCTCCCATCTGTAATTTTCCTAAATATACACGGATTAGTAAATGCTACTAGTTAAAGATTGAATACTCATTCAAAACAAAGATAAACAGACCTTCCCTGTGCCCAGAGGAAAAGACTTTAGCTGCTGACGGCTACCCTTTCTGCAGGAATTTCTGAGAGAGTTCAAGGGGAGGAGAGAAATACAGAATTAGAAACTTAGAACCAATAGTTGGTGGGGTGGAGGAAGAAAGAGTTTGTTTCAGCAACATATCACCTACTCTGACAATCCTTTGACACCAGATCCTACACAACTTTCATTTTTTCCCCCACTCATTTATTATGATAAAATGTTCTGAAAATCTAAACAAAAATTCAAGCATCCAGCATTTTGTTTTTCTATCAATTGTTACTCCTTTAATTCTTTAAGATTTTGGGGGTGGGGCAGGAGGGTCATGGCTTCAATAATGCAGGCCAATATTTTATTTCTCTTTTCCCAAACAACTTTTTTGGAGATAGATGTATGACTCTTTATGACCTTTTTTCCCCCTGTTCATTGTTTTACTTTCAACTCTTCATGATCCCATTAGGGGTTTTCTTAGCAAAGATGCTGGAGTAGTTTGCCATTTCCCTCTCCATCTCATTTTACAAATGAGAAAACTGAGACAAACAGTCATAAGTGACTTGCTTAGGGTCACACAGCTGGTAAGTGTCTGAGGCCAGATTTGAACTCACGAAAGTGAGTCTTCCTGACTTCAGATTGGTTGCTCTCTCCACTACTTAGGCACCATTTCAGGCTCTAAAATTTCATTTCCCAGGCATCATTCATTGACCTCTATCAGCTCGATCCTGCCTGACCATCATATTCATTATTCAAGGATTCAGAGATTTTCCTATTAGACAAATCCTTTCTTTACAGAATTAGAAAGAAAGACACAGGTCATGTCTAGCTAATGAAAATGGACCGAACAGGAATCTCTTCCGCTACCATGCCCAGCACGTGCTTTATCTAGCTATTACATGAAGGCCTCTAGTTAAGTGAAACCCTCAGCCTCTGCAGGAAGCCCATTTCACTTTGAAACAGGCAATCAATCAATGAACATTTATGTTCTAACTTTCTATATGCCAGGCCCTGTGCTAAGCACATACAAAGAGGCAAAAGATTCCCTGGCCTCAAGGAGCTTATTAATGTATTATTATTATTCATGTAATTGGTAGAAAGTTTGCGCTGTAGCTTCTCCCCTTGCTACTACTTCTGCCCTCTTGGTCAAACAAAACAAATGTATTTTGCTATCTACATGACATTTTCTCATATGCTTAATGAGAACTCATTATCTTTTCTCAATCTCTTATCCAGTCTAAACATTCCTAGTTCTTAGAACTAATTCACATGTGCTCTAACTTACTAATAAAAACCAGTATTTGTATCTAGTACCTTATGGTTTGCAAAGTGCTTTACATAAGTTATTTAACTTGAAGTAGGTACTACTGTTTCCCCCATTTTTCAAACAAGGAAACTGAAACCAAGAGAGAATAAGTGACATGCACAGGTTCACACACCTAAGTGTCTGAAGTATGATTTAAACTCGTCTTTCTGACTCAAAGTCCAATGCTACTGGACCACCTAGATACCTTGACTATGACTTTTAAATATTTAAAACCTTTATTTCTATTTTAACCTATACACCTCAGCTCTTTATCTGGGGAATTCCTGGTCACTTTGGGGGCAGAAAGACTATTTTGGAACACCAGACACGTTTCTTCCAGCTGGTTAAATCCAGCTCATTTTCTATTTATCGACCACCCTCCCATATAGCAAATTGTATAAGATTCCTTCATTAGTGTCAGAAAGCATCTCAAGCACTTCTTTGGCAGGATGTTCAACCTCAGCTGACAGAATTCTTCTAGGATTTCACAGCCTGAGATTATACCATTTCAGAACTCCTTTATCAGCTCTCAGCTGTTGGTAAACACCATAGCCAAGACTTCTAATCCATTATAATTCCCCCAAACCCACTTTGTCTAGGAAAGTAATGACCAGATCTGTTGCTGGACTAAAAAAAAAAAAGAAAGAGATTTTATCTCTAATCTAGGAGTTTAACAAAGTAGAGAATGCTGTAAGGGCTGAGCCACCCTGAACAGCCTCTATGAGAGCTGTGGAATAGAAACCACAATCATTTACCTAAACCTAAATTCCTAAGTACTCTATGCTCTGTAGTCCTCAACATTATTGGTACTAGCAACCAGGGAAACATAATGTCCTAGTTAACCTATAACTGCTATTTTCCCTCTGGTTACATGAGTAGGAAATTTCCACCATTCATCCCTGCTTCATTTAATTCTCTCACCTTGGCATTCAAAGAAGTAAGGCAGACATTATATCATGTTAACATCCATTCTAAGGATTTATTTATTTAAAATGAAATTGGTCTGGTCCCACCAGTAATAAATCAACTTTTCAACTTCATGATAATTATAAAATGGAAATGGGAACTGAGAAAGAATCTGGAAGATTAAGCAAAAAGGAAAGGCTTTTGCTCAAGCAATGGCCTATAATACCGTGCTAAAGAGGCATTGTGATATAGTGGAAAGAGTGCTGGGCTTGGAATCAAGAAGACCTGACTTCAAATGCTGACTCTAACACTTATGAGCTGTGTGACTATAGACAAGCCTTTAACCCTTCTGAGTCTAAGATTCCTCGTCTGTAAAAGTGAGGATAATTAATACATGTAGGACTTACCTCATGGGGCTGATGTGAAAGTCAAATGAGACAATTTATGTAAAGAGCTTTGCAAACTTTAGTGCACTCACGGTATATGTCATTACTATGTGCAATTCTGGCAACAATACTCCCCAATTCAGAAAAAAAATGGGCAGTTAAAATGGACATAGTATTCAATGAAGGAAAAGTTTGATTTCCTAATATGGATTGATCCATACAGTCTTGAGTGTTAGATAGAGCATGGCTATGACATGCTCTAAAACCTGGTCTGCTAGACCTAGGAGGCACTCAAGGAAACTTTTAGAGGTGCAGTAAGGATAAATAAAATACCATTTGACACAACAGATAAACATAAGGAACTCATTCTCCCAAGAAGTAACAGAGGCAAAAAAAATACATCTATCAATAGCTTCAAGAAAGGTTCATAGAGCTGTGTGGAAGAAAAACCTACCTATTTGTAGGCACATCTCAGAACCTTGACATCTATTATCTTGGAGGCTCACAACCACCAATGAGATAATTGGTATAGATATAATCATCACTTTACAGTTGAGGAAATTAAGATTCAGAGTAAATAAATGACTTGCCCAAGGTCACCTAACTAATTAATCATTGCCAAAGGCAGATTTATAGCTTGGAGGTAACCCCACCCTTCCATGACTTCTCCTTGGGTTTCACTGCCCAAAATAGAATTCTATGGTGAATGGATCCTTCATTTTATTTCTTATATTCCTCAAATATTTACTTCTGGGGGAAAAAAATACAGTTCTACTGATGGAGTCTGAATGCAGATTGAAGCATACTTTTTCTTTATTTTTCTTGAAGGTTCTCTGTCTGTGTTTTCTTTCACACCATGACTAATATGGAAATATGTTTTGTATGACTGCACATGTGTAACCTTTATAAAATTGCTTGCCTTCTAAAGGGGAGGTTGGGAGGGAGAGAGGGAGAGAATTTGGAACTCAAATTACTAAAAATGAATGTGAAAAATTGTTTTCACATATAATTGGGGAAAATAAAATAGTAAACAATTTTTAATTAAAAAAGAAAATACTATTCTAGAATATCTTGCATTGACATAGCTATCAGGTCTGTTAGCAAAGATGGGAAATAATCTCTCCCTGCACCACTCCTTTCTCTGAGAAAGACGCAGCTTGTCCTTTTACTTCAAGGACACCTGCAGTTTGTGGACTTTATGTGTCTCAGAAGATGGCTTCCCCTGTACTGTCGAGATTCTGCAGTCTGTGGTTCAAAAGGCTTGTAGAAACTCCACCCCACCCCACCCCCAAATGTAAGCTTCAAAGGACCTCCCTGTGGCATGTTATGCCTCCTCTCCAACATCATGAGTGCAAACCTCAGCTACGTCATTTATGGCCATTGTCACGAGGGGGTTAAGAAAAATGCTTGCTTCCTTTATTGTCTATTGTAGGTCGTTCAAGAGATTTTGTTCTCTTTCTCTCCTCACCCCACCTCTCTAGGCCTTGAAGGCTAGAGGTTTTAGTTCCTTCGAAAGAAATCGGCATGCTTCATTTACTTCAAACCACAGTGGGGCTGTGCTAGGTGTCATGCTTCTGATGAGACGTTAAATCAAGGTAAACACCGATCCCCTAGGCATGCATGCCTGTGAAGAGGAGAAAAACGCAGTTTGGTCTGACATGCTATGCTGCAGTGTAAGGACTTGTGCCTCCTCCTCAGACCCTGAGGACAGCTCCATTCCCTACTTTATAGATCTAATTATTAAAAGACACCCTATCAAATGGATGAGATGCCATAGTTAATTTAGTAGAAATTTTTTTTCAAAAATCCAGTATATGCATGCATGGTATGTATGTATCTATGTATCTATAGTATGTGTGTATGTATGTATATATGTATGTGGTGAGAGCTAGAGGTGGAGAAGTTGAAAGGTGGAGCGAAATTAAACATAAAGAAAAATTTTTTGCGAATCACATATAAGCGTTCCATCTAAGAAATGAAATCCAAGTGTAATCTCTCTCTTTATCAGTATAAAAGTAGCCCAATGAACAAAATGTGTCAAAATATGTTAGTTTCTGCATGCCACAAGCAAGGAGGTGTGCCTTTCCTTTCTCAGGACTGTGTAGATGACGTAGACATTCATTATCTGGCAGAGAGGATCCAAACCCCAAGAGAAATTATACAATTAAGTTATGTCTTTCACAATTTTCTGTGAATAAGGAGTCAAAGGGCAGGTTTTCCTAGGGGATAAAGATAGACTTGAAGGCTTGGGAATGGAGGAGGGGAGTGGAGGGGAAGGCCACCATGGGGAGGCCATGGCACCCCTGACAAACTGTGCATTTCATGATTTTGCATTGGGTATATTCTGAACAGTAAGCATATGAGATTTTGGAGTTGTAAGGGACAAGATAATTAGCTAAAGTCCCTCATTTTACAAAAAAAAAAAAAAAAATTCTAGGGGCCCAGAAAAGGAAGTGACTTGCCCCAAGTCACACAGCTCAGTGGTTGGGGTGGGATTCAAACCCAGGTGTTCCGACTTCAATCCAACTTATATAATAAAAAGTATTATAAGGCTAAAGATTAATATTAAAGGCATATTATTAAGCTTGTCTAATTCATTACTCTGACTAAATTAACATTTATTTTATTAGTGTTGTAAATTTATGATAAGTTATCCATTGCTAAGTTGTAATATTAGTATTGTAAACTGCACACTATTGGATTCTTCAACTGTAAAAAAAGGATAGTAGCACCTACTTCTCAGAACTGTTGTGAGGTTCAAATGAGATAAGATTTGTAAAGTAATTAGCATGGTACCTAGCACATAGCTGTTGTTTGTCCTTTATTCTCAAAGAAGACCATGACATCGAGAAGACGATGCCATGAGTTGCAAGTGAATTGGATTTAAGTGAGGAAAGTGTGCAAAGTCGGCAGCCTCACTTTCTCCTCTGGAGTCATCTGGATCTAGTGGCAAGATATAGATCAGGATGATTGGAGATGACCTGGGATCCTAGCACATAGTACATGTTTGACAAATGCCAGCTACATATCAGAAAGCCACAGATCAATGAAGGGAACACAGAAAACCAGATTGCTGAAAGCACAAAGACCAAAAAGGACCAGATGAGAAAGGGAAAATCCATGGCCATCACGCACACACACACACACACATACACACACACACACACACACACACTTCTTGGTTGCTATAAACTTGCTCTAAAGGGTTTATGGAACTTGGCCTATTGTTTATAAGCTGCCAATAAATATTATAGGAAATTATGTTCTGGGTGATAAGATCTCAGAGGTTACAATATGGTATGTTCAGTTGTGCCCCACTCTTTGTGACTCCATTTGGGGTTTTCTTGGCAAAGATAATGGAGTGCTTTGCTATTTCATTTATAGATGAGGAAACTAAATCAAGTGACTTGCCCAGGGTCACACAGATAGTAAGTATCTGAGGCTGGATTTGAACTGATAAAGATAAGCTTTCCTGACTCTAGGCATAGCACTTCACCTACTGCACTATCTAGCTGTCCTATAATAAGGTACAACATTTTCATTTTGGATTCAAGGAAGAGAGACCCAGCTCATGCTTATGATAGCTTACTGAATTATTATTACTATTATATTACATAAATATATATGTATGTTATGTATATATAAATATCTACATATATGCATATAATGAAAACATACACTTTTGGTGATATGAATAGCTGGACCCCATTTGTCATAATTAAAATACATGCCTCAACATAGATGAGGTCCAGCTAGAAAGTGGTCAGCTTTGCAGCAGCAGGCACTGAAGGGAAGCGGCTCCCTTTGTCCTATCGCCGTTCCTTTGTTCTTTGCTATAAACAGGCTGCATAGATGTACTCATAGGAGATTTTAAAATGAATAAATAAACAAGAACCTCTGTGCATACCAGTCATGAGCGAGCAAGACAGGAACACAAGGACAAATGACTACAATTTTTTCTGATGCTTTGTGGTTGTACTCATGGACTCACCAGTTCTTTTTAGATCCAGCTGACAGCACTGCTTTAGGGGGTCTGCAGCATCTTTGGGGACTGAAGTAAGCTTATATCATCCTTCTGTAACCTGCCCTTGTGCCCATGATATTGATGATGTCAGCAATTACTTGATGTTACTGTGGGGATTAGTAAGGTCACAAGTGCCCGGTGAGATACTTCATGTAAAAACTCAGGTGCTTCTTTCTCTTGGTCCTAGACTTCAGTTACTGATTTAGTGGAAAAGTGAGGTATATATTACCACAAACGCCCCTAGAGTCAAGTCAGCAAGCCCTTATTTAAATGCCTTTTGTGTGTCAGGAACTGTGCTAACTCCTAGAAATAAAAGCAAAGATAAAAACAGTATCTACTCCCAAGGAACTCACAGTATAATGGGAGAGAGAACATGCAAACAAACTAATTAAAAATAAGCAAACCAAATAAGTTGGAAATAAGCAATAGAGGGAAGGCTCTGATATTAAGGGAGAGTGGGGACGTCTTCTTGCAGGAGGTGGGGTTTTAGCTGGGACCTAAAGGAAGTCAGAGAAGCCAAAAAGCAGAGATGGGGAATGAGATCATCCCAGGCATGGGGGACAGCCAGGTGAGGTTCATCCGAGTTCCCCCCAAGTCGCTGAAAGAGATTTCAGACATAACCTAGCTTAACCCTTTTATGTCATAGAGGAGGTGCCACCAGCTGAACTCAGAGTTCATAACTACCAGTCCAGTGCTCATTCCGCAGCGCCATATTGTCTTCCTGTCTCTGTTTTGCCCTTTGACTATTTCTCTGTTCATGAGCATTTAAATAATCTATAAAGGACACAAAGGACCTCTTGAATCTTTTTTCAGACTTCTTTATGAGGTATGAAATTCCTTTAATAAATTTAGTTATTTGCTGAAGTCTGAACTCCTTTTTTCCCTTTAATGCTACATTGAGAATGACTCATCCATTTACAGTTAGTTCACATCTAGACCAGTAGCATCAAATTCAGACAGCAACAGAAGTCACTAAACATAAGGGTCCAATCATAAACAGTTATCTCTTCCACATCATAGGGGATAGGAGCATGACACCTCTATGATCTGGAAAATCTGTCTAATATTTTCTGGTCCTTCTTTCATACCAGAGAAGAAATCTAAATTACAGTATTATGATATTAAAAAATCAAATATGTAGAAATTATACAATACTATGCATAATATAATATATATATATATTCTATGCATTTCTGGAGTTCTAAATCTTTTCTGAGTCATCTGTTGGCCTTCATGTATCAACTATGTCTTCCATAAAACTAAAAAATAAATTTCCATTAATTGCTTATGTCTACCAGTGATACATTGAAATGATGGAGAAAAGTCATGTGTAGAAGGGATAACTGTATTAACATTATCTATATTTTATTGTACATTGTATTTTGGGGGTAGGTAGGTAGCACAGTGGTTAGAGTCAGGAAGACCTGAGTTAAATCCCACCTCAGATACCTACTAGCCATGTGACCCTGGGTAAGTCACTTAACCTTAATTGCCTCAGTTTCCTTATCTGTAAAATGAGCTAGAGAAGGAAATGGCAAACCACTCCAGTATCTTTGCCAAAAAACCTCAGTGGGGTCACAAAGAGTCAGACATAACTGAAATACCTGAACAACAAAATTATATTTTTATTTATTTTATAAATATTTCACTATTATATTTTAATCTCATTTTAGCTGTACTTGGGGGTGTTAGCCACAATAAAGCCCACCAGCAACATAGTTTACACCTCTGGTCTAGGCTACATCCTTGGATGTAGGTTTTAAAAGAAGAGGTAATGAGAACTGGAAAGAAGGAAGTGGAGGGTCAGTCATGGATGCCCACCAGAGGAGGAATTAGGGGTAGCTATTTATAGGATCTGGCATAAATGTTTGTGTGTGTGTGTGTTTTCATAAAGTCCATCCAATATACATTGTATTGTTATTCTGAGTGCTTACGTGTCAGTCCAGTAAATCTTCCCTTTTTTGTAGTCACACAGAAGTGAGCCAAATCCTGATCTTTCCAAGGAAAACTATGGGTAGGAGCCAAAGAGAGATATCTCTTCAGCGATATCCCCAAGACTGAATCTAGTTTTCATAAACACAGTTAATGCTTTAGTTCTATGCCCAGGGCTAAAGTTTGAATCTACCAAACATCACTCCATTATATCTATAATGTAAAAAGACTTCAAGATCTTTCCTTTAGTCATCAAACTACATACTCTAGGCTGCTCCTTGAGTCTGGAAGTGGGAGAAAAGGGAAAGAATTTTTCACACAATTGTTTTATTTCCCAGTTCATTCAACCCTGCCTTAAGGAAAAGTTGAATCCTGGTGAAAATGGTACAAATCTCAGTGGGGAATATTTGGTGGGGGAAGGGGAGAAGCACACAGGAGAAAGGATTATCTTTGAAATATAAAGGAGATTTCTTTCTTTGAGGATTGTTTGAAATCCTGAATTGAAAGCCTCAGATATATATGATAAAAAGGTCATATGATTTTTTAAGTTAGAAGTGACTTTTAGTGATCATTTACCAGAGATCCTAACCTAGAGTCTGTGAACTTACATACACACACATATATGTTATGAATTTATATATGCATACATGTATACATACCTATGCACATATCTAAGTATGTGTGTATAAGTCCATGCATGTGCAATAAATATGAGTGTGTGTGTATGCATGCATATAGGTGTATGTACATGAGTTCATGGACTTTAGATTAAAAACTCCTGGGGTATGGGTATGGGACCATTCATCCAAGTAGAAAAGGAATGAAATGAAGATTAATCAATTACAGCAGATAGGGATCTGGGAAAGGAAAAGCTCGGAGACCATCAATGAGGCAATGGGCATGAGGGCAAAAGTCTTAGCAATAAGGGGTCAGGAACTAAGGCCAAAAGATTTGAACAAAAATCAGTATCTAGAACCAGAGGTGGGGAACCTGTTCCTCAAGGCCACATGTGTCCCTCTATGTTCTCAAAGGCGTGGCCCTTTGACTGAATCCAAACTTCACAGAATAAATCCCTTGATAAAAAATAATTTGTTCTATCAAAATTGGACTCAGTCCAAAGGCCACAGTTGAGGATCTAGAACACATATGACCTCAAAGCCACAGGTTCCCCACTCCTGAACTAGACAAAGGATCCAGGTGAGAGCCTCAAAATATCAATCTCCCTGACTGGAAAGAGAATTACTCTCAGAATATGGACAGAACTGAAGCCATGAGTTGAAGCAAGCATGCAAATCTTGGCTTTACCAAGGTCAAGAGAGTCTGTTCTAGGAATCTGCAATGATGACAGATTCTTAAAATCCATATACCTTGAAATAGAAATAAAGAATAGCTAGAAGGGCCCTCATGACTATGTTTAGAAGTACATGTGCCCAAAAGCATTTAATAAATACGGTCATGTGATTTTTTTAAAGTGAAATAAAAAATTAATGCAGAAATGATGAAAAATAATAAAAAAGAAAAAAGAAATTGCAGAGGTTCAGTGGTAAACCTCAACCAGTGTATTTTTTTTTACAGTGTTTTTCAAGAACACTGTTACAAGAGAGCACTTCAGTGGTAAGTTCAATTTAGCTGAGAGGAAAACATTTCTTTCAAATAGCTTATAGTAAATCTAAGGAATTCAGGAGACAGGGGCTAGATTTATTAAAGGGCAGGCACACTCTTTGAGAATGCACAGCTTTGACCTTTCAAACTTTTCTCTCCCTACAGAGATACAAACAGAGATTGCACCCATCTGAGGTTCAGCCACACACTCAGTGGAATGTGTATTATATGAATAGTTGGGGCTTTGGGAACATAGAATGATGCGTTGAGAGCAGAAATAATGTGGTGGAGGGCATTGAGTCCAAACTCCTCTTTACAGATAGGGAAATTGAGGTACAGATTCAAGTAAGATTATAAAACCAATAGGTATCCAAGGTAGGGTTTGAACTCAGGACTTTATGGCACAAGGTTCAGTGCTCTCTCCATTATACTACATGGTTCCTTAAATTTTGAGGTATCCAGCATTTCAGCGAATCAAGTAAGTATTTATTAAAGGCCAGCTACGTTCCCAGTACTGTGCTAGGCGCTAAGGACACCCAGATAAAAATGAAACTATAAGAATAGTAGATGGAAACAAGCATTTATTGTGTCCATTATATGCCAGGCATTTTGCTAAGCACTTTGCAAATATTATCTCACAACAGCTCTTCAAGGTAGGTGCTATTATGATCCCCATTTTACAGTTGAAGAAACTGAGGCAAACAGAGGTTAAGTGGCTTGCCCAGGATCATACCCTTGTGAATGTCTGAGGCTAGATAGGAACTAGTCTTCCCGATTCCAGGTCAATGTTTTATGCATTGTGGTGCCTCCTAGCTGCTTCAAAAAGGAAAAAGGAAGGAAGAAGGACAGTCATAGGCTACTTCAGGCAAAACTAGTTCCTTTAACCAGTTTTCGTAGGATCATAGGTTTAGAGTTGGGAGGAACTTCAAAAGCCATCCAGTCCATTTTACAGGAAACTGAGACTCAGAAAAGTTAAACAACTTTAGGTAGCTAAGCAGCACAGTGACTGGGAATCTAAAAGACCCGAGTTCAAATCCAGCCTTGAACACTCACTAGCTGTGTGAGCTGACCTCAGTTTCCTCAGCTCTAAAATGGGGGTCATAATAGCACTTATCTCCCAGGGTTTTGTGAAATAATATTTATAAAATACTTAATACAATGCTTGATACATGATAGGCATTTAATACAATCTTGTTTCCTTCCTCAGACATTTACAAGTAGTATGACCCTGGGCAAGTCATTTAACCTCTCTCAGCCTCAGTTGCTCCTTTATAAAATAAACATAATTATAAGCATCTACCTCTCAGGGTTGTTTTGTTACAAACCTTAAAGTGCACTATAAATGTTGGCCATTATTAGTATTTGTCCAAGAACACACAAGAGGCAAAGTCAAGATTTAAAGCCTTGTCCTCTGATTCCAAATCCAGAGACCTTTCCACCATAGCATGGTGCCCCTTGTCCCCATAAGATCTTGAGGTTCTTCTGGACATGCTGCAGCCAGTCAATGTTCTTCCTAAAAGATGGCATGTAGAACTGAATCCAACACTCCATTGTATATTTCTAAATATTTCTGAGCAGAGTAGTTGTATCACCTTCCTTATCTTGTATACTCTGTCCTTATTAGACTACATTCACATTCACCCTTTTTTTAGCTGTGATAGCATTGGATCTTGTTAAACTTGTGCAATCCACTGAAACCCCGGGTATTTTCCCCATGAATTGTTATTTCACAACACTTCCCTATCCAATGCTTGCAATTTTATTTTTAAAATTCAAATGTAAAACTTTAACTATATGCATACATGTGTGCATGAGGGTATATAATTACTATTACATTTTGTCCAGTATTAGAGGATGCTGAGACATTTGTAAGTCCTATTGTGGGAATTGTGAGAATTTAGTGAAACACTCTGTATCCATCTTGTGATTCAATTCTGGATCTAGCTCAGTTCCCTTTCTATACAATTATGGGTCTAGTCCAATTTCTTTCTTGTGAGAAAACTTTACTCAATTATTGGAACTGTGGGAAAAATGTATTTGCATTGTTTGGACCTGGCCTTGTGCATTTGGAAAGCCAGACCACCTCTACCTGATGCTTAGAAACACTTAAACCAAAGATCTAGTTTTTGCTAACTAGAAAGTCAGTCGAATCCAAATATTGATGCAAGGAATTTTCTCACAAGTATACATTTCAAGTCACCTATATGACTTATCTGAAAGCTGGCCCCATACTGGTCACTAAGTTGCTTTTTCTTTGTTCCTTTGATTGAATAGAGACACTTGGGCAGACTGGTATATGTTGCATCCTGGGTTTCCAAGGTAGCACAAAGTAAGATGTAGGAAAAACTCTTTTTGTCCCACACTAGTTATGACTCTGCTGGACTAGATGGTTTTAATTCTTTGAAGGCAGGTGGGGAAGAAGGCAGAATGGCAGATGACCCAGTGGATAGAGTGCCAGGTCTGAAAGCAGGAAGATTCATCTCTCTGAGTTCAAATCTAGCCTTCGGACACTTACTAGTTGTGTGTCTCTGAGCAAGTCACTTAACCCTATTTGCCTCAGTTCCTCATCCTAAAATAAGCTCAAGAAGGAATTGGCCAACCAAGCCAGTACTGTTGTCAAGGAAAACCCCAAACAGGGTTGCAATGAATCAGACATGACTGAAAAATAACTGAACAAGAAGTGCTCACTTACTAACTCCTCACTTATCTTGAGTTTCAATTCCCTACTAACCTCTTCTGTTCAAGGCTTCCCAGGTCAAAGATTGTTTCCATAGGTACAGAAAATAAAAAAGAAATAAATGGAATAACTCTGTCTTCTTGCACACCTCCTTTATGGTTGTCTCTTCCACCTCAAGTAACAGTCAAGTGAAATTGATTAGCATTTGTTAAACACCTACTATATGTCAGGAACTGTGCTAAGCACTAGAAATTCAAAGAAAAGCCCCCAAAAGCCAAACTCTGTTCTTGAGTATCTCACAATCCTCTTTCTACTCTGCTGTCTCTTATAACTGATGCAGCTTACATAGTCAATTGTCATCATCATCCTAACCACCTGAGTATCAAGGGCTGAGGAAAGGAGCCAGGGAGCTGGGAGACAAAAGAAGAGTTAGAAAGAAAAAATAGTTTGAAGAAGCTTAGGGATGAGAGAGAATATATTTGTAAGTGTGGTGGGCAAGAACCCTGGACCAAGAAAGGATTGGACTCTAAGAGCAGAAAAACTAGTAAGAACCATCTTCAAAGCTAGTGTGTGTCCATTCTATGTAATTGGGTTGTCCGTTTTGTAAGGACACATAATCCTCCAAAGTGGAGTCCTAGAATCTCAGAAATGGAAGGACCCTTAGAAGTCATTTAATTCCACCCCCCACCTAAAACACAAATCCCTCTGCAACATCCAAAGAAGTGGTGCTCCAACGGCTGCTTCAGTTTCTACGGTGTAAGAGAATTCACGACACCTCAAAGAAGCTTATTCCTTTGTGTAGCACTGAACTATTGTAAGTGTTAGGAAGTTCTTTCTATATTAAGCTACAAGAATTCTAGTAAGATCTTTCTATGTGCCAAGTACTATTCTAGGTGTAGGAAATGCAAAGATAAAATGGAAACAGAAAATGCCCCCAAGGAGTTTACATTCTCTTGAGGGATACAACAGAAGGGCAATCAGGGGAGGAAGAGAGAGACAAAGAGACAGAAAGACAGAGACATACACACAGAGGCAGAGAGACAGAGAAAGAAATGAGGGACAGAGATTAGAGACAAATGTTGAGATAGAGATAGAAATAGATGTATCGATCCTGATACAGATACAAATATGAAGTACATGCAAAATACATACAAATAAACAGGCAATTGGGAATAGGTACTAGTATTTGGGAGAGGTCAGGAAACATGCATTTACTAAGAGCCTTTTACGTTCTGGCACTGTGCTAAATACTTGATGAAGATCATGTCGTGTTATACTAATAATTACCCTGGGAAGCAGGTGTTACCCCCATCTTAGAGTTGAGGAAAGTGAGGCAGACAGATGCTTAGAGTCACATAACTCAGAATTATCTGAGGCTGGATTTGAACTCAGGTCTTCTCAACAATAGAACCATTGCTTTATTTACTGAGAAACCTAGATCAGGAAAGGCTGAAAATTGAGCCAAAATCTGCCTGGAAGCAATGTGAACACATTGTTTCTGATTCTACCAAGTTTGGGGCCAAGTCAAATAAATCTAATCTCTCTCCAATGTAACCACCTTCAAATATTAGAAGACATTAATTCAATTCTCCTTTAAGTCTTCTATCACACATAAGACAATTGGCTTTAACATGTGATGCATTATGAGGAGGGCACAAAATTAAGGCAGAGCTAGATGATGGGACAATAGAGAACCAGTAATCCAGTCAGTCACTGCCAAACAGCTTCAATTCAAAGGAACAGAGGTGAAAACCAGATATGTTTGTTTTGTGTGTTGTATTTGCAAGAGGTATACAATGGCTGTAAAGTTCAAAATTTTATTCTTGGCAGAGAACAGTTGAGACAAGGTGGAACATGTGATAAGCATAAAAAGCCAAGTTTGATCCAACACCCTAGTCTTTGCATCCTGGATAACATGCTCTAAGTAATAAAGGTCTCATCATCCTGAATTCTAATTCTCTAGGGTGGGGGGAAAAGGATGGCATTTGTTATGTCAATTTGGAAAAATACTTGAGTTCCACTCAGTGGGTCTGCATGGGTAATGCATATACATAAGTCACTCCCTATTTCTCCCGAGATACTTGTGCAGGCTTTTCAAAATTGGAACATGGAATTCATTAAATCTTATCTGTAGAGGAGTTAACCAAAATGTCTGTAGTTTTATCACAGAATCACAAATTTTAAAGTTGGAAAGGAATTGAGAAATTCTCTGGTCCAAATTCTTCATTTTACATATGAAGAAACTGGAGCCCAGAAGGATTAAATAACCTCTACAAGGTCACATAGCTGATATGTCACATAGGTCACAAGTTCACACAGGTATGGCTGAGCTCAGATTAGAATTCAGATCTTCCAATGCGTATGAAATTCTCTTTCCATTATATCATATTTTTGACAAGTTGAAAATCAAAGAAAAGTCAGTATGGTGGAACAGTGGATAAGGGTGCATGGGAGTCAAGTCAATGAGCATTAAATGTTTATATTCCAGTTATCGTGCCAAGTCCTAGAATTACTAGAGTAGAACATGTCTGGAAATAGGGATCATATTTTATTTCTTTTTATGGCTCCTGAGAAAATAACATAATTCCTGACATACAATAGGTGCTCCATAAATGAATGAGGAAAAATACAAAGAAATGATGCTTAAGACAGGGACAGAAAGAATTTCCCACATGTACAAAAATATTTATAGCAGCTCTGTTTTGGTGACAAAGAACTGGAAATTGAGGGGATACCCATCAACTGGGGAATGGCTGAACAAGTTGTGCTATATGAATGTAATGGAATACTTTTGTGCTACAAGAAATGATGAACAGGAGGACTTCAGAGAGGCCTGGAAGGACTTATATGAAGTGATGCTCAGTGTAATGAGCAGAACCAGGAGGATGTTATGCATGGTAAGTCATAGTGTGTGAGGGCTGTTTCTGGTAGATCTAGCACTTCACCGCAAAGCAAAGACCTAAAACATTCCTAATGGACTCTTGAGGCAACATGCCATCAATTTTGATGAAGAAAGAACTATGGGCTATTATAGTTATCTGCATATATGTTCTGTGTCCCCATCCCCAGAAGAACCAAGTAGAGGTGGAGAAGGTCTGAGGAACTGCCGATTCAAAGGCCCAGAGATGGGGGATAGAACTTTGCATTCAAGGAACAACATGGAGGTAATTTTGGTGGTGAGGCCACAGAGTGTGTAGAAGGAATCACAGTGTAATTAGGCTAGAAAAGTTGGGTGGGTTTAGCCTAGAGAGCTTTAAATGCCAAACAGAGGGATTGATATTTGATCTTAGAGGCAGTAAGTAACCACTGGAGGTTATCAATTAAGGAAATGAAAAGGTCAAATATGTGCCTTCATGAAATCACTTTGGCACCTGCATAGGGGAAAAATTGGAGAGAGTTTTGAGGAAAGGATACCAATTAGAAGGCTATTGGAGGAGTCTAGAGAAGGCAGCAAAGGTCTAAACCACAAAGGTGGTAGCTGTAGCGGCAGAGACAATAGGAGCAGAGATACTGTAAGGTAGAAATAGGGTTAGGCAATGGACTGGTTGCATGGGTTGAGTGAGAGTGAGGAGTGAGATGACACTACATGTATAGATAGATAGATGATAGATAGATAGATAGATAGATAGATAGATAGATAGATAGATAGATAGATAGATAGATAGATAGATAGATAGACAGATCTACATATCATGAGCCAAATCCAGAAATGGAAGAGCCCAAATAATTGGGGAGCCAAGGAAGTGTTCATGGAGGAGGTAACACATCAGCTGAACCAGAGGGTGCAAACTAGGCAATCAAATGTGAATGTTAGGAGTGAAAGAAACAGAGTTTACGAAAAGGAGTTGTATGAAATAAGACTAAAGTGGCAAGCAGTAGCTAGAATGTGAGGGGGCTTAAATGCCAGGCTTAGAAGCTTGTATTTTAACTCATAGGCAATGTTGTTGTTTAGTCGTTTCAGTCATGTCTAACTCTTCCTGACCCCATTTGGAGTTTTCTTGGCAAAGATTCCAGAGTGGTTTGCCATTTCCTTCTCCAGATCGTTTTACAGATGAGAAGACTGAGGCAAAAAGACTTGTCCAGGGTTACATAGGTAGACAGTATCTGAGGAAAGATTTGAACTCAGGTCTTCCTGATTCCATCCCTGGAACTCTCTCTACTGCACCACCTAGCTGTCCCCTGGTAGGCAAAAGGGAGCCACTAAAGGTTTTTTGAGCAGGGAAGTGACATGATCAAACCTGTGCATGAGGAAGATCATATTTGAAGTTATATGAAGGATGGATTGTTGTGGAGAGACTGGAAAAAGAAATATTGATTAGGTGACTATTACAATAATCCTGCTAAGTTTCATTAAGAACTTGAGTTAGGTTTGTGGTTGTGTAAGGGGAGGGAAAGGGATAGATATGAAAGATATTGTGGTGGTAGGATTAATAATATTTGGAAAACTGATTGGATATCAATCTGGCAGAATATAAGCTCCTTTAGGTGCAGAATTTTTAATTTTTATCTTCATATTCCTAGTGCCTAAAAAAGTAGCTAGAATACAGTATATGTGATTAATACATACTTGTTCATTTAGATTGCCTTAGGGAAGTAGGAGAGGGAATCAGAGATTCCCAAACTTATTTGGCCCTTTTTAAAAAAGTTACTCAGCACCTCCCTGGAAATCTACTTTCTTTAACCCTTAAACTTTTTTTTGAAATATGCATCATTTCAAAAAATATTTTTTTTAAATGACACATCTTAAATTTAATAATTTATTGTAAATTTGTTGGGATTTTTCTGCATTGAAATTTTGGTGATGCAATATTGCATCATGTAACTTTATAGTATCATATTGTAAGCAAGTCATCACCTGCACATATTCCTACTGATGTGTCCTGGACTGCCCAACAATATGTAATACACTTACCTGCCAACACTCGCTTGTTAAGACCTGTTGGCAGACTTGACCGCTGATTGGTTATGACTTTCATTTTGTGTGTTTATTTGGAAAATAATGTAATCACTATGATTTTAACTATGTTGTACAACAAATGAAACACCGTTTCTTCTCTTCTTTCCCTATACATCCACGACCCCTTTTTTTATTTCACTTCCCCTCAGTTGTACTCAAGGTTACTGCCATCCCCCTGGATCATTCCAGAGCTTCACAGAGGGCAATATTCTCCAGGTTGGGAATATATGTGAGCAGATGATTAACACATGCTTGTTAATTTATATCACTATGGGGGAGTAGGACAGGGAATTAGGAGTCAAGGAGGGCTCCAAGATTATAATCTGGGTGACTGGGAGGAGGAGGATGCCCTCAACAGAAGTAATCAAATTAATCTAGGGATTAAATCTTTCACATCACACTACATTGGCAGTATCCATATTGTTCCTAGCCTTCTTGTTTACCTCAGATTGGGTTGGCACCTCAAAGAGCATAAAAAGAGGATCTGATGAAGGACAGGGAGCAGGGTAAACGAAACCTGGTGGCTATAAACTCAGATGGATAGTAATATGAGTAGGTCAAATCTGGGGCAATGAGGAACCTGGCAGGAAAACGTCCTGAAGGGAGAGGGACATTGGATTAAATTTGTCCTACTTCTCAGTTTTCTTGACACCAGTGAAACCTGCTAGATTGAAGCTAATGTGGTCAAGACCTTACAATGAAAGAAATCTAGAAAAGGTCCCGGAAGAGCAAGGGATGACATATTTCCACAATTTAAACAGGAAAAACAACCACAGTGGTTCAGAGTTATGGTAAACTAAGGGGCTTAGTCAGCTGGGGACTTCAAAATCCAAACCTGCCCCCACTGGGATCACTCTATCAACAAACATTTACTAAGGTTGCATTAGATGCCAGACACTACAGGTATGTGCCCACACAATGGCTACATTTCCAAGATCTTTTCTCATGACTCCCTTTGCCTTTTGGTTTTTTTACATTGAAATATATTAAACATTCTTTAAGACATCCTGGAGAATGTATTGATAATGGATACTATTAAAATCAGAGAATTAAAATTCATTAATGGGAAGATAATATGTTTTCTATTGTGAGGCATTCAGGTACATTTATACTGCAGAGCAACATATCATCAGTACAGGAACAGGACAATCTTTCATCTAGCAAATAATAAAATAGTCTTAAAAGCTTCGTCACTGCAGTGCAACAAGGAACTAGTAAAAATGATTCTCTGGAGCTTTTTTCTGCTAAAAAAAAAAGCCAGTATCAAGTCCTAAGGGCTTCAGATGTAGTTACCATAGCAACACTACATCTGAGTCAGAACTATTAACAATCACCATGGCAACAAGTGTCTCACTTGCCATTTTCAGAAACTGATTGCATTTGGACTGGTATCATCACACCATATAAAATGGGGTGGGGTTTTCTTTTCACCAAAACAAAGAGACATTTTCTCCAGATAACTTTTAAAATAGGGGAAGAAGATGAAAAAACATAACTTGTTACAGAAGTAATTGAGGTTAGGGGGAAATTGTGGATGGAGTGTTAGTTTTTGAAATGATAGACTGGTTTTAACCAATGAGATTCTGCCAAAGAATTAGTCAGTTGGAAGTTTCAACCTGTTTGTCTTTTTGCCAGTTAATGTAACATATCTGACTCCCTTTTCTCCCTTTGGGTTCCCTCTCCTTTGGTTTCCATCCCCTCACTGTCAGAAGACCTCTCCTGAATATTTAAAAAGAGTAGAGTCGTAAGAGATTTGTGGGTTAAGTATCACACATATTCTCTGGAACTGTACCAACAATGAAGTAATATAGTATGGAGACAGATAAGGGTGAGGAGGAGTGGAATAGGAAGCCTTTTTTCCCTTTTTCTTTTCCTAGAAGATCACTCACTATAGCTAAACACGTGATGGTCTAGAATGGACAGTGAACAGACTTTTATCTAGGGTGTGGTCTCAACATTCCACTGACATCCTACATTGTTGCCTAATTTTGGTTTGGAGATAAATGAATTATTTTTTAGCAGATTTCTTTTTATTGTTTTTTTTATTTTTTCCAAATTACATGTCCAACATTTTTTAACATTCATTTTTAAAAATTTTGACTTCCACATTTCTTTACCCTTACCTTTCCTCCTTCCTGAGAGGGTAAGCAATTTGATGTAGGTTATATGTGTGCAATCATGCAAAACATTTCTATATTAGTCATGCTGTGAAAGGAAACATAGACCCCCCCCAAAAAAAATATTA
Source organism: Bettongia penicillata ogilbyi (assembly GCA_023548195.1). Classification (NCBI taxonomy): domain Eukaryota; kingdom Metazoa; phylum Chordata; class Mammalia; order Diprotodontia; family Potoroidae; genus Bettongia; species Bettongia penicillata. Next base: position 2,646,479 of record JAJHZJ010000195.1, on the reverse strand, counting down.
AATGTAGAAAAAGAAAAATAGTATACTTCAATCTACACTCAGACTCTATCAGTTCTTTCTCAGGAGGTTGAGATCCCCAGTCCTTCACAATCGGAAATGACTGAATTCTTGAAGACTTTGTCAATCAAGAAGGTGGTCTGGCATGTCCTCTTAAGCTGGAAAGACTTTGAGAACCAGCTCCACGATAGAGTGTATGTCTCTTAGCCAAGGACCAGACTAGGCAAGTTCAAAGAGGCTTACACCCAGTGGGTTTGAGCACAGGGATATATTGATAAAATGATTAACAACTAGTTAAGGAGGGAAAATTTGTGCAAGTCACACAAATTTAATCTATATCATTAACATTTTTTCTATCATTTTCTTAAATCTAGACAACAAAAGGATAAAGCAAAACTTGATTTGTAGCTTTTGTCAATTTCTGAGATGTAAATATTCACAATGAAAATTTAACAATTGGGTCTTAGGGAACCAATTCAAGCTAGTTCCCATATATCACTGGTTGGGCAACAGTTTTCAGCTGTGGAAATTCAAGAAGACAGTCTAGGAAACTATGACAAATGAACTCACCTATAGCATTAAACTAAATAAAGAGTTTTAATATAGAAATGGAATCTGAACCAACCAATATTTATGCTGAGCTGATCAACTGGATCTTAGGATCAAATTATTATTAACATACTATAATTAGTATATATTACTAATCTAGAACTAGAAGGGACCTCAGAGGCTATCTAGTCTAATCATATCATTTTATGGATGAAAAAACTGAGGCATTTGACTTACCCAAGGTCACATACAGTAAGTGTCAGAGATACAATTCGAACCTATGTCCTCTGACACCAGCTCTTTCCACTACACTGTTCCAACTACAGACATCTTCCCTAGGTAGAATCCTCTTATGGAACTTTGTCTCACATACCTACCCTGAGCTCAGTATCCTTTTATTAATGAAGTTATTAAATGATACACTGTGTTCAGATTTTTGTCCAGTACCTGAGATACTGATGCCCTGTCCTAAATAGTCTTATTTTGATCCTGTCATCCCTTAAAATATTGTTCTATATTCCCCCTTCACATAAACTCTTAAAAAAAGGTAGGCCACCCTCACTGTCTGCCTCCTCACCAGTCACTGTCTCGTCAATTCTCTAAGATCCAGCTAAGCCCATCACTCTGCTGAAAATTCTTTTTTCTAAAGTTACTGATGGTTTTCTACTTGCCAAATCTAACAACTTTTTCTCAAGCTCAATCAACATTGATACTTGCTGAATACCTCCCCCTTGATACCCTCTCTTGTTTTGGCTTCTTTGATGCTAACCACTCCTTCCTAGCCCTCTTCTTTTTTTAGTGGACTTATTTTTATCATTTTTCATTTTTTCCCCTGCCAAGTCACACATACATGATCCTTCTTGTCTCCTTCATGGATTTCTCTTTCCTCTTTGTCAGATAGGAAGGTCACCCAAGGTTTTCAAAGGGTCCTAGATATAGAACTAAGGAAGGAAACATAGAGACCATGAAGTCCAACCTCCTAATTTTATAGATGAGGAAACTGAGTCTGAAAGAGTCTACATGATTTAACCTAAGTCAAACAGCTATAATATATCTGAGGCAACATCAGACCTCAGAACTTTTCTCCTCTGCACCATTTAGACATCTTTCTTCTTTTCTGTGTACTCTCTCTTGACAATCACAAACACTCCCATACCTTCAATTTTCATTTTTATTCTGATTACCCCAAAATCAACATATCTATCCCCAGTCTCTCCCATGAGCTTGACTTGCATTTCTACTGCTTTGATGCCTACAGTCTGAATGTTCCAATAAATATTCAAACTCAGTATGTCTCAATTTAAACTCTTCAACTTTGCTCTCAAATCTGTCCCCTTTCCTAGCTTCTCAATTGATAAAACCCACATAAGTAATCTTGAAATCTCAGAATTTTCATTATCTCTTCTTTTACATAACCCCGACATCCCCCAACATTCTAAGTCTTGTTGATTCTATCTCCATAGTACTTTTTTGCATCTATGCCCTTTCTCCTTATTCTATAACCACTCTAATTCAGGTCCTCATGACTTGAAATGACTACTCCATCTCTCTTTCCTTGTATTAATTTCTTTTCCAGTCCTTTAACACAGTTACGAAAACAGTCTCTCTCATGAACCAACTATATCTCTCCTTAATAACCTTCAATAGTTTCCTACTGTCCTTAGGATAAAATGGGAAATCATTAGCATGACAGCAAAAGTTTTCCATGATCTGACTTCAACTTACCTTCTTAGCATTATTTCACAGTACTTCACACACCAAAATGGACAATTAGTTCATTTTTTTTCCCCAAAGAGAGGCATCATAGTATAGTAAAAAGGTTTTTGAATTGGGAATATTTTTCCCAAGAGAGATCTGGGTTTGAATCCTACTTCTAACTACTTACTAGCTGCCTGAGCTTGGCCAAATTCCTTAACCTTTCTAAAACTCACTTTTCTCATCTATAAAATTAGAATAATTGAATGTATTAAGGAATTACACAGCTGTTGTAAGAACCAAATGAGGCAGAGTACTTAAAGTACTTTATTACTGGTACCACTCTCCATTTTCATGTTTCCTCTCCAAGTTGTACTGCTGGCTCATATCAACAGAACTTTCTCTACAATTCCTCTGTACAGTGTACCTTGCCATTCCATAGTTTTTCAGCTTCTTTCTATATGTTGTCATCCCCCATTAGAATGAAAGTTTTTTGAGAACAGTAGTTATTTTTTTTGTATTTCCACCTTTTAATAAAATGCTGGCATATAGTAAGTTGTTAATAAGTGCTTATTGGGCTGACTGATGGCTTTTTCTCAATCATGCCCTCCCTCATACCTGGAAAGCACTCTTCTCTTCATCTCAACCTACTAAAATCTTTCTTTCTCTTTGAGGCCCAATTCAGGAGTAAATTTCTCCATGAAGCCTTCCTAGAACCCTCCAGTTAAAAGTAAACTCTGCCTCTTCAAAAATTGTTTAAGTACTCTGACTTATTTTCTTCTTTGTCTTTATCACATTTTACCATGCAGTACAATTGAAACAGAGAGACACAGATCACAAGTTAGATAAAATAAACCTCCAAAGAAAAATGAATGAGAATTGAAAGGAATATTCCTTTTTCTCAGCTGTACACAGCACCTTCAGAAAATTTGGCCATATATTAGGGTATGAAAACCACAACCAAAAGCAGAAGTATTAAAATAATCACTTCAGAACATAATTCAATAAAAATTACGTTTAATAAAGGGGTATACAGACATAGATTAAAATTAATTGGAACTATGTAATCTAATTCTAAAGAATAAGTGAATCAAAGAACGAATATTAGAAACAATCACTAATTTCATTAAAGAGAATTACAACAATGGGACAACATACCCAAATTTATGGGATGCAGCAAAAGCAATGCTTACAAGAAAATTTATATCTCTGAATACTTACATCAATAAAATAGAGAAAGAACAGATCAGTGAATTGGGCATTCAACTAAAAAATTTAGAAAAAGAAGAAATTTAAAATACCCAATTAAATACCAAATCAGGGGAGGAGCCAAGATGGCAGAATAGAAAGACTCACGCATGCTAGCTCTGAACCAACAACCCATAAATTTTTTGTAAAAAGAACTCCCCACAAATTCTGGAGCAGTTCAAGCTGCGCAGAAACACAGTGGAAGAGATTTCTGTTCCAGAGAGCACTGGAAAGCTATCCCCAGGGGTCCATCACACACCAGACAGAGGAGCCCACCCCAGCGCAGCCCTGGCCACACGGCCCCAGAGGAGCAGATCGGAGCAGGCTTCAGGGATGGAACCTCCGGCGGCCGCAAAAGTCCCTCCACCCACAGGCACTACAGGTCAGTGAGAGACACTTCTGGGCTGGTCGAGTGGGGAGTGGGGTGTCTCCGTGGCTCGGGCCCCCTTGGGAGGCAGTGGCAGAGGCAGCAGCGGGGGTTCGGGTCTCCCAGAGCAAGCAGGAGCCCCTCTCCATTGTTGAAGATCTCCACATAAAACGCCTGAGAAAACTGAGCCTGGAGGCAGCCCTGCCCCCACCTGAGCACCAGAACTTAAACTCACATTGAATAGCAGCCACAAGTGCCACTGAAAGCCCTGAGGCTGGGGAGCAGCATTTGAATCTCAGACCCCAAGAACTAGATGGGTGGATCTAAGCAGGGGTGGAGAGGAATCTCAGAAGTCAAGTAACTGGCTGGGAAAATGCCCAGAATAGGGGAAAAAAATAAGACCATGGAAGGTTACTTTCTTGGTGAACAGATGTTTTCTCCTTTCCTTTCTGATGAGGAAGAACAATGCTTACCATCAGGGAAAGACATAGAAGCCAAGGCCTCTGTATCCCAAACATCCAAATTAGATGTCCAATGGGCTCAGGCCATGGAAGAGCTCAAAAAGGATTTTGAAAAGCAAGTTAGACAGGTGGAGGAAAAACTGGGAAGAGAAATGAGAGAGATGCAAGAAAAGTATGAAAAACCGGTCAATACCTTGATAAAGGATTCCCAAAAAAATGCTGAAGAAAATAACACCTTGAAAAATAGGCTCACTCAATTGGCAAAAGAGGTTCAAAAAGCCAATGAGGAGAAGAATGCTTTCAAAAGCAGAATTAGCCAAATGGAAAAAGAGGTTCACAAGCTCACTGAAGAAAATAGTTCTCTCAAAATTAGAATGGAACAGATGGAGGCTAATGACTTTACAAGAAACCAAGAAATCACCAAAGAAAACCAAAAGAATGAAAAAATGGAAGAGAATGTGGAATATCTCATTGGAAAAACAACTGACCTGGAAAATAGATCCAGGAGAGACAATTTAAAAATTATGGGACTACCTGAAAGTCATGATCAAAAAAAGAGCCTAGACATCATCTTCCATGAAATTATCGAGGAAAACTGCCCTGATATTCTACAACCAGAGGGCAAAATAAGTATTCAAGGAATCCATCGATCACTGCCTGAAAGAGATCCAAAAAGAGAAACTCCTAGGAACATTGTGGCCAAATTCCAGAACTCCCAGCTCAAGGAGAAAATATTGCAAGCAGCTAGAATGAAACAATTCCAGTATTGTGGAAATACAATCAGGATAACTCAAGATCTAGCAGCTTCTACATTAAGTGATTGAAGGTCGTGGAATAGGATATTCCAGAAGTCAAAGGAACTACGACTCAAACCAAGAATCACCTACCCAGCAAAACCGAGTATAATACTTCAGGGAAAAATATGGTCTTTCAATGAAACAGAAGACTTTCAAGCATTCTTGATGAAAAGACCAGAGCTGAAAAGAAAATTTGACTTTCAAACACAAGAATGAGAAGAAGCATGAAAAATTAAAGAGCAAAGGGATGTCATAAGGGACTTACCAAAAGTGAACTGTTTACATTCCTACATGGAAAGACAATATTTGTAACTCTTAAAACTTTTCAGTATCTGGGTAGTTGGTGGGACCACACACACACACACACATACATACACAGACACATACACATGTGTGCACACAGACACATACACACATGCATGCACACACAGAGACAGAGAACACAGAGTGAATTGAATAGGATGGGACCATATCTTAAAAGAAATTAAGGTAACCGGTGAGAGAGAAATGTAGTGGGAGGAGAGAGCGTGAAATGGAATGGGGTAAATTATATCTCATTCAAGAGGCAAGCAGGAGACTTTTTAGTGGAGGGAAAAAGAGGAGAGCTGAGAAAAAAAACATGAAGTTTACCCTCATCACATTCGACTAAAGGAAGAAATAAAATGCACACTCATTTTGCTATGAAAACCAATCTTACAATACAGGAAAGTTGGGGAGAAGGAGATAAGCAGGGTGGGGGTGATGATGGAAGGGAAGGCAATGGGAGGAGGGAGCAATTTGAAGTCAACACTTGGGGAGGGACAGGATCAAAAGACAGAATAGAAACAATGGGGGGCAGGATAGGATGGAGGGAAATACAGTTAGTCTTACACAACATGACTATTATCGAAGTCATTTGCAAAACTACACAGATATGGCCTATATTGAATTGCCTGCCTTCCCAAAGGGAATGGGTGGGGAGGGAGGGATGGGGAGAATTTGAAACTCAAAGTTTTAGGAACAACTGTTGAGTATTGTTGTTGCTACTGGGAAATAAGAAATATAGTTAATGGGGAATCGAAAGTCATCTGGCCCTATAGGACAAAAGAGAAGATGGGGAGAAGAGAAGGGAGGGATGATAGAAGAGAGGGCAGATTGGTGATAGGGAAAATTAGAATGCTTGGTGTATTGGGGTGGGGGGAGGGGATAAAAGGGGAGAAAATTTGGAACCCAAAATTTTGTGAAAATGAATGTAAAAATTAAATAAATAAATTTATATTTAAAAAAAATATATCAAATCAGAAATCCTAAAAATCAAAGCAGAGATGAATAAAATTGAAAGTAAGAAAACTGTTGAACTAAAAAATAAAACTAGGAGCTGGATTTATTTTTTTTTAAAAAATATAGATAAGCCATTTGCAAATTAGATTTTAAAAAAAGAAAGAAGAAAATCAAATTATCCAGTTTCAAAAGTGAAAAGGGGGAATTCCCCACCAATGAAGATGAAATTAAAGGAATTATTGGGTACTCTTTTGTCTAATTGCATGCCAAAAAATCTGACAATCTAAGTGAGATGAATGAATGTTTATAAAAATATATATTGCCTTGATAAATCAGAAGAGGAAATAGAATACTTAAATAACCCTGCCTAAAAAAAACATTGAACAAGCCATAAAAAGCTCCCTAAGAAAAAATCCCAGGACCAGATGGATTCATAAGCAAATTCTATCAAACATTAAAAGAATAATTAATTTCAATACTTATAAACTATTTGGGAAATAGGCAAAGAAGGAGTTCCACCAAATTCCTTTTACATCACTAATATAGTTCTGATACCTAACCAGGAAGAGCGAAAACAGAGAAAGAAAACTATAAACTGATTTCCCTAATGAACATTGATACAAAAATTTTAAATGCTATAGTAGCAAAAAGATTAAAGCAATACATTGAATGCAGGCTGGTTTAATATTAGGAAAATTATCAGCAAAACTGATCATATCAATAATATTATTTTCAAAACCATATGATTATCTCAGTAGATACAGAAAAAGCTTTTTAACAAAATACACTATTTATTCCTATTAAAAAAAAACATTAGAAAGCTTAGAAATAAATGAATTTTCCTTAAAATAATTAGTAATATCTATCTAAAACTCTCAGTATAGTTTTAGAGACAAGCTAAAATTCCTTCCAGTAGCATCAGGAGTATAATAAGAATGCCCATTATCACAATCGTTATTCAGTTTTGTTTTAGTAATCTAGCTATAGCAATAGGACAAGAAAAAGAAATTGAAGAAATTAGAATAGGCAATGAGAAAACAAAACTCTTGGTAGATGATGTAATGGTATACTTAGAGAATCAACTAAAAAACCAGTCAATATAATTAACAACTTCAGTAAAATTGCAAAATATAAAATGAACCCACATGAATTACCAGCATTTCTGTATGTTTCTAACAAAATCCATTAGGGAGAAACAAAAAGAGAAAATGCATTTACAATAATTGTAAACAATATAAAATACTTGGCAGACTACCTGCCAAGACAAACCTAGGCACTTATAGAAACACAATTCTTCTTCTCATACAAAAAAAGATAGATCTAAAAAATTGGAGAAATATGCGTTGCTCATGGGTAGGTCAAGCCAATATAATAAAAATGATAATTCTATCTAAATGAATTTACTTATTCAGTGCCATATCAATCAAATTACTAAAAAATCATGGCAAAATTCATCTGGAAAGACAAAATTTCAAGGGTATTGATGAAAAGAAAAAAGTGATGAAAGATGGCTTATCAGTAGTATATCTCAAACTTTATTACAAAGCAGTAATCATCAAAACAATCTGGGACTAGGTAAGAAAGAGACTGGTGTATCACTGGAGTAGATTAGCTACACCACACACAGTAGTAAATGACTATAATAATCTGATATCTAATACACACAAAAATCAAAGATTTGAGGACAAGAAAACAATACTGGACAAAAATTTCTGGGTAAATTGGAAAGCAATTTGACAGAAACTGTTTAGAACAAGATTTCACACTGCATAATGAGAAAAGGTGAAAATAGGTACATGATTTAGAAATAGAGGATGATATTATTAGCAAATTAGGGGAGTATGGGATATTTTGCCTATTGAATCTATGGAGAAAGGAGAAAAGATAACATTATAAGATGTAAAATGACTTATTTTCATTGCATCAAAATAAAAAAGATTTTGCACAAACAAAACCAATGCAGTCAAGATTAGAAGGGGAGCTGGAAACTGAGGGGGGGGGAATGGAACACTGATTTACAGCAGATTTCTCTGATAAAGGCCTTATTTCTCAAATATATGGAGAACTGAGTCAAATTTGTAAGAATACAAGTCATTCCCCAATTGACAAATGATCAAAGGATATGAATAGGTAGAAATAAAGGCTAGTTATACTCATATGAAGCATGCTCTAACTCACTGTTGATTAGAGAAAGGCAAATTGAAACACCTCATTCCTATCATATTAACTAATATGACAGAAAAGAAAAATGACCAGTGTTGGAGGGACTGTGGAAAACTAGGGACACTAACGTACAATAGGGGCACAATGATGGAGTTTTGAACAGTGCAACAATTCTGGGGAGCAATTTGAAACTATGGCCAAAGGGCTATAAAACTGTGTATTCTCTGTGACTCAGCAATACCATTATTACATCTGTATCCCAAAGAGAGTTTTTTAAAAAGAAGGAAAAGGACTTATATGTACAAAAATATCTCTAGCATCTCCTTTTCTGGTAGCAAAGATGGGAAATTGAGGGGATGCCCATCCTTTGGGGAATGTCTGAACAAATGATGGTGTATGATTATATTGGAATACTATTGTGCTATATGAAATTGTGAACAGGTTGCTTTCAGAAAAACCTGGGAAGACTTACATGAACTGATCCAAAGTAAAATGAGCAAAATCAGAAGAACATTATACACAGTAATAAGTAATATTGTATGATATCAGCTATTTATGATTTAGCAATTCTCAGTAATACAATGATCTAAAACAGTTCCCAAAGGACGTATGATGAAAAATGCTTTCCACCTCCAGAGAAAGAACTGATAGCATATGAATGCAGATTGAAGCATAGTTTTTAAAAAATTTTCCTTGTTATTCTTAGATTGCTTAGATGTTTTCTTTTGCAACATGGCTAATATGGAAATATTTTATATGACTACATATGTAAAATCTATATCAAATTGCTTGCCTTCACAAGTAGGGAGAAGGGGAGGGAGAGATCATTTGAAATTCGAAATTTTAAATTATAAATATTGAAATTTTTTGTTTACATGCCATTGAGAAAAAAAATAAAATAAAAATTAAATTATCAAATGGCAAAAAAGGGAGACTGGTCTAAGTGGTCTTTATGGTCTCTTCCTGCTTTAATTTGTGACCTCTGCCACAAAGATTAAACTCTGACTTCTTTGTTTTTTAAATTAAGAAGAAACAAGTTGATATTGTAATCATAAGGAAGGTTTTTAATAATGGATGTTTGACTAAGAAGCCAATTTTTATACCTTTCTTTTCATTTAAGCCCTGCAACACCAGTCATTTTAACCTCTCAGTACCCTCTTATAGTTCTCTAATAATATATGCTGCACAGCAGAACATAATCTCATTGGCAGAGGGATTTTCCTCACTAGGAGTTCCCAATACTAATGAAATCCTATGTCCAGTTAGAAATGGAGGAGGGAGAATCTTAATAAATAAATGTTGCATATGATTCTATGATATAGCATATATAGCCCTTACCCACATCCATAGACATGAGACCCTGACTAATCCATTTTGGCTATCTGCATTGATAAAATTAACTGGATGATTACTAAGTGTTTGCTTTATGCCATAGAAACACAGTTTTTGAAATATGTTTATCAAAAATATTGTCCTAAACAAAAGGTAGAATTGGTCAAATGGCAAGGAGTGGAAAAACACTTTGACTTGAAGATGTGTCACCTGTTAATATTTAGGAATCCTTCTAAATAGTCTTCAGCTTTTCAAAGGAACTCTTGATTGTGCTTGTGTGATCTAACATAGAATAAGCCTCTCTTGGGACCAGGACAGACAGGTAGCCAGCCAGTCAGCCTCTCAGAATAGTAATAATAACACACTGAATTAATATGGCACCTTTGTTCAAAGAAGGTCAAAGCCCTTTCTTTGTCTGAGCTATGGTCCAAATCCAATTATAACAAATAACATTACAATGAAAAATTTTTTATAATGAGAGTACCTCCAAGCCACTATCCTTTATTTTAGCCCAGTGCTATAGTTATGAATGTTCTCAGTGTTAACCTTTCCCAATGCCAGAAGGTCCTGAAGGCATCTCTTCAAAAATTCCATTCAATAAATATTTACTAATATTACTAGCTTTCCTAAATCCTGAGAATGCAAGGTTAAAACTGGATACTTCAAGGATATTACAATCCAAAACAAGAAATAAGACACAGACATCAATAAATATGTTAAAATATGGTACTTATATGTGACAGATCCAAAGAGAATGGTATGGGAGATTTCAGGACCATGGATCACAGATTTGGAGTTTGGATTGACCTTTGTTACACTGAAATAAAGAAAATGAGTTTCATCAAGACAAGTGATTTATGCAGCAAGGTATATAGTTGCAGAAACAATTGGACCCAAAGGCTTTGGTAGCACAAAGGGTGCTGAATCCTGGTTTCTATACACTTAATATACAAGTTGGAGGGAGTGATAAACAGGATGTGAGAATTAAGCCACTTGGTTCCTTATTGGTAGAGAAGGGATTGGGAAACATTTAGGTGAGGGACAGAGGAGTAGTCTTACAGTTAGGTACCAACGGGAAGAGGAAGTAGACTTGTGCAATCTCTAAAATCAGGTGACTTACATGGAGTTGAAACTTAACTTTACCAAATGGTTGTTACAAAACAAAATGAAGTTACTTATGCTATTTTTACTGTAGCACCTTAGTGGTCTTTCAGGTTACTATCATTTTATTTTTAAATAAATTTTAGCTGCATTGGTTTTATTTATGCAAAAAATCCTTTTTGATTTTATACAATCATAATTTTCCATTTAACCTCTTGCATCTCTCTAGATCTGACAAATTATTTCTTCCTTGTTCCTCTAATGTACTTATTACGCCTCCCTTTATATCTAAGTCATGAACCTATTTGGAGTTTGCATTGGCATATGATGTAAGTTGCTGATCTACATCTAGTTTCTGAGAAACTACTACCTAGTTTTCCCAATACTTTTTGTTAAAAATTGAGTTCTTGTCCTAATAGTCCGGATGATTAAGTTTAACAAAAAGGTTACTATGTACATTTGTTTCCATGTGTTGCATAAATCTCGTTTAATGATCAGCATCTCTGTTTCTTAACCAGCACCAAATTGTTTTGGTGACTATTACTTCATAGTAAAGCTTGAGATTGGTACTGCTAGGCTCCATTTCTTCTCAATTTTTCTTCACTAATGCCCTTTGTATCCTTGACCTTTTATTCTGCAGTGAATTTTGTTCATATTTTTTCTAATTCTCTGAGGTAATCCTTTAATAATTTGATTGAAAAGACACTGAATAAGTAAGTTAATTTAGGTACTATTATCATTTTTATTATATTGGTTTGACCTAACCACAAGTAATACAGGTTTATGAATTCAAATCTGACCTCAGACACTTACTAGCTGTGTGACCTTTAGTAAATCACTTAACCCTGTTTGCCTCAGTTTCCTAATCTGAAACTGAGCTGGAGAAGGAAATGACAAATCACTCCAATATCTTTTCCAAGAAAACCCCAAATGGGGTCACAAAGAGTGAAGCATGATTAAATGACAACAAAATTATTTGTGTAAAGGTTACTTTGTGAGTGTTCATATTGTTACTTTATGTATTTTGACAGATAGATCCCTAAGTGTTTTACACTCTTTTTAATTTCAAATGGAATTTTTCTTTTTAATTCTTCTTGATGGATTTTGTTGGCAAGATACAGAAATGCTGATGATTTTTGTTGCTCTTGCTCCTAATATGGTAAACTATCTTTGTGGTTTTTTTTAATATTGAATAAAACCTGCCTCTATTCCTGTTACAAATCCAACTGGGTCATAATATACGGTCTTTGTGATATATTGCTATAATCTCCTTGTTAATATCTTATTGACTTTCTTGCTATATAAGCTGGCTTCAGCATAGCTTCCTTCTTATCTTTCCCTCTCCCCTTTCTCTTCTCCACTTTCCTTCCCATTTCACTGTGGATGAAAATGTATTTCCCTACTCAACTGTGTGTTCGTATTTTTCCCTCCTTTGACTAGCTCAAATAAGAATGATGCTCAAGTTGTCACTTACTACCCTCCTACTCCTTCTTCCTTATTGTATATACTTCTTACATACTCCAAATATGTGAGATAGCTTTCCCCATGCTTCTTCTCCCTCTTCCCCATCATCCCTCTCAACCTCTCTATTCTTCTTTTAAGATCATTTTTAAAAAAAGCAGAACCACCTCCAGTGTCTCTAGTTAGACTCTCTCCATGACCCCTCTCTAATGATAAGAGTTCTTTAGGGAGACATGTCATATTAGAACATAAACAGATTAATCTTGTTTGATCTCATATAATTATTCACTCATGTTTGGCTTTTTATTGTTTTGAATTGTTTTGTTTTGTCTTGCTTTGGGTGTTTTTTTTTTGCTTCTCTTAACTCCTGGATTTCAAAGGTTCTACTGAGCTCTGCTCTTTTTATGAGGAATGCTTAGAAGTCCTCTATTTCATTAAAAATCCAATTTCTCCTGTCAGGTTAAACTTACTTTTGCCAGGTGAGTTATTCTTGGTTGTATGTCTAGATATTTTGCCTTCTAGAATATCATATTCCAAGTTTTTCATTTCCTTACAGTGGTGGCTGCTAAGTTACATGTAAGCCTCACTGGGGTTTGGTACTTGAATTCTTTCTTTTCCTTTGACCTGGAAGCTTTGGATTTTGTCTATAAAATTCCTAGCAGTCCTCATTTGAGAGGTTACTGATGTATTCTTTCTATTCTTACTTTGCCCTCTGATTCTATGAGATCTTGACACTTTCCTTTAAGTGGTCTTAAAATATGGTGTGGAGGTTCTTTTTTAATCATGACTTCTAAGGAATCAAATTAAGTTACCTGTCCTTAATCTTTTTTCCAGATCAATTTTATATATAAGATAAAAGATATCTTATATTTTCTTCTACTTTTTCCCATTTTTTTTAAAAAGTATTTTAGCATTCCTTATTGTCCCAGAGAATTATTAGCTTCTATTTGGTCAATTCTAACTTTAGGAAGTTTTTTTTCCCATGGGTAAAGTTTTGTATCTCATGTTCTAAGCTGTTATTTCCCATTCCAAACCCTTTTTCCATAATTTTTTATTTATTTTCCTTCTTTCCCCTAATGGTCTAATTTGGCTTTTAAAAACAGTTTTAGCTCCTTTTTTCAAATTTTTGTTTCATTTCTTTCCAGGAATTCTGCTTGGCCTTGTACATGAGCTGCATTTTTCTTTTGGATTTGCTTGTATATATTTTGGTCATTCTCTTCTTTCATATTTGTGTGTTACAAATCCCTATTACCATAGTAGCTCTTTATGGTGAAATTTTTGTTTGTTTGTTTGTTGGCACATTCTTCCAGTCCACTCCTTGAATTTTTTATGTTAGGGCTAGGCTCTGCACACTTCTGGAGGGGAATGTCTGACCTGAATTTTGTCTTCATAGATCCTTTTGCTCCTCTCTTGGGGGAACTGAGTGTTGCATTATTCTCTGATCTTGGAGACAGCCCAGTCTGATAACTTACAAGTTTTTGGCATTTCCAAAGTGTTATAATCTGGAACAAAGTCTAATCACCATTCTCCTAATCTGAGCTCAGCACCTTTTTGTGTGAGCAACAATTCCTTGGGCTTGCCCAGGAAGCAATAGTAGATTCAGTCACAATCAGTCAGGTGGGAAGCTCTATACATTCAGAGCAACAGAACTAGAGACTCTCTTTTGTTCTGGGATTCCTTCCCTGGCTATTTAATTGCCAGCTTCAGATTGGATTGGATTCTAGAGGTTGAGATCGCAGTCCAGTCCAAACCAGAACCACATGGCTACTCTTCATTTATGAGTTGGTTATTAGCTCAGTACATGCAACTACTCCTAACCCTAGAATGCCACTCATGGACACAAGTCTTCTCTTCAAACTACGCTAGATCGATGCCCCAGAACTGAGTGGTGAATGGTAAATTTGAAAGTTGGCACCTGATTCTTCATCTGACCCAAGACCCCACTTCCCTAGTATGGATCCAGGATCTCTTTTTGACCTAGGATATGGCCCCTCATTTTTCAGTCCCAGGCTCCAGGACGCTTCACATGGCTCCTGGGCAGACTCTATCCTTTGTGTCCACAGACATCTCTGGCTATTCTCCCTCTGCCAACATGGCCTAGAAAAATTGACTCACGGTGATTTTTTTTCTTGGATTTCCTGATCAAGACTTGATCTGGAGCATTTTCTAGATATTTTGGAGGGGTATATTGGACAAATTAGGCTATACTTCTTCCAGCTATGCTTCCATCCTATCTCCACCCATCACTCCATCTTTATTCTACAAATTAAGAGACTGAAACCTAGAGAGATGAAGTGATTTGTCCAAGGTCATATAATCACATATGATAGAGGGTGGATTAAGATCCAAGTCTTCCTGATGCCAATCACTTCTAACTAATGGAATCATGGAACAAATGCTAGAACAAATGCTGCCATGAGCTCAAGGTGAATAAGAGCTTGACTTGATGAAAGGTAGGTCACTAGCATTCTTTAGAGAGAAAATCTTTAGCACTAATGATAAAGTATAGTTAGCCAGTTTAAACTACACTACTACCTCCCTTGGCAGAGCAAGGGAGGCGTTACACAGAGGAAATACCTTGAAGGGCTAGCAAAGTCAAATAAAGTTTTGAAGAGAATGTGCCTGTAGGCAGAAGGAAATAAGGCAATAAAGATGGAAAGACTGAAGAAAAGAGAGAAGATGACTAATGAAGAAAAATCCAAAGGAGATGTGTGGGGATGGCATTAAGGGCACCCAGGAGAGGTTTCCCTTCACAAAGTAGGTTTATCTCATTACCTGAGTATGAGAGAAATAGGGGGAAAACATGCTAGTCATACAACTGTGTCCAAAATGAGAAATCATCAAATTCTTCATAATACAAGTTCTCTATCTCCCTGTTTTTCATAATAGGTGTTCATGGAATCATAAACCTGGAACTGAAAGTCTTCAGGGACCTCGTGCTCCCACCTATCCATTTTAAATATAAGGAAACTGAAGTCCACGGGGCTTGGGTGACTTGTTCCAAGATCATAGAGTTAGTAAGCCTAAGAAGTGAAATTTGAGCCCAGGTCCTCTGACTCTACTTCAGTAATCTCTCCACAAAATGATGCTGCCTCCCAACTTACATTGGCACATAATTTGCAATAATTTTCGTAACGGTCTTTTTTCCAAGATTTATCAGGAGTGCTGCATTATGAAATGACCAAATGTCCCATGAAATGATGTTCTTTGTCGCCTTTGTACACATGATAAACTCCATTCTTTCAGATCCTTTATTTTCCATCCAATGAGAATCTGTGTCTTCCTTCAATTTACTCGTTCTTTTTTCTTCTGATTTCATTTATAGTTATGATGTTATGATCAATAAAATTCAGTTCTACAAATAATATGTTTGATTCATTGATCACTCAACGATGTTCTTACATACAAAATACCAATAACTGAATCAATGTCTATAATGCTCTAAAAACTATGATATATAGACCTTTTTCTCCCTTTTCTGCCATTCTGCTACCAAAGCTGTAAAACTGAAAACGGGTTCCCATTACCCACATCTTCTGAATTTTTGTATTATTTCAGTTTGGTATTTATTTTCATCTATTCCTACGTGAGGGCCTTGAATTTGTCAATAAATAGACAAAACATAGTGAACCTCCTCATAATTAGGTACGGTAGCCCTTGAAAAATAATCTGGTGCCAGGATCATGTTTCATGTCTCACAGTGCTGAAGGAAATAAAAAGATAATCCAGACACATTCTCTGCATTCATTGCAGTCATATTCTACAAGCTTTCCCTAATCTTATTAATTGGAAATGCTCTTTTTCCCTTTTGATCTCCATAACATTTTTCTTTCTTTCTTTTCTTTCTTTCAGTATAATTATATTTTAATATGCCCAAAGTGTCAGGAAGTTCATCGGAATTCATCATGATATTTGAGCCACATCTCTTATGTTTCTTCATCATTACAATGAAATAAAGGTAAATTGTAATCTCTTCAGATTTACATGAGTGTAACCTGAAGCAAAGAGAGATAAGAAACTTTTAAAGTGCCAGTTAATAGCAGAAATTAGACCCTATATGGGAGATTTGAGTAGACCATGCTGCCTTTTTTATGTTGATCATTCTTCATTTTATGCTCAAATTATGCTTATCAAATTATTGTCTATAGGACACTTTTACTTTTATAGCCAATAGATACAAGTATTTGATACCAGGTAAATCTACTGACAGC
This sequence comes from Bettongia penicillata ogilbyi, assembly GCA_023548195.1. NCBI lineage: Eukaryota > Metazoa > Chordata > Mammalia > Diprotodontia > Potoroidae > Bettongia > Bettongia penicillata. The sequence goes on along the minus strand of JAJHZJ010000195.1, from coordinate 2,629,837 downwards.
ATTAGGACATCCTTGGTTATTGTATCATTAATAGAACACAAAGCCCCATAGGTATATTTACTTACAGAGATCAAGACAGAGTAATGGGAGCAGTCCACTGCTGGAAAGAGAAAAGGATGGCCTCATTATACAAAGTGGAGGTAAGTTCACTTGTTTAATTTTGAAACTGAAACTCTCCCCATCCCACCTTCCTACTATCCTTAGTGAGATCCACAATAGGCTTTCTCTTTTTCTCAGAATATTCCTTTTATTCCTACAAACACTAAAGATACAACTTTCCTCCTTAGATTCCTAAACCAATTGATTCACTTTCCCAGTGGTGGTTTTTTCAGGGGTCTGAAGTTCCTAGCTTACATTCATTTACTCAGCATTTACTGAGCACTTTCTATTTACACAGCACTGTAGTTAACTGACTCTATGAGACACATAGTAGTAGAAACTATAATGCTTTCCCCCTACAGTTATCAATAAGTTGAACATAGTTGTTTGCATACTGTCCCCCTCATTAGACTTTGAGCTCTTTGATATCAGGTACCATTTTTTGTTGTTGCTGCTGTGGTTTTATTGCCTTTCTTTGTCAGAAGCTAGCACAGTACCTGGTATGTAGTAGGTGCTGAATAAGTGCTTGTTGACTTGACTTGAAAGACAGAGAGGTAAATTACGAATACAAAACAATGAGAAAAAAATTATGAATACAGTATGAATGTGTATGAGATGATATGGCAAAAAAGAAAAAATACTTTCTGTTAGGAATGAGATGTGGTTGGTGGAGAAAGTCAGCTCTGTCTAATAGTCAAGTAAGTACCCTTCACCTCTTGAATTTCTTTATCATGAAATGAAGGGCTGGGACTAAATGACCTCTAATATGTCTTCTGGACCTAACATTTCTATGTTTTTTGCTTTTTATTTTGAAAGTTTGATTAAAGTCAGTGAGATATAGCAGAGAGATAGCCAGCCTGAGTCAAGAAATCTTGAGTTTGAGACAGGTCTCTGACATATACTGGCTGGGGCGGGGGGACACTCTCAGTGCCCCAAAGGTCCAAGATAAACTGCATAGTAGGAACTAATAGGCATTAGTAAAGGGGGTTTTCTCACTGGGGTTTCCTTATGTGATAAATAACAGGTCTGATGGAAAGATAAAGAAAAAAGTCAGAAGAGAATAGTCTCTTGTGGGAAGCAAGCACTTATAAGAGTTAATGTGTACAGCACAGCAATATAAAGTTTACAAATCGAACCATTTATTATCTTGATCTTCACAAGAAAAGTGAAGTAGGTACAAGCATTCTTATCTCTCTATTTTACACATGAAGAACCTGAGATTCAGAGAGGCTATATGACTACTTACCCAAGATCCCAAGATAATAAGGAGGAGAACAGAATTTTGAACCAAAGTTTCTCTAGACACTACATCCAGGGCTCACTTCACTATACCATGCTGCCTCCTTAGGGTTCACTAATATTTGAAAGAAAGCAACAGACTAGATATGGTGATTTACTGTATAAAGGACTATATTTCAAATCAGCAGCCCTAGGTTGGAATCTTGATTTGTGTGACCTTGGGCATTACTTCATATCTTTAGATCTCAGTTTATTTATCTGTAAAATGAGGGAGTTGGATTAGATCATCTTAAAGGACCCAATCATAGGATAGGATTTTCTAGCACAGTCTTTTCATTTCTCATATGAAGAAGTTGAGGCCCAGGAATGTTGAATGACTAATTTCAGCTAGGTCTTCAACGTTGCTCAACATTTTTTGTCCTTCATGTTTTGTTAAATTTTCTATGATACAGGACAATTCTGAATGACCCAGGATGAAAAATGCCATCCAATTCCAGAGAGAGAATTGGTGAACTCTTGGTGAAAATTTGTAGTGCATTTTCTCACTTTGTTTTTCCTATACTGTGTGTGTGTGTGTGTGTGAGCATATACACATGCAAGAGACAGAGACTGAGAGAGAGAGAGAGGGCTAATAAGTTTTGCATGACTTCGTATGTATAATTAACAACACATGCTTGCCTTCTCAGTTGGTGGGGGAGGGGCTAGAAGGAAGGAGAAAATTTGGAACTCAAAATTTTTTTTTTAATATTAAAAATAAATACTATTTTTACATAAGGCTCTTAAAAGGACAAAAAAAGAAGGTCAATGGGACCAAAACCAAACTTTATGTCTTTGTCCCTAAACCAACTCTTCCTTCTCACTTTCCTGTTTCTGTTAATGTCACAACACTTTCTATTACTCAGGTGAGACACCCTTGAATCATCCTTTGCTCTCTATTCTCCATTCTTTTTAATCAGTTAGGTCTACAGTGCTTCTTGCACCTGTCCCTCTTTCCATTCCCATCCCTGTCATCTTTGATCATGTTAACTCTTGTGAGATTTTGTCTATATGACAACAATAGCTTCCCAATGTTTCTAATTCATTCCTATTCCAGTCCATCCTATGAACTGCTGACAATTTAATTCTCCTGAAGCGCAGCTCCAATCATGTCATGTCACATCTAGACTGAATAATAGAGTCTACAGAATTGTTTTAACTCCTCAGTTGGCATTCAAGGCCCTTGACAGTGTACCATTAACCAATTTTTCCAACTTCATCTCACACTATTTTTCCACACATATTTTGCACTCCGATCAAACAGGACTATGGACTATTCCATAAACAACTACATTTTTATTTCCTTTTGTGCCTTTCATTAATTTCTTCACTTGATGTGTTCTCCCAAGCTACCCTTATCTATTAGAGTCCTATGAAGAAAAGAAAAGAGGAAAGGAGGGAAGGAAGGAAGGAAGGAAGGAAGGAAGGAAGGAAGGAAGGAAGGAAGGAAGGAAGGAAGGAAGGAAGGAAGGAAAGAAAGAAAGGAGAAGAAGGGAGGGAGGAAGAGGAAGGAGGGAGGAGGGAGGAAAAAGGGAAGGAAAGAGAGAGGGAGGGAAGAAAGGATAAAGGTAGAGGTGGAGGGAGAAGGGAAGGATGAAAAAGGAAGGGAGAAGGAAGGACAGTGTGTGTGTGTTCTTCCTTCAATGCCGAAGAAGACCATGCCATCATGACATGATGAGAAATAATGACATACCTTGCACTTAAGTAAAAGGGAAGGGAAGGCAGAAGGAGAGAGAACCAAAGCTAAAACTCTTGAAACAAATGGACACAGTTGAGTAAAGCAAATTACAGCGTTGGCTGTGTCCAAAAATGTGTCACTCATTCTGTACTTCCAGGCCATCACCTCTTGACGATCACTAGTCCCGTGGGATCTTATTTTGGTCAGTATTCCCAAACCTTTTAACACTATCATTACCATGTTATTGTTACTGTAAATATTGTTCTTCTGGTCCCTTTTTATCACTTCCTCTCATCCTCTGTATTAGTTCATACAGGTCTCCCCAGATTTCCCTAAATCCATCTCTTTCATCATTTCATTGAGTACAATAATATTTTATTTTATTAACGTATCACAATTTATTTGGGTATACCTCAATTACTGGTTACCCCTACTTAGTTTCCAATTCTTTGTTAAAACAAAAAGAAAAACAATAAATATACATAAGTACAAAATGACAGTGAGTATAAAAAGTACTTTTGCATATATGATTCCTTTTCTTCATTCTTTGATCTCTTTAGGCCACAGGCTTAGTGGTGCTATCATTGAATCAAAGGGCATTGCAGTTATTTCTTAAGTCTAGTTCTAAACTGTTTCCCAAAATACCTTGACCATTTGTCAGCTCCATCAGGTTGCCTGTTCTCCTACAGAACCTAGGTATGGACTGATAAATTTGATCCTATCAAGTCACCTTGATTGAGGTATATATACATCCCATGAATGGAAATCTGTAAATTCTGTTTCTATTACCTTATTATTGTCAGGAAATCTTTCAATGAATCAAAGCAATTTAAATGTCTTATTATAGATAATCAAAATTATACTTAGTCATTTAGCCTTTCTCTTTATCCTCCTACAAATTCATCACTGCTATAAATACTACATTCATGTCCTCTAGTCAGTGGGGCTTTTGATGAAGGAAAATGAAAGTATAAAATTCAGGAATTTGCTAATGAACTTGTCTGGAATTTAGTTTATCTAATATCCACAGTTTGTGATGGCAGGTAATCCATGAATTTTCTGCCATATTGATATTATCCCCACTTGATTCACTAGGAATTTGAATATGAGTAAGGTGAAACTAGGAATCTTCTATGTCTTCTAACACCTCCTACCACAAAAGAAAGGACAGAAAGGCTGTCATAAAGACCTGCAGTAGGAAAGTAATAAACATCAAAGCAACTGCCAATGCTAGTTTATAATAAATGAACTTCCACCATCATATCATCATCATTGTTCCATATATCACCTATGTATCTAGAGTTAGATTTGAGATTTAAAGAGTCAAAGTACTATCCTATCCCATCAAAGAATATATAAGCAAACAAGTGACCAAGGGGGTTTAGTAACTGTCAGGTCAGAATGTTTAATAGCTGCATCCAAAAACACTATGTGAAGGCCAGGAGAGCACTGGTCTCATAGAGTCCTATAAAAATTAGAATTCTACTTCTTCCCACATTTCATATGTTTCTACAATATTTACACAATATAATGTGGCAGTATAATGCATATTTACTCAGATTACTAGGTCATTTTCACTTTCAAGCTATTTGGCTGATAATTATTATTCCCTGTGTTTTCTAAATGCTAAATGAGTGATATGCAGACTCTGATGAAGGCTGCATGTGCCATCTTAGCACCATGCCAGGAATGGGAGCCGAGACCATAATGATGCCAAGTGGGAAGAATAAAATCTGCACTGACCCCAGCCTCGGTGCCCAGCTGCCCTGAAGCCCATCATTTGCTGAGGTCATGGCTGCACAATACAAGCTGAAGGGAACAGTTGGTGATTTTATGGTTAACTTAGACCATGTAGATAGCCAAAGTGAATGATTCCAGCCAAAAATATTCTGAATTATCTGCACTGATTGCTTATCCAATTAAGCCCAGAAACCATATGATGCCCAACCTTTTCCACTATGCCATGTACCCATAGGTTCCAAGTCTACTTACTTTTTGCATCTGTTCTTGATCCTTTCAAACATTCGTTTTAGCTAATGGTACATGTGGCAATATTTTAAGATAGAGCATTTCATACTAATTTGAAGATCTTGAAAAAGTATGTCCTACTGAACTCCATTCAGATGAAGATTTTGAGAGGTAACTGAGAGGCACAGTAGATAGAGCACTGGGCATAGAGTCAAGAAGACTTGAGTTCAAATTTAGCATCAGACACTTACTAGATAGATATGTGTTCACATAACTTTTATTTAACCCAGTTTTCTTAACTGCAAAATGGTGATAACAACAACATCTACCTCATAGGATTGTTCTGAGGATCAAATGACATAGTTTTATAGTGCTTAGCACAGTGCCTATAACACAGAAGGCACCAAATAATGTTTATTCCCCCATTCTGATGCATGTTATCTATAATTTCCCAGGCATGAGCAAAGAAAGAAAGAGAAGAGACTAGTCACAGCGTAGGCACACCATATAGGGTTGCTCTTATTTTTCAGAGTTTGGAGCGGCAAATTCGGTATCCAATGATGGGTATTCAATGATGAATTCAATTCCCATATATTTTCAAGGACCTAAAAGCTAAGGTACAGGTTTCTACAACTATATAAGCCAAACTTGGCAAAAAGCTAAGGCACAGTGATAATGGCAAGTATTTACAATACTTTTCCCCAAAAGCAATTCCAAAGAGATGATTTTATAATAGCCTTCATCTAGATATGGCAATGTTCTGAGAGTTAGGAACACTGGACTTTAAAGACTGCCTCAGATACTTAATTGTATAGGTCAGGATCTTAGTTTTCACATTGACCAATGAGAGTAGAGGTCTCAATGACTTCTCAGGTCCTTTACAAATCTAAATGTTTGAACCTAGGATCCAGTGATAAATACTGAATTCATAGACTCCTTAGAACTGGAAGATTTATTTGAGGTCATCTGAGCCTGCTCTTGCTCCTTGACCCCTGATTCTGAAGCATGCCTAGCTGCAGGATGTAATGTTGAGTACTATATACCAGGCAAAGAAGCCAAGGTTGGGGCTGATGGGGAATAGCAGCGCAGGACATCAGTTTGAAATTCTGTAAGCCTATTAGAGGTGCTGTGCAAAATGTATAATTAGACACAGCTCTTGCCCCCATGGGTTTACAATTCAAATTAGACAGATATTGCTGAGAGGTAATTACAGGTATGCCAACAAAGCCAACAAGGAAGGTTGGGGGTTTCTGATTATGGATGTCACAATGACTTGGTAACATGGAGATTTTATTAATATTGAAAGAGGCCACAGGAAAAATTGGGAGTCAAGAAAAAATTATGTTAAAGAGAATTTCACAAATAGAAGGTTTTACATTTTATGCCATTCATTTGGATTTGGATGATTTCCATTAAAATGCCTGCCCACCAAATTGCCTGTGAGATTATAGTTCTCACTTGTGCTCTCTGTCCTCAAGCCACATCTTTAGATACTATTTCCTCCTAGTCATCTTATTTGGGCCCCAAATTATTTCTTTCCACTGATGCACAAAGTATGCTCATGGCAGCTCAGTGAACAAACAAATGCCTTGCACGTTTTCATAGGAGAAGTGTTTTCCTACATGATGAACTGTTCTTTCTGTCTCTGACTAGAGAGCAGCTCAATAAATAGTGCGACACATCCCATGCATGTCTCAATCACATCTTCCTGAACCAGATGCTGGTTAGTTGAACAAACTCGATGTGAAAAAATGTAATCAACAGCCACCTTTTCTTGAAGAACAGATAAAGATATCCTGGTAAAAGAAGGTAGAGATGCAAAGGATCGTGCCTGACAAAAAAGATGAAAATACATGTACCCAGGATGGCAAATGTCTCCCCATCATCACTTCACTCTTTATAATGATGGACAAAGGTAGGGACTCAGAATATTGTATAATAGAAAAGTTTTAAGAATAGAGAGACCTGAAAACCAACTTCTATATTGTTGTCTAGGCCACAAAAATCCTAAAGGGCTAACTAGACAAGGATCAGATAATTCTTGCCCCACAAATCCCACAGTTCTCTCCATCCCACAGCAACAATACAGGCACTCTGCTTAGGATAAGAAAGGGAGCCCTCTACTTCAGGGCACCGAGGAGATAAAATATAATTACCCTAGGCCAATGACCAGGACCTGATCAGGATCATTCATGTAAAAATATCCTTACAACCAACTTACCCAAAACTATGCATTTCAATGAGATTCATAATAACAGTTAAAGTCACCTTCCTGTCAAAGCAGCTCTCAGCAAAAATAGCTGTGAAATTTAGCTGCAACCCCATATCAGGATCAGCTATGAGCTGTGTCAGCACCGTGGCCAGTGTCTGGTCTATGATGTGGCAATTGACACTATTCTCCCCATTTTCCTTCACCCTTACCCCTAATATCTGTGGGGGTGGGGACATGACTGAGGTTTCCCTAGTACCAGTATTTAAACTTCACAGCCAGGCATTGGATATGAATATCTTACCTTCACCCATATCCAATCCTCTAGTATTATTATCCATGTCTTTTTCTTACCACCACCACCCTCTGATTATTTTGAAATCCATTATTAAGTAAGGTATGAACATCATCCCTCTCCTACAAACACGGAAGGCAGAACTCCATGCTATTAATTGAGAAGAAAAGTGATCCAGTATAAAGAAAACTAGATTTGAAGTCAGTGTTTAGATTCAAATCATGGTTGTGTTCATTACTACTTTACTACCCAATAAAATACTCCATCAGTCACTTGCATATTTTCCAAAAATTATTGGCTAAGAAAAGCATTCCTTCCTAGAGCAGTGTTCATAACAGACTGGCAAAGAATAGGAATATCAAATGTTTAAAAACTGGCATAATAATATTAGTGGTAATAATGATTTGAGCTTTCTGAGCAAATGGCCTAGAAAAAAAAATAATCTATACAAGACATAGATCAACTTGACTTTCTTTAAATACTTTTAAGATCTTTTGGGGGCTTATAGTCCTCTACTATGTTGGAAAAGATGCCTTAGGCATAGGATTTAGTGCTAGAGAGCCTTTAGATGTCATTTGATCCAACTCCTTCACTTTATAGACCAGGAAACAAATTGGAAGAGGTAAAATGATTTGCTCAAGGTCAAGGAATTAGTAGGTAGAGCCTGAATTACAACCAAAGCCCTCTGTCTCCAAATCTAATGCTCTTTACACTACACTATGAGTATGAAATCAGGAAGATCAATCTTTTTGAGTTCAAATCTGACCCCAGACACATACTAGCTGTGTGACCCTGGGCAAGTCACTTAACCCTGTTTGCTTCAGTTTCCTCATTTGTAAAATGAGCTGCAGAAGGAAATGGCAAACCACTCCAGTGTCTTTGCCGATAAAATACCAAATGAAACTAATGCATTGTTGGTACAGTCCAACCATTTTGGATAGCAATTTGGAACTATGCCCAAAGAGCTATAAAAATGTGCGTACTCTCTGACCCAGCAATACTACTTCTAGGGCTGTATCCCCAAGAGATCATATAAATAGAAAAAGCCCCCCCTTGTACAAAAATATTTATAGTAGATCTTTTTGTGGTTGCAAAGAATTGGAAATTGAGGGGATACCCATTGATTGGGGAATGGTTGAACAAGTTGTGGTATATGAATGTAATGGAATACTATTGTGGTATAAGAAATGATGAGCATGTGGACTTCAGAAAAACCTAGAAAAACTTATGTGAACTAATGCTCAATGAGAGGAACAGAACCAGGAGAACACTGTACACAGTTACAGCCACATTGTGCAATGACTAACTTTGCTAGACTTGGCTGCAAGGTTCAAAGATACCTCCAAAAGGCTCATGTTGGAAAATACTATCCACATCCACAGAAAGAATTATGGACTCTGAACGTAGATCAAAGAATACCATTTGTTCTCTTTTTTGTTTTGTTTTGTTTCTTCTTTCATGTGGCTCATTCCATTGGTTAGAATGCTTCTTTACAACATAAGTAATGTGAAAAAGTTTAATATGAATGCATGTGTAGAGCCTATACCAGACTGCATTCCATCTTGGGGAGGGGAGGAAAGGGGAGAAAATTTCAAACTCATTTTAATTAAAATTTAAAACTGAATGTTATAAACTAAAAGTAAATAAATTGATTAAAAAATAAAATAACTCCCCCCCCAAAACATACCAAATGAGGTAATAAAGAGTTGAAAATGACAGAAAAACAGCTTAACAACTAGTCACTAAAATGATTATCAATAACCATAAAAAGCATTGGGAACCCATGCAATAAAGACAGATCCATTACAAAGTTCATATCTGCATCATGCTATGGTGAAAAAGGAAGCAATGAGGGTTTTAACAAGCCTCAAATTTTTTGATACAATCAGTTGGCAAATTGGCAATTTTAAAATATTTGGCTATGCCATCCAATATCCAGCTCTTATGGAGGCCTGCATATCAGGCATTTAGCACAGAGGAAAATGAAGCCATAAAAAATGAGCTGAACTTGTATTCAAGAGATCAGGGTTTAAATTCTGTCTTCAACATCAACTGACTGTATGATGTTATGCAGATTACCTATGTTCTCAGTGTCTCAACTTCTGTGTCTATAAAATGGGAATAATACCTCATATGTCTATTTCCTACAATTACTATGAAAGAAGTACTTTGTAAAACACTAGATAGAGGTGAACTATTGTTGTCACATGAGACATGATGCCCTCCATACTCAGTAAGCTCCAAGAGCTCTCTATCACTTCCAGGAATAAATGCAAAATACTCTATTTGGCATTCAAAATCCTTTTTAACCTAGCCAATCCAACCACCACTTTTGTAGTCTTTCTATACCTTACAAACCATAGACTCTTCTGTGAAATGGCATCCTTCTTATTCCTCATAGAAGACATTCTGAGATGACTCAGGAAGAGAAAGTGAGGCTGGTGACCTTGCAAAGCCCTCTTTCACTCAAAACAAAGTCAAGCACAAGTCATGTCACCATTTCTCTGACATCATAGTCTTCTTCAAAAACAAAGGATGAGCACAACCTGTGAGCTGACCTACCTACCTGAGTGGGGACCCAGCTAGCTGAATAACCCAGTTCATCCTCTCCCTTCTGTCACCTTCTCCCCTTCCTTTAGGATTTACTGGTTTGATGTCCTTCCTCCCTTCCTTCCTTCCTTCCTTCCTTCCTTCCTTCCTTCCTTCCTTCCTTCTTCCTTCCTTCCTGGTTGTTCCCAAAACCTTAAATCCAGTACACTCTGAAGCCCTTACGTTGGACAACAATAGGTCCCTGCCCAAGCTCCACTTAATGACTGTCTTAGAGTGATTATCAATAGTAACAGTTTCTCTTTCCCTCCCAATTTGATTTACTTTTTTTTTTTGCTTTGGCTCATTGAAAGGGCCACTCCCTGATTACTTAGTGATCCTCAAAAACTAAATGCTTAGCTGAAAAATGTAATAGAAGGGAGAAGCACTCAGAAAGATCTTCCAAAGGACTCGGTTCAAAATGAGATCTCTTTCAGCATATGGCCAGGGCAATTATTTTGCTTACTTATGAATATTTCTTATAAAGATTTTGTTTTTCTTTTCCCCCAATGGTGGTCAGAGGAAGAAAAAATTGATTTTTGTTCATTGAAAAAACAATATTCATCAAATGCGAAAAAGATGTGAAATAGATAACATTTGTTTTCAGAACCCCATAACTTTCCCATTCTGTAACCATTTTATACAGAATAATCCCCACTCAGCCCCTGAACCCTTAAGGCTTCTCCTTCCTTATCCCTAAAACCTGCTTTCAGGCAAGGATATGAAAATTACTTATACTAAGCAAACACTTTTTGAGTAGTCTACCATGTGACTGACCCTGTAGTAGAACTGTTGAGAATAAAGGTCACTCTGCTCCAGGAGTTATGTCTGGGAACCGCATAAACTGTTAGCCCTCCCAGGGATATTTGCATTTAAATAGGAATCAGAGCTTTAAACTAAAGAAGTGAAGGTCTGCTGGACTATAAATTTCTCCAGGGCAGAGACAACATCATTAATCATTTCTGTCTTCATCTCCAGCCCCTAACACAGTATCTACACATAGTAGGCACAGAATAAACATGGAATGAACTAAGGAACAATGGAAAAGCAGTCCTTCTAGGTAGAAATGTATGAGGTGAGTTGTGGGGGACAAAGGAAGCAGGAATCACTCCATGCAAGGAGATCACTGCTTCACCTAAGCTCAAGGCTGACCCTGGAGAAGTCAACCCTTCTCTCCACACGCATGCATTCTCCAACACAGAGGAAAAGGCTGAGCAGAATACTAAAACTTAATGCCCTAGAAGGGTCTTGATAAGGTTGGCATATAGAGAGGTCAGGGAAGAAAGCATAAAACAGATTTAAAAAGAGAGAAAGGAAATTTAAGAGGAATAACAAAGAATAAGAAGTGAGAATAATTTTTAAGAGAAACAAAAGAGATAGTATTTAAAAGGAAAACTAGTCCAACATTTACTTCAGCTCAGTAAATAATAGTAATAGCAAATAATACTAGCTTCATTCATAGTGCATTGGACAGTGTGCTAACTTGGAATTAGGCACTTAGCAGCTGTGTGAGTCTGGACAAGACATTCAGGCCCTGTCTATCTCAGTTTCCTCATCCGTAAGGTAAGGATAATGAGAGTATTTACCTCACAGGGCTGTTGTAAGAGCCAAATGAGATAACAAATCACATCCTTTACATAAATACTAATTATTGCTACTATTATTATTTATCATTATGTTAGCTGGCATTCAATGATGTACCTTGTACCTAATAACAGTAACTGGTCTAATAACAGGTAGCATTTATAAACCACTCTCAGGTTTGCAACGCACTTTATAAATGTTAGCTTCTTTGATCCTCACAAAAATCCTGGGAAGCTGGTGATGATATTATTCCAATTTTACAGAAGAGGAAATTGAGGCAGATGGAGATTAAGTAGCTCACTCAGGGTCACACAACTAGTAAGTATCTGAGGCTATATTTGAACTCAGACCTTCCTGGCTCCATGTTTAGCTCTCTATTCACTATGCCACCTCATTGCCTCATTTGATAAATGCTTATTAGATATATAATTAAAGTTCATAAGCCATAGATAGCACTGTGTGTTCGTCCTTCATGGCTGAAGAAGGCCATGCCATCAGAGAAATAATGACACAACTTGTATTTGACTTTGTTTTGAGTGAGGGAGGGCTGTGCAGGTCACCAGCCTCACTTCTCCTCCAGAGTCATCTGAATCCAGTGACCAGATATTCATCAGGATGACTGGAGATGACCCAGGATGAAGAAATTGGGGTTAAGTGACTTGCCCAAGGTCTCACAAGTAGTGAGTGTCAAGTGTCTGAGGTAAGATTTGAATTCAGGTCCTCCTAACTCGTGCACTGGTGCTCTATCTACTGTACCACCTAGCTGCCCCTAGATCTCAATGTAAGAAAATTCTATAAAGAAGTTTCTTTGATGTAGGAAAAATATATTACTACTACTACTCAACTTTTACTGCAAGGTTAAAAGCCCTGGAGACTCCTATGTTTTATGTAGCGTGTACTGGCTATATTCATACTTCTATTGTAATGAGAAGTATGACATTTGTCTAAAGTTACTGAACCTTTGAAAGAATTTCTTCTGATTACATATTATTAACTTATCAAGAACTTATCATTAACAAATTATTTATTGAATACCTACAGTATTCAAGGTATTATCAGGTATTAAGGTTATACATGCAAATGGCCTGTCCTCAAGGAGCTTACAATCTAGTTGGATCACTTCATAGATAAGATTCCATTACCAGAGGCAATTATAGAGAAATCTACAGGAAGAGTTACAGTTAATATTTTTATTATTATTTTTATTATAAATATAAATATTTAATAAATAAATCTTTGATTAATAATTTTAATCAACAATTTTTAATAAACAAACAAATATTTAATTAATAAATAGTATTATAAATATAAAATATTTTTATTATTACTATAGTTAATACAGGAAGCACTCTGTATTTGTAATTACAAGGGTGTCTTTCCTGTTGCAAAGGTTAGTGTCGAGGATGGAGACTATAAGGCTATCTGCAGGATCTCACTTTCGGAAGGAGCTCATGACCTTCCTACTAAGCTGCTATTACAGTGTTTTTCGGATTCATGGTACTATCTAGTGTCAAGAATATGAGGCCGACACATTCAGCAAAGAAAGCAATCATGAATGAGGTTCAGGTTAACAGGCTGGTGTTGCAAACAGATCAGGATATAGTAAAAGGGAGAAATAGAAGCAGAAAATTAAAAGAGCCTATTCTCAACAATAGTTACATGGCTTAGATTTATATAGCAATTTACAGAATTGACTGTAGGTCACAGTCAATTTAACATGCTAAAAGTCAGGAATATGAGAGAAAATGGTCAAGTTTGCTAAACCAAGATCAGTATCATCAGAAGTCAGAGTCAGAAAGTATAGAAGAAGTACCTCAATTCAGAATTATAGGCTTAAATGAGGTCAAGGCAGGAAGGCATAACACCGGGGGAGATGAGAGTGCCTGAAGGCTTTAAATATCTGACTGAACCTGGCAGATACAGCCTTCTCCGCCTGATCCATGCTAACAGGTTGAATTCTGAATGTCAAGGTGACCTATTCCCTGCAGCGTGCTAACATGCTCCATATTGGAGAGTGACCTCCTTGACAATGCTGTCTTGTTGCATTTTGGGTAGATACTTTTTTTTAATAGGAAGAGGCCTGGGCCTATAATTTCATCCAGGGACCACTTATTTAGAAACTCCCTCCACTGATGCAAATAGATTGCTCAGCTATAACAATTTCAGATGAATTGCCCACAGTCACAAAGCTAGCATGCATTAAAGGCACAACGTTAACCCAGGTCTTCCTAACTGCAAGACTAGCCATCTACTATGACTCACTGTCTCCCTTCCTTCTGCATTCTCCTGGCAGATGACAATTTGTTCCAAGGACCATGAAGGAGTCTGTGGAGCACTTAGCCCCTGGTAAAACCCTGAAGACTCCAAGGTCATCCACTGTACCCCAGACCATTGGCAGTTTTCCTGACTTTGGTCTTTCCTCTAGAGTTCAATGACTCTGGAAGAGACAGAGTGAGACTGGTGACTTCGTGCAACTTTGCCTCACTTAAATCCAATTGACTAGAAAATGATGACTCAATGCCATGATGTCATTGGTCTTTTTTAAAAATGAAGGACAAACAACAACAAGGTACTTAATTAAAATTTGTGAAATTAAATTTTTGTCTGTCATCAATTAAGAGAATCTAGGTATTTTAGGAATCTTAGGCATTCTAACGTATATGTATATCCTTTAAATGTAGTTTAAATATAAGGTAGGAAATCTACAGATATGCACAGACACTTTAGTGCCAACTAATTAACTAAATTTGGCATGAAGGGTAGACCATACTTCTAATGCTGATTGACAGCTTAGGAATTAGGAAAACTGAATCCTATGCTGTGAATTTGAATGAATTATAGTAACTGACACATGGCCAGTCGCTTGCTGTCACGCTTCCTCACTGCCCACAAAGAGTGGTCACCAGCTGTGAGAACAGCAGTGGCCCTCACTCTTCTGCCTAAAAGTGAGTTACGAGGCTAGCTTATGATCAGCCTCCAGCCCTTCCTCTTATTTCTGCTTCCTCACACATGTAAACACATACACACACACACACACACACACACACACACACACACACACACACACAAAACAAAGAGAAAAAATCCATAACCTTGGCAGATTCTCCTCCCCTTCTCCCCTTTTTTTAAGTACATCTTCCAATCACATTCATGCTGGAAGTTCAGGGGTCACACAAAGACCCAATTCTAATACTGATTGGTATAGAGGTTTAATTTGCTCCACTTTTCCAGCTTGGGCAGGTTCATCATTTCACTTTAGGCAACCTGATAGCCCTCAGCTCTCAGAGGCTCTCCATAGCTGTGCTGGATGTAATGAATATATGATAGACTTTACTTGCGTCTCTGATGTGAAAGCTTGCTGAGCCCTTTTCAGGAATGCTTATCCCCTTTTGGTATCTACCTGGCACTCAGTTCTCACCTGTGGCTCCAAGAAGCTATAGCATGTATAGCAACCATCTCAGCAGACAGGCTAAAACAGGTTAAGGGTAACTGACAGACCTCAAACCCATAGATGAGTTAGGGGGCGTCTAAGAGCCCAAAGGAGAAACAGAGTGTTCCCTATAGCTGGAATCCATTAATTAGGCCATATGCCAGAGAAAACCTTAGTGAGGAAGACAATGAATTTCAGTTCAAAGACTTTCAGTACTTTATTCCTCTATATGATTAAACCATGGAGGCAGTATGACATACTGGATAGAGTGCAAGCCTTGGAGTCAAAAAATTTTGGTTCAAATCATGGCTCTTCCACATTACTACCTATATAACCTTTGTCACTCCAGACTTTTGTCATCTCTTAGGACCTTATCATCTTCATACAAAGGTTGAGTCAGATCAGATGTTCTTAATCTGGGTTCCCTGGGGTCCTATGGGGTCCTTGAATATATTTCTGTGATGTATTTCCCATTTGGATTGGAAAATGAATTTGGATTGGAAAAAAATACATCTTTATTTTTCCTTTATAATCTGGTGTGTTTTACGCATTTAAAATTATTTTTCTGAGAAGGGATCCACAGTCTGGTGGACCAGACTGTCAAAGGGGTACATAACCCAAAAAGGATTCAGAATCTGTGGATTAGATGGTCTCTCCCTGGCTCTGACATTTGTGATTTTGTGTCTAAGTGTACATGCAAGTCTAGTGAAAAGCAAATGGACTCCCAACACTAGACATTATAAAAAGGAAAAGAGACACTAGATTATCATCCTTCTGTTGAATTGACATCATTTATACAATATCAAAGACTCACTTAAAATTGTTTAAATTTAATTTGTTTTTAAATGATAAATGTAATAAACTCATATGCTAGCCCTAGAGACCTTCCTTTGTTACAAGGTTACTTTGCTATGTAATCTTTGGAAATCAAAGTCAGTCTGAAAAGAGTTTTATTCTCAGATCCCCTGAAGATGCACAATTAGAGCTATAGGAATAGTTATTCCAGGTCAAGTGCAATTTTAGGTGTAAACTGTTTTGTGGCAGGAATAGGAACAGTCAATATTGGAATCCAGACTGCAATCATTTAATTTTTCCAAATATGATAAATGTCATACTTCCTCTTTTGTGTGAACCAGGGGGAAATGTTGCCAAGTGTGACTGCAGTTGAGGAGAAATTCATCAATTAACCAGGATGCTTCTTACAATCCTTTAATATCACCAATAACAATGACGTGTGTTACAAGGCTGGAGCAAAATTATTGTTATAGATTTCTACATCCCAGGCAACCAACAGTGTCTGTTCAGGGGCCAACCATTATAGCTTTCCTCCTCAGTGTTCGATTGGACGTAGTCGCAGAAAGATTCTTAAAGGAATAAAGCAATTTAGTCACACCTTGCATTGACCCCTGCTGCGGGACCTTGTTGGGAACCAATTCATTTCTGATAGAGCTGCTAAGTATAGGAAGCTCTCTTGGTCCAGAGGCAATTATAAACATATTTACTGAGCACTTTTTGAGCTAGGAAAGCAAAACATGAGTGATGTATACAGTGCTAATAGCAGGAATTAGATACAAAAGCAACACAGAGAATTTTTTAAATGTGAAAATTTTAAGAACGTGTAAATTGCAATAGTGTATATAGGGAGTTCAATTGTCTATCTTTTTTACTATTCCTTTTGAAGGGATGTAATGAGGAAGGAAGGAAGCAGCTATAATAGATTGGGACCAGGGCAGAATATTAATGCTATACATAAGCATTGAACACATAAATGACTTCTAAGTACCAACAAATGGAAGGCAATAAACATGTATTCGATCTTTATTCCTACATATAATAAAGAGTTTCAATATAGATTAATATAAAACATAACAATTGACCTTCAACAAGATAAAAGGTTTATCAAAGCTTTGTTTTCCATATCATGATCCCCCAAACCAATTAGGGGCTTGAGAAATTTTATTTTGATCTAAAATATCCCATAGTAGTAAAAATTAGGTACATGTTATAATAGATTTGGAGCTAGAAGAGAGCTTATGTTAGTCAAATAGTCCAACTCCATCATTTTACAGATTATTGTTAGTAGGCTGATGTCTTGACTTACAAATGAATTGGTTTTAAGCGAGGCAGGGCAAGCGAGGCAGTGGTGAAATGAGTATCTGAGGTTAGATTTGAATTCAAGTCTTCCTGATTTCAAATCCACCCCTCATGCCACACTAGCTGACTCTACTATGTCTTAGCCAGGTCCGTTGCCAATATCAGAGGTAGAAAACCTGCAATCTTGAGGTCACATATAGCCCTTTCAGTCCTCAATTGTGGCCGTTTGTTTGACTGAATCCAAACTTCATAGAGCAAATCTCCTGAAAAGGATTTGTTGTGTAAAACTTGGACTCTGTCAAAAGGCTACACCCAAGGACCTAGAAGGTCACATGTCACCTTGAGGCTACAGGTTCCCCACACCTGGCCAATACCATTTATAATAGTTAGCATTTGTATAGTGCTTACAAGTTTGCAAAGCACTTTCCCTTCATTAACTCATTTCATTCTCAGAGCAATCTTGGGAAGGAGTTGCTCTAGATATTATTAGCCTCATTTTATAGAGAAGGAAACTGAGGCGCAGAGAGGATAAATGTCTATACTCACATAGTTTGTGGGTATCAGAGATGGGATTTGAACCAAAGATTTCCTTTCTGAGTCCAGCACTCTATCCACTAAACACCACTATTGGGATTCAGAGTGAGGGAAAACAAATACAAACAAAAAAAAAAAGATTTCTCAGTCTCCAAAAGCTTAAAAATAATGTGTCTGCAAAGATTGTGTGATTCACTATATATCCCAACAAAGCTAGAAACAGAAAGCCCCTTCATATAATAAAGTACACTCAGCAGCACTTTTTGTGGTAGCAAACAACAACTAGAAACAAAGTAGATGCATATATTTCAGTAATGGCTAAACAAATTATGATATATTAATATAATGGGATATTATTGTGCACAATAAAGGACAAATATTAAAAGTTCAGAGAAACATAGAACAAGCTTATGAAATGACACTGAGTGAGTAAGGAGAACCAGAAAAAAAAAATACTCAAAGACAATAGAAGTATAAACAAAAGCAAAATTGAAGGCTATATAATTACAATGACCTATCTTTGCCCCTAAGGAAGAGATGAGGAAATATCTACCTTACTCCTTTTTTAAGAGAGGTGGGGGTTTCTGGAGTCAATGGATGTAGAATATTACATTATTCTTGGGTCAGCTGGTTTTACTGAAACATTTTTCCTCCTTTGTTTATAAGGAAAGGCTCAGTACTAGCAAAGAAAGAAGAATATACCTTGAAATGACTGTGATGTTGGTACAAAATGCAAAAGAAAGAAAGAGAGAAAGAAGGAAAGAAAGAAAAGAAAAGAAAGAAAGAAAATAATTCTTCAAGAAGAAACCATTGGTTCCTTCTATATAATCATCCTAATTCCAAATGCTAATCTTTGAATATATTGATCATCTCTCTCCAGTATTATAAAGAAGCCAGTTATGTTAAACAATTTTGCTTGAAACTATCTTTAGCATCAGAGACATTCATGCGGTGGATCTGAAATTCTAAGTAACATTATTTTTATGGAAAACATATACTGCTCAATGACCCAGTTTTTGTTAGATACTTTAAAAATTATATGCAACAATTAACATTTTATATTCCACCACTAAGTTGTCATTCTTCAATAGATGGTCATTGACATATTCGGCAGTATTAGCAACAAAGCCTAAATACCAAATATAAACTAAAATTGTCCTCCAAGGAAAAATAAAAAGGAATTTACCATATCGAACTGCAGGGAATAATTTCACCTACTACTACCTTTAATGCAGCTATCAATCAGATAAGTTAGATATTCACCCCTTCCATTTCTGTCACTTCTCAAGAAACTGTATATTCATCTAACAGAAATAATAAGTTGTCCTTTGAACCAAGAAGATGAGTCTTTATGGTACAATCCCTCAATCAAAATGGAAACACCAAATGGAAAACTATCCCCCCAGGCAAGAATGGGATATAGTTCAAGAGATATGGGGAGAAAGCAATTAACATTCTCAAAAAAAAAAAAAGAGAGGTTGAAATACACCAGGAAAATAACCTCCAAACAAATGAATATCAGCAGAAATATTTCATTCAAATGATGAGCTGGTTGATTCAGATATGGAGAAGTCACAACGGGCCACTTAGCTTAAAAAGAAAAGAGAAAAATTTACTTCCTTGGTTAGGGCAGATTAGGGTAAAATAGATTTTATTTCCACCTGATCATTCAAATCAATGTGAAAAATTGACTGATATATTGGACATGTTAGCAGGACCGTAAGAATAAAAAGCGGTGACTCTGAACAGTCTCCATTTTTTGCCTTCTCAACATTTGTCATTATAGTATAACAAGAACAATAGTCACAAAAATACAACACAATATAGCACTCATTAAATGTCTGCTATGTATAGAGTCCAACAGGATGAAGCAAAGATCAAATTAGACATGATTTCTGCCTTTGAGAATTTACGCTCTAGTAGAAGGTTACGACACCAACATAGATAGTTAAAATAGCAATGTTACATGAACAAACTCCTTAAGACACTATAATACAAAGTACTATGTGAGCTCTGAGGGGCCAGGTCATTACCAATTGAGTAAGAAGGGATGAAATCATAAATAGCATGGCACTCAAATTTGGTTGACATAACTACTCTTCTAGCTGTAACTCTTGAGAAGAGATTATCAACCAAGCTTGACTTATTTCTACAAATTCTCATGATGCCAAGTACAGGGAAACAACTTGATGCAGTGGAACCAGTACTGGTTCTGGTACCAGAGGATCTGGGTTAAAATCCTTTCCTTCATGCTTCCTCCTTTTGTGACCTTGTTTCAAGTCACTTAACCAGCCTGAGCCTCAGTTTCCCAAAAGAGGATGGTTAGACTAAAATTTTTCTAAGATCCCCTCCAGCTCTAGAGATATGATGAACCCAATCAACTTTTCTGGGAATATTGGACAAATACCTAAAAAACAAAATGTACAAACCATGTCACAAGCTACTAAAGGCCCACACAATTGCCTTAGCCAAATAGCTTAACCATGAAGCCAATGATTATATAGTAGGTAATTCCTGATTAAATGGACGTCAGCATCAAAGCATGTTTCTACCATGGGAGCAACCCTACCTTCATGACACCTTCTCAGCTGAGGACCTGACCACTGAGAAAATAAAGACTGAACTCCTTCTTCTCCCTTCCTTCTCATCTTAAAACTTCTCACATTTTTTCCATCACTCTAGTCTCTGATAGAGACATGGTCCTTCGCATCAAGCCCCATCTCTCTACTTGTGCGTTCCAGACCATTTGTCTCCTATCTTCTCTAGCAGACTCTCAAGCACCCACTTTCATTCCCCCATCCTTCTCTACAACCTTCATTCTCTCTCAGTTTGTCAGCTTCCTTCCCACTGCTCTCAAAAATGTCCATTACTAAAAAAAAAAAATGCTCATATCCTCCAATGCGCTCCAGCAATCATCCTATATATCTCCTCTATTTCTAAGTCTCTCCTATCACTCTTTTTGAGCCCCCTGCAATGTATCTTTGAACATCCTAACTCAAATAAAATTTCTCTCCTCAAAGTCACTAATGATTTCTTAATTGCAAAATCTAATAGCCTTTTCTCAATCCATATCCTCCTCGACCTTGCTGCAGCATTTTCCCCTGTTGATGAATCTTTCTTTCTGGATATTCTCTCTTCTCTAGGTTTTTGTGACACATCTGTTTTTTTCCTGTTTCTCTGACAGCTCTGACAGCTCTGACATTTGCATACAAATGATAAATTAAATGCCTGGGAACTGATGACATAGCCAAGTGAGGGAGTAGAGAGACAAAAGAAAAGAGGTCCCCAGAAAGAGCCTTGGTATACATGTCCAGGTAGTGGGTGTGATATGGATGATGACTCAGCAAAGGAGATATATATATATAAAACTGCATGTAATATATATTCACAAATATCATACAGTGGCTAGAGTAATGGGCTTGACATTTAGAAGACTCATCTTTATAAGTTCAAACCCAGCCTCAAACACTTACTAGTTGGGTGACCCTAGGGAGGTTACTTAACCCTGTTTGCCTCTGTTACTCATTTGTAAGATTGAGCTGGAGAAGGAAATGACATAGCGCTCTAGGATCTTTGCCAAAAAAACCTCAAAGTGGGGTCACAAAAAGTCAGAGACAACTGAAATGACCTAAACAACACAATGTTGATTCATATTGAGCATGTAGTCTAAAACCACATCTTTTTCAGATGGATTGCTATCTAGTCAAACCTCCTCATCTTGGATCTATGAGGTTGATTATTTAAACCAAGTACAAGAACTTTTTGTTGTTAGCTATCCCTCTCAGCTTTATTCTGCTTCCAAATTCAATAAATATGCTACCTTTGCTTTTATCCACATCCTTGAGAAATATATTAAATAGCATAGGACTAGGAACAAATTCTTAGGGCCCCTCACTAGGCCTTGAGTTGATTATCCACATTTCCATCAAACCATTAATAAGTACTTCGGCTCCAGTAACTTGATGTGGTGGAAAGAGCAGACTTACAGTAAGGAGATATGAGCTCAAACTCCATCTCTGAGATATCAGTTTCATGAAGATGGGAAATTCATGAACTTCTCTGAGCCTCAGTTTCCTCATAAATAAAATCAGGATGAAAATATCTCTAGTGCTATTATATTCTGTATTTTTTTTTTATTATTGGGTTGTTTTTATCATGTCCAATTTCTCCATGATTTCATTTGGGGTTTTCTTGGCAAGGATATTGGAATGGTTTCCTTCTCCATCTCATTTTACAGATGAGGAAACTGAGGCAAACAGGATTAAGTGATTTGCCCAGTGTCATACACCTAGTAAGTATCTGAGACTGGATTTGAACTGATGAATATGACTCCTCCTGATTCCAAGCCCAGCACTCTATTCATTGTGCCACCTAGCTACCTATCTATAATATATTATTATAATATTATAAATAAGATAGCTCAGCAAAGCATTTAGACTGCCATTATACAACCAGTTCCAGATCTACCTAAAAGTACTATCATCTGACTTAGCTCTCTCTATCTTTTCCACAAGAATTGCCTGTGAGATTATGTCAAATGCTTTGCTGACATCTAGGGAAATTGCACCCATGATGTTAACCTCATCTAGCCTTGATTAAAAAAAGAAAAAAGAAATTAAATTAGTCCGGAATTATCATTCTTGCTGAAGTCATGTCGGCTTCTTGGGAAAAAGAGTTGCTTATCTAGATGTTTACTAAACATTCCTTTAATAATAATTTCTAGAATTTTGCCAGAAATAAAATTCAAACTCACCAGCCTATGGTTCGATTAACCAATCTTTCATCATTTATTAAGCATCTACTATATGTCAAGTGCTAAGTTGGGTGCTAGAGATACAGAGGCAAAACCTAAATAGTCCCTGCCCTCAGAAAACACGTACATAACAGATACTCCGCATCTTTGGGGAGAGGGAGGCACTAGTAGCTGGGGGTGGGGTAGGAAAACCAGAAAAAGACTCATGCAGAAAGTGGCATTTGATCTGAGTCAGCTGAGTCTGGTGATTTGAACTCATCATGGGCAGCTGTATACTCTCTTACTATCAGTCTACTTCCTTAGGGGTGTCAGCTCCATACTACTCTTTTCGTTCTGTTACTCTGATGTACAGATCACTCTCCAAGGAGGAGAAAACTAGAGAAAAATGAGAGCTGAAAAGTTTTCTTCCATCATCATTTATCCGCATTACATCAACTTTGAACAGTAGTCCTACCCTTGTTTGATATTCTGCTTTTCCCTATTATAAGCATTTTTAAAAATATCTTCTTTTTATCCTTAGCTTTCTTCACCAGGCTCAGCTTATAATAAGCTTCAGTATTCCGGACACTCTTCTTCCAGGACTGCGATGTGCTTAGTATTCATCCTCCATTCCCTGCCCTTGCTTCCATCTCCTACGAAAATCTTTTTGAAAATCTTAATCAATCAGTTTCATGTTCATCCAACATCGACTCTTTGGACAGCTACCTCTTTTCTCTTCATCAGAACTATTTCTCTATGTTTTCAGTATTTCTAAATTAATAGTTTCCTCATCCCTCCTGGGTTTGTTTTCCCAATAGAATCATGTGGGATTTTTTCCCCCTGAACCCTTTGAAGTTTGCCTTTTGAAAATCTAGGGCTTATGTCAGACTATCCTGACTTTCCTCTTTTCCCTCTGATACAAATTCTAAGATGGAGCAGTCGGTTTTTCCTCAACCATAATTCCTATCATTTCTACTTCAAAAACTAGTTGATCCCTATTGGTGAGAATCATACCTGATGTAGAAATATCCTTCATGGGTTCTTCCACCTTTTGAGGGATAAAACTATTGTAGTATATATAGGCTGTGGGCTTATTTTCTAAACTCACACAGCCTAGGAGGTCTGGAACTAGTCACTCTTCTCAGTGTACAAGGGGTTAATTTGTGAGCAGAATAAGGTTGTTTCTCAAATATCACAGCTTACGAGCCCTCATCCAATAAATTCTTCTCAATATCATCACCAGTAATTACTTCTCCAAAATCAATCTAACCAGTTCATTTCTATTCAGTATTATTTAACCAAATATCAGCTATTAATTTTAGCAAACACTGAGAAAATATAGCAAGTATAGATTTACAAAAACATTCCCCACCAACCAGAGTACATTCTCTTCTACAAATCTGCTTAGTCTCTGGGAGAAGAGGCTCAAAGTTAAAGTGGTTGCTGACAAGTATTTCCCTCACAAAATTCACTTTTGATTGTGATAGAAGAAACAAATAAGTTGCTCCCTTGCTTATAGGACATGGCATCTTGACTGTCAAGTCAGTTCACCAATAGGGTGGGCCAAGCACATTGATTCTTAGGGCTAACTCTTCCCCAGTCTCATTTGCTATGACTACCAGCAATTCTGAACTCTAATTCTTAGACCTCTAGTGGCAATTCAAACCCTGCAAAACTCACTATCTTGTTCTTTCATGAGTATCTCTGATACTCATTAACCTAAGATCAGGACAGAAGAAGCACAATAAAGAGAAGAAACAGCCCCTACATGGGATACGTTGAGAAGAATATCTGCTTCTGTCCAACGAGAAGAAGATGGAGACATAGAGAAGTTACGTTGTCCTTCATTCTCAAAGAGGACCAAAATGACATCACTAAGCTAGAGTTAAGTTCCAGTGTATCCAACTGACCAATCAGACCAATACAAGCTCAGAATGCTCTACCACAGGTTGGACACAAATAGTCCTCATGAACATTTGGAGTGGATTCTCTACATTTGTGCATCTCACATTTCTTCTGATCTCCTGCAATTCTGCTTTGCTTATAGAGCACAGCTCCTTCTCTGATGTGGGCACATCATGCTTAGGTGGTCCTGTGCCAGTGTCTCCCATGTCACACAATCAATTCCAAAATTCTTAAGGGAGACCTTGAGAGTGTCTTTGTATAGCTACTTCCAACCATAAAGTGAATGCTCATCCTGTGTGAGTTCTACATCAAACAGTATTGGAGTTAAAGTTGGAAAAAACTTTGGGCAAATCACTGGATCCATCACACTCCTGTATTAAGGTAGATGAAATTTTAAAGTCAAACAAGTTTCCCAACTTTACCTGCTCAAGTAGACAGACATTAACAAAGAACCTCTTACCCCAAGCTTTAATTCTTTATTCCTAGAAAAGCAATTCCCATATTTTTCTTTTTTAAACTGTGACACATGTTTTCAAGGCTCCAAAAGCTAACCCACATCAATCCCTCAGTGTATCCATGATGTCATCAATATAGGTATTCCTTAAATAGTGCAACACATGAGTCATCCGTGCCTCATTGTACTATGCAATTTTTATCCATACTCTACCACAGATCCTTTTTTTTAGTTTTAGACTTAAATATTAAAAGTTAAATGCATAATAAGAAAAGGAAAAGAAACATTAATTTAAATACTAAAACTTATGTATAAAATAAGAGAAGAAAAAATGTCATATGCACAGCAGAATGTAACCAAGGATTCAAAATATATAGCAATAAATTTCCATTTCAAGAAAGTCTATATAATAAATACTACATATTATGTTGAGAACTGTCCATCTTTTCTCTGCTTCCTTGTAAGTCTTTTGTTCTCTACTGTACACTTTCTACTTGTTCTTTGTCCCCCCCCTTCCTCCTTCCTATTCCCCCACCCCCACCAAAGGCTACAATTAAGCATGGAAATATTTATATATATTCTACCACAGATCCTTGACAGAAGTCCTGTCTGCCATGTCTTTCCTCGTGTGTGTTCATTCTTCGTTGCCGAAGAAGACCATGCCATCAGAGAAATAATGACATGACTTGCTCTTGACTTTGTTTTGAGGGAGGGAGGGCTGTGCAGGTCACCAGCCTCACTTCTCCTCCAGAGCCATCTAAATCCAGTGACCAGATGTTCATCAGGATGACTGGAGATGACCCAGGATGAGGCAATTGAGGTTAAGTGACTTGCCCAAGTTCACACAGCTAGTGAGTGTCAAATGTCTGAGGTGAGATTTGAACTCAGATCCTCCTGACTCCTGCACTGGTGCTCTATATACTGCACCCAAAAGCAGCCTAGTCCACCTGAGTAGGTTTCTACTGAGAGAATTGAAAGAAATATGCATGAGGTAGATTGGGCAGCAGCTATGTTACAAGGAATACTGTAATGGCAATCTCCAAGAAGAATGGAGATTGGAATGTTCTAATAACTCTTTTTTTAAAAAAATTTTAATTAATTAATTTGTTTTCAGTTTCCAACAGTCACTTCCGTAAGTTTTACATTTTCTCCCCCTCCTCCCTCTCCAAGACAGCATACAATCTTATATGGGTTCTACACATACATTCTTATTAAAAACATCTTCACATTAGTCATGTTGCATAGAAGAATTCAAATGAATGGGACAAACCTAAGAAAAACCAAAACAAAATATAACACAAGAGAAAACAGTCTGCTTCATTCTGCATTCCAGTTCCATAGTTCTTTCTCTGGATGTGGATGGCATTTTGCCTCGAGTCCTTCAGGAATGCTTTAGGTCCTGGCATTGCTGTGAAGGGTTAAGTCTATCAGAAACAGTCCTTGCACACTGTGGCTGTTACTGTGTAAGGGATGTTCTAAGAATTCTTGAACGTTGGGACCCCTAAAAGTATTGCAAGGGAGTTGTTGAAACAAGCATCTGTATTCTATACTATGAGGTAACATAATATAATGGATTAAGTTCCTGAAATAAGAGACAGGAAAACCTGGATTCAAATCTTATCACCAAACCAAATAGTTTTGTAATTCTGAGTAAGATACTTGACCACTCTGAACATCAGTGTCCTCGTCTGTCAAATGAGGTTAACAATGTCTGTAATATCTAACCCACATGATTATTGTGAATATCAAATGAGATAATGTACATTAAAGGTTTCATAAACCTACAAGGGCTATCTAAATGTCCTTTATTATTTTTGTTATTTCTCATCACCAAAGACCATGTAATTGTCATGACCATTTGGAATTGAGGTGTAGGGTGACACACATGTCCATTAAGATAGTCCACAGTGGCTTTTAGAAAAAGGAATTGAATGTAAATTTATCCCACATTTCTAAAACTACTTACATCCATTTCAGAAATTTAGAATAACTTCAAGGAATCCTTTAACCTTTTGTATTAATCTATTAATATTTTATAATAAGAGCCTGGAGGTTTCTATGTCATTCTATGAGTTATCTTTAAAGAAGACTACTTTCCCTTTGAACATTTTACTCTTCCATTTTCTCTAAAGCCATTTGTATAGTGGCAATTATATACTATTAAATATCAAATTGACTCAATTCAATAAACATTCATTAGGCATCTCTTATGTGCCAGGCACTGTACTATGTGCTGTAGATATAAAAACACAATCAAAATAGCTCCTAACCCTGAGGAGCTCACAGCACACTGAAGGACAGCAGATGAGACACCACAGGTGAGGGCTGCACTCCATTCTTGAAGTAATTTACCTTTTTAAGGAACAATCACTTCTTGGTTGAATCAGTCAGAGAGTTGAGTGTACACGGGATCTGTGCACATCCTTGAATCAAAGCTATTGGTGAGAGACTTGGTCATCATCAGTGGGGATACTAATTAGGAAGGTATTGTAATGGTCCAAACCAGAGGTTCCCAAATATATTTGGTCTATCTCTCCCTTTTCAAAAAAAAAAAAAAAAAAGAAAGGAAATGTACTTTCTTTAATCCTTAAACAGTTTTTTAAATTTGCTTTATTTTAAAAATACATATATATGTATATATATTTAAGTGTTGCATCTTAAATTTAATAATTTTTTGTAAATTTGTGGTTTTCCCACATTTAAATCTTGATGATGCAATACTGCATCATATAACCATATAGTATCATATTTTAAACAATTCATTACATGCACATATTCCTGCCAATACACACTAGATTTCCTGACAATGTGTGATACACTCACCTGCCAACACTTGCTTGTTAAAACCTTTTGGTGGACTTGACCACCAATTGGTTATAACATTTTGTATGTTTATTTGAAAAATAATGTAATCGCTATGACTTTACTTCTGTTACACAATACAGGAAACATGAACAGTTTTTCAAAATTTCCTTCTCTTCTTTCCTTATGCTTCCACCACCCCCTTATTTTTATTCAGCACTCTCCGGTTGGACCCAAAGCTACTATTGCCCCCTGAATTGTTCCAGTGACCTCCAAGGGATGGTAACTGTTGTGTAATGCTGGAGAGGTGATGAATATGACAGATTCTGAGGAGGTACGTTCGACAAAACTTGGCAGTTCATTAAATATGGAGGGAGTACAGAGGACAACTAAGAATGAAGAGTTGATGATGACTTGTTGTTAAACTACATGACTAGGAAATTAATGGTGCCTTCAAAAGAAAGTTGAGAGGAAGTATAATTGATTCAATTTTGAACACACTAAGTTGGAGATGTTTCTTAAACAACCAGGTAGAGATATTCAAGAGGTAGTTTCAAATATGGTAGTCAAACTCAGGACAGCTGAGGGTGGGACATGAAAATTTAGAATTCATCAGCATAAAGATAATAGTTGAATATTTGGGGGTTGATGAAATCATCACCAATTATTTACCAAGAGAAAGTATGCAGAGAGAGAAGAAAGCCCACACAAAAGCGATGAGGCATGGATGGTGGTACTGTTGGCAGTACTAGAACTGTAGGCAGAACTAGAGCAGTTAGGAGGAAGGGTGGGTTTAAGGGAAGAAGGGAAGAACTGTGATAATAATGAACACACATAGTGCTTTAAAGTTTTCTAAGCAATTTACATCTATTATCTCATTTAATATAAGTACCCCAAGGAGTAGGTACTATTACCCCTTCCATTTTACAGATAAGGAAAATGAGAATGGGAGAGGTTAAGGATTTTCCCAGAGTCTCAAAGCTAATAAGTGTCTGAGGAGGCCATGTTCAAACAGGTCTTCCTTGAATACTTCCTGTGTGACCTAGCTGTCTGTAGGGCAAAGGAAAGGAACTCTATTTGGGACTTGTTGAGGTAATCAGAAACATACTATCTCATTTCTATACATACCAATTTATAACAAGGACATCCTACACAAGTTAATTACAATATGTTTTGCAGTCTCTTGTACCCCCATGCTATCCATGAGACCTGCCCAAGGAACATAAGAATTAAGGGCGCATTTTCCAAACTGTCAGATGAAATGGAACAGCTATCCCTCAATTCCTTGGATTCCACCTGACATCGGCCCAAAAAGTCCAGTGCTATTGTGTGGTATAACAAAAGCCAGAGAAGGATTTTGGAATGCTTACAAATGTGAGTCATCTCATTTTCCCTCCCGCAAGGTTGCTGAACACTAAACCTGCAATGACATAAGGCTTCCTCACTGCTTTGATCTATTTCTCCCTCTGCCTTAATAGCACTACTCCAATTATTTTAATGAAATGTTCCAAATAGAAAAGAAACCAGGGGCTGAGTGCATTCATCACCACTAAAGTTGCATAGTACCAGATTTCATCAATTATTTGCTCTAAAAATCATTTGATAATGAATCGACATACAAAAATAGGTAAGATTTTCATAACATTGCAGGATACAGAGACAATGACAGACACAGAGAAAGAAACAAACAGAGAAAAATGTAACACACATACAAACATACATATATGCTTTTTGGAGATGAAAAGGGCCCAAAGTTGTGATTTCAACAACATGAAGAATTCCCTGAATGAAAACACCACTATAAACTGGCATCTATCTGTTCAGTAATTTAGAGTGTCAGAGAGTTGCCTAGAACAATAAGAGTCTAAATGATTTGCCCATGGCCATACAGCAGCTAGTAGATGTCAGAGGCAAGATGAGCAGCCAGATGTTTCTGACTCTAAGAGCTGTCTTTTCTTCACTGCATCACTAACACATCCTTAGATGTTCTAGATTTTATTTATTCGACTAGCATTTATGGAATTTAAATTATGCATCCAGCATTACACTTGACCATGAACTAGTCTTCCTAAATCAAATCTGTTCTAGTTTAAAAAACCTATAGCAGTTCCACCAACCCCACATCAAGTCATTTTTGTTCAGTCACTTTTCAATTAAGAGAAATCTGATTAATTTATTGAGTGATATGTGATGGGGAAAATATAGGAAATGAAAAAGTTATTCACCCGGAATGGTTATCTACTTTTTCTTTTATAATAAAAACAATTCCTAACCCTAAGAATTGGGTATTTTAAAATTCATCACAATAATGAAATGCTTAATTTCCATGCTAATAATACAAAGTGTTACAGAGCTACAAATGATTTTTAAAAAGAAACAAACACTGTTTTACTGCATTTAAATAAACCAGTTGAATCCCTCTGTCTTAAAGCCTATGTGTGTCAGTGTGAGATAACCCTTTCTCTTGCTTCCTGCCTCTCCTTCTCTAGGGAAATGAGTCACACCTGATCACTGCCCTTGATATTATGTTTGATACTCTGAATTCCCATCAGCAACACACAGCTAGTATGATGTCAGCCCGGCTGACTTTGTTAGATCCCTGTGCATCTTACATCAGCTCCCTGCTGCTCAGAATTCAAATGAATGTGGGGGAAAGGACACATCTTCTCAGCAACTGAGAAAAAGCTTTTAGAATCTAGAAAATGACATCTGGCACTTTGCTATGGGGGTTTCTGGGGTTTTTCAGGACTCCAGCCAGATGGGAACTCTGTCTCACTGAGACAAAAAGAAATTACACATCATCTTCCCATTAGATATTTCCGCTTTACAGGATCCCAAATGCAACTGTTCATCACTAAGTGGAAATTTGTTGTTAGAGTTCTCATCCTAATTTTTTCTCCTTCTATTCTTTCTCTCTCTCTCTCTCTCCCATTCTCTTTCTGTCTCTGTCTCTCTCTTTGTCTGTCTGTCTGTCTGTCTCTCTCTCCCATTAAAAACAAAATTTTAAGTACTTTCTGTGTGCCTGTGTGCCAAGCAATGTGCCAGGTGCTGGTGATATAAAGACAAAAATGAGACAGTCCTAACCTTCAAAGGGTCTGAACTGTACTGGAGGGATAAAATATGTACACAGATATATAAGTACAAAGCATTGTGTTGAGAGGATAGATCAGAAAAAAGTTTTGTATAGGAGATGGCAAATGAGTTAAGTATTGAAGCGATCTAGAGATTCCAAGGGGCAGAAATTAGGAAAGACAGCATTACAGGAATGGAAAACAGCATGCATTAAGGGGGAAGTAGACTGTCTTCTATCACTATCCATAAGTAGGTTTGGATGGAGCACATGATTCATGAAAGAAAATCATGATATGAGCCTAGGAAACTGTATTGTGAGGGGGTTTTGATGCCAGACAAAGAAGTTTATGTCTCTTCTTAGAGGCAGTAGGGAGATATGAAAGCTTCTTAGGCAGAGGAGCTCCATGGTCACACTTGTACTTGAGGCATATGAATTTGATATCTGCATGGAGAAAAGATCATAGAGGGAAGAGAGTAAAAGCAAGGTAGCCAATTAGAAGACTATCATGGATCTCACCAAAAAGAACTTAGTGTTCTGTGGTTTGATGCTAGCTATATAATGTCATGAATAATAAAAGCATCTGAAGGACTTTGCCACATATGGTGATTTGGACCTTGAACAAGATATCCACCATGACAATAGCTAATCCCTTTGATGAGCATGTATCTTGATGGTGATAATTTAAAGTCATTGAATGAAGTCTTTATGGTTTAATTTAGCCAAGAACTGTGTATGATCTTAATTTATGGATGAGGGGCGCCCTGTAGGAGAAGAATCTTGTTAGACAGGGAGGATTCCCTCTAAAGCTCATCCAACTTGTACTGAGATTTGTGGGTTCAGCCCCTGAGAGGCTCCAGGTTCTAGGTGCTTACAAACCCCCATTGGTACAGTTCCCATTAATAGTTATAGCAATAGACTCAGTGGGATACTAGTAAAGGCATTTATTAAGAAAGTACAGTAAGGATAGTAGCTACAAAATATCCTGCCCATAAACTAGAGGTTTTATCATCCACGTATCCTTGGGAAGGATAGACTGAAACGTAAGAGTAGCCTGGTAGTAAAGCAGATCTGCAAGAAACACATGATACCAAAGCTACTCGTTACTCTTACTATAGGACCTGAAAGTCCTTTCTGTTTTGTGGAGACCTCGCAAAGGTCTGTCATTAGAGCAACATCTCTGTTGGGCAAGTTACTCAACTGGGATCTCAAGGTCTACCCTACTCCATAGCTTACCTCTTAATCGTTAGGGCTGTTCCTCTCTTGAGTACACAGATCTTTTTTCTATTTCCAGAGGTCAAGCTCCTCAAAGCTACTTCCTCCCCTGAGTAACTGACTCTCTGCAAAGGTTAAATAAAAGAGGTAAAAGGGTATTAATGTGTTAACAATGCATTAGCCCCTAATGGTTCCTTATTGGACAACAAATATTGTATGTATCTTTGTAAAGCTTGTATGAGTTCATTCCAGGAGAATACCTATGGAGAAAACTCCTTCCAGAAGGAATAAAGGCTGATGTAGGGGAGGAGAAACAAATCTGGTTTTTCCCTTTCCTGAAAGGGACTCCTGGAATGTCATGTTTGCTATCCAATAAGGTTGCTCCCTACTGACCCATCAAAGAAAGATGCTAAGGGATTATTAGGTGCTAACAAATTGTTCATATAGTAATACTTTATTTCCTTTCTTATCTAACCTTTGTTTTTAAGCCACCTATGAGGAGGGGAACCAGATTACTTACCCCACATCAAACAAAAAGCAAAATGATTTAGTAGAGGAGTATCCCCCAAAACAATCTAGGTTAACAAGGATGGACTTTTGTTCTGGCACTGAATGTCTCCCTTTCCAAGGTATAAATATCCCCAATGTCACTGCATTTGAGACTTTGTTCTGACAGTGATGGTGATGTTTCCTTTATGGTATGTGAACTCACCTCACCTTGGGTACTTACTGGTCCATTGACACCCACATTAAGGATGATGGATTGACGGCCAGTTTCAGGGCATTTGGACTACACTCTTAGAGGCCTTTAAAAAGACAATGGATGCTCCAGACAAAAACACAGAGGAAAAGGGAGACTACACACAGAGAGCAGATTTAGGTGTTGGTGGGGGAAAAACCTTCCTGTCCAAGAAGCCCTCATCCATGGAAACTGCACAGTCCCAGAGATGGCTACAGAGGAGCATCAGAAGCAGTAATGAGGTGATTGTTGGAGGAAGAACCATGCAATGGAGGACTTCCTGGAACTAGAGGAGAAGTTGTGACTTTGCAACTGAAAAGATGTAGACACGCACCCTGGAGAGAAAAAGAATCCCTGGACAAAACCAAGTTCCAGAAACAACCAGGAGAAATTTTTGACCAAGCAGAACCCAGACCCTCAACAATCTACTTCCCTCCTTACCCTCCCATAATCTGCCCCCTCACTCTACCTCAACCAAAGACAGCACCCATTACTATTCTCCTTTCATGAGCCAGAAATCTAAAGTCCTCTCTCAGACTATATAGCCCCTTACCCTTCAAACACTTTTAGCCCTGCACTATTCCTCCCACAAGAAATTCTGGGATCATGTAGATCAGGTTTAATCTCTTCTGGGCCCTCATCTCCCTCTGTACTATGTAGATTGGTGACTTCATCAGCTCCTATGGATTTAAATATTATCTCTATTCAAATGATTCTTAAATCTATTTAGGGGGTATGTAGGTGATGCAATGGCAAGATGCTGAACTTGTAGTCAAGAAGACCTAGATTCAGAGTCTACCTCAGATACTTACTGTGTGGTCTGGATAAGTCCCATACACAAGTTCCTCAACTTTAAAATGGAGATAATAATAGAACTTACCTTGCAAGGTTGCTATAAGAAGTAAACGAAGTAATATTTTCAAAGGGCTTTGCAAGTCTTAATTTGCTACACAAAACATTATTGTTATTACTTTATTAATATTCATTCAACCCCAACTTCTCTCATATCTCAACCAACTATTGAACGTGTCAAGCTCAAAATGTCCAGAACAGAATTCATTATTTTTCTCCCCAAGTTTTTCCCTCTTCATAGGTTCCCTATTACTGTTGAGGATACTATTCTTCCAGTCCCCCACACTCCCAATCTAGGTGTTATCCTCTACCGCTCTCTCTCACTGCCTCTCTCTCTCTCTCTCTCTCTGTTTCTCACTCTCTCTCTCTCCCCCTCTCTCCCTTTCTCCCTCCCCCTCTCCCTGTCTCTGTCTCTCTCTTTTTCTCTCTCACTCTCTCTCTCTCTCTCTCTCTGTCACACACACACACACACACACACACACACACACACACTCACCCCATATCTAATTCATTGCCAAGGTCTGTCAATTTTACTTCATAACATCTCTGGTCTGTCTTCTCTCTTCTGGCAACACTGCCACCCTGATGTATAGGCCGTCATCACACCTGGACCATGGCAATGGTGTGATGGCCGACCTCTCTACCACAAATCTCTCCCCACTCTAGTCCAGCCTCCAAAGCGATCTTCCTGAAGCCCTGGTCTGACCAGGTCACTCATTCACTCTGTTTAATCAACTTCAAGGGCTCCCTGTTGTCTCCAGGATAAAATCCATAATTATCTGGTCCCTTTCTACCCATTTAGTCTTCTGACTGACACTTTACACCAGTCATTCTAGAATGCTCTGACACTAGTCTCCTTGCTGTTTCTTCTATATGATAGCTCATCTCCTGTCTCTACAAATTTCCACTGACTGTCGCCCATACCTGGACTTCTCTCCTGCCTCTCCTCTATGTTCTAGCTTCTCTAGATTCCCTCAAGTCTCAACTAAAATCCTGCTTTCTACAAAATAACTTTCTTTAATGCTAGTACTTTTCCTCTGAGATTATCTTCAATTTACCCTGCATATATCTAGTTTATACATAATTGTTTACATATGCTCTCCCATTTTAGAATGTAAGTTTCTTGAGGGCAGGGATAATTGTTACCTTTCTTTGTCTCTCCAGTCTTTAGTACACTCCAGTACACTTAGTATACAAGTAGGTGTCTAACAAATACTGTTGATTTTGACTGGGGAGATCTGAACCCAAAGGAGTCAGGTCTTCTATTATTCTTTAATGCCTCTATTCTGGAGCACAATTTAAAGGAAATTTTTAAAGTAAGCTTTGTTATATCTTGTTTCTAAGGAGTTTGGAGGCCCCTACTAAAAATGTGCTCAATATACAATGTGGACAAGCTAGGAAACAGTGTTTTTTTTTAATTTTTCCTCTACCTCAGAAGATGCAAAAAGACATGAAGAGATTTAAAATACTCCTATAGTCTTTTGCACTTTTCATACTCACCCCAGAAAGCCAATGACTTTTGTAGGAATGTAAACGTATACTTCCCATTCTCTATAGACTATCATTGCCTGAGTGACTCATAGCAATTTTCACAGAGACTTGGCAAGGTTCAGATCTCCTGCCTCTCCAAGGCATGACTTCATTATTTCATTTACAGGATGATCCTAATGGTGGTCATCTTATTCTCTGAAAATTATATTGTTACAAAAAACTTTTCTTTCCTATTTCCCCAATTCAAGAAATACTAGGATTAGTCCTATTCATAAGGTTATATAATCTGTCTTTCATTCTTGAAGAGGACCTTGACATCAGGACAATGAAGCCATGACTAGCGAGTGAACTGAATTTAAGTGAGGGAGGGCTGTGCACAGTCACCAGCCTCACTTTCTCCTCCAGGACCCCCTGGGCCCAGTGGCCCAGATCAGGACAAATGGAGATGGCCCAGAACTCAACAGGTAATACCCTATGATTAAAAATGTCCATTTCTCAGATTTTCTAGCCCCTGAGCTATGTTCAGAAAAGGTAAGCCAGAAGAAGGTAGCGAAGATTTGGGAGATTCAGAAATTTTCATCTCAGGCTTGCCGACACAAGCACAGGTCGTACTCACCATCTGATGCTCTTCCAACTTACCATTTTCTACTGCTGCGTGGAAGAAGAAAGGAAAACGAGGTGGGGACCCCTCATATTTTGCTACATCCTGGTTAACAATTCCAAGGGGTAAAAAGTCAAAAAGGTGTGAAGCTATTCCATAGTTTACTCTTATATATCACCCAGAGGGTGAATCCTTTGACAGGAATCTATCTTTCTCAACATCGGTCAAGCAGTCATCAGAGGTCATCTCCAGTCACTGAGGATGAACGAGAGAAGTTCATTATGTTCTCTTGACAAAGGTCCACGTCACATACTCAGCTCCATGTAATAATACTCTTTCAAATAGAGAGCCTACCATTTCAAGTTAGTGGGGACATCAAATTGATTAGAATTCTCCTAATCACTCCTACAACACTTCCAATCTCTCACTCTACCTTACTCCTTCTAAACCCACTTTTTGTCTTCATGTGACCTCCAGTTGTTCAGAGGCTTTCCAGTTCATCACTCCTACTTGGTCTTATTTTTCCTTTATTTGCAGTCTTGATCATATATTCAACCAATCTAACTTTCCAGTATTGTCTATTTTTGAATGCTTTGCCTCTTTTTTTTCTTGATGTTTGTACCATTTCAAAGCCCAGATGTGTATTATTATCATGCCCAGGCTGCTGAAGGTCCCAGAGGTAGTCACACAGCTGTACTGACTACAAAATTGTGTCATCTAATCCCAACAATCTACTGACTACAAAATTGTGTCATCTAATCCCAACAATTTCCTACTACACTCCTATCCTTTTATTCTTCCCTTGTGGATTTTCTCTCTCTACCATATCTATTTCATATTTTTTCTTCTTTCTCAAACTACCAGAACCACCCTTCCACCTTCCTCTTAGTAAAAGATCTCATTTCATACATTTCCAAGAAAATAAAGGGCATGAACCATGACTTTTCTCTTTTCCCAAATTCTATAACTCATATTCTTCTGCCTCATTCCCCATTTTCTCATCCTTTCCTCCAGTCTCTGAGGAAAAGATCCTTCTTCTTGCCAAATCCAACCCCCAACTTGTGCCTCTCCATTCCATCCCTTTCCATCTCATCCATGACCCTTTGATTTTTCCTTCTTTCTCTCATCTTCATTATTTTCATCCACTGGATCCTCCCTATAATTATCTTCAGATCTTCCCTATTCCTAAAAACACCTTTCTCTTGACCCACAAGGTATCACCTTCTATGTTTCATCGCTTTCATGTCCAACTTCCAAAAGTGATTGTTTATACAAGGGACCACCATCTCCCACTTACTTCCCACCCTGTACAATCTGGATGTCAGTTACAGCAGCTGGCTGAAACATGTCTTTCAAAGAGTGCCAGTGAATTTCTTAATTTTACTCACAGTCATGTTTTCTCATTCTTCTTAACCCCTCTAATAGTGTTTAGGACCCCCTTCTACGAGATGTCCTCTTCTCCTTGGTTTTGCATGACAATGTTCCCTCCTGGTTCTCTTTTTTTACCTGCCTATTCTTTCTCAGTCTCCTTTGCTGTATCAAGATAAGAGTCCTATCTCCTATTCAAGGGTGTACCCCCTAGGTCTCTGCCTTGGATTATCTTCTTTTCTCCTTATATCCTCTCTCAGTAATCTTACCAATTTCTTTGGGTTCTCTTATTATCTTTATGCAAATACCTCCCAAATTTACAGATTTCTTCTTAGCTGCAGTCCTTCACCATCAGCTACCTGTTGAATAACTGACTTGGATATCCAAAAGGCATCTCAAATTCTTTGTTTTCCTGAAGTCCACCTCCCCTCTTACTTCTGTCAAGTATGCTAGCATCCTTCCATCACCTAAATTCAAAACCTCAGTCATCCTCCTCTCTTCCTTCTCCCTCATGTACTATATCCAACCAGATATTAGGTTGAGAGAGGACTCAACAAGGGTTGAGCTATCAATCTGAAGGTATAAGTCACTAGAAAGTTGGGATGCTATGAAGGAAGAGGGGTTTAATAATAGTAACAATAGCTAGTATTTATATAGAAATTACAGGTTTGCAAAGCATTTTACAAATAATATTTCATTTTATCCTCCCAATAACCTAAGGAAATAAGAGCTATTATTATCCCCATTTTACAGATCAGGAAACTTAGGCAGATAGAGAGTGAGTTGTTTGCTCAGGGTCACATAACTAGCAAGTGCCTGAGGCTAGATTTGAATTCAGGAGTCCAGATGCAGCACTCTATCCAACAAGCCATCTAGATGTTTCTAGCAAGCTAAAGTTGCTAGACAACAACCCTTGTGTGGGAAGGGTATTAAATACTAATGGAATCCCTAAGGGAGATGGAAACCCAGAAGGGAAGGAAAAAAGTTTTCTTGGTGTTTTATGGGCTGTGGTACAAGTCATTTCTATTTTGCATATTTTTCAAGTTAAATAAACCTTGTCCTGAAATTTGTTTTTCATTTGACTTCATACATGGGAGCTGATGAATCTTTCATTTTCTTTATCTGGAGAGACCAAGCTAAAATGAGCTAAAATCTGATGCTCATGAGAGAAACCCTGGGTAGGAGCAATATGGATCAGTTCTAAGGTCACAGGGGAAACCCTGGATGTGGGCGCAGATGAAAGGAAGTTATTCATGAGATACTCCAATACTGAACCCCATCCATCTGTGCCTCAGATAATGAGGAAACAGGAAGCACAGCAGGCTCTTATATTCTTTTCACCTTTCAACCAATTGTGTGACTGTCAAGATGTGGTTTGCTATTGGAAATTGTGAAACCTCTGTCCCCTCCTTATATTTTCATCAAAGATACTCTTGCTCTATGTATTGATCATTCTCATAAAGATTTTATAAAGATGAGAATAGTAGACATATGGGTCAGTAGATATTGATGAGCTCTCAGTCATCTTTTTTGGTTATCAATATCATCCATCATTTTTTTCCCACTCTCTTCTTCCCTGAGATATCTTGCAAAACAGTTCTTTGTTGCTTTCAAGATTGTATTGCCTCCTGTATGAATTTCCCTGATGTGTACTTGGTCTGAGCCAGTGGCTTTTTTCCAAGCTAATTTTCTTAAGTGCCATTTTTACTTCCCCATTTAGCACACTAGGGACTGAGTCCAAATGCAAAAATCTCATTGCCACTGATTATAGAAGCTTTGAAAAAAATCTGTTTGGCAGCAATAATCTATGATACCAGAAGTCAAGTAAGCTACATTAGGGAAAGACTGCATTCCTTGAGAAGGAATGGGACAGTCATCTACTGAAAGAAAGGGATTAACAAATGAACAGACAAAGTGATGCAAAATATTTTTTTTAGAAAAAAGAAACAAAAGATCTCTGTAGAGGATTTGTGGGAGAACATGGACAAGAATGAGACAGGTTGGGAAGCTGTAAATGAGTTTTAACATGCACTAAAGCTCAATAGCACTAGTCTTGAAAAAGAATGTATCACCTAAACTCTTCAAGCCTCAACTTTCTTATCTGTAAAATGGATAATTCTAGCACTACTTACCTCATAAGTATGTGTGTTTATGTGTGTGTGATCTTTTATTAATATTATAGTACATGTTTATATATAAATAATATATATACATATATACATAGTATATATATATTTATGTATATGTGTGTTTACACACAAAAACTGAATTCAAAGTAATTTCTTATGGATTTGGAAATTGTGAAGTTCTTTCACTAATCCCAAGCTTTCTCCTTAAATTAAGGTCCATCTATTTAACATCAATATTCTTCTTATGTTTTTGTATGGCTTTGAATCGAAGAATTCTATGTCCTCAGGAGAAACAAATTTGAGGTTCATTCAAAGGACAATGAAAACCTCATAGTGGATGTGAGTAGGCTACAGTGACACTTAGCATAGTTTCTGGCATATTTTTCTTAGTGGTTATCAGTCATTTCAGTCACGTCCAACTCTGTGACCCTGTTTAGGGTTTTCTTAGCAAAGATACTGGAATCATTTGCAGTTTCCTTCTTCAGTTCATTTTACAGAGGTGGAAACTGAGGCAAAGAGAATTCAGTGACTTGCCCAGGGTCAAGTGTCTGAGGTCAGATTTGAACTTAGGATGATAAGTCTTCTTGACTTCAAGCTGGTCACTCTATCCATCTCAGCCCATCTGACTTATAATAGGTGCTTAATAAATAACTGCAATATATTACAAACAAAAAATTACAGACAAGCAAAATGTAAAGTATATAGCCAAAGAATTGCAGGTATGAAAAAATAGATCACGTGGCAAAGAACAAGAGACAACCAATGGACAACTTGTGTCTTACATTGGTAACTTAGTGATGGCAGAGCAATTAAAGAAGGTCCCAGCATGGTTGGTGGGAACACATAGTCAGGTTTTGCACCGGCTGGGCAGACATGGAGAGGTTACAGTGTGCCACTGTCTGCAGTCAGATCACAGATCCCACTGAGTATATAAAATCATATGCTTTAAGTGCATCAAAAAAATACACCTGTTATGTGAGATGAGTGGAGAGAAAGGTAGTTGCCACTGGTCTGGGCAGGGGGAAGAGGGGGATTAGGAATACTTCATGGAGGAAGTGATAGTTCATAGACTCATAGGATTTAAAGCTAGAAGGAACTTTCAGGTTCACTTAATCCAGCTCTATCATTTTGCAGATGACAAAATTTAACCCTAGAGAAACCGTGACTTTCTTAGGTCCTCAAAATGGTAACAGAACCAGGATTTGAACCCATGTCCACTGACTAATTTCTATTGAAATTCTGAGTTGAACTCTAAAGGATGACAAGGTGGTAGATAAAAGAGCATTCCAGGCAAGAGGAACAGAGTGAATAAAGGTACCAAAATGCCACCCTTTGATGAACCCATCAACAGTGCTCTGTTTTAGCAAGCTATCAAAAAGAGGTAAGCTCAGCTACAGCAAAATTCAAGTAAACCACACTAGACTCTCTCTCATCATACAGCTTTCGTCATTGGTTTCTCTAAACTGGTATATGTTCTATGGAAGTAATAGCTTCAAAACCACAAGCCCTGAATAAGCCAAACACCACAATATTATTAGAAAGAAAAGCCATCCCAGGCAGATACTACTATACCACCATAGTTGTACTTTCCAACCTCTCCAACCTCCTCTTCACTTAACTATCATGCCAAGTAATACATAGCAGATACTCCAGCGTCTCCTGCAGTGCCCTAATTCTCTTTACTCAGGTTGGTTTTATATCCACTACTTTTCACTATCCTCCAACAATTTGTCTTTCCTGGTGCCCCTAAACTCTCCTTTCTTCATCTATGTCCAGCGGTAATAACTGTGAAAAGAATCTTCCTGTCCCCAAAGCAGTATTTTCTTCTCCTTCTTCTCCCATCTCTGCATAAGCCCAATATTCCAATAGCAACACAGGTGTAACAGAATGGGGAATCGTCAAGTTTTGTTGGATAGTAGAGTATGAAGAATAGAGTAGTATTAGATTAGTATAGTCAACAGTCAATAAAACACCTACTATGTGCCAGGCATTATGACAAACACTGCAGATAGAAATATGAAAAAATAAAATAGAATCCCTGCCCACAAGAAATGGGAGAAGATAACACATATAAGGGAGCCAAAGAAAGAAGGAAAAAGAAAGAATCAGGGGCACATATGGGGAATTCAGTCAGAGAAATCCCAGAGCAGTGAAGCCAGGCTAGAAATGAGGACATCTGGGCTGATCTCTCTCCTTAAATGGAGGATAGGAATTCATGGCCCTGTTGAGGTTTGGGGTGATGTGGGGACACCAAAATACCGACACACCGGGTCCTGCTGGAATGAATTTGACACAAGCCTTCTTAAAAACAAAGATGAGAAATTAAGTGTTAGATAATATGAGTCAGCCAGGCTCCTACGAAGGGTATCACCTCTTGACTTCTCACTCTCTCATGCCTACCTCCCCTGCCTATCCAATCTATTGTCAGGGCCAGCTGATTTTACCTTAGCAACATCTTCCATATTATTTCCCTCTGACACTGCCACCTTCCTGGATTAGACCCTTATTTTCTCATACCTGGACTACTGCATGATCGATCTGCCTGTCACAAGTCTCTCCCTGCACTAGTCCACCTACCCTTCATCTGTCAAAGTGCTCTGGTCCGACCATGTCACTCTCCAATTCAATAAACTCCAGGGACTTTCTGTAAGCTCCAGGATCTAATATAAAATCCTGTTTGGCTTTCAAAGTTCTTCATAACCTGCCCCACCCCCACTTTTTCTGTCTTCTTCCTCTTCATTCACCTGCATGAATCTTTGATCCTTGTTCCTCACATAAAACACAGGCATTTTCCCTGAGGTTACCCATTTCCAATTTATCTTGTATGTAACTTATTGGTACAGAGTTGTTTGCATGTAGTCACTCCCGTTAGACTATGAGCTTCTTCAGATCAGGGATAGTCTTTTCCCTTTTTTTATATCCCCATTGCTTGGTGTCGGGAGGATAAAGTGAGACTGGTGATGGCACAGTGAGCCGTCACCTGAATCCAACTCACTTGCATGTCATGAAGGAAGCCCAAACAACAGCCTCTATAAGTAGGAAAGGAGCTGCCTGCTTTCTTCCTTTATTCCTTCCTTCCTTCCTTTTTTTCTTTCTTTCTTTCTTTCTTTCTCTTTCTCTTTCTCTTTCCTTCTCTCTCTTCATCTCTCTTTGTTTCTCCCTTTCTCTTTCTCTCTTTCTTTTTCTTTTTTCTTTCTTTTCTTTCTCTTCCTTTCCTCAGTCAACATACGGTATTGCATCCTTAGTTCTAGGTGCTCTCCCCAAATGGAATATAAATGTTATTTTAATCTTCAAAATTTTTTCAACCCCAAAATACTCCCACTCTCATCAAGTGGCCAACCATAGGTTCCAGGCCAAGTCCTACTTGATCATTGTTGGGCCTGGATTGATCAGAATGAATGTAAACAGCAATTATTTCTATTTTGGCCAGAGACCCTGAGGATCTTCCCCTCTCAGATCTTTTTTTTGGGGGGGAGGGCAGGGATTAGAGGTCATTCTCTGCCTCATTTCTCAAAACTTAATCACTGAGTGAGCATGGCCTCAGTCTAACTGAGACCTATTGAAGACCTTAGTTTGAAAACACCAAGGTCTTCCTCTGCATGCAGGACAATTTCCAGTTGTCCTGATCTATATCTGGCCTCTGGACCCACGTGGCTCTGGAGGCTTTGCACAGCCCTCCCTCACTTAAATCCAATTCGCTCATAGCATCACCTCCCTGAAGTCATGGTCCTCTTGGAGAATGAAGGACAAACAACCATCCCCATTGTTTATTCCAGTGCCTGACACATAAATCCTTATTAACTGATTAACTCAATAAATATGAAAAGATAGAGTAGTGGCAATTTAAAAAAAAACCTTAAATGACAGGCTAAGGAATCTGAACTTTATTCAGCATGCAATCATTGGCCATAGCATGATGTAAAGCAAAGGAGAAACCCAGATAGACTTATGCTTAAGAATACAAATGCCTGATTGAAGTGTCCAAAATAGATCTTCTCTTTCCCTATTTCTATTGAAGGCACCGCCACTCTTTTAGTTTTTCCAGGTTCAAAACCTTGCAGTCGTTCTCAGATTTGTTCTTTTTTTCCCCTTTCCGTTTGGCCTCCACAACATCTCTCACATCCTTCTCTCTACTTATATTGGCCATCATTCAAAGTCAAGACTTCCTCACCTCTCACCTGGATTATTGCGATAACCTTCTGTATTTGGTCTCCTAGTTACCAATTTTCTTCTCCACAATGCATCCTTCACACAACCGTCAAAATCATCTTTCCAAAACACAGGTATGGTCAAATCACTGCCCTGCTCGACAAATTTTAGTGGTTACCTATTTTCTCTAAGATAAAAAGAGAAATTTTTTACATTGACATTTAAAACACACTTAGTGTAGTTAACCCTTTTTTATTTACAACTCTAGGAGATGAACATTGAAAATATTTTCAT
This sequence comes from Bettongia penicillata ogilbyi, assembly GCA_023548195.1. Lineage (NCBI taxonomy): Eukaryota > Metazoa > Chordata > Mammalia > Diprotodontia > Potoroidae > Bettongia > Bettongia penicillata. The sequence continues at coordinate 2,586,284 of JAJHZJ010000195.1, read as the reverse complement.
CCCCCTTTTACCAGTGGCATCTAAAGGCTGAATAACTTGCCCATGTTCACACAGATAGTATTGTCTTGATATTTAAAATTCTTCACAATATGACTCCTACCTACTTTCTTTTCAGGCAATCATGGTTAATTGACTTGCCCAGTGTCACACAGTTAATAAGAGTCAACTGTCTGAGGATGGATTTGAAGACAAGTCCTCCTGACTCGAGCCTGGTGCTCTATCCATTGTGCCACCTAGCTGCCCCTCCCACCTACTTTTTGAGGCTTTTCACACAATTTCCCTTCAAATATACTCTGTTCCAGTCACACTGGTCTTCTTGTTATTCTCTGGTTTTTGATTTCCTGGTTTTTGATCTCTGGCATTTGATCTTCTGGCATTTGATCTCCTGGTTACTATTCAGCAGTCTATACATCTCTGACCTCCACACCTTTGCAATTTGTACCCTCTGCCTATAGTGCACTCTTTCCTCTGAAATCAAACCTCTAGAATCCTTAGATTCCAAAAAGACTCAATTCAGGTCCCACTTCCTATAGAAACCATTCCTGATTCCCTGATTGGAAAGGGCTTTCTTTCCCCTAATATCTTGTAATTACTTACTTGGGTTTACATGTATTACCCCAAAAGAATGTAAACTCCTTGAAAGAGAAGCCTGGGTTTTGCTTGTTGTCATCTTTTTGCATTCTGAGTACCTAGAATAGTGTTTTATACATAAGAGGCACTTAACAAATGTATATATGTGTATTAAGTATTGAACGATTTGAAAGATGAATTGAAAGGGAGCAAGTGTGGAGGTGGAAGATTGTTTATGAGGCTATTACAGCAATCCAGGTAATTGATAATATAAACCTGCACTGGACTACTGGCAATGCAGGTACAGAGAAGTACTGTAGAGACAGAATTGGCCGAGTTTTATAATTTGCTATATTTGTGAGGTGAGAGGAAAAGAAGAGTCAAAGATAATGCTTTTGAACACAGGACACTGGTTAAATGATGGGGCAACTGAGAGCAATAGAGAAGTTGGTGGAGAAATGCAAGAAACATACTTAAGGCACACATTATTTGTCTTCAAGGGATGAATCAATGAACTATACAGATAATCTTAAAGTTTAATTTGTCAGTGCTTTAACCTCACTCCGTGACCAAATCTACAATATGACAAGAATTGACAGATCTGAATTTCACCTTCACTCACTTCAGAAAATCCCCTTCAACCTTTCCCTCTCACTGGCTTATTGACTGATTCTTCCCTATTTCAACAGCACCAAGTCCTATGTCTTTTCTGTCAAAATTATGAAAGCAATCTTAGGACCATATGATCATGCTTTGGGAGGTAACAAGGGCTATAACATCATTCTCTGGAAAGGGCTGTTTTACTGCTGAAATACTGGAGCATTCTGCTCTTTATGCCACTATTTCCCCAAGGTCAGGAGAAGTCTGAATGGAGAGATGCTCATAGCCAAATCAGTCTTTCAATATCTTGTGCATATTTCTGTTACCTCCCTCTAAATGGACAGCCTATATCAGGAGTTTTCAAACTGGAATCAACAAATCTTACCAAGTGGTGTGAAGGAAATTAATTAATCTCTATTTTATTTTTATATGAACATGTATGGTAAATTCTAGAATTTATTTCCTTTCAAATTGGATAGGAGAGCTAAAGTGTGGTGATACATACATGATACATCCCAGCTACTAGGGTAGACTAAGGCTGGTGGATCTCTTAAACTCAGGAGTTCTGAGCTCTAGTAGGGTAAAGTCAGTCAGGTACCTGCACTAAGTTGGTACCAGGCTGCATAAGGAGGAATTAGCCAATCCAGATCAGCAACAGAGGCAATCAATAGTGAATATTGAATAGCTGAACAGTCAAGCTTGGTGAAATAAGGACCCCAGTCTCAAAAACACACACATATATGTATATATACACACATGTACAATATGAATAATATGGAAAAGTTTACTAAAAGCTAAGGAGGTCTGACAACCAAAAAAGGGTTGGGAATCCCTGATCTGCATGCTCCTTTTTCTATAATTTCATTCAAATTCAATATTTTCTTGTCATTTGGAAAGTTCTGTTCAGTAATTCCATTCAATTAAGTCAATTAAGTAAATAAAGCAGACCGTTGGCTCTGGTATAAGAGAACTTAGGCTCAAATTCTCCCTTGAACACTTTCTAAAACTGTGTGTTCCTGGGCAGTTGACCATCTCCCTGAGTCCCATTTTCTAGATCCGTAAAATGAGGAACTTGTTTAATGACTCTGGAATTCCCTTTTAGCTTTAGATTTGTGATCTGATGATTATAATTCACATAGACCATAACATTCTCAAGTTATTGAATTGTTATAATTACATAATGAGATCATAAAAATGAACTGAACACAAAGACTTCACTTTAGTTGGTTTCCACATCCCACAAATGATAGAAACAGATTTCTGATATCCTGTGAAAAGGGAAAAGGCTAGAGAATTCTTCATAGCTTCTCTTCCCCCACCCTCCCATATCAATGACTGCAAATCCTTCTCTTCCCTTTGTGTCATCTCCTAGCTTCATTCTTCAACATTAGAGAATGCAAAACAGAGTTTCTGTTTCTTTTTTGAACTTTATCTTTCCTTCCCTCCTTTACTTTGATTTATCATCTTGTTAGAAGCTCTTTAAAAAGCATTGATCAAACATTTTTTAAAAATAAGGTATTTAGTTTGGTTGGTTCTCCCAGATATCATAGAAAGCCACTTGTTCTCTCCTTTTCTCATCCAGAGAGATAGCATGTTTGTATCAATAAGTGTATATTAGGTCCCCATTGTCTACTGAGCAAATGGGTTTCTAACATGTCAACATTGAAGAGATCTGACCTCACTGCAGGATAGAGCTCAAACTTGACTTCTTTGTCATAAGCACAAATCCAAACACTTTTCCATTCTCTCTCTTCCAGTGCCTTAAATTTTTAATAAAATGTGATTGATTAACATTTAAATGCAAACACAAAAGCCTCTATCGACTTGCACTTACACTGATCAATGTTTCCAAGAAATTCAAAGCTCAAGACCAGTGAAGGCAGAGCACAGATTTTCAGTCCCCCACACTGGAGTAACTAACACTTTTCCTGTTGATGTGTTTATACAACACCCTTCAGAAAACAACATTAACCTAATGACTGATTCTCCCGTTCATTTTACTTCTAGTTTTCCTATTTAAAAACTACAAGAGAATCATTTTCTCGCTTCTGTTTTTCTTTCACACCCACTTTACATTTCCATTCATCTTTAAATCCCTAGAACAATGGAACTGAGGGAAGAGGTATATATACATATATACATATACATATACATATACATACATACATACATATATATATATATACATATATATACATATATATATATATATATATATATATATATATATAAGCTAGTGCTTGGTCAAGAGTGAATTTGGGGAGAAACTAAACATTGGAAAAAAAGAAAATTAAGCTACGTTAACCAACACTATCCTAGAAGTTTATATCAAACTTCCCATTTAAACACCTAGCAGATGGAAACATACGCATGGGGCAAGCAGATGAAGGCCCAAATTACACTGTGAATGGAGCTAGCTAGTGTTTCAACTAGCTTGAAACTAGATTTAGAAAATGATTACTCATATTGTAAAATTACTGGTATCAAGGTCATGAGTGACTTCAACGTTTAGCAAAGATACACCTGCTATATATAATCCTTCCACTCGTGCAAATTGAAACCTAGCTACAGCTTTTCTACATGTGTGGTTTTTCTTTTTCCATGTTCTTCCATAAATCCTCCACAGTTATTCAACTAATGAACATGTTCAATCCTTGTGTTCAAGTCTCTCTTGTAACATAAAGGCTGCAGGTATGCTTGGCAGGATTTCTCTGGCTGGGTGCCCCACTCATAAAATACAAGAAACTCACAATATAACACCACTCAGTATACTATACCAATTCCCTTTGCAAGCACATAGTTGACAGAACTCAAAGATAGAACATTTTATTGATAATTCAAGGAAAATAAAATAGAATTATCTCACAGTGGAATGTATGGAAAAAGAAGATACCCATCAATGAATAGGTTACTCTCAGAACTTCGTAAAAGCCTGGCATGTAGTAAGTACTTAATAAATGCTTATTAATTGTTTGATAGAGGTCCTCTTGCACTGTTCCTCTAAGTCTGCATGACTCCCACTGGACGATATCAGCATCAATACCCCTCATGGTCCTTCTTTCTTGCATCATAGCTCCTCTAGTATTGTTAGCCATCTTGACGGGAAAAAAAGAAAGTCTTTTTGATGTGATCACATCCCATCACTATAGAGAGCAATAGTGAGAGCTTCCCTGTGTTAGAAGGAGATCTCTTTCTCCCTTCACCTAGGTTCTAACATTGACAAACAAGTAACCTCCACTCTGGAGCTTCTCCCTTGTACTACAATTCCTGTCAATCTCTCACCTCGCAGAAATTCCCCCTAGGGATCAAGAACATACTGTTCCTCTTATTTCCAACTTAGTCTCAATTACTAGCAGCATTTTTGGACATGGGGATGGCAAAAGATTGATGTTTGGGTAGTGTGTTTCTAGGTGACTAGTTCCCATCAATCCAGGAGCACCTACTATATACCTCAATGATCAACCAAGACAAATTGACAGGTTTATTCAAATGTAATGGGGACTTAGAGATCCAGAGGGCTATGAGACGTAGTGATGAGAAGTAGGAAGGGCAGTTAGATGGCCCAGTGAATAGAGTGCCAGACCTACAGGCAGGAAAACCCAAGTTCAAATCCAGCCTCAGATATTTACTATCAGCATGACCCTGGGAAAGTTTCTTAACTCTGTGTTCTCATCTGTAAAATGAACTGGAAAAGGAACTAGCAAAACACTGTAGTCTCTTTTCCAAGAAAATCTTGAACATGGTCATGAAGAGTCAGAAATGACAAAAATAACAATAGTCATACAGGAAGGAAGAGAACGAGGAAAGAACAGTCAATAAGGGGAGGAGAAATATGAGCTGTTGGCAAGGATAGTCAGACCAAGAGATGATTTCTTTTTGTATGATGGAGAAATGGGTGTGTTTGTAGGTAGCAGGGAAGGAGCCAGTAAACTAGGAGAGACAGAGGTTGGGGGCAGGAGGGGTAATACGCTGGAGAAGACAGAATGCTCTAGCTCAAAGGTGAATGTAGAGAGGTTAGCCTAGGCAAAGAGAAGAGCCCCTTCCTCATCAAAGACTGGTGTGAAGGAGGTGATAATGGAAGATGAAGAAGAGAGGGGAAGAACATCTCTGATAATGGCCTCTATTTTTTCAGTGAAGTATGAGGTAAGGTCCTCAGCTGAAAAGGTGGGGATAAAGATTATGGGTTGGACCCAGGAGGACTGAGGAGGGGAAAAAAGTTTTGGAGTAACCACTTCCAAAAATGCACAGAAGAGAACAGAAGGAGGTTTATAGGGAAACACAGACAAGTGAGAGTTTTGGCACATGTTGAATTCAGTATATACTTTTAAAAGAAACAGAAAACAAAATTTTTTCTGTTCTTCGTGTATGGAAATGCTCATGCTTGTCAAATTTGTAATTACAAAAAAGAAAATTTTAATTTATAAAACCCAACAGGACATGTGGTGCAATGTTCTCCCATCTCTGAAAAACTATAAACAAAACAAAAAAAAGTCCTGAATTTCAAGTCAGAGGACCCATTCTCATTCTGCCACCAACCACCTGTGCAACTTTAAGTGAGTCACTTAACCTCTCTGAGCCTCAGTTTCCAAATGCATAAAATGAGGAAATTAGCCTATGTGACTTTTAAGGTTTCCCCTTCAGTTCTAAATCTATGATCCTATGATCAATGAACTAAGACCAGGATAGTAAGTCTAGCCAGTCTGGAATTTTCTCCATCTGAAATCTTCCCAAAGGCAAAATGGGAAAGATCCACCTCCCTAACTACTTCTTTCTATAGCAAGCCAAACGTGGCACTGAAGCACACAGAGTATACACAGCAGTGTGAGGAAAATTTGCATTTAAGGAGAAAAAAAGAACTTTACTCTTCAAATATCCATTGAGCGCTTGTCACTAATTCAGACAGTATTTATTTTTTTTTGCAAGTGAAGGCATTAAAAATCTCAAGACTGGGATCAATACCGATAACATAAAATGGAGCAGAATTAATGTGTTTACTGTATTTTATTATTACTTGAAGATGAGTTATTTCAACACATTTATTTATGGTGCTTGACAGATCAAATATTCCTTTTCCCCCAAAGTTAAAAAAAAAACATGAATACATAGTCATTTTTTTATGCCTTTTAATTTGTAGCCTACCCCTAAATATGCTCAAAGCAATCCCAGACATAATTTTTTGGGGTCTGATCAGATAAACTAATGAACAAGACTAGAGACTCGAAGATGAGACCTAAGGTGATTTTCTCTTGCGAATCAAAACATTATTAGAAATAGACATTAGTCTAGAGGTTTCTCTGAGATATAAATTAACTTCAATACAAGCTTCAAATAGATATGAGAGAAAAGGAAGAAATGAACAGTGAGCTGGCTTGTAACAGAAATATATGTAGGAGTGTACATCTACATTGGCACCCCGCTCTCATACCTAACTTTGCATGAGAAATATGTTACTCTCTATTTTCTAAACCTATGACATCATGACTGAGGAAGGGGCATCATGAATTGAATCTATAATGAAGCAACCAATCAAAGTAAAGTAAGAAAAAGGAAGGTCACTATCACCAGGAAAAGACGAAGTTTTGGGGGAGATTCCTTCCCACTTCTATCTCAGCCCCTTAAATTTTGTTAGAGCCATAAAACCCAGGTTCTTTGCTCTGGCTTTTGGTCAATTAATTGCTTAGAGCAACCTGGGTGGGCCCTGTCCCTCTTTCTCCAAGTGAGAATTTTCCTCCCACCCGGTTGACTGTACTAATCATCAGCAAATAGCCTGCTATATCAGGTCAAATGATAGCACTGTCCCATGCCCTCTGTATGATCTTGATGTGGCTGACAATAACATTGAGAGCCATTTACAAGACTGAAAATTGTAAAACAGAAGGTTTCAAACAGCTCAGGGTTACACAGCAATTGGAACAGATCACTGAGGGAGTAGCTAGCTATGCTGTGAGGCATATCTGTCATGTTACAGGAAAGAAATTCATTGTCCCAGTACCACATGGAATCAGGTACCCATTCTGTCAGTGGTACAATGAACATCCTAGATTCTTGCGCTATGCAGGTGAAGATTCTCTTCAAGTGCCTAGACCAGCACAAGTTGTTCATGGTCTTCTTCTTCCTGGACAGAGTCTCCTTAGCCTGAGCTAAAGCTGACTTTCATTGCATCTAGCCTTGTGGAGTGCAGTCTTCTATTAGAAAGCATGGAGACTTTCTTCAAGAGCTCAAGAAGTTGTTTAACACCATCTTAGGCATGAGATTGCTAACCAGAAGATTTGCCTATGCCAGCAAGGAGAAAGAACCCTGCTTGAATATACTAGGATCCTAAGTGGACAGCTAGGTTGATAGATTGCTCTAGAGTCAGGAGGACCTGAGTTCAAATCTGACCACAGACTTTTACTAGTGTGTGTGACATTAATGTGTGACCTTAAATCACTTAAGCTTGTTTGCCTCAGTTTCCTTATCTGTGAAATTATCTAGAGAAAGAAATGGCAAACCACTCCAAGATCTCTATCAAGAAAACCCCAAATGTGGTCAGGGAGAGTCAGAACAAAAAACAACAATGGATCCTAAGTCAAGGAGTAATATAGGTAGTACAGTATAGTAGATAGAATATTATACTTTGAGTGATAAAGACATGGGTTCAAGTCCTACGTTGGATCCTCACAATCTATATGTTGTCTGTGCCTCAGTTTTCTTACCTGTAAAATAAGAATGCTAGTTTCAATAACCTCTAAGATCTCTTTCAGACCTAAATCTATTACTATTCTATGAATATTGTCCTGTTGGTCTAATTTTTAATGTATTTTTTATTTATTTTATTAAATATTTCCCTATTACAAACAAAAATTTTAACTTATTATTTAAAATTTTGATTTCCAAATTATCTCCCTCCATCCAGCACCTTGCCCACCCACTGAGAAGGCAAGCAATATGATATTGATTTTACATATGAAGTCATATAAAACATTTCCATATTAGCCATTTTGCAGAAAAAAAAACACACAAAGAAGAATGAGAAAAATCAAGAAAGTAAAAAAGGTATGCTTCATTTTGCACCAAGTTCATTAATTACCTCTCTGGAGGTAGATTCCGTTTTTCATCACTGGTCCTTCAGAAATGTCTTGGATCACTACATTGGTCACAGTAGCTAAGTCTTTCATAATATATCATCCTTATATTGCTGTTATTGTATAACATATCCTGTTCACTTTGTGTCAATTCATATAAGTTATTACAGATTTTTCTAAAACCATCCTGTTCATCATTTCCTGTAATACAATAATATTCTATTACAATCGTATACCACAACTTGCTCAGTCATTCTCCACCTCTCAATTCTCAATTCTTTGTCACAACAAAAGGTTACTATAAATATTTTTGTACAAATAGGGCCTTTTCAGGCAGGAGCCAAGATGGTAGAGTAGAAAGACTCACATATGCTAGCTCCGAACCCACAGCGCATAAATTTTCTGTCAAAAGAACTCCCCACAAATTCTGGAGCAGTGGAAGCCATGCAACAATGCAGTGGAGGAGATTTCCATTCCAGAGATCCCTGAAAAACCAGCACCAAAGGTCCATTGCGCACTGGACAGCAGAGCCCAGCCCTGCCCTGGCCGTGTGGCCCTGAGAGGAGCAGATCCAAGCAGACTTCAGGGATGGAACCTCCGGCAGCTGCGAAGGTCCCTCCACCGACAGGCACTACAGGTCAGTGAGAGAGACTTCTGGGCTGGCTGAGAGGGGAGCGGGGTGTCTCCATAACTCAGGCCCCCTCGGGAGGCAGTGGCAGAGGCAGCAGTGGCCAGGAGCTCCTACAGCAGACAGGACCTCAGATCCATTACTGAAGGTCTCTGCATAAACTCCCTGAGGGAACTGAGCCTGGGAGGCAGCCCTGACCCCACCTGAGCACCAGAACTTAAGCTCACATTGAATAGCAGCCCCACCCACTACTGAAAGTCCTGAGGCTGGGGAGCAGCATTTGAATCTCAGACCCCAAGCACTAGCTGGGCAGATCTAGGCGGGGGTGCAGAGGAATCTCAGAACTCAAGTAACTGGCTGGGAAAATGCCCAGAAAAGGGAAGAAAAATAAGACCATAGAAGGTTACTTTGTTGGGGAACAAATGTTTCCTCCTTTCCTTTCTGATGAGGAAAAACAATGCTTACCATCAGGGAAAGACATAGAAGCCAAGGGCTCTGTATCCCAAACATCCGAAATAGATATCCAATGGGCTCAGGCCATGGAAGAGCTCAAAAAGGATTTTGAAAAGCAAGTTAGACAGGTGGAGGAAAAACTGGGAAGAGAAATGAGAGAGACGCAAGAAAAGCATGAAAAACGGGTCAATACCTTGCTAAAGTAGACCCAAAAAAATGCTGAAGAAAATAAATAACACCTTGAAAAATAGGCTCACTCAATTGGCAAAAGAGCTCCAAAAAGCCAATGAGGAGAAGAATGCTTTCAAAAGCAGAATTAGCCAAATGGAAATAGAGGTTCAAAAGCTCACTGAAGTACATAGTTCTCTCAAAACTAGAATGGAACAGATGGAGGCTAATGACTTTCTGAGAAACCAAGAAATCACCAAACAAAAAAAATGAAAAAATGGAAGATAATGTGAAATATCTCATTGGAAAAACAACTGACCTGGAAAATACATCCAGGAGAGACAATTTAAAAATTATGGGACTACAAATAGGTCCTTTTCTTTTTGATTTCTTTGGGATACAGGCCTAACAGTGGTATTGCTGGGTCAAATTTTTGCAGCCCTTTGGGCATAGTTCCAAATTGTTCTCCAGAATGACAGAGTTGTTGATTTAATTTTTGAGTGACTTAGCTATACTAATCCTCAGTAAATTACCTCAGGAAGATGAAGTTATCAACCCACTAACACTCCACTTTGCATCTCCTACTCTACCTGGTTTCAACTCCACAGAACAAGATATTCTTCCCAGGTTAAGCTCATCATCTTCGATCTCACCACCATGCTACTGACTCAACTTTAGTTGACTTCAACTCCCTCATTCCCTCCGCTCTGATTGTAGGGCTAGAGGGTAGAATTACAAACTCCTACCAATACTTTCCTTTATAGAGGGCAGAAATTGGACTTTAGGTCTCACTCCACTCTGCATTTGCTGTTCTGCCTGGTTTCAACTCCAAGGAACAAAATGCCCATTTGTATCCCACTCCTACCCCTACCCCTACCCCATTAGATTATAAGCTCCTTGAAGGCAGGAATTGTCTTTTTTATTAATTGTTTCATAGAGCCTGGGACATAGTAGGTGATTAATAAATATTTATTGGCTAGATTAGATTGATTTATCCAGCAATTTGTACATACCAAATCCAGCATTTGATCATGGCCAACTTTTTGTTGGCTCCTTAAATTATGACTACTATGGCTCATTGCAGTTTCCAGTTTGAGGTTTCCATGGCATTTCTTAAATATGTATAAGAATATGCTTGCTTCTTAGAATTTTGCAACTGCAAGTGCCGTCTTTCATCTGAAGAATGTAAATAAGTTAATATTGCTTGTTAAAATGTACATATAGCACATGTGCTTAATGAGCCACCTTGACCTAGCACAGCAGTGAATTGAAGGCAGAGGTGCCACAATAAGTAGAATTCTAGGTCTTGAGTCAGGAAGACTCATCTTCCTGATTTCAAATCTTATCTCAGACACTAACTCTATGATCCTGGAAAAATCATTTAAGGCTGTTTTTCTCAGTTTCCCAACCTCATGAGCTGGAGAAGCAAATGACAAAACACTCCAGTATTGTTGCCAAGAAAACCTCAAATGGGGTCACACAAAGTTGGACATGGCTGAAAGTGACTAAACCACAAAAACAAAGAAGAAACTATTTGTAAATGAAAGTTTGAACACAATCTCCCTGGCGCAGGCACACACACACACACACAAACACACAATTCTTGTTTCAGACCAGATTCACCTTATTCATTTTTTTCCCAGAAAAATGATCTAAGTTTAACATCATCTCATACAAAATCCTTAGCAACAGAAGTAAAGAAACAATTGGATCATTTAAAAAGGTGTCAGGAAAGAGCAATGTTCAGACCTTACCTCATGAGGATTCCTATTTGGTGACTGACCATGGGCAAATCATTTAGTTTTTCTGAGACTTATTTTCTTCATCTTTAAAACAGGTATAATAAAGCCTGTAGCACTTATCTCACAGGGCTGTTATGAGGAAGAAATAAGATGGTGCTCTGCACTGTGTGCTTTTTTTTTTTTAAAGAAATTAGGTGGCACAATGGAAAGAGCACTGAAACTGGAGTCAGGAAGGCTTGAATTCAAAGCCAGCTATAGACACATAGACCTTGCCAAGTCACTTAACTTCTTTCTGCATCAGTTTCTTCATCTGTAAAATGGGGATAATAATAGCACATCTACTTCTCAGAGTTGTTGTGAGGATAAATAAGTTAATATTTATTAAGTAACTTTCCAACCTTAAAGTGCCATATAAATGCTGCCTGTTTTATAGTGTGTGTGTGTGTGTGTGCGTGTGTTATGAGTATAGTGCAGTGTTGTCCATGTAAGTTTTGTGTAACTACTTCGGTCTGTCTGGATGTGGCTCACAGGGAGGCAAAAATAAGTATCTCTAGATAGATATCTCCTACCAGTCTCCAAGGGAGACTTTGATCCCAACCAGGAGAAGGAGCAGCAGAGTGGGACACATACACACACACACTCCAAAATTATTGGATCAGTTCACAACTCCATCAACATTGAATTAGTGTACCAATTTTTCCACATCCCTTCCAACATTTGTTGCTTTTCCCTTTCATCATTTTTGCCAATCTGACAGGTACAAAATGGTGTCTCAAGATTGTTTTAATTTTTATTTTTCAAATCAATAATAATTTAGAGTACATTTTCATATAATCATAGATTTTTATTTCATCAGAAAACTGCCTGTTTATATCCTTTGAAAATCAATTGGGGAAATGACTCATATTCTTATAGATTTTACAAAATTCTCTATACAGTTGATACATGAGAACTTTATCTGAGAATTTATCTATAATTTTTTTTCCAATTTTCTGCTTTCCTTCTGACCTTGACTATATTTGTTATATTTGTAATATGAAAATAATGATAATGATTAAATGTAATTGAAATTATCCACTTTGCACCTCACACTGCTCTCTATCTTTTTTCTATTCATAAATCATTTGCTTATCATGAGTCCAATGGGCAATATATTCCATATTCTTCAAATTTTCTTGTAATTCTTTATATCTAGGTCATGTATTCACTTTGATCTTAGCTTAGTAAGTGTTGTTAGATATTGGTCTGTGCCCAATTTCTGCCAAATGGCTTTCCGGTTTTCCCTAACAATTTTTATCAAATAATGAATTCTTATCCACAAGTCTTTCTACTGTCAAACACAGGCAACTATATTTAATTGCTGCTATAAATTGTATGTTTCCTGCGTTCCACTGATCTACCTTTCTACTTCTTGTTGAATACCATATAGCTTTGATAATTCTTGGCTTATAATATAGTTTGACATCTGGCACTGCTAAACCTTCTTCCTTTACATTTTTTTATTAATTCCTTTAGTATTCTTGACTTTTTGTTCTTCTAAATGAATTTCGTTACTTTTTTCTAATTCAATAAGTTTTTGATTATTTAATTGGTATGGCACTGAATACATAAATTGGTTTAGATTGTCATTATTTTATTGGTCAGCAGGATGCTATTTTGTACCTTGAGAATTTTGCCTGATGTCCTCACTGTGTGTCTGAAGATGTCTACAATCCAATCCATGTAATGCAAACTAAATATCTTCTCCTTATTGAGGGACTTTGGTTGTATCTAATTCTGATACCACTGATGCCCTTGCTACAAGGCCCAGAGATTCATTGACATTATTCCCAGAGTTCATCAAAAAGTTTTGCAGCACAAGTATGCCATTTATGGACAAGTGGCTCTACGAAGCCCAAGAATGCATAGGGGAGGAGGTAGTTGAACCTATGTACTGTAAGTTTGGGGGAAATATGCTCCCCAGGTAAAGTAATCAATAAGTAAAGTAAGACTAAGGAAACAGAGCTTTGGTGTTGTGTCAATAAAGACCTGAAGGATGTATTTTATTATCCTCCTTACTGGAAACAACAGGATGAGTCTGACTGATTCTATGTTGGAGACCTCCACCATCCTAGAGATGTACTACCAACACAGGATATTCTGATAAGACTAATCACTGAGAAATGCATTTTCCCAGAGGTTCACATTTTAGAACTCATGTGACCCCTAGGTTCACACAATTCCATTTCCATTCTGTCACAGAATGCTACTGATTGGCTAGGTAGCCTAAGGGCTCTTAGAAAGCTATCAGTATCCTAAGACGCTAAAACTACAACTAACCCAAGCAGTCTTCCTGAATTTCTTTCTCTTTCAGTTTGAATATTCAGTTTTTGATACCTGGTTTTACAGATGTGGTAGCAGGGAAGATTGTCTCTGAGGTCTCAAGTAACCCAAGCTTTGAAACTCCCACAAAAGAGCATTCCCTCAAACTATGGAAATTCAGGAGGTTGAAGGAGCAAATGCAAAGGAGTTTGTCACCTTACAAAGAAATACTCTTCCTTTAATAGAAAGACACCTGCATTCTATGGTCTTCAGGACAAAAGCTGAGGATACCATAAAATGTTACTAAAAATGCAGCTAAGCTCATTCATGTAAGACAGTCACTAAGAACTCATATAAGTCTTCTAAGTGACTAAACCACAATGAGAAAACAGAGGCTTTTGAGGTCTGAATCCTTGTTAGCTGGCATTACATTTGTATTTGCATATTTGTTACCCCAGGGCAGGACAGTTCTTAGATCTGTTTTCTTAATGGTAGCCTCATTAACATGCATGGAGCAAGACAGAGACAATCAGTATATTAAAAATGGCCATTTGTTCTATAATACAATGAGATATCATGAGTATTAAATCCTGATCAATTCTATCTTACTGTGTAAAGAAAGCACTCACAAGAATTCCAGACACCCACAAGGACTCAATTCCTTTACTAACTAGATTCAACGGCAAATCCTTATTTCAGTAAGACTGTTCTGTGTTTAAATGCTTCTGCTAACCTTGAATGCTTGTAGAGGATGAGTCGATAAGGAAAGACCCTTGGAAGAAAGGGAGAAATAAGCCAAATTCATGTTTCTAGAGTCTCCTTAAATGGGAGTAATATGGATCACAGAGACCACTTTTAGAGAGTGATCCTCAAGATTGAATACACTCTAGGTGAGCTCAGAGCAATAATTCTTCATCATAAGTGACATATATTTTCTGTATATGTGGTTGATGATTTTTAAATTCTTTTAAAAAATTACATATTTAAGAAGAAAGCTGTGGATAGCATAAGCTATCCACATAAGAAAGAGATGTAAGATTATTCTGGCAGCTAGTTACTGAAACCTAGCTCAGAATGATAATTTGTTATCCTTTTCAGACAACTATATTTCTTACCTGATACCATCAATTCCCATGAAACTTAATTTTTTTCAGGCTTTGGGGGCAAATACTATGTCTGCTTAACTGATCCCAGCACATTTTTAATAAGTGCTTTTAGATAGCAGTGATAACTACTATATGGTACTTTACGTACCCTATTCCGTTTGAGCTTCACAGCATCCCTGAAGGAAGTAATACAATTATTATTATCCAATTTTCAAAGTGAGGAAACTGAGACTCAGAGAAGTTCTGGCTTGACCATGGTCAAGTAGCCAATAAATATCATAGTGGGGATTTAATCCCAGGTCTTCTGGACTCCAGGTCTACTATACTACCTTGTCTCTCAATGATGATGTGAACTCCTCCCAATTAGATTGTGAGCTCCTCCAGAGCCATTCCAATTTCACAACATTCAACTCCTATTGTCTCATTGTTGTCCTTTCCATTTGCGTTGTTTTAGTGATTGTGTATATTGTTTTACTGATTCTGCTTCCTTCTCTCTGCATCAGTTCATATTAATCATCATATGTTTCTCTACACTATTTTTCTTTCTTCTTTTTTCTCTTTATTATTTTAACCAACTCCCAAAGCCCATTTTCATATTCATCATTTCTTATAACAGATTAGTAATCCATTATATTCTCTTATGTTCACATACCACATTTTGTTTAGCCATTCTGACTGACTGATGGACATCTACTTTGTTTCTAGTTCTTTGCTATTTTTTTTAAAAAAAGGCTACTATAAACACTGGTTGGTATATATAAGAATTTTTTTTTTACCTTTAAAATATTTTTTCAGTAAATAAGCAGTTTTCTTTTCTCCCCCTCTCTTCTCTTCCCATTGGGGAAAAAAGGTAAAGAGAGGAAAGCGGAGGAAGAGGGGATGGAAAAAGGAGAAGAGAGGAGAGGACAAGAGAGAAACCTTTGTAGTAAATACTCATAGTCAAGCAAAGCAAATTTCTACATTGGCCATGTCTAAAAATGAATGTTTCATTGTGCATCTTGAGTAGGCACCTTCTCTTTATCATTGACCTCAGAGTGTATACTGCATCTTGGAATCTCTGGGTCAAAGGATACAGACAATTTGGTCACTTTCTTAATATAGTTCTCAAGCAAGAGCAATGTTGCTATTAAACCAATGGTAAAGCCTATAGCCTAAAAGGAAAGGAAAGAATGATCCTTAGGATTGAAACAAAAATTTAATCAGTAACTTTTTTGAGGAAATTCAACTCAAATTTTAAGAGTAAAATGGCAGTTTAATGTTGAATAAACTAAGTTAAGATGAATTCAGTGAATACAATATACGGAAAATAGGATATACAAAATTACTAATATATTGTGTAATAATTACTTGTGACATATATCATCCAGACTGTACATGGCAGATATCCTAAGACTCCCTTTAGATCCCAGTACAGTCCTTAGAGATCAACTTATACAGCCATCACATTTAACAAATGAAGAAATTGAGAATGAGAAGTTAAACAAATTGTGCAAGACCATCTACATCTGGAGAAAGGAGGAGAAGGGAAAAGGAAGAGAAGAAACTATTGAAGACCAGGTAAAAATTTTTACATGGGATTTATATTTATGTGAATAAAAAAACAAATATACCCTGCTTACTGCACAAATGAAACATGGAATAGGAAAAGAAAATATTTATTCTCGAGTAAATATAAAAATGTAAGCCTATAAAAAATCAAAATCACACATTACCATGTTATTGTAATTCACATTGTAGGAAATACAAAATATAGCCCCTCCCAGCACAATTTTTTAAAAATTGAAATACTCAAATTATGCAAAATATTTAAACTTACTCATTAAATACAACTGTTTTTTCACTAGAGTATTAACTCACTAAATTTTCATAATTTTGATATGAGGTCTTGCTGATTTAAAAACTGAGGGAATAGAAATCCACTTAAAATAATTTTTGTAAAATCTATGGAGATCATTTAATCTTTTGTAATTAAAGAATAGCTAAAAATTTTACTTGACTACAATTTTAAATAGTATTTTACTCAAAAACAGGAGTCATCTAAACCATCTGGTACTCGTTAAAAATGGAGCCAGATCAATGGAATAGACTAGACAAAAGAGAATCAGAAGCAATGGAACTCAAGAACACAATGTTTGATAAAATGAAGAACATAAATTACCTAGGGGAAAAGTCCTTGTCTGATAAAACTGCTGGGAAAACTAGAAAGCAGCCTGGAAGAAATTCAGCTTAGACCTACACTTCACACCATATTCCGCCATGCATTTTAAATGGATATGCAACATTAATATTAATGATCAGACTAAAAAAAATTGAAAGAGGAAAAGATCATACATACCTCTCACAGTTATGGGTAGGAGATATATTCTTAACCAAACAAGAGATGGAAGAGATTACAAAAGATAAAATAGATAACTCTGATTACTTGAAACTGAAAAGCTTTTGCACAGACAAAATTAATAATTAATGTACCTAGGATGAGAAGGGAAGTAGTTGAATGGGAGAAAGAAATCTTTGTATGAAATTTCTGTAATAAATATTTGGTATACAAGAAATTCTCTCTCTCTCTCTCTCTCTCTTTCTCTCTCTCTCTCTCTCTCTCTCTCTCCTCTCTCCTCTCTCTCTCTCTCTCTCTCTTTCTCTCTCTCTCTCTCTATTTCACACACACACACACACACGTGTGAAATAGCCATTCTCTGACAGATAAGTGGTCAAAGGATACGAACAAACAGTTCCTCAAAAAAGTGCGAAATATTCACAAACACATTAAAGAATGTTCCAAATCACTAATAATAAGAGAAAAGCAAATAAAAAATCCTGAGGTTTTATCTTATAATCTGCAAATTGGCAAAAAATGAACACAAAAATGGCAATGCTAACTAGGGATGATGGTAATAGGAACATAAGCACTAACAAATCATAGCTCCAACGGGAGCTATGAAATGATAGAACGATTTTGGAAAACAATTTGGAATTAAGTAAACCAAGTAACTGAGATGACTATTCCCTTTGAACTAGAGGCTCCATTTCTGGGTTTATACCCCAAGAAAGCTCTCAGTAAGAAGAAAATCCCCATATACTCCAAAATAATTATAGCAACACTCTCTGTGATAGCAAGGAATTGGAAACAATGGATATGTCCATTGATTAGGGAATGGCTAAACAAATTGTGGCATATGAGTGGAATGAAATATTACTCTCCTATACAAAATGATGATAGTGACTTAACAGAAGTAGAAGAGATGGCAAGAACATACAAAACAACTATATAAGAAAGATCTTAATTTCACTGATGACCACAAGAGTTTGGTTGCTGATCTAAAGCCATATATCCTGGAGAATGAAGTCAAGTGGGCCTTAGGAAGCATTGCTAATAAGGCTAGCAAAGGTGAAAATTTCAGTGAATTATTTATAATCCTAAAAGACAGCACTGTAAAGTGTTGCACTCCACATGCCAGCAAATTTAGAAAAGTCAACAGTAACCACTAAATTGAAAAAGAATACTTTATGTCCAAATCCTAGAGAAGGGCAATGCCAAAGAATGTTCAGATTACTGGAAAATTGTCATATTTCAGATGCAATCAAGGTTTTGCTTAAGATTCTACAAGCTAGGCTTCAGCAATATGTGAACCCAGAATTACTAGAAGAATAGACTAGTTTTCAAGGAGGCAGAGGAAATAGAAACCTAGTTGCCCACACTCACTGGATTATTGGGAAAACAAATGGAGTTCTAGAAAAATATCTACTTCTGCTTCATTAACTAAAGCCTTGACTATGTATGTAGATCACAACAAAATGTGGCAAGTTTTCAAAGAGAAGGAAGTATCCCATCCTCTTACTTGTCTAGAGGAAACATGTCTCCTGTACGCAGGTCTAAAAGCAACTGTTAAAACCAAAAATGGAACTAATTGGTTTATATTAGGAAAGTAGTACAATAAGGCTACCTTATGGCACCTTATTTATTTAACTTACATGCAGAGCACATCATGCAAAATGCCAGACTGGATGAATCAAAATCCAGAATTAAGGTTGT
Source organism: Bettongia penicillata ogilbyi (assembly GCA_023548195.1). Classification (NCBI taxonomy): domain Eukaryota; kingdom Metazoa; phylum Chordata; class Mammalia; order Diprotodontia; family Potoroidae; genus Bettongia; species Bettongia penicillata. Next base: position 2,567,622 of record JAJHZJ010000195.1, on the reverse strand, counting down.
TGGGGAAAATATCAACAATGTCAAGATCTGCAGATATTATTACTGTGATGGTAGAAAGTGAAAAAGAATTAAGAAGCCTCTTGAGGGTAAAAGAAGAGAATGTAAAAGCTGGTTTGAAGCTTAACATTAAAAAAAAAATAACCTAACATCATAGTAATTGATCCCATTACTTTCTGGCAAATAGAGAGAAAATAAGTGGAAGTAGTACCAGATTTTATATTCTTGGGCTCAAAGACTACTGCAGATAGTGATTGCAGTCATGAAATTAAAAAGACCCTTGCTCCTCAGCAGGAAAGCTGTGGCAAATCTGGACGCATACTAAAAGCAGAGTCATCACCATGCTGATAAAAGTCCTCCTAGCCAAAGCTATAGTTTTTCTAGTAAGGTATAGCTGTCAGAGTTGGACTATAAGGAAGGCTGAGAATAATCAACACTTTCAAATTATGGTGCCAAAGAAGACTTTGGAGAGCCCCTTGGATAGCAAGGGGATCAAATCAGTCAATACTAAAAGAAATTAATTCAGATTATTAGAAAAGACAAATACTGAAGCTTAAATGCTTTGACCAAATAATGAGGAGGCAGGACTCATACGAAAAGAAAATTAGGAAATTAGGAAAGATTGAAGGCAAAAAAAGATGGTGATGGCAGAAGATAAGAAAGATAGTATCATGGAAGTAATGAACATGAGCTTGGATAGATTTAGAGAGAGAGTGGAGGATAGAAGGGTCTGTGTGCTATGGTCCACAGAATCACAAGGAATCAGACATGACTGAACAACAAGGAAATGGTGTTAGGTGATGAATAGAAAGAAGTGAAAGATCTATAAGAACTGGCGCAGAGCGCAATAAGCAGAGCCAAGAACACAATATGCAGAGTGACTACAGCGATGTAAGGGGAAATGAATATGAGAACACATCCCTCTCTTACGCCTTTGTAGATGTGGGAAGTACACAGTGTTACACAATTGTGCATGTTTGGGGACTTTTTCACTGTATCAATCTATTGTGCTAATTTTTTTTCTCTTTAAAATAATATTGTTTGTAAAAGGAATAGCTTTCTGAGAAGAGAAAGTAGAAGGATATTATGGATAACTATATTTAAGAAACCAAAGACATCCTTAAAACCTTATTTTAAAGAACAACCAAAAATTAGAATATATATTTGTTCCCCAATTTCCAAATTGCAATTTTATTCACAAAAGCTACACTTTAGTATAATCAACCAGGAAAGTTAAGGCTAAATACAGAGTAAGAAAAGACTGCCATGCCAAAATGTCAAAACACAAGAGACATTGTTTCTCTTGAGACAGAAGTATTCGGAAATTCCTGGTTTTGTCACATTAGTTGGTGAGCTTCTATTTAAAAATTGTGCGTGCATTGAATATGAAATATACATATTTAGTTCATACATCAAAATGTAATTATCTTATGTTCCTGATATTATAATTGGTAGTTCTTTCACTGATTAGAATGTATAACTTAACAAAATTTTATATGTCATTATTTCCTTTGAAATTCACTGATTTTACAAGGCATTTCAAAAACAATCCAGAAATAATGAAACTCCAGAGAAAGAAAAATATATGCAATATAGTCATGTCCTTGGCCCTGCTATGAGCTCTGGGCCCTTCTCTACAATAGCAAGCCCTGATAATTTGTACTAGTTTTACAGAGAGATAGGGAGAGAAGGAGAAAGGGAGAAAGACAATGGTCCTACACATCACCACTACATTATAGTTTCCAAAAACTTCAAATAATGGATTTTTTTATTATCATAGACATCAGTTTGGACTATTTTATGAAGATAATTCAATCTAATAGGAAAGACAAGTCTCAAAATCATAGGATCATAGAACTAGAACCGGAAGGGATTTAACAGATAATCTAATGCAGTCCCTTTACAGATAAGGAAATTGAAGCCCAAGAAGTTAGGTGCCTTGCCCAGTTGTCACTTAGGTGCTTAAGTATCAAAGGAAGTATTTGAACCCAAGTCTTTTGACTCCAGATCCAATGAGCTAAGAATGAGCTTCTTCAGGTACCAGATCTTTAAAGTCTAACATAATGAGTATGATCCTCTTCTGATTTCCTCACTGACTCTTTAAATATCTCTAAAATTTAAAAATCATACTACTAATAAAAACTTGAGAAAAGACAATTCTTCACCTAATATTAATGAAATTTCAGGTCACTAATCTGTTTCATTACTTTCTTGCTATTTTGTCAGATAAAGGAAACTTTACATGTTTTAGCTGAAGGTCCAAAAGGTACTTTTAATCCAGAATATAGTTACTGAATACTTACCATAAAGTCATAGAGTCTAAGACCAGTAAAACATAGAAGGATGAGAAAGTATGAGACTAAATGTACTATTAGAGTCAAAGCATATTGTCAGTATCTATTGCCTTGTGTTGATTTATCAAAGCCATTACCCTTAGATTACATTGTGCTGGCAAAATTAGAACTTTCTTTCTAAAATCCATGTTGGTTATTACCTAGTTCATATTGGTATATTCGTTTTTTGATGATTTGTTCTAATTTTTTTTCCAGATATTGAAGCTAAGCTGACAGGTCAATAATTCTTAGGGTTATCTGTTTCTCAGTTTTTAAATAGAGAAACTATATTGTGATTTTTCAAGTTTCTCCACGTCTCATTAGTTTTCAGATATTGGAGGTACTCTACTAAGTTTCTGAAGATTGTACTGCTGGGCTTCTCTCCTCACTGACCTCTCAGTCTTTTATATAATGGCATATGATTTGATCCTAGGTACAACATGCTTTCAAGTATTGAGCATTGAGAATTTTATTTTGAACTCATTTCACATTAATTTAAAGACGTTTACCTATTTAAAGTCAGAGAAGTGAACTCTTCTTATCATTAAAATCAAAGATTAGCTACTTTGAATATATCTAGCTTGTTCACATAATCTTTCTTTTAAAAATATTTTATTGGTTCCTTTTACTTTTACTTCATTTCCATTTCTGAATCTATCCCTCCTGCTTTCTCTAATAAAAGTAGTTCAGCAAGACCAACAAACCCCATCAATCAATACATATATTCCACATTTCACAACCATCATCCTAACCCCTCTCTCCCAACAGATTGTCCTGCAAAGGAGAGGAGCTACATCTCCTCAGGTCCATTCTACAGTCAAGCTTAGTTGTTGAAATTAAACATCATTCAGGTGTGTTTGGTTTTGTTATTGCTATTCTTTCCATTTGAGTTGTTGTAATTATTTGTATGTATTGGTTTTTCTGATTCTGCTTCCTTTTCCCTGGATCAGTTCCTATAAATCTTCCTATGCTCCTGGGAATTCTTCATACTTATACTTATTGTACAATAATATTACATTATGTTATTTTTAGTATTTTACTTCACAATTTGTCTAGTCATTCCCCGATCACTGAGCATCTACTCAGTGGTTCTTTGCTGTCACAGAAAGTGCTGCTACACACATTTTGGTATAAACGGGATCTTTCTATCTGTCTTTGACTTCCTTGAAGTATATGCCTAACAGTAGAGTCTCTGAATCAAAAAGCGTAAGATTGGCCCTTGTGATCTTGAGACCACCATGACAGACTTCCCTTAAGGGAGGTTGCAGTTTATAGAATCTATACACATAGGAACCATTGTTATAAGATTAGGTCTAATGAATCTAGTACTGGCTAAGAAATAGAGTGATGATCAGTGGAATAGATTAGGTAAACAATACACAGTAATAAATGATCATAGTAATCTAGTGTTTGATAAACCCAAAGATCCAAGCTTTGAGGGCAAAATTCACCAATTTCACAAAGATTTCTCAGAAAACTGAAAAGCAGTTCATAAGAAACTAGACATAGACATCTCACAATATATCTACCAAGATAAGGTAAAAATGCATACATGATTTATACATAAAGGATAATACATGTAAAGGGAGCTTGGAAATTTTTACCTCTTAGATCTGTATATAAGGGAAGAGTTTATGACCAAACAAGAGATAAAGGGGATCACTGATAGTAAAATGAAAAATTTTGATTACAAGAAATTAAAAAGTGTTTGAATATACAAAACAAAAGAAGCCAAAATTAGAAGGAAAGCAGTAAAATGGTGGGGAGCAGTTACAAGTTTCTCTGCTAGTGGTCTCACTTCTAGAATACACAGGGAACAAAGTTTAATAAAAATAAGAACTACTCACCAATTGATAGTCAAAGGATATGAAGTTTTTAGAAAAAGAAATTAAAGCTACCTATAATCATATGAAAAATGCTTAGAGAAATGCAAATTTAAGCAACTCTGTGGTACCATTTCACAGCAATAAGTTTGGCTAACATGACAGAAAAGGAAAATGGCACATGCTGGAAAAGATGTGGAACAGTAAAGATACTGATGCCCTGTCAGTGCGTTGTAAACTAACCATATCATTATGGAAAACAATTTTGAACTATGCCCAAAGGGTTGTAATAATGTATACACCCTTTGAATTAATACCAGTTCTATTTTTCTTGGGAGGGGGGCTTTTGTTATGCATTTTTTACAACATGACTAATGTAGAAATATATTTTGCATGACTGAACATGTATAACATACCAAATTGCTTGCCTTCTCAATAAGGGGAGAGCAGAGGGAGGGAGAGAATTTGGAACTCATATTTTTAAAAAACAAATGTTAAACATTTTTACATGTGATTGGAATAAAATCATTTGTTTAAAAAGAAATTATGAGAAGGATAGTTTCAGAAAAAAGGAACTGGCACAAAACAAAGTGAGCACAACCAGAACACTGTATACAATAACAGCACTATTGTAACAATTTTTTAATATGATCTTTTCATCTGCATTGCTGTAGCTACTGTGTAAATTGTTTTTTTAACTATGCTTGCTTCACTCTACATCAGTTCATCTAGGTCTTTCCATGCTTCTCTGTATTCATCTCATACCTCATTTCTTATAGCACAATAGCATTCTATTGCATTCATGCATCACGATTTGTTTAATCATTCCCCAGTTGATTGGGGATTTTTTGAAACATTGTTTCCAATTCTTAGATATTACAAAAAGTATTGCTATAAGCGTTGTAGAGTCAGTGGGGACTATTTTTTCTCATTCATACCTTTCATGGAGTATAAGGCCAGGAAGAGAGTTTCTGCTTCAAAGGATATGAACATTTTAATCACTTTGTTTGCTTAATTCCAAATTGTTTTCCAAAATGGTTGTACGATTTCATATTTCTATCTAAAAATGTGTTACTGTCCCTACCACAACTGCTCCATTGTTAACTGTTGCCATTTTTTTTTATCATTTCTGCTAATTTGCAAGTTAGGAGGAGAAATCTCAAGTTATTTTGAATTGTGTTTTTTTTATTATTAGTGATTTTTTTCATGTGGTTTGCAACTCTTCCTTTGAGAATTGTTTGTTCCACTTCTTTGACCACTTCAAGAATGGGGGAAGGGGGAGGAGGGAGAGAGAGAGAGAGAGAGAGAGAGAGAGAGAGAGAGAGAGAGAGAGAGAGAGAGAGAGAGAGAGAATTGTTTATATATCTTGTATACCAGTCTTATCAGAGAAACTTGACACAAAGATTTTACCATTCAGTCACTTCCTTTTTATACTTGATATATGTTGTCTGTGCATAAGTTTTTCAGTTTTAAGTAATCAATAGTATCTTTTTTTTCTTTTAGAATTGTCTCTGATTAATTTGTTTAGGAATTTATCTCTAACCCCTACCTGTAAGCAGTATTAATATCTCTTTCTCTTCTCATTTTTGAAGTATGATCACTAATATTAGTGTCACATATTCACTTAGAATGTATTCTATTGGTCTAGGTCTAATATCTGGCAGACTACTTTCCAGTTTTCCCAGCAGTTTTTAATCAGATTGGGAGTTTTTCCCTAGGTAAGTTATGTTTTACACTTTATCAAACACTGAGTTATGGAGTTCTATTGCTTCTGAATTCTCTTGTCTAGTCTGTTCCATTGGTCTATCTCTCTTTTCCTTAGCCAATACCAGATGACTTTAAGGACTGGTGCTTTGTAATATAGTTTGAGATCTTTAAGTGCTATTCTTCCTTACTCTCTATTCCTTTTGATCATTTCCCTTGATATTCTAGATTTTTTGCTTTTTAAAAAATGAATGTTATTATTTTATCAAGCTTGTAAAGTATCCCTTTGGTAAATCAATTGGTATAGCATTAAAAATATAAACTAATTTTGGTAGTATTATGATTTTTATTATATTATCATAGCCTAGTCATGAGTGCTGAATATTCTTCCAGCTATTTAGATTGTTCTTAATTTTTTTTAAGGAGCATTTTATAATTGAATCTGTACAAGTCTTTTGGGTGCTTTAGGAGGCTAAGCCCCAGATAATTTACTAATTTTATAGTTATTTGGAATGAAATTTCCCTTTCTTTTATTGCTTCCTATGTTTTGTTATTATTATGTGGAAATAGTTTTGACTTTTGAGTATTTATTTTGTAGCCTGCACCTTTGCTGAAGCTATTAGCTTTTTTAGTATCTTTGCTGACTCCCTGGGGTTTTCTAAGTAAACCATAAGTCATTAGCAAATAAGAATGATTTTATCTCCTTTTACTTATCATTATTCTTTCAGTTTCTTTCCCTTGTCATATTACTATTGGTAGTATTTCCAAAACTCTATCAAATAATAGGGGAGAGAGTGGGCCTTTTTGCTGCTCCCTCATATTTTTTGGAAAAGATTTTAGTATATTCCCATTGCATATGATGCTTACTTCCATGCTGTCAAAATTCCAGGATCATAGTTTTAGAGTTGAAAGAACTTCATGGACCACCTAGTCCAACTCCCTTATTTAACAGAGAGGAAACTGAAACTTAAAGAATTCAAGTTATTTGCCCAAGAGCATACATTGGTATATCAGAGTTGGTATTTGAACTGAGGTCCTCTAAATACAGAGGCAGTTTAGTCAAGAATTTTCCCTTTAGGCATACTGTGAAAGGTACTTTATCTCATACTCTTTTTTCAAAAAAAAATTTAATAATGCAACATTTTCTATTTGAGTCACTGAGCTTATTAGGCTTATTGTTATATATGGCATAAAATGACAATCTGTATCTAAATTCATTTTTTTCAGAACTACTTTTCAATTTTCCAAGCAATATTAACAAACTAAAGAGTTCCTCCTCAAGTTAATTTAGTTCTCTAGTGAACCAAACACCCATTTCTTCAGTTTGATTTTTCATGATTCTCCCATATCTAGTCTATTTCACTGATCTACTTTGTTATTTCTTAATTAGGACAAAATAGTTGAGATTGTTACTGCTTGGGATTGTTACTAGCATGGATAGCTTGGTGACACAATGGCTAGAGTGCGAGAGGTGGTGTCAGGAAGATTCATCTTTGTTTTTTTTTTTTTAATTCAATATACATTTTTATTTTATTTTTTTTAATTTATTTATTTAACTTTTTACATTCGTTTTCATAAAATTTTGGGTTCCAAATTTTCACCCCACTTATCCCCTCCCCCCACCCCAATACACCAAGCATTCTAATTTTCCCTATCACCAATATGCCCTCTCTTCTATCATCCCTCCCTTCTCTTGTCCCCATCTTCTCTTTTGTCCTTTAGGGCCAGATGACTTTCTATTCCCCATTAACTGCATGTCTTATTTCCTAGTAGCAAAAACAATACTAAACAGTTGTTCCTAAAACTTTGAGTTCCAAATTCTCCCCATCCCTCCCTCCCCACCCATTCCCTTTGGGAAGGCAGGCAATTCAATATAGGCCCTATCTGTGTAGTTTTGCAAATGACTTCGATAATAGTCATGTTGTCTAAAACTAACTGTATTTCCCTCCATCCTATCCTGCCCCCCATTGTTTCTATTCTCTCTTTTGATCCTGTCCCTCCCCAAGAGCGTTGACTTCAAATTGCTCCCTCCTCCCATTGCCCTCCCTTCCATCATCCCCCTCCCTTGCTTATCTCCTTCTCCCCCACTTTCCTGTATTGTAAGATAGGTTTTCATACCAAAATGAGTGTGCATTTTATTCCTTCCTTTAGTCGAATGTGATGAGGGTAAACTTCATGTTTTTTTCTCAGCTCTCCTCTTTTTCCCTCCACTAAAAAGTCTCCTGCTTGCCACTTGAATGAGATATAATTTACCCCATTCCATTTCACCCTCTTTCCTCCCACTACATTTCTCTCTCAACATTTACCTTAATTTCTTTTAAGATATGGTCCCATCCTATTCAATTCACTCTGTGCTCTCTGTATGTGCATGCATGTATGTATGTGTGCATGCATGCACATGTGTGTGTGTATGTGTATGTGTGATCCCACCAACTACTCAGATACTGAAAAGTTTTAAGAGTTACAAATATTGTCTTTCCATGTAGGAATGTAAACAGTTCACTTCTAGTGAGTCCCTTAAGACTTCTCTTTGCTGTTTACTTTTTCATGCTTCTTCTCATTCTTGTGTTTGAAAGTCAAATTTTCTTTTCAGCTCTGGTCTTTTCATCAAGAATGATTGAAAGTCCTCTGTTTCATTGAAAGACCATATTTTCCCCTGAAGTATTAATACTCAGTTTAGCTGGGTAGGTGATTCTTGGTTTGAATCCTAGCTCCTTTGACTTCTGGAATATCCTATTCCACGCCCATCGATCCCTTAATGTAGAAGCTGCTAGATCTTGAGTTATCCTGATTTTATTTCCACAATACTGGAATTGTTTCTTTCTAGCTGCTTGCAAGATTTTCTCCTTGACCTGGGAACTCTGGAATTTGGCCACAATGTTCCTAGGAGTTTCTCTTTTTGGATCTCTTTCAGGCAGTGATCAATGGATTCTTTCAATACTTATTTTGCCCTCTGGTTGTAGAATATCAGGGCAGTTTTCCTGGATAATTTCATGGAAGATGATGTCTAGGCTCTTTTTTTTATCATGACTTTCAGGTAGTCCCATAATTTTTAAATTGTCTCTCCTGGTCTATTTTCCAGGTCAGTTGTTTTTCCCATGAGATATTTCACATTCTCTTCCATTTTTTCATTCTTTTGGTTTTGTTTGGTGATTTCTTGGTTTCTCAGAAAGTCATTAGACTCCATCTGTTCCATTCTAATTTTGAGAGAACTATTTTCTTCAGTGAGCTTTTGAACCTCTTTTTCCATTTGGCTAATTCTGCTTTTGAAAGCATTCTTCTCCTCACTGGCTTTTTGAAGCTGTTTTGCCAATTGAGTGAGCCTATTTTTCAAGGTGTTATTTTCTTCAGCATTTTTTTGGGTCTCCTTTAGAAAGGTATTGACCCATTTTTCATGATTTTCTTGCATCTCTCTCATTTCTCTTCCCAGTTTTTCCTCCACCTGTCTAACTTGATTTTCAAAATCCTTTTTGAGCTCTTCCAAGCCCTGAGCCCACCGGACATCCCCCTGGGATGTCTGGGATACAGAGGCCCCGACCTCCACATCTTTCCCTGATGGTAAGAATAGTTCCTCGTCATCAGAATTGAAAGGCGGGAACATCTGTGCCTCCTCAAAGTACTCTCTATAGTTTTATTTTTCTTCCCTTTTCTGGGCATTTTCCCAGCCAGTTACTTGACTTCTGAGATTCCTCTGCACCCCTACTAGATCCACCCAGCTAGTGCTTGGGCTCTGAGATTCAAATGGGCTTTCTGTGGTGGCTGTGGCTGCTATTCAATGTGAGCTTAAGTTCTGGTGCTGGGGTGGGGGCAGGGCTGCCTCCCAGGCTCAGCTCTCTCAGGGGCTTTATGCAGAGACCTTCGGTAATGGAGTGGGTGGGGGCAGGGCTGTCTCCCAGGCTCAGTTCCCTCAGGAGGTTTATGCAGAGACCTTTAGTAATGGAGCTCTTGCCTGCTTGGGGAGTCCTGGGCCGCCGCCACTGCCTCTGCCGCTGCCTCTGCCCCTCCCTCCGCTGCTGCCTCCTGAGGGGGCCCGAGTCACAGAGACACCCCGCTCCCCTCTCGGCCAGCCCAGACGTCTCTCTCACTGACCTGTAGCGTCTGTGGGCGGAGGGATCTTCCTGGCCACCAGAGCTTCCATCCCTGAAGCCTGCTCGGATCTGCTCCTCTCGGCGGTCAGGGCAGCACAGGGGTTGACTCTGCTGTCCGGAGTGCGACGGACCCCTGTGGACCATTCTCCAGGGCTCTCTGGAATGGAAATCTTTTCCACTGTGTTTCTGTGTGCCTTGCAGTGGTCCAGAATTTGTGGGGAGTTCTTCTTGCAGGAAATATATGGGCTGTGGGTTTGGAGCTAGCATAAGTGAGTCTTTCTACTCTGCCATCTTGGCTCCACCCTGAAGATTCATCTTTCTGAGTTCAAATCTGGCTTCTGACACTCACTAGCTGTGACCCTGATGTCACTTAACTCTGTTGGTCTCAGTTCCTCTTCTATAAAATGAACCAGAGAAGGAAAGAGCAAAACATTCCAGCAATCTTTGCCAAGAAAACCCCAAATGAGGTCATGAAGTCAGGCATAAGTGAACAACAAAAAGCTTTATAATATAATTTGAATTATAGAAGTGTTAGTCTCCCTTCATTCCTACTTTTACCTATTATTTCCTTTGAGATTCTACACCTTTTTGTTCCACTGAATGAATTTTATTCTTGTTCTATAATGTACCTTTCCCCAGTCCTTGGCACCTCTCCTGTCTTCCACGGTCTTTCAGAAATCACTGCTCAGTAATCTCACCTGTAAGTTCCTTCAGTATCCCAATACTTGTATATAGTTTATCTGGACCCTCTGGTGACTTAAATGCATCTCAAGCAGCTAGCAAAGTGCTCTCTGACTTGAGGCCTTTCTTCATCCCCAGCTGCTATTAATATGTTATTCATTCTACCCCAAAATCATATTGGTTTTGCTTATCTAAATAGATATTGTAGTTTCCTTATAAAATGTAGGTTTCTTGAAAGAGGGGCTATGTAATTTTTGTCTTTGCAACATCAGTGTCTGGCACTATGCTCAATTCAATTACACAAGCATTTATTAAGTGTGTATGTAAGGTGTTTCCTCAGTTCAAAAGATAGAAACACAAACTGAGAAAAGAGTCTTTCATTCGAATGGGGAATAGGATCCAAAATTGGTCATACTCTTAGATTAAGTAATTTCACTAATGAAAAAAACTTGCGTGGATATTCCCTCTCCCTCTCACCCTCACTGGCTTCTCTCCCCACCAACCCCCACAATGCAGTTTGTAACCTTTCTATGACTTTTACAGTTGAAAAATACATCTTAATTGTCCACAGAAATTAGTTTTTTAGATTTATTCACCAAAGTTTCCAGATAACTGAGTTTATGCACAGGCTCTGAATCTTACTCCCCAATAGAGGATCCCTTTTCCTCTGCCCCTTCTAACTCCTTTGCATATTTCCCTGGGGAAGTACAGGGGGAAAGAATGGTAAATGTGCAGTCAGAAGACTTTGATTTTAATCCTGGCCCTCTCACTTACAGTTGTTTGACCTTGGGCAAGTCAGATGTCAGTTGAGTTCCAGTTTCCTTATCTGAAAATGGGAATAATAATGCTTGCGCTACTTACGTGCCTGGTTTTGGGGGTAAACTATCCTTTAAAGCTTAAATGGGTACTTTTAAAAGAGTATTGGATTTGGAGTCAGACTGTTTAGATTTGAATCTTAGTTCTGTCACTTGTGCAATCATGATGAGTCAATTGATTTCTCTGGGCCTTAGTTTCCTTATCTGTCAAGTGAGAAGGTCAGGCAAAATTACATTGGCAGGCCTTCCTAGATCTCTATAATGCTTTGATTCTACATGCTTCTGAACTATTAAATCCTTTAACTGGAAACAAAGTCTTTCATTTCACAATTAAAGATAAAAGGTTTAACAAGCACACAAGTGGGAGAGAGAAATTTTTGGTGTGAATTAATTTTTGTCAAGGTGTGAATTGTATTGATGCTTTTTGAGATAGTGAGAAGGTTAGAACTACATAAAACAACAGATTTCTGAAGGTAGGGAGAGGAGAAGATGCCACACAGTGAGAAAGAAGAACAGAGAGAAGACCCTGGAGATACCAAGGACAAACTCCTCGGGGCACACCTAATTATCTTTATACCTTCAGGGGACAAACAGAAGTGGTTTGAAAATTTTTTATTACTACAAGGATTGGTCCCTCCCTGCTTTATGTAAAATTGTGCTGATACTCCAAATAGGTTTATTATCATAGGATCATAAAATTAGAGCTGAAAGTAACTTTAGATAACACATTTTACAGATGTGGAATTCCCTCACTTTTTTCATCTTTACAATGAAGGGGTTAGATTAGGTGACCTTTGAAAACTCTCCATTTCTAAATTGATAATCCTATGATTACAGAACTATATGTTTCTTCAATTTCTGATGTTAGAATCTACCTAAAGACTACTCTGGTGCTCCATTGTGGCATATGATTAATCATACATTCTTGAAAACTATGACAATGGAATTTCTGGCATATTGCACCAAGTTGAAGTCTTCAAGGGCATTCTTGGCAATGAGCACCTATAGCACCTATTAATTAAGGAATAGCCAAGTTAAAAATGAAGATCAGGAGTTCTTAACCTGCGGTCTGTGAAATATATGTACATACACATATTTATAGGATTATAAAGGAAACCAATTGCATTTAAAAAGTCATTTGCATTATATATAATATATATCTTATGATATAGTATACTATCTAATATATATGCTTAATTTTATATGTATATATGTATAAAACCTCCGTTTTGTTCAATGACTTGCCCAGGTCATTGTGTCTAAGAAGTGTCTGAGGCTAGATTTATAGCCATAGTTGTCAATTATTATATATTCTATAATGTATATTATATGTAATAGTTATTAATAAATTCAGTAAATTGGCTTCCCTTCTCATCTTATGTATTATATTTCATATTTATATTTTATATAATATTTATATATTATATTTTTTGCATTTAAAAACATGATTCTAAGACGGAGGTCTGTTCTGGGCTGGATTTGCCTCAGACCAGTACCGGTCATTTATTTAGGCTGACACTTAAAGGTCATTCAACAATGATCAAAAGGAGGTCTATTTAGGATTAGTAGGAGGATATTTAACAAGCACAGGCACTAAGGACCCCCTCAAGTTGATTCAAGTGAGTGAAGCTCCCTTACCTGGATTGTCTTATCAAAGAAGTCAGCATCAAGGAAATGATGCCAATAGCTTGGGTCTTTAGTTCTCTGAACCAATCAAATCTTCAGGATGGTCTCAATACCTTTTAGTGAAAAAGTACTGAGAAATGTCTCTATAATCCTCTGAGCTTATTAGGCAGAAAAGAACTGGTTACCATGGTATAAATTATTTCCAAATCAGGTATCTGTGTACTTAGACTATTATTTAGAACCAAGGACAAAATCAATACCAATTTTGAAGAAAGGATAAAGATGAGATGATGATAATGCCTAAAATTACAGTCTAACCCATTTAAACAAACTGTTTTCTTTGGGGAAAAGTGGAAAATGGATAAAAGACATTGGTTCTATTTACATAATTTCTTAGAGATAATTTAATGGATATAAAACAGTTGACAACAAGGAAGCAGAAAAGCCCAGAAACCAACTCCTCCATCAAACATTTGATCTCTATGTGAACCTCAGAGAAATGGTTGCCATGAGTTGGGTCCTAAATTGAATAGAAAAAGGAGAATAAATTGAATTACATTTGAAAAATTGTATAGCACTCTCAATAACCTCAAGGTACTCTCTAACCTAAAATCATCTTTCAAATTTATTTCTGCAATGAGATACTCTTGATGACATCATATAATTGTGAATCATAAAACAATTTTATCCTAGATGAAACAAAATTGTAGGTGACACAGAGATCAATAAAGGAGCAAAATATGGTATTCTGTTCCTAGAGACTTCCTTCAGTTGATTATGTCCAATTTTTCCTAAATATATTTTGTTAGTATATAATTGTTTTCACATTGTCTCCCTCGTTAGACCATGGACTCCTGAGAGCAGAGGATTATCTTTGACCTTTTTTTTTGTAACCACAGCACTTAGCATAGTGACTGGTATAAAGTGGGAACTTAAATATTTGTGGACTGATTGCAGCATATTACCAATGCTGGTTTGCATGACCTGAAAGAAGCAATATAAAAGACATCATTAATGACATTTCATTGAAAAACAGGGCAGAATAGTAATGCAGCAATGGCAAAGGACAATAGGTGGTCAGGCCAAATACTGCACTGGGACCCATGCATGTTAAAACACCAAGGGGTAAAGCTTCTAGGTCACTGATAGGTTCTGCATGAAGCATTTATGGGAAAATTTTGACAAGAATCATCTAAGTCAAAAGGGTGTGGATAAGTTACAATGTGTGCAAGTGGAAGAAGTATTTACACAGATGAGATGATGTATCCACCAACATATCTCATGTTAGGTGCTACTCTCTTTCTCAGGTCCTTTTTTTCTCTTCACCTTTATCAGTTGCCCTTCTATAACTTGTAATAATAATGGCTAACATTTATATTGTACTTACTATGTGCCAGACACCGTGCAAAGTGCTTTATAATTGTTACCTCATTTGATCCTTACAAGAACCTTGTTAGGTAAGTATCATCATTATCCTCATTTTGCAGGTGAGGATATGGAGACAAACAGAGGTTAAGTGACATACCCAGGGTCACACAACTAGGAAGCGTCTGAGGACACACTTGAATTCAGGTCTTCCAGGCTTGGCACTCCATCTACTGCACCACATAGTTGCTGTAATGAGGAAACAATTTTCTCTATTTATCATTAATATCTGATTCTTAAAGCATAGTACACATAAGTGTAGATGTTCTCCATCCCTAATGCTCTCTCATTTCTTCTAGCTCTGGAAAGTGAAGCTATTTGTCTTCTGGGATTCTAAATAGGAAGGGAGAAGGGAAAGGAACCAGGCATTGTGCTAAGTACTTTACAAATATCATCAAATATCATTTTGATTCTCACAAAAACCCTGTGAGGTAGGTTCTATTATGATTCCTATTTTGCAGTTAAGGAACAGTGATAGAGATTAATCAACTCAGCTAATAAGTGTCTGAGGTTAGATTGGAACTCCAGGCTTCTTGACTTTGGACCTAGCACTCTATCCACTATACCACCTAGCTGCCTTCATAATGGACATCTTACTTTTTTTTTTTTACTGATATAATTAAGTTCCTCGAGATAAATCAATAAACACCTATTAATGTGTTAGTCTTTGGGAATACAAAGGCAAAAGTGAAACAATCCCTGCCCTGAAGAAGCTTATATTCTAATAAGGGAGACAATATGAATATGTACTTATGTATGTATACATATATTATATACAGGCGGAGAGAGTAAGAGAGGGAAGAAAAGAAAGGAAGAGAGGGACAGAGAGAAAGGAAGAAGGAGAGGGAAAGAGAAAGAAAGGGGAAGGGAGGAGAGAGAGGGAGAGATGGAGAGACAGAGAAAACAGAAATATATAAAGTGAATATAAGGTAATTTTGGGAGAGAGGTCATGGCAACTGCAGGAAAGAAAGGCTTCATATAGTAGGTAACAACTGAGTTGAGTCTGAGTTGAGATTTCAAGAGTTTCAAGTAACTATGTCATTCATTCCAAGAAAAAGGACAACCATTGCAAAGGTATAGAAATACAAGATGGAATGTCATATGTTCAGAAAAGTAAATAGCCTCTAGTATGACTGGACCATAGAGCACGTAGAAATATGTAAGAAAAAAGGCCAGGAAAATAGGAAGGGGACAGTTTTAAATGTAAATAAGAGGAGTTTATTATCTAGAAAAAATAGGGAGCCACTAGAGTTTATTGAGTAAGGAGAATGGGAGTGATATAGTCAAAGGTGAACTCTCACTTGAAGTCTCAGTGAAGGACTGAATTGGAATGGGGAGACGCTTAAGACAGAGAACCCAAGAAAGCTATTAAAATAGTCATGGCAAGATCTCTAGTTTCTAGTACAGTATCTGTCACTTAGTAGATCATTAGGGGCAGCTAGGTGGTGCAGTGGATAGAGTGCCAGGCCTTCAATTCATCTTCCTGAGTTCAAATCTGGTCTCAGCTGCATGACCCTGGGCAAGTTATTTAACCCTCTTTGCCTCAGTTTCTTCATCTGTAAAATGAGCTGGAGAAGGAAATGGCAAGCCACTCCAATATCTTTGCCAAGAAAATCCCAAATGGGGTCATGAAGAGTCAGAAATAATTGAAATGATCAAACAACTATTAGATGATTAATGGATTTTGCTCATTGATTGACTGATTGTTCCTTATTCGTCAGTCTAATGTATCTGAAGAAAAAATCACTAACCCAGGAGCTAGTGATCTCTTCAAAGTTCCCTGGAGTTTTCCATTTGGGTAGAAAATTGTCAGAGCATTCCTGAGAGGTCAGTAGCCCTTTGACAAGAAGAATGCTTTGTCGACCTGGAGTTTGGTCAAAGGAGGCAAACAGGCTAGGCAATATGTTAATCTATATAGTTTATTCCCTTTAAGCTAGTCTAAACTAGCAAATTTGTACAAGGAGCCAAAACATAAGTTCTGACTGTCTGATACAAGAATGACCAGGTTTGAATCTGTTTTAGGACCATCCCAGCATGTCTGTGTCTCTTTATATGTTCTCTATATATGTTTATACCATGAGAAAGGAATTATCTTAACTGAATAAGTTGTAAATACAATAAGAGAGTTGACAAAGTGTCAATTGAAATTATGACCCAGGATATCTGTGTTTTCTTTACCATTAACATGCCATAACACAATATATGCCCATAAAATAGTAAGATATGGAAAAAGTCCCATTATTCGAGATGTGTCGTGAGTTAAGGGTCACACCTTTAAAAAGAGGAAAAATACTCTTCATCAGTCCCATCTGGTCTTCTTGACTTAGTAAGAAGTATTCCTCTGAGTTTACTCAGAGGCTGTTAGATCCAAGTTCTTCTTTTGATTGATTAATTCAGGCTTTGACCCTTATTAAAGTCCAAAAATGATATTAAATGATTATCATCTTAAATATGGTTTCAGTTCTGCACCACCCTCATCCATATCCTTAAACAGGGTAATATGGCTACACTCTTATCCAATGTCTTGATATTTTTGTGCATAAACACAAAAAGGGAGAAAGCATCTTCCTGACCCTCACCAGTCAATTCAGATTTCTAACTCTAACTTCCTTTTAATTGGAAGACTTTTTTATGATCTATTTGAATTGTTTCTTTCAAGAAAATTCCACTTCCCCCACAGCAGGTTGTTGCTAAACTTTCTCTCTTGGGAACATTTCTATTTCCCTAAATATGTTGTAATGTGCTTTCTCGAAATTTTTTCCCACTATTTTTATGGATTCCTTTCCATTTTCTTTTAAATCATAAATTGTTTATAAACATGTTCCCCAAAGTTGGCTTTAGCCTTTAAAACTTCAAGTTATTTCCTCCTATTGCAAATCTCAAAGCCTAAAAAGCTATACTTTAGTTAATGCCTCTGTCTTTTGAACCCAAAAGAAGTTATCCCCCAAATGATCTAACAATTTGTTTAGTAGAGTGCAATCTGCTCTATTGTTTTCTTCCATACATAATCTGGTTGTAAATTACCTTTACCCCTAAGACATGTACAACAGCCTAACATTGATATGTATTAGTTTTTGCATTGTATCACTTTGAAGTGCTTCTGAAGGCAAAGAAAAGGAATCCACATGAATAAAAAACAGTAAAAGTTGGTGGAATTTACAAATCTAGACCTGAAAGTTATCTGATTCTCCTGGAGCGCTTTAATACCATTAATTTTTAATGCGTTTTTGAAATTTCTAAGCAATGATTTTGCTCCTAAGAGGTTACTATAATCTGACCGTTTAGGTATATAAGGTTTGATTGGATTAGTTCTCTATAGATTACTACATGTTAAATCTGTAAGCATTGAAAATTTTAAACCCTATTTCCATTTCTTTTTTTAAATTACACTAGTTTGTCATCAGCAAAACACTGTGAAGTTTCCTGAGGAGACGAGCTTCTCTACATGTGAAATGTCTCAAAAAGAAATGTTTTTAATTACACTGGCATTTTAGAGCCTATGCTGGGGGTAGGAGATGACAGCATCTCTAATCCTTATTACAAGGTTGTTATCTTTTGCTTAAACTTTGAAATGTTTTCCTACTTTAGAAATAATTCTGTGCTCCATTTTCTCATTTCCATTCTATTTTAGGTTATTGTCACATAGAATCTTTCAAGCTAAAGAAATCTGTGATTAATATGTGTGGGGTGTTTGTTTGTTTTATTGACACCACCTGTAGACATGAGAAGAAAAAGTGCTAGGAGCATGCATTCTGTGCCCTACCTAATAAATTGTCACTATCAATCTTAAGTCTAAGACCCTCTATTTACTCATCAAATTGTTGCTTCCTCACTAGCCAACTAATCCATAATTTGGTTGTTTTAGATCTGCTTGTGTGGGCTCTTAATACTTTACCAAGTGTCACCAAATTTCCTTTCTAGGTTTAAGGGGGATGTGGCTTGTCTGTGAAGACAAGAAGGCCATCAGAAGATCCAGTGCTACCTGTCTCTACATCACCTCCACTGTGCCATTCAACATGCTTCTTTGAATGCTATAACAAGTGATGAAAGGGATGCTTTCAAAGAAACCTGAGAAGACTTTTAAGAACTCATGCATAGTGAAATGAGCAGAACTAGGAGAAGAATTTATATAATAACAACATTGTAAAGACAAACTACCTTGATAGAATTAAAAATTCTCATCGACTCAATTCCAGGGAATCAATAATGAAGCATGCTACCTATCCACCTCCTGAAAGACAGAAGATTGATTCAGCATATAAAATGCAACTTTTTGGGGGATATGCTCAGTGAAGGACTTTGTTTTGCTCATTATACATATTTGTTACCAAAGTGAGGTTTTTTGTGGGAGGAGGTGGGAAAGAGAGAAAATAGATTTTTATTCATTGATAAAAGTAAATTATACATGACTGCACATGAAAAGAAGGAAGGAAGGAAGGAAGGAAGGAAGGAAGGAAGGAAGGAAGGAAGGAAGGAAGGAAGGAAGGAAGGAAGGAAGGAAGGAAGGAAGGAAGGAAGGAAGGAAGGAAGGAAGGAAGGAAAGTATTTATTAAGCACATTATTTGCTAGGCATTCAGTTACTCTGAGGGAGTATTATTGTCCCCATTATATGAAAAGAAACGCAGACTTAGGGAGAATAAGTGAACTGCCAACAGTCACAACAGTATTGAGTATGGAAACTGAGACCCCAGATTTTGTACTACTCATGAAACCATGCTGCCTCACAAATTCCAATTTGTTCTGGAACCAAAATCTTGGATATTTTCCCAGTGGAAAGGAGGTGGATCGGGCAATCCCTGATCAAATAGAATTTTCCTAAACAACCCAATAATAGAGTAGAAGGAGTTTCCTAAATAACCTGATAACACAATTGGGAATAAACCATTGTACAAAAGCAAACAATGAGACACAGGAAACTTCTAGTTATTGATTAGATGAAGATAAGGTGATGACTTTTAGAAAGCAAGCTGATCCTACTCTCAGATCTGGAAGAAAGACCTAGCCCTTGAGGACAAGTCCTTGGTTCTTGAGGATTTAGTCTTCACCTTTTCCCCTTGTGCCTCATCCAGAGTATAGCAAGGGGGAGGGATGGGATGGATTTTTGCATCCCTTCCCCAGTCAGAAGCAATAATGGTGACTTGTAGTAGTAAAAGCATTCAACCACAGAATTGCTTGCATTCAGAATAGGAGGGGAATTCAGGACATTGCTTTTGGAATCCCAATCTTCTAGGTAGAGGAAGAGCAATTATGAATTTCCTACACAGCATAATCCTGGACAAAGAAAGCTCTCTGGGGCAGCACCAATTTTGAACATAGCCTCAATTTAATTCCAAGTTGAAGTATCTCTAAATTCAGGTAAATTCTAAGCACTGGATCTTCTACCTAGAGAAATATTTCCTGATGCATCCTGCTCCTTGCACAAGAAAGATGGAAGTCCACATGGTTCCTACAAAGCATTCTACTTGAAATATAAAGCAACTGGGAGTTTCAGGTGAACTAGAAGCTGAAAGCAGCAGAGATTACAAATAATAATTTCCAGAAATGACCGCTGGAAGAGTATCTAGGGAAGACTCAAACATCAGGTTCAAAGGGGAGTAGTAAGAGGGCATTAGTGGTCCTGTGGCCTTACAGTATCAGATGCATGTGTTGTCCCTTCCCACGTGCTCCCTGGTTACAGGTACTCCCTGCATAAATAACTACATGTGACTTCTGTATGTGACCGCTCTCTGCACTAATGTTGAGAATATTTTCAGGATGGTGTTTTATAGGTGAATGGGATAGATGGGGGGGGGTTGCTACCTTTCTTATTAAAATATTTCAGTAGATATCTTTGAGATACATTCTCTGGGTGAGTATTGAAAGGCAAACACATTGATGAGGGTTCATGAGCAATAGTTTTCTAGGCATAACCCCATAAAACCTAAACCATCATGGATGAGAAGTCCTCCAGGAGATCCATCCTATGAATTGAAGGGTACCCACTGGACCCTACACTAGTAAGTGAATAAAGCAAAAGATATACAATCCAACTATCTTCTTTATTCTTCCAATCTGGAAAGAAAGTGTTAGGCCAATGGCGGGTGATGATAATTGGACAACCAGAGTTCAAACCAAGAAGATCAATAGGAGTGTGAGCAAGCAAGCCAGCAGTTAATTCAAAGCAAGAAAAGTTTCTTCTTCCACAGGATGAGACAGCATTTGAGGAAATCTACCAATCAGATAAGCAACTGGGTGGTGCAGTGGATAGAATGCCCAATCTGAAGTCAGGAAGACCTGAGTCCAAATCCAGCCTCAAACAAGTGTTTAACTAGCTGTGTGACCCTGAGCAAGTCATTTAACCTGGTTTGCCTCAGTTTCCCCATCTTTAAAATGAACTAAAGAAGGAAATGGCAAATCACTCCAGTATATTTGCAAGAAAACCCCAAATGGGGTCACGAAGAGTTGGACATGACTGAAACAAATGTCAAACAGCAATGCCATATTGGATGACTATCATTTTGTAAGTCTTCTCTTTTCCAGGCTTAAGAATCTTAGTTCCTTCAATAGCGTTATTTGAAACCTCTAGCTATCTTGTTCATTCTTGCCACCTTGTCAGTATCCCTCTTTAAATTTGGTGACTGTAATTAACGACAACACTTTGATCTCATCAGCATGGAGCATAGCAGCCCTATCATTGTCCCTTAACATGGACGCTTTTTCTATCAATTCAGCCTAAAGTTATTGCATTGGTTTTTAAACAGCAAACACATATGCTGAAGGGACAATAATTTTTTTCCCATATGAGCTGTTATCAGACCATGTCTCTCTCATCTCATACTAATGCAGTTAATTCTTAGGATATTAATGCACGAGTTCCCTGTTTTGGTTGTTGTTATGCATTAGCATAGGAAACCCACAGAGAAGAAACTTCCTCTGCCAATGTAAATCAATAACTTGATTACAATTTATAGAAACAGCTCTTAAAGTGAGGTCTGTAGACCTTTGAGGGTCCTCAAGGCCCATACTATTTTTATAATAATACAAAAATATTATTTGCCTATTAAAATAGGACTCCATTTTCCAACTACATGTCTGTGAGAGATTAGATTTTCCTCATATGTTTCAACCAAAGCAACATATCACAATAGATTGAATGCAAAAGCAGATATGAAAATATAGCTGTCTTCTATTATATTATAATAGCTAGCATTTATATAATGCTTTAAAATTTACAAAGTATTTTATATATATTAATTCATGCTATGAATAATTACTAGCAACGTTATCTCATATATTAAGATTAAAGAGATTTGCAAAAATATGTAAAACAATGTCATACTTATTAATTTTTTTCTGTTTTGGAAAATGTAGTTATTTTTCATAAAATATGTTATTTATGTTAGCATTTTGTTGTTCTTAAGTCACTTCAGTTGTGTCTGACGCTTCATGACCCCATTTGAGGTTTTCTTGGCAAAAATACTACCATGGTTTGCCTTTGCTTTCTCCAGCTCATTTTACAGATGAGTAACCGAGCCAAGCAAGGTTTAGAGACTTGCCCAAGGTCACACAGCTAGTAAGTGTCTGAGGCCAGATTTGAACTCAGGAAGATGAGTCTTCCCGATTCCAGACCTAGCACTGTGCCATCAAGATACCCTTTATGTTATTATACTATAATAAATGAATAAATATTTTAAAATTTATCAGCTTAAATTTCTAATGTAGTAAATATCAGTAGCTATAACTCACATAAACACAAGCTCTTTGGAATTAAGGTCCTCAATAATTTTTGAGATTGTAAAGGGGCCCTGATACCAAAAAGTTTGTACAGACAAGAAAACTGAGCTACAGAGAAGCTGCCCAGGGGTCACATAATAAGTAATTATCTGAGGCAGGGGTCTAGCTACCTGTTCATATGGACTTTAGTATCTGCTCCATCTGGACATTATGGTTAGAAAAACAATGGTAAGCTCAGGGATCAGAAGTGCCTCCCTGGCTGAGGATGTTAGTGGAGCTACCACAGTCACCAGCTTCTGTGAAGTAGTCCTGTTATGCTGTAAGGCAAGCTATTTCTCTTATTTATTCATTTATTTATTTATTCATCTATTCATTTATTTATTTGTTTGTTTGTTTGTTTAGCTTTTAACATTCATTTTCACGAAATTTTGGGTTCCAAATTTTCTCCCCATTTGTCCCCTCCCCCCACCCCAAAACATCCAGCATTCTAATTGCCCCTGTCACCAATCTGCCCTCTCTTCTATCATCACTCCCTTTCCTTGTCCCCATATTCTCTTTTGTCCTGTAAGACCAGATAACTTTCTATATATCCCATGACCTGTATTTTTTATTTTCTAGTATCAAGAACAGTACTTGATAGTTGTTCTTAAACTTTGAGTTCCAACTTCTCTTCATCCCTCCCTCCCCACCCATTCCCTTTGGGAAGGCAGGCAATTCAATACAGGCCATATCTGTGTAGTTTTGCAAATGACTTCCATAATAGTTGTGCTGTGTAAGACTAACTATATTTCCCTCCATCCTATTCTGCCCCCCATTGCTTCTATTCTCTCTTTTGATCCTGTCCCTCCCCAAGAGTGTTGACTTCAAATTGCTCTCTCTTCCCATTGCTCTCCCTTCCATCTTCCTCTCTAACCTGCTTATCCCCTTCTCCCCCACTTTCCTGTATTATAAGATAGGTTTTTATACCAAAATGAGTGTGCATTTTATTTCTTCCTTTAGTCAAATGTGATGAGAGTAAACTTCATGTTTTTCTCTCACCTCCCATCTTTTTCACTCCACTAAAAAGTCTTTTGCTTGCTTCTTTTATGAGAGATAATTTGCCCCATTCCATTTCCCCCTTTCTCCTCCCAATATATTTCTCTCTCACCACTTAATTTCATTTTTTAAGATATGATCCCATCCTATTCAATTCACTCTGTGCTCTGTATGTGTGTGTGTGTGTGTGTGTGTGTGTGTGTGTGTGTAATCCCACCAACTACCCAGATACTGAAAAGTTTCAAGAGTTACAAATATTGTCCTTCCATGTAGGAATGTAAACAGTTCAACTTTAGTAAGTGCCTAATCACTTCTCTTTGCTGTTTACCTTTTCATGCTTCTCATTCTTGTGTTTGAAAGTCAAATTTTCTTTTCAGTTCTGGTCTTTTCATCAAGAATGCTTGAAATTCCTCTGTTTCATTGAAAGACCATTTTTTCCCCTGAAGTATTATATTCAGTTTTGCTGGGTAGGTGATTCTTGGTTTGAGTCCTAGTTCCTTTGACTTCTGGAATATCCTATTCCATGCCCTTCAATCCCTTAATGTAGAAGCTGCTAGATCTTGAGTTATCCTGATTGTATTTCCACAATACTGGAATTGTTTCTTTCTAGCTGCTTGCAATATTTTTTCCTTGACTGGAGAACTCTGGCATTTGGCCACAATGTTCCTAGGAGTTTTTTTTTTTGGATCTCTTTCAAGTGGTGATTGGTGGATTCCTTGAATACTTATTTTGCCCTCTGGTTCTAGAATATCAGGGCAGTTTTCCTTGATAATTTCATGAAAGATGATGTTTAGGCTCTTTTTTTGATCATGGCTTTCAGGTAGTCCCATAATTTTTAAATTGTCTCTCCTGGGTCTGTTTTCCAGGTCAATTGTTTTTCCAATGAGATATTCCACATTATCTTCCATTTTTTAATTCTTTTGGTTTTGTTTTGTGATTTCTTGGTTTCTCAGAAAGTCATTAGACTCCATCTGTTCCATTCTCAATTTGAAAGAACTATTTTCTTCAAATGAGCTTTTGAACCTCTTTTTCCATTTGGCTAATTCTGCTTTTGAAAGCATTCTTCTTCTCATTGGCTTTTTGAAACTCTTTTGCCAATTGAGTGAGCCTATTTTTCAAGGTGTTATTTTCTTCAGCATTTTTTGGAGTCTTCTTTAGCAAGGTGTTGACCTGCTTTTCATGCTTTTCTTGCATCTCTCTCATTTCTCTTCCCAGTTTTTCCTCTACCTCTCTAACTTGATTTTCAAAATCCTTTTTGAGCTCTTCCATGGTCTGAGCCCATTGAATATTTATTTTGGATGTTTGGGTTACCAAAGCCTTGACTTCTATGTCTTTTCCTCATGGTAAGCATTGTTCTTCCTCATGCAAAAGGATGGGAAGAAATATCTGTTCACCAAGAAAGTAACTTTCTATGGTCTTATTTTTTTTTCCCCCTTTTCTGAGCATTTTCCCAGCTGGTTAGTAGACTTCTGAGTTTCCTCTCCACACCTATCTTACCTCTCAGATTCAAATGCTGCTTCCCAGTCTTAGGGTTTCAGCGGGGTGGGGCTGCTGTTCAGTGTGAGATTAAGATTAGCTGCCCAGGTTGGGGCAGGGCCACCACACAGGGCTCAGTTCCCTCAGGGGGTTTACTTGGACATCTTCAACAATGGATCTGAGCTCCTGCCTGCTTTGGGAGCCTCTGTCCACAGCTGCCTCTGCCGCTGCCTCCCAAGGGGACTTGAGTTATGGAGACACCCCACTCTCCTCTCAGCAAGCAAAAAAGACCCTCTCACTGACTTTGGCTCCTGTGGGTGGAGGGACCTGTGCTTCTGCTGGAGATTCTGTTCCTGAAGCCTGCTCAGATCTAGTCCCCTCGGTGCTATGTGGCCAAGGCAGGGCTGGGCTCTGCTCCAGGTCTGGTGTGTGACGGACCTTTCCTGTCAATTTTTCAGGTCTCTCTGGAACAGAAATCTCCTCCACTCCATTGTTCTGTGTCTCCTGCTGCTCCAGAATTTGTTGGGAGTTCTTCTTTACAGGTATTTTATGGGCTAGTATATGTGTATCTTTTCAATATTGTGTATTGACTTCTTGGTCACTATGACAGATTTGGCTTTCTGGTGCTGAGATTTGGCTTTATGGTGTCTGAATAAATATTTTTCTTCTACTTTCTGTATGGAGATTTTGTTATACTTTGTGATTGAGAACTGCGCTAGAATGTCCATAATCAATACAAGTGCTGTGAATATTGCCTTAGTGATACAGGAAGTTTTTTCCTTCTGTTGACCCCAAATATTTCTTTTTTGTGACTTTTATCCATTAGCTCCCAGTTCTTCTCTCTGAGGTAAGTAGAGGAAATTGAATCCCATGACAATCCATTAAACATTTAAAGATAACTATCATCTCCACTCTAAGTCTTATCTCTTCCAGGGTAAATATCTGTAGTTGTTTTTTTCAGCTGATCTTCCTATGGCATGAAGTTGAGACTTTTCACCTTCCTGATCGGCTTCTCCTGAATGCACTATCTTTATAACATGTATCACCTTTTGTTTGCTCATACAGCCACCACCTTTGTGTATCTCCTCACTCTTGGACTATTGCAATAACCTTCTGGTTGACCACCCTATTTCAAGTTTCTCCCCATTGATGATCTCAAAATAAATGAAGGGGTAAGAAAGAAGGATGCATTATGATAAGGGAAAGGAAGAGAAAGAATGGGGAAACAAGAAGATTTCACAAAGAAAAACTTGTATAGCAGAGAGGAAACTGGAGAACTCAATCTGATTCTCATCTAAATTTGTTCAAAGAGCCAAGAATATATAGACACACTCACTGAGGTCAATAGGAGAGTAGCATAAGAAGGGATTAAGAAAAAGAAGGGGGATAAAATGAAGGGGTGGATTAAGAGGTCAGAAGTAAAACAGACTTTTGGGAATGGACAGAGTAAAAAGAGAAAGAGAAGAATAACAAAAGAAAATAGAATGGAGGGAAATACACAGCGAGCAATCATAAATGCAAATGTGAATGAGACAAACTCACCCATAAAATGAAAGCAGAATGTATTAGAAACCAGAAATCAAAACTATGTCGTTTCTAAGAGACACACTTGGAACAGAAAGACACACAGAGAGAATTGAAATAAGGGCCTAAGCAGAATGTATCATGCTTAGTCAAAGTAAAAAAAAAAAAAGAAAAAAAAGGCAGGGTAGCAAGCATGATTTCAGACAAAGCAAAAGCAAAAATAGGCATAATTAAAAGAAATAGCCACATTATGCTACAAATACCATAGATAATAAAGTAATATCAAAATATTTTACAGAAAGTTTTTTTACTAAAGGTCTCATTTCTCAAATATTGGGGAACTGAATATAACTTATTAGAATAAAAGCCATTTCCCAATTAATAAATGGTCAAAAGATATAAACAAGCAGTTTTCAGAAGAAATCAAAACTATCTAGTCATATAAAAATGCTCTATTACTCCTGACTAGAGAGAGACAAATTAAAACTACTCTGAGGTACTACCTCATATCTATCAGAAATGACAAATGCCAGAGTGGGTATGGAAAAATAAGTGCACTAATGAACTGTTGGTGGAGTGATGAACTGCTTTAGCCACTCTGGAGCACAATTTGGAACTATGCCCAAAGGGCTATAAAAATGTACTTACCCTTTGATCCAGCAATATCACTGCTAGGTATGTATCCCAAAGAGATCAAAGGAAAGGGAAAAAGAAAAAGGACCTATATATCCAAAAATATTTATAGTAAAGAATTGGAAATAGAGGGAATGTTCATCAATTGGGGAATGGCTGAACAAGTTATGGAATATGATTGTGATAGAATATTATCATTCTATAAGAAATTATAAGCAGGATGGCTTCAGAAAAACCTATATAGAAAAATCGATATGAAATGATAAAAAGTGAAAAGAGCAGAACCTGAAAATCATTGTACATAGCAACAGTAATATTATAAAGATGATCAATCATGAAAGATATAGTTACTCTGACCAATGCAATGATCAAAGACAATTACACAGGATTCTTGATGAAAAATGCTGTTTACCTCCAAAGAAAGAACAAATGGAGTCTGACTGCAGATCAAGAATAATATTTTTCGCTTTTTTTCTTGCTTTTTGTGACATGTCTAATATGGAAATGTTCTGCATGATTTCACAGGTATATGTCATATCCTATCACCTTATTTCTCAATGGGTGTGGGAAGGACTTGAAGGAGGGGGAGAATTTAGAACTCAAATCTTTTTTAAAAAGAATTTTATATTAACTAAATTAATATTGAAAAAAATTTTAAATTCTCCTCATAGTAATTGGGCTAACCATGTCACACTTCACTCTCCCATCCCTCACTCCAGTTCAAACTTCAGTGATTCCTAATTACCTCCAGGATCAAATATAAAATTCTTTGTTTGGCTTTTAAAGCATTTGCAGCATGCCCCCTTCCTACTCTTCCAGTTTTCTTATACTTTACCTCTCCCCCATTCTTTCCTTTCAACCTCAGTACTATACGACTCGCCAAAACTGGCCTTCTTGTTCCTCAAATAGGACACCATCTTGTCCAAATCATTGCTTTTCTTTGGTTGCTTTCCAAGCTTGGCATGCTCATCCTTCTTATCTCAGCTTCCCAGCTTCCCTAGTTTCCTTCAAGGATCAGTTCAACTTCCATCTTCTATAGTGCCCTTTCTTAGTCTCCCTTTGCAAATTCTACCACCCTCAACCCACCTCACCCACCTGCTTGTACAGATCTACTGCTACTACTACTAGTATGCTCCCTGAGAATACCTACCATTCACATTACATATAATTTCTTGTGTACTTTTTTGCTTGTTGTCTCCACCATGAGAATGAAAACTCCTTCACAGTGCAAAACATATTTTTGTCCTTCTTTGTATGCACAAGCTTAGCATAGTGCTTCACATATAGTAAGCATTTAATAAATGCTTTTCAATTGTATGATTGACTGTCTAACTTACTATGTACCTCTCTAACTTACTATGTCCCTCCTAAAATGGTGGTACCCATATCTGAGGGGCAGCTAGGTGGTGCAGTGGATAGAGCACTAGTGCAGGAGTCAGGAGTATCTGAGTTCAAATCTCACCTCAGACACTTGACACTCACTAGCTGTGTGACCTTGGGCAAGTCACTTAACCCCAATTGCCTCATCCTGGGTCATCTCTAGCCATCCTGATGAATATCTGGTCACTGGATTCAGATGGCTCTGGAGGAGAAGTGAGGCTGGTGACCTGCACAGCCCTCCCTCCCTCAAAACAAAGTCAAGTACAAGTCATGTCATTATTTCTCTGATGCCATGGTCTTCTTTGGCAACAAAGGACAAGCACACATGCCCACACCTGAACATAATACACTAGTTGTGGCTGACTTCCCTAATCCTAGACACGCTGCTCATGTAACCCAACACTGAATTAACTTTTTCATTCTCATTCCATCCTTTCCACTCAGATTGCACTGGGAGTCCACCAAAACTCATGGATCATTTTTTTTTCAAATAAATTTTTCAAACAAATTGAACTAATTCAAACTTTTGACAATGTTGAAAGAAGACATCAGGATGAGGGTGCTTGATTCTGACTGGTTTGGAAAAATAGCTCTTTATGGAAAATAAAGCAGCTTACTCTGGTTTCTTGTCCTTTGGGGTGGAAAACATATTTCAAAATCTCAGCCCCTTGAATTAATTGGGAAAAAATCTAAAATGTAAACACAAAGTAAAATCTTACCTCCAAAGTCACTCCAAAAACCTGGAGAAAACTGAGGAAAATAAAAAGGAAGTAAAAACATTTGTCATTTAATTGAAATCCATCAAATTTAGTGGTGCCATTCCTGGATATTTTGTTTACTAGACAAATCTGTCTTGGGGCCAGAGAAGAATGGGAATTACTTCCCGTCTTTTCCCTGGAGTAACAGCAAAAGATGGCAGAAAGATTTGTTAACCTCTGAGCCAGAGGCAGAATTTGGGAAGAAGAATGAGACCTTTTGTGTGCCAACAAGGTGATCTTTGCCAGGCCAAAAGTTAGTGGGAGTGAAGGAAGAGGGCAGAAAGATACCAGTTTGAGGAGGATGATTACAATCTTTAAGTATCTAAAGAATATAGATTAGACTTATCCTATTTGGCTTCAGAAGGAAGAAAAAGAACATGTGGAACTCATAAGGATATAGATTTTGGTTCAACCTAACAGCTTTCAAAATGTTAGAACTGACTGTTCAAAAATGGAATGAGTTTCTTAAAGTCACAGTGAATTTTTTTTCAAGCCAAGGCTAGAAGAGCATTTGCTAGGAATTTTGCCTATAGGATTTATGATTTGAGTAGGGGGTCAATTAGATGAACTCTACAGTCACTTCCCAGTCAATTCAATTCAACAAGCTTTTATTACTGTGCACTGTGCAAAGTACTAAGGACACAAAGACGAAAATAAAAACAGTTCTTGACCACAAGATGCTTGTGTTCCTGGCACTGTTTCATAAATGCATGATGATTGTTGATTCTGCTAGAGAGAAAAATATACAATGTACAAAAATACACAAAAAGTACAAAATATACAAATGTACAAAAATGTATAAAATAAAAAATTTGGGAGGAGAAGTGTTAACAACTGAGAGGATTAGAAAAGGAGTCTTGTAGGTGTCATTTGAGCTTGAATGGAGTTAAACTTTACAAGAGATTTAGGTAAGAAGGTATAACATGTGATACCCTCAACAGCCGCTATGATATACATGTGTATTTCCAGGGTAAATTCACAAAATATAAGCTCTCTTCATCAAAGATGATATCAAGACATTTATTCAAACACCAGAAAACCAAATCCATTATAGTAACAAAGACATCTACACACATTATCAATGTAGGGAGCACAGCCATCCCCAACCCTTCCCTCCATCAAGTCTCCCCACTAACAATCTCCCTTAGGCAAAATCACTCTCTCTCTCACTCACACTAGCTGCTCTGCTCTTCTTTGCTGTGTTCTACTCTGTTTCAGCTCTGCCTCCTCTCTCTTCCTGCTACATCCTTCCTACTCTACCCATTCAGCAAGCTCCTCCCACCATTGGCACAATGTGACTCAGGCTGTGGGCTGGACCGGAGCTCAAAGCATGGTTACATGGGCCTCTTAAAGAACAGGGGAGATCTTCAAATTCCCTTACCATTACAGAAGGAAAAGCCTTCTTGGTATGGGGGATACCAAGTCTATGCAAAGGAACAAAGCAAGGTGATTGAAAACCCTGTACCACAAAGAACATCTTCTTTGATGAGTTGAAGTATAGGAAGCATGAGGAAAAACTAGGTGGGACAATGGATAAAGCACTGGAACTGGAGTCAAGAAGACTTGAGTTCAAGAACTTGGAGTCAAGAACTCCTTGAGTTCAAGTCCAGCCTCAGATATTTCCTAGCTATGTGACCCTGGGCAAGTCACTTAACCCTATTTGCCTCAGTTTCCTCATCTCTAAAGTGAACTGGAGAGGAAAATGGCAAACCACTCTAGTTTTACCACCAAGAAAACCCTGAAAAATGAACAACAGCAAAGGAAGCATGAGGGAAAACAATATGAAATAAACTTAGATGACTGGGTAGTCAAATTGTGGTTTAAAATGGCAAAAAAAAATTGAAATGTATATTTTGTTGTACAGACAATAAGGAACTATGTCCACTTTTTTAGCCCTTTCAATTTGAAAGTTATGTGGGTTAAAAATTAGAGATGGTGAAGTGAGGAACAGGGAAAACAAGTAGGGGTATACCAGTGTAGTCTAGGCAGCAGGTGATGAAGATTTGGTAGTGGAGATCAAGGGATGAATGACATAAATGCTTAAATAGAATAAACAACACTTGGCAACTAATTAGATAAGACTAATTAGGTCTAATTAGGTCAAGAATGACAATGAAGTTAAAACTTAGTTGACTGAAAGGATGATGATGTTTTTAGACAAAAATAAAGAAGTTAGAAAGAGGGATGGATTTGGGAAAAAGATCATTCCATTTTGAATATGTTAATTTTGAGATACCTATAAGACATCTCACTGGGGATTCTAGTAGGCATTTGGTGATATGGAACCATAAAGTGAAGGGGACATGGATTGGATTGGGAAGTTATCTAAAAAGATTATAATGAAACTACAGGTCCTAATGAAATCACCTAATGAAATGGAATGCACAGAATCAAGAAAAGAGGCCCCAGGACAGAGCTCTGGGTCTCCACAATCATAAAGGGTTAGTCATGGATGATGATACAGCAAAGGAAATGGAGAAGAAATATTGAGACTATCAAATATTGAGAATATCACAAGAAAGTAGTGTTTTGAAAACTTAGGCAGAAGAGTGGGTCCAAGAAGATAATGCAGTCAGTAATTTCAAATTCTACAAAGCAATCAAAAAGTATAAGGACTAAGAAAAATAGTCATTCAATTTATCCCTTTTTTGAGTATTTTCCCAGCCAGTTACTTAACTTTTGAATCCTTTGTCAAGAGGAGGGCATACTCTTGGGACCTGTAAGTTCTCAGTTCCTCCAAGGTGGCAAAGTCAAGGGAGAACTCCTCTCCTGGCCTGCTCTTTGGTCTGGGAGCTACTGCAAGCTTTTCTACCCAGGATCTGCAAGTAGAATTCCCTGTCCAGAGCCTCTACCAGCTCCACCACATCAGCATTCTTTGTCACCCCAGGACCACTACTCAGGGCTGAGATCCAGATCAGTGTCTCAATTCCCCAGGGTCTTTAGGCTGAGCACTCCACAAATGGATGCTGCCACTGCAATAACTGCTGCCAGCAGAGCCAGAGCAGGCTGCCTTCTCATCCAGGTAAAAGAGTTTTCTCACTGACCTTTGAAGCTGTCTTTGGCATTGGTGGGTTGAGCAATCTGGGAACCGCAGCTGCTGCCATGGATTCTACCCCCTGAGGCCTGCTCCAGTCCTATCCCTGAAGCCAAGGAGGCCAAGGCTGGCCTGCACTCAACTTCACACCCAGTGTGGTAGACCTTTCCTTTTTTTCTTCCAGGCTGTCTTGAGCTAGAAATCTCTTTCACTCTATTGTTTTGTGGTTTCTACTGTTCTAGAATTTGTTTAGAGTCATTTTTTACAGGTATTTTATGTGCTATGGGGGAGAGCTTTTACAGGTTCATCCTTCTACTCCACCATCTTGGCTCCACCCAAGCCATTCAATTTTACAAAAGATCTTTGTAACCATGGAAAGAATAGTTTCATTCGAATGGTGGGGTTGAAAGACAGATTGTAAGAAATTAAAAAGTCAATGTGAAATGTCAATGAATGAAAGCAATGAGACTAGACAACCCTTTCTAGAATTTTGGCTGTGAAAGGGAGGATGTAGAATGATGGCCAGAGATGATGACTAAAGAAAGGATTTTTAAGAATGGAGATCTGGGTATTTTTACAGGGTGGAAAGGGGCCAATGGGCAAAGCTATATAATTAGTAGGTGAAAGCAATAAGGGTAGACGACCCTCTCTAGATTAAAAATTAGAAAGGGAAAATTTATGATAAAAGAGTCAAGTTTCTGGACAAGGTAAGATTAGATGGATTAGGATCAAGAGTACAAGTAGAATGATTGGCATTGCCAAAGAGAAAAACCACTTCTTCCTCAGAGATTGAACAAAGAAGGGGAACATGGTGATGATATTAAGGGAACGTAAGGTGGAAAACAGGAAAAGAGGAAGACCACTACAGTGAGATTCAGGTAAATGATAAGAAAAGAAATTTGGAATAGATCCTAAGGGATCTGTTCCCTTCCCCCCAGTCAATCAGGGAGAGATAAAAGAATTGTCATGCAAGAATGAGGGCCCCCTTGACATTGGATAAGAAATTCCTAACAGGTATGAACAGGTTGTATGACTTCCTCCAGTGTTTATCAACACAAGATTAGAAACAGAGAAAGCAGATTGTGGAGATAATTCACAGTTAGGTTTGGAAAGTGATGATAGGACAAGGAGTCAGGGAGTTGAAGGGTAAAAGACTAACCAAAGATAAACTGATTCATTGGAGGGTCTAGATTTTAAGTGGAGAAAAGCACTATCAGAGCAGGAGTGATGGACTGGAAAAGCAGACATTAGGTGAGTAGGAAGCAGAGGTTTAAGAGAGGTGAGGCACAGAAAGAGATGGTGGGATAGGAGGTTAGGTATGATTGGACAGAAGAATTTCAGAGTTCTGGATCATAGTGGCAGAAAATTTGTGGTAATGGTAAGTAAGATGAAAGGTGTGGACTGTCCTTATGTGTGACTGAGTTGGAATGAAGTTATAAGTTAGGAGGAGTATGAAAAACTAGGATATTTGAAGGTATAGCAATATGAGTATTGAAATATATAAGGATAAAGGGAACTTCAACTCTGAAATCTGATGATAATATGAAGCGCATTCCATATTGGACGCCTCTCCAGATTTGATCAACTTAGCCTGTCAATGTCCCTCCTCCTACAGCATCCCACACAAAACTGACCACTCTGCTTGAAATATGATCCTCATCAGACTTTTTTTATGATCATAGACTTAAAGCTAGAAAGGACCTTACATGTCATAGACTCTAACTCCGTTTTGACAGATAAGGAAATTGAAATTCAGAGATATGAAGATACTTATCCAAGGTCACACAGAGAAGCAGCAGAGCCAGACTTCAAACTCAGATCCTCTCAAGTCAAGTCAAGAGACATTTATTAAGTGCCTATTATTTGCCAAGCACTATGCTAAGCACTAGGTATACAAAAAAAAAAAAAGGAAATATAGTCACTGACCACAGAGTTCATAATTTAACAGGAGAAACAATATGCAAACATCTATATATAAACAAGATATATAGATATCAATACGCATGTGTGTGTATCTGTGCATATGTGTGTATACACAGAGAGAGAATAAATTGAAAGTAATCTCAGAAAGAAGACATTGGGAAGCAGAAAAGGCATCTTGAAGGAAGTGGATTGTTAGTTAAGACTCTGTCAAAGCCAGGAAAGATGAGTTGTAGAAAAGGAAGGAAAGTATCTAGGAATGGAGAACAACCACAGAAAATGCACAGAGATTTGAAATGTAGAATCTTGTTGGAGCAACAGCACAGAGGCCAGTGTCACTGGATAGTAGAGTCAGTCAATAGCAGGATGTAAAGCATGGGAATTCTGGAAAGGTAGGAAGGAGTCAGGTCCCCTTTTCTAGATCCTGTGTTCTCTCCATGATACCATGCTGCCTTTCATTGATTTAATTTATTGGCCATACAATGGTCATTTGAACGCTTAATGATCATTCCCATCAATGAAGCTAACAGAGCAATAGATCTGACAATTAATGTCTAGGACTATAAATTTTTGTAAATGTTATAAGAAATTATCAGTGTTACTTGATATTTAAATGCTAATTTAAATTCCCTTTAGATCTTGGATGAAATTTCCAAGTACTTTCTTCACTGCAGTGTCTTGACTCCTAATATGAAATTAATTATACAGATGCAAATTCCTTAATT
Organism: Bettongia penicillata ogilbyi; assembly: GCA_023548195.1. Classification (NCBI taxonomy): domain Eukaryota; kingdom Metazoa; phylum Chordata; class Mammalia; order Diprotodontia; family Potoroidae; genus Bettongia; species Bettongia penicillata. The sequence goes on along the minus strand of JAJHZJ010000195.1, from coordinate 2,532,932 downwards.
TCTACACAAAGGGAAAGAAAGAAATCAGATGACTCTTGCTCTGACCTTTGCCTTGGCAATATCTAATTATTGGATGGGCCAATTATCCTTTATCGTCAGGCTAAATTTGGTTAGGACCAACGTTTTTGAGGAAGGTGATGTAGTTCCATGACTGCAGTTTAGGTTCATGGTTTCAGTGCTGGAAGGACCAGGGAGATCATCTATTCCAAACCCCTCACTTTAAAGATGAGGAAACTGAGGTCCAAGGAATTTAAATGATTTATTCAAGGTCACATGGGTCATAAGCATGAAAGGTGAGATTTAAACCTAGTTCTTTGACTCTAAAGCCAGTGTTTTTTCCAAGTTCTATCTAGGCATAAAACTAAATCAGGTTTGGTAAAAATCCATTCAAATCAGTGGCCTGATAGGAAGGGGTCATAGAGATACAGCTGGACAGCGTTAAACCTTCCTGATGTTCTTACATCCCCTGCCCTGCCACACCAGCACCACACTCTCCCTACTATGAAAACTATCAGCAACAAGAGACACACTAATGGATATGTTACTAAATTTTGAGGGTCACTATGCTAATGAGAATCTATCCCACCCACAGTGAGCACAACTTGCGCTCCATTCATCCCTACAATGTGGACATTTGTGGATAGAACTGTTCTCTCCTTAAGTCACATTTTTAAAAATAACAATAAAAAGTAAGATAGCAAAAAAAAAAACAAAAGAAAAGAAAAAAGCCAAAATTCAGTGGGAGAAGAGAACATCCGCAATTGCAACCAAAGAAATGGAAAGGTAAAACAGTTCCTTTTTCTCCCATCTTCCTCCAATGGTGCTTTTTCTCTGAGCAATAGATTGGTCTGATTCCTATTGTTCAGCCTAGCCACCGCCCAGTAGCAATTTTATTCTGAGAAAAGACTGCCACGCCCAGTAGTAGGGACAAAGACCAGGGATAAGGGGAAATCTGAGAGTGCAGAGAGACCTGGGCTTTACTTTATTTATAGTTCTATGATAAATTGGGCCTCATGACTAGGAAGTGTAAATCAATTGCTATCTCTATAAACAGACACATAAAAAGGGGGCCTAAAATGTATGTCTGTTCTAAATACCATCTGATAAAAAGAGTTCTTTTTCCTAGAAAGAAAGGGTTGTGGCCAAAGGTCTCTCATTTTCAGAAAAGGGAGAATGTCGCCCCCTTTCGTCCAACAATAAGAGTTGCGTTCATTGCCAAGAAACTACATTTGAATTTAAAGAATTACGTTCTTTAAAAAAAAAAAGAAAAATGAATACATTCCTCTAAAAAGAAGTTGGCCAGGAAGATAGAATGACAGAATCTGAGGATTGGAAGGGACCTAGAAGTCATGTATTCCAGCCTCTTACTCAGTGCAATAAACCCTTCTATTGCATTTGAAGCAGGTGGTTACCTAGTCTCGGTTGAACAGCTCCTGGAACAGAGATCTCACTACCTCACAAGAAACATCCCAATGTTGGGCAGATCTAATTGTCCTCTAATTTGCATCTAATAGTGTTTCTCTCCTTTCTGAAGCTACTTAGAATAAGTTACTTCACTCTTCACTATTTGGATTTCAAGTTCCAGTCAAGAGCTTTCTCCAGCTGGTGACATCTTTGCCCTCTTGGCTTATTGGTGATACCTTGGCCTGGACTACAATGTCTTGAGCACTCCTCACTTTTCTGACTTTCTAAGGGTAGTTAAGTAGCGCAGGGAATAGAGCTCTGCAGCTGGAGTCAGGAAGAGCTGCCTTTAAATCTGACCTCCAATAAATACATACCAGCTGCATGATCTTGGGCAAATCATTTAACTTCTTCCTTCTTCAGTTTATTTTTCTCAGCTGTAAAATGGGGATAATAATAGGATCTAGCCCCTCAGGGTTGAGAGGCTAAAATGCGATAATATTTGTAAAGCACTCAGCCTATTGCCTTACACAAAGTTGGTTGGTCTTTGAACTTCATCTTTGAAAAGGACCAAAATGACATCACCTTGATAAAGTGAAGAACTTTCAGTGTGTTCGACTGTGACTGCTCAGACCAATATGAGCTCGGAATACTCTACCACAGGTTGGGCACAGAGGGTCCATGTGAATATTTGGGGTGAATATCCCAAATTTGCACATCCTGCGTTTTACTTTGTGCTGTCTCAATTCTGATTTGCTCAAAGAGCACAGCACTCTTTCTGATGTGGCCATGCCATGTTGAGCAGTGCTGTGCCAGTGTCTCCCATGTTGCACATTTCAAATCCAAAGTTCTTGAGAGAGACCTTGAGACTGTCCTTGTATCGTTTCTTCTGGCCACCATGTGATTTCCGGCCCCATGCAAGTTCTTCATAAAATTGTCTTTTGGCAAGCACACATTTTGCATTTGAAAAACTTGGCCAGCCCATCACAGCTGCGCTCTCTCAAACATATTTGGCAGTTCAGCTCAAGCAAGGACTTCAGTGTCTGGTACCCTATCCTGCCAGGTGATCCTCAGAATCTTCTTAAGGTAGTTCAAATGGAAGTAATTCTCTGCTGCCTGTGCTAATTTTGGCCTAATAATCAACATCAGAAAAACACAGGTGCTCCATCAGCCACCATACATGGAACCATTGGTTACAACAAAAGGAGAAGTTTTGAATGCTGGGGAAAAGTTCACTTACCTTGGTAGTGTACTTTCCAGGGATGTACACATTGACAATGAGGTTGATGCACGCATTGCCCAAGCTAGCTTAGTGTTTGGGAGGATCCAAAGGAAGGTTTGGGGAAAAGAGATATTAGACTGTCTGCCAAACTGAAGGTCTATAGAGCCGTTGTGCTGATCTCGTTGTATGCTTGTTGAAACGCGCTATGCTAGGAAACTGAATCGCTTCCATTTGAACTGTCTTGCACCAAGTAGACACTTGTTATAGAAACGCTTGTTTTCTTCTTGGGCCTCTAATTATCCTCCCTCCATATGCCCACATCTTTCCAGTTCCTTTATGTGTTATCTTCCCAAAATAGAACATAAAGTCCTTGATAGTAGAGAATAGGTTGATTTTTTTTTTCCAGTTAGTTGGTTAAATGTATTCCAACACATAGTACAACTCCTGGTACATAGTAAACAATAAATATATTAGCTATCTATCCTATTTTCACATTCATTCAAAATGCAACAAATAATTATTAAATATCCATCAGGTAAAAAGCCCTCACTAGTGTCTTAATTCAATGTCTAATTATGGAGCAGAAATGACTGTGGGGTCTAATAGGTTTTGCCAGCAGCCCACAAATTCTTGGAGGTCTTATCAGACTGGCAAGTCTTCAAACATGGATCTGATGAAGGGCTGTCTATTTCTTATCCACAGAGCAACCTAGCTGAGATCACTAGCCAGAGAAGCTCATGAAAATCCTCTACTGATCTGTGAAGGAGCTGTGCTCACTTTGGTGGAAACAAGTCACAACGATGAAATCCAAGCTCTTTTGAAGCATTAAATCTTAAGAAATTCACTCTGCTAGGAGAGGGGTCAAAAAAGAGGAGCCCTTCTCAGGACCAAGCTGAAGTACACATGGTTGTATAGCTAAGATGTATTCTGTGCCTTTAAAGTATCTATATGACAGTCCTTCATGTGTTTATCCCCACCCCAAGTGCACATGGGTACCTATGGTTGTACATATACCCACATATATACATACAAACATATCTTTTCTAGGTTAAATATTCCCACTTTCTTCAATCATTCTTCAAATGACATGATTTCTAGCATCTTCCACATCCAGGTCACCTTCCTTCAGACACTCTCCTGCTTGTCACCATCTCCTTTAAAACGTAATGTCCAGCACCTCCTCCGCTCCTTCACAAAGGATGGGGGACCAAAGGTGTGGAATGCTGAATATAAAACCAGAGTTTCTTGATGAGGTCGTTGATCTTTCTGAACTGTTTTTTTGTTACTTTTTTACTCTTTGCTATGGTGGGGATGGGGATGAGGTGGCCAGGATTCCAGTGTAGGCCTTCCTCACCACCCACTCACAAAAATGGTGGTCTTTCAACATACAATAGCACTATCTCTGAAGTTAGAGGACCTGGATTTGAATTCCATCTGAGATGTTCTTACATATATAGCCTTGAGCAAATCACTTACCATTTCTGGACCTCAGTTTCCCTACCTGAGAAATGACGGGCGATTCAATGGCATTCATTATAAATTGGACATATGATTTGGATTATTTCCAGGAGTGGTACTGGGTAGCTGCTAAGAAAATCACTTTTATCCTCTTACCTGTCTTCAGGAGAAGTTCTAAACAAAAATATAAAATTAGTGGCATTTTAGTTTTTTCTATCTTTCCATTTCCTTCTTTACCACTGATAAAGCACCTACTATCGTAGATATTTGGGGATTTTGGTGATAAGAAATTGCCTATATTTTTGAGGGGAGGGGCAATGAACCAAGCAAGACAATAGGAAGTGATTGCCACACCTGGAATTCTGACATTGGAATATCAAAGTACAACCAACATGGTGGTTTCCATTTCCAAATGACTAAGGGTATAAATATAATTTTTCAATGAAAAATACTACAGCTCAGGGAATCAGGAGCCAGGTGAAGAACATCCAGCGGTGTGCTAGGGGATGCTAGGAAGAATTTCTATTCTCTGGGCAAGGAATCAATAAAGTTGGAGCTTTCAAGTGTCTATGGAGGCTTGGTGGTGAGATAATTGGTGGAAAACATGGCACAACCTGGTGAGAGGGTAGAATAGATTTTTGTTTTTACATATATACTTTAGAGCTCTTCAGTCAATCATGCATTGGAAAAAATATTTTCATTAGCTCTCTTCTTGTCTTATACCCTATGTACAATTAATGAATTTCTTTGTAAATAAATATCTTTATAAAACACATTACACACCTCAAAATGGGGAACTATGGTTACAAAAAGTCTATGTCCATAACTTGCTTAACTGATTCTCTTTGTGACAAAGGAGGGTTCTCTGAGAGAGGGTTTTTTTTTTTTCAGGAAATAATTGTGGTACAAAAACTAAAGGCACTGATAAAACTTTAAGAAGAAATTCATAAATGCTCAACTAAAACGCAAGGGAAGTTGGATCTGCTCAGAGGAAGGAGAAGGTGGATGCTAGATTGAGGCCTGCGGAGGGCGGCAGCAGCAAGGGGAAAGGAGAACGTCAAGTCATTAACACTAACATGGTAAAACAGACATCAGGCAAGACTAAACCCGTGAGTCATGAGGTGGAATAGAGAGGCATCATGCTCTGGAAGCCCCCCAATCATGACATAGTGGAAGGAGTACTATTCTGTCTGACAAAAAATTTAAAGCATTTTCAAGGCTTATAATATGCCAGATTAAAAAAAATTTTAAAAAGAGAGAGAATTTGCCTTCAAGGAGCTCACAAACAAATATAGGAAGACTGGATATATAAGGCAAAGGAGACTAGAGAAGTGAGCTTTGCTCTAGGGAAGTCCCTCGGGTTTACAACCTAGGAGTCGTCTGGAGCTCTCACTCTCTATATCATCCTCACATGCAGGTTGCTGCCAAGGCTGGTCGATTTCATCTTCAGTATCTCTTGAATGCATCCCTTCTCTCCTTTGACACTCCCATTGCTCCAGTGCAGCTCTCATCACTTCACACTTGGATGCCTATGATAGCCTGCTAGAGGGTCTGCCTGCCTCCAGTTTCTCCCCATTCCAATCTGTCTTCCATTCAACCACTGAGGTGTTTTAGCAGCTATTTAGTGATTAGCACAGGTCTGATCACATTGCCACACCTACTCAGTAAACTCCAATGGCTCCCTATTACTTCTAGGATCCAATACTAAATGCTCTATTTGGCATGCAAAACCCTTCATTAACCCAGGTGCTTCTGCCTTTTTAGTCTTTTTATTCTTTACTCCTTCCCATGCAGTCTCTAATCTAGTGACACTAGCCTCCTCACAAGGAGGCATGAGGCACTCCGTTTCTCAGTTCTGGGGATTTTTGCTGGCTGTCCACTATACCTGGAATGCTCTACATCCTGCACTCTAATTACTGAACTACCTGGCTCCCTTGAAGTCCCAACTAAAATCCCACCTCCCACAGGACCAGTTCTTCTTAACTGCAATGCCATCCCTCTGCCAATTATTTGCTATTTATCCTATGGAGATGTTAAGTAACCTGTCCAAAGTCACATATCGAGTTAATGGCAAAATGTTGGCTAGAATCCAGGCCTCCTGACCCTCAGTCTTTTATTCTTTCCATTACATTTTGCTTCCTTCCTAGGGAGAGTAGCTGCTACCTTGGTCATCTCCCTAGGGCATTTCCTCCTACCCATGAACACCATCACTATGTGTAACAGCAAGCACCCTGGCACACCCAGAATGACCTGCTACCACAAGTTCTTGGATCTGCTTTTCTTAAAGGACAGCAATTTTTAAGGGGTCAACAATCTTCTTTAATTTAATTAAAATTACATTCACTAGTTCAGGGGAAAAGTCAGCAACCTAACTTCAGAGAAAACACAAGCAGAGAAATTAGCATAAAGATCAACAGACAGGGCTCTTAACTGCCTGAACCAAAGCAACATTGTCATACACTTTACATACACCACTGCATCGAGAGAGTCTTTACATCTGAGCAGTTGGGAGGTCTGAATATATGACTGCTCAGAGTGTCAACCAGGACATCAAACAGTCCTTCTCATAAGTGAATTCCCAAAGTAAGCTATCAACTCAGGTTATACGTACACTTCTAGGAGCCAGAAGGCATCACAACCCTCATGACTCGGTGCCTAATCAATCTAGTACCAAAAGGTATGGAAGCCTTCCTACAAGCAAGCCTCCCCCTAAGCAAGCTCCTCCTTAGGCAAGTCCCTCCCCTAATGGGCTCCACTTGAGTACTATAAATGGGCAGGAAGATCTTAGTATCCCATTGACATTACACCATGCTACCTCTTCTCACATCCTATCCTGTAACTCAGTTGAAATAATAGTGATCTTAGAATCAGAGGACCTGAATTTGAATTCTATCTCTCCTGTTTACTGTATGACATTGGATAGGTCAATGAAGGTCTCTGGGACTCAATTTTCTTATCTACAAAATGAGAGAACTGGACTAGAGGGCTTTTAACTTCCAACTTTAAATCTATGCTCCTCAGCACTGACCATTTGCCAAAAAAAAAATTTAAATCTGTTTCAGAAAAGCCTAGGACCCCTGATTTAAAGGAATTTATAACATAGTATAATTTCAGTCACCATAACAAAAGTTGAGGAGACAAAGTTTAAGAATGGGAACAGTATCACTGTATTTATCAGATAGCACTACATAGCCAAAAATCACCTCTTTGATATATAAATTAACCTATAGACATAACATTCCCCTCCAAAATAGGTAGTTGACATTACAATACATTACTATTAGCCAGATGGCTTTTAACATACCTAATTGATTTCTTTGGTTTTGGTTTTTTAAAGTTTTTGGAAAACTTTAGCAATGTGATTTTCTATTTGTTCTCTCCCCCTTTCAATTGGTTGGGCTATGTTTATAAGATCATAGGCTCATAGATGGAAAGTTGGAAAAGATCTTGATCTGAAGAGGCAGTAGAATGGATAGGATGCTAGACTTGGAGCCAGGAAAACCTGGGTTCAAATCCTGTCTCAGATATTTGTTAGAAACGTGACTATAACCAAGTCTCTTAACCTATGTTAGGCTCACTGTTCCTATCTATAAAATGAGGGTGACAGTAGTCCAAATGAGATAATACATGTAAAAGCAAGTGTCATATATCAAAACTTTATTATATATTTATTATATATGAAATGACTTTATATAGATATATATTATTTGTTATTTCTCTGTCATTTTTTCAGTAGTGTCCAACTCTTAGTTACCCCATTTAGGGTTTTCTTTTCTTTTTTATTCTTTTTTTTTTATTTAACTTTTTACACTCATTTTCACAAAATTTTGGGTTCCAATTTTTTCTCCCCTTTTTATCCCCTTCCCCCACCCAAATACACCAAGCAATCTAATTTTCCCTATCTCCAATCTGCCCTCTCTTCTGTCATCCCTCCCTTCTCTTGTCCCCATCTTCTCTTTTGTCCTGTAGGGCCAGATGACTTTCTATTCCTCATTAACTGTATGTCTTATTTCCTAGTAGCAACAACAATACTAAACAGTTGTTCCTAAAATTTGAGTTCCAAATTTTCCCCATTCCCTCCCTCCCCACCCATTCCTTTGGGAAGGCAGGAAATTCAATATAGGCCCTATCTGTGTAGTTTTGCAAATGACTTCCATAATAGTTGTGTTGTGTAAGACTAACTGAATTACCCTCCATCCTATCCTGCCCCTCATTGTTTCTATACTGTCTTTTGATCCTGTCCCTCCCTGAGTGTTGACCTCAAATTGCTCCCTCCTCCCATTGCCCTCCCTTCCATCATCCCCGCCCCCTTGCTTATCTCCTTCTCCCCCACTTTCCTGTACTGTAAGATAGGTTTTCATGCCAAAATGAGTGTGCATTTTATTCCTTCCTTTAGTCGAATGTGATAAGGGTAATCTTCTCGTTTTTTTTATTTTTTCTCAGCTCTCCTCTTTTTCCCTCCACTAAAAGGTCTCCTGCTTGCCTCTTGAATGAGATATAATTTACCCCATTCCATTTCCCCCTCTTTCCTCCCACTACATTTCTCTCTCACCATTTACCTTAATTTCTTTTAAGATATGGTCCCATCCTATTCAATTCACTCTGTGCTCTCTGTCTCTGTATGTGCGTGCATGGGTGTATGTTTGTGTGCGTGCACACGTGTACATGTGTGTGTGTGATCCCACCAACTACCCAGATACTGAAAAGTTTTAAGAGTTACAAATATTGTCTTTCCCTGTAGGAATGTAAACAGTTCACTTTTGGTAAGTCCCTTATGACTTCTCTTTGCTGTTTACTTTTTCATGCTTCTTCTCATTCTTGTGTTTGAAAGTCAAATTTTCTTTTCAGCTCTGGTCTTTTCATCAAGAATGCTTGAAAGTCCTCTGTTTCATTGAAAGACCATATTTTACCTTGAAGTATTATACTCAGTTTTGCTGGGTAGGTGATTCTTGGTTTGAGTCCTAGTTCCTTTGACTTCTGGAATATTCTATTCCATGCCCTTCAATCCCTTAATGCAGAAGCTGCTAGATCTTGAGTTATCCTGATTTTATTTCCACAATACTGGAATTGTATCTTTCTAGCTGCTTGCAATATTTTCTCCTTGACCTGGGAATTCTGGAATTTGGCCACAATGTTCCTAGGAGTTTCTCTTTTTGGATCTCTTTCAGGCAGTGATCAATGGATTCCTTGAATAATTATTTTGTCCTCTGGTTGTAGAATATCAGGGCAGTTTTCCTCGATAATTTCATGGAAGATGATGTCTAGGCTCTTTTTTTGATCATGACTTTCAGGTAGTCCCATAATTTTTAAATTGTCTCTCCTGGATCCATTTTCCAGGTCTGTTGTTTTTCCCATGAGATATTTCACATTCTCTTCCATTTTTTCATTCTTTTGGTTTTGTTTTGTGATTTCTTGGTTTCTCAGAAAGTCATTAGACTCCATCTGTTCCATTCTAATTCTGAGAGAACTATTCTCTTCAGCAAGCTTTTGAACCTCTTTTTCCATTTGGCTAATTCTGCTTTTGAAAGCATTCTTCTCCTCATTGGCTTTTTGAACCTCTTTTGCCACTTGAGTGAGCCTATTTTTCAAGGTGTTATTTTCTTCAGCATTTTTTTGGGTCTCCTTTACCAAGGTGTTGACCCATTTTTCACACTTTTCTTGCATCTCTCTCATTTCTCTTCCCAGTTTTTCCTCCACCTGTCTAACTTGCTTTTCAAAATCCTTTTTGAGATCTTCCAAGGCCTGAGCCCACCTGACATCCCCCTGGGATGTCTGGGGTACCGAGGCCCCACCCTCCATGTCGTTCCCTGATGGCAAGAATATCTCCTCGTGGTCAGATCCGAAAGTCGGGATCATTTGCATCTGCTCAAAAAAACTCTCTATAGTCTTATTTTTCTTCCCTTTTCTAGGCATTTTCCAAGCCAGTAACTTGCCTTCTGAGATTCCTGTCCACCTCTGCCTAGATCCGCCCAGCTAGCACTTGGGCTCTGAGATTCAAATGGGCTTTCTGAGGCGGCTGTGGCTGCTATTCAATGTGAGCTTAAGTTCTGGTGCTGGGGTGGGGGCAGGGCCGCCTCCCAGGTTCAGTTCCCTCAGGGGCTTTATGCAGAGACCTTCAGTAATGGAGCGGGTGGGGCAGGGCCGTCTCCCAGGCTCAGCTCCTTCAGGTGGTTTATGCAGAGACCTTCAGTAATGAAGATCCTGCCTGCTCTGGGAGTCCTGGGAACCGCCACTGCTGCCTCTGCCTCTGCCGCTTCCTGCCCCTGCCTCCGCTGCTTCCTGCCCCTGCCTCTGCCTCCGCCACTTCCTTCCGAGGGGGCCCGAGTCATGGAGACACCCCGCTCCCCTCTCTGCCAGCCCAGACGTGTCTCTCACTGACCTGTAGTGAGTGGGCGGAGGGACCTTCTCGGCCGCTGGAGGTTCCATACCTGAAGCCTGCTCAGATCAGCTTCTCTGGGGCCGTGACCAGGGCAGCGCTGGGGTGGGGTCCACTTTCTGGGGCACGACGGACCCTGGGGACTGCTCTCCAGGGCTCTCTGGAATGGAAATCTCTTCCACTGTGTTTCTGCACACCCTGCAGTGATCCAGAACTTGTGGGGAGCTCTTCTTACATTAAATGCATGGGCTGTGGGTTCGGAGCTAGCATACAGTGAGTCTTTCTACTCCGCCATCTTGACTCCACCCCTCCCATTTAGGGTTTTCTTGACAAAGATTGTGGAGTGGCTTTTCCATTTCCTTCTCCAGCTAATTTTGCAGATGAGGAAATTGAGGAAAACAGGCTTAAGTGACTTGCCCAAGTTTATGTAACTAGTAATTGTCTGAGACCTGATTTGAACCCAGAAAGATAAGTCTTCTGGATTCCAAGACCACCACTCTATTCACTGTATCCCCTAGCTGCCCTTAGCTATTCTTATTATTATCTATTCCAATCTCATTTCAGAGATGAAGAAATTGAAACCCTAAAAGGGTAAGTTGCCCAAGGTCATATAATAAAGTATCAGGCAATAAAATACTTATTAACATAGGTAATAAGTATCAGCCTTGGGAATCAAACTCTGGTGTGCTTTACTCTTGTGCTTTCCTATGCTGTAAGTCTAAGACACCAAGGAATTTTGAGACCCTTTGGAGTGATCTATTAGTTAACGCCACTGGCTAATCATGTGTCCAGATATCAATTGATAGGAAGACAAGAGAAGAAGACTGTCTGGCCTATGCAGAAAAATGCATCAGGGCAAAAGGAACACATTAGAAAGGGAGAATGGCAAGCAGTTATCTAAGTAGAAGATGTTGCTATGTAGAGATGATCTATGAGACATTTTAAGCAAAGAAAGGTCAGCTGACAACCCAGCAGTCTGGGATCATAAGAATAAGCAAGAAAAGGCAATTATGAGCTGGCTTTTGGAAGACAATTGGTTCATCCAGACAGGAAAAGCAAGACACAGTCAGAATTATTTGGATCATGCTCCAGAAATTACATAAATGCACAAGCCTAAATAGCAAATTATATTTGTTGTGTAAACTGTACAAAAGGAGATTGAAAAGGGGAAGAAAGATCCACAAGTCAGTGGACTCTGTGCCCCATGCTACGAAACAGCTGCTTGAGATCAGGGAAGAAGCTGAGAACAATCCTATAATTACAGGACTGATATGCGGTTTTCAGTCATATAGCATCCTCATTAATTTTCTCCTAGACAAGACCAGAGTCAGAGATAACATGGAAAGGTGGGTGATAATAATTGCAGAAAATAAGCTTGAGAAGGAGGGGAAAGCTGATCTCAAAGCCAACAAGGATAGGAGAAACCAGGATCTGATGCAATAGTGAAATGCAGGCTATCTGCAAAGGGCTAGGTCATTCTGTGAATGGCTGAGGAGTAGAAAGATGTGTCAGGAATGTAGAAAGAGAAGGCAAAGGTTCTGATAGCTGATATGGTACCAAAGCATTGGAATAATTGCTCCAGGGAGGCAGTAAGCCCTCAACTGAAAGCCAGAAGACACAGCAGGGAGTACAGTGTCTGGTACATAATAATCTCTTCAAAACTTTTATGACTGAGAACCAAGTTCAAATTTAGGATATGCCACTTAATAGTTGAGTGATGCTAAATGAGTCCTTTCATCTCAAGGGCCTCAGTTTCATCATCTGCAAAATGAGAGGGTTAGAATAAATCCTAGGTTTTTCTACTGTCATTGTATATGTGTGGTCTTTCAGTGATCTTGTATTTCTAAGTTCCTAAGCCACATATATCTGTATAGGATATAATAATAATAGCAATAACAAGCACTTTATATTTTTCAAAACATATATATGAGAAAATTAAACCTTTTTCTCATCAAATGAGAAATATGTATATATATATTTAAAATGTATAAATACACACACATGCACACACACACACACACACATATATATATATATATATATATATATATATATATATATTCTCATTTGATCTTTACAGCAACCCTGTGAGTTAGATGCTACTGTTATCCCCTTTTTACAATTGAAGAAACAGATTGAGAGAGGTTAAAGTGACTTGCCTAGGGTCACACAGCCACTAAGGGTCTAAGGCAGGATTCAAACTCAGCTCTTCCTTACTTGTAAGTCCATCTCTCTAGTCAGCATGCTACCTATCAGCCTAAATCTGGCAAGGGGTGAAAGCCCATCTGAAAGATCACATTTCAGATTGGTTAGAAGCATTGTAAATACACTGCAATGCTATTTAGATACTGCAATGCATCCAAAGCATTCCAGCCATTCTTAATGAAATGTGAAATCTTCTGGGTCAGTGAGCCATCATCTGTCTCCATGACAATTTGCTGTATTCTCAGGACCCAAGCTGCACACATCTGGCTAGTTCTGGCCTGCCTCTAGCAGTACAAGTTATATATCTACCTAGAAAAATGCACATTTGAAGTCACTAAAGACAAAACCTGTCACATCTGTTCTCCCTTTAGGGCATCTGACTTTGATCTCCAGAAAGATGAAGTTTCCCAGTTGTCAATGGCTAGCTTTCCCAGCCCCTAAGGACCTTCAGTAGGCCTGCCACTTAGCGTTTGTGAGGAGTTCTCAGCAGTTCATGTCCTCTTCTTCACCACAACTCCCCAACCTATTGTGAAAGGCAATTTGTTATCGTTCAGTCATTTTAGTTCCATCACGGCCCCATTTAGAGTTTTCTTGGCAAAGATACTAGAGTGGTTTGCCATTTCCTTTTTCAGCTTGTTTTACAGATGAGAAAACTGAGACAAACAGAGTTAAATGACTTGTTCAGGGTCACGCAGCTAGTAAGTGTCAGAGGAAGGATTCGAACTCAGGAAGGTGAGTCTTTCTGACTCCAGGTGCAGCGCTAGATCCACTGAGCCACCTAGCTGAAAGACAATGCCCTCTCCTGATTGCTCTGTTTTCAAAGTGTTTATGATATTAATAACAACTGACATTTATATAGTGCGTCACTGAAGCTATGTCTTTTGATCCTCACAGTAACCCTGGGAGGTAGGCGCTATTGTCATCCCCACGTACAAACAAGGAAACTGAGAGAGACGGGTTAAGTAACTTCTCAAGGTTCATATGGCTAGTTTCAGGCAGAATTCAAACTCACTTCTTTCTGACTCTTCAGTCCAGCTTTCTAGTTACCATGCTACTACCTATTTGCACCTGCAATTAAATCTGACAAAGGGTAGAAGACCAAATTCTAAAGCATGATTTGATTTCTTAACTTCAAGTCTAGCAATTAATTGATTACCTGTGTTACTTAGGTGCCTCTCACAACCTAATAGTGAAAATAAAGCATGCATGAAAATCAGTATGATACAAGGTAGAGTATAAAAAGGGCAAAGAAATGATCACAAAAATGCTATCATAAATAAGAAACAAGAAATATCAACAGGAAGAGATCACTTTCCATGGTACCTGAGTTAATCTTCTTCTTACAAAGCTCAACAAGTTAAGATGTGGAGGGAGTATAATTCAGCCTTAGCAGATAGTTTTTGTAAATATATAAGAGAAAGGGAGAGAAAGACAATTTCCAGAAACACCTGGTCATCAAGCTTAGCTGGAATATAGAGCATGTAAAAGAAAATGAAATGAATTAAAGTCAGAAATTGAGGCTGAAGCCAAATCAATGAAGCTTTAAATGACATGCTGAAGAGTCTGAACTTTATGCAAGTAGCCATGAGGAGTTAAGGCTGATAATGAATACAGCTGGCCCCCCTGAGAAGTCTTAGTCTGCATGCTCACCTTGACCAAGACAAATTTTATGTATATATACATATATATGTATATATACACAACACATCTATAGACGTACATACATACATACACACATACACACACATATATATGAATCATATAATCTGAAAGAAGTTTTTGGTCACATGACCCCAAGTCTGATTTCTCACCAACAGTGTCAAGTGCATAGTATGAATGGCCCTCATTTTACTTGTAATTGTCAGATGCATATTGATAAATGCCAACCTTCTCCAACTGTAACCTAACAAAAGAATAACTTACTATTAAACACATATGAATTATGAAAGAACCCAAGCCAAACATCCAGAAAGAGTTGTCCACAGGCAACTGATGATGCAAGACTAGAATCGAGGAGAGAGAGCAGGATTAGATCTATAGATTTGGGGGATATCATTAAATCCTTGAGAACCAAATATATTACCGAGAGAGCACAAAGAAAAAAAGGAGAAGGTCACACTATGAGACACCCATGCTAATGGAGTGAAAGATTGATGATGAGGCAAGAAAGAGACTAAGAAGAACCAGCCTCATATAAAAATGAACCTGACCTACAAGAGAAATGCCACCCAAAGACCCAAATGGAATAAAATGAACCATCTGATGTGAAAAGATTTATCAGACATTTAATAAAAAGATGGAATAAAGGAAGACATGAGCTCATTCTGAAAACAAGTCAACTCACAAGATTATCAGTTGAGGATCAGGAGCCAAGATGGCAGAGTAGGAAGAAGCAATACAGCTAGCTCCCTTCCATAAAACTCTTCTAAACATACCTACAAAATATGCTAGACTGCATCCTGATGGGGAAATCCAGCCAAAGGCTCAGTGAATTACTTATCAAGTCCAGGTAGGCAGAGGGAGAGAGACAGAAGTCACTGGATTTTAAGGATGGGGGCAGGCCAGGAGCATGCTATGTTTGGAGCATTCCAGGGTCCAGGAAGAGTCTCTGTATAAGGATATAGTGGGAGGGGGGAATACTGAGACAGGGACAGGTGGTCACTGCAAGCTTTGTCATTCATTATTCGGTTCTGGGATGCAGATCCAGGGCAGACTGAGAAGGAGACCTGCACATGGCAGTATTATTTCTGGGACCCAGAGCTAAGAAAGGAAGAAGTACAGAAATAAATAGCAATGGTTTGGCTCAGGCCCCAATAGCAGTATATCAAGTGCAATTTCCAGCATCTAGTTCAGCCTACAGAAAATAAGCAAGTTAGTAATATGTTGAGAAGCCCACAATTCTGTCACTCAGAAATAATCATGATTTCCAATTGGCTATTGAGGTGGAATCTAGCTGTAGTCTACTAGTACTCAGACCCAAACCCAGGTTAGGAACTTGGGGATCTCAGACCATGGTGGGGTGGGGGATTTACAGCAATCACATTTTGTATTCCATCGCTCTGAAAGACTGCAGGTTTCCAGGCTGAACTTGAGGTCTTGGAATAGCACAACACCCAATATGGCCCCCAAAGCAACAACAAATACCAGTCCAGATCCGCCATCCGGAACTACTCCTAACGTCAAGTGTGAAGTAAAGAAAGAAGTAGTTTGAAAGAAGGAGCAAAAGAAAAAAAAAATCCCACAAAAAAAGAGCTGTAATAGTGGTAAAGAAGTTCAAGATACAAAACAAGAAGAAAATTACTCCAAAACATCTACAAACAATGCCTCAGAGAAAATATTGCTTGGGCACAAACTCAACTAGAATTCTTCCTGGAAGATATGAAGAAGCAAGAGGTTCTTTTAATTTTTTAAGAGCTAAATATGTTTTTATCACTTAAATGAGGAGACAAAGAAAAAATTGGAAAAGAAATGAGAGTTCTGGAAGGAAGAATTAGTTAGGGAATTAATAGTTTTGCATAAAATGGAAAAAAAACCTTGTCCACATAACAAATCCCCTGAAAATCTGAATGGACAAAATAGAAGCCCACAACTCCATGAGAAAATAAGAAATATTAGAAACTAAGTCAAAAGACTGGAAAAAATAGAAAATGTAGTATTATAGCAAAAATAACTGCCCTGGAAAACAAAATGAAAGGGAAAAATTTTAAACTCAGTTGAGTATCTGAATGCCATGACCAAAAAGAAAAAAGAGCCTAGACATCATATTTCAAGAAACATCAAGATAAAATTGTCCATATCTCTTAGGACCAAAAGACAAAATGAAAATAGAAAGCATCCATTAGTTACCTCCTGAAAAAAATAATACAAAATGAAAACTCCCAGGAACCTTATAGCTGAAATCCACGGTTTCCAAGTCAAAGAAAAAAATATTGCAAGCATCTATAAAGAAAGAATTCAAATGCCAAGACCAACTGTCAGGATCACACAATTTCACAGCCTCTGTTAAAAAGGAGCAGAGAACTTGGAATAGAGTATTCCAAAAGACAAAGGAAATAATCTTAAGTACCCAGGGAGACTGAGTATAACACTACATTGGGGGAGAAAAAAATGATCTTTAAAGAAATAGACTTCCATGCATTCCTGATGAAAAGACAACAGTTGCAACAAAACTTTGAAGAGCAAATACCAAAGTTAAGTGAAACATGAAAAAAGAAAATATGAACAAAAAATAAATAAAAACAAACTGCTTACATTCAAATATGGGGAGATGATAGATGTGTCCCCTCTGAATTGTTTCATCATCAAGGGTCAAAGAGGGAACTTAGCTCGGCAAGGCCAAGGAATAGTTCTGTTATTCTTGGTGATCTTAAGAGAAGAACAGAAGGAGAGGAAAGCAATGCACTGGGGGTGGGGAGGGGAGGGGGGCCATTATCTCACTTAAATCAGGGTGTATAAACTATACAAACAAGGAGGAGGGGTTGGGGAGCAGCTGAAACCTCAACCTTACTCTCATCTAAACTAGTTAAAAAGAGAGGGAGAATATACGCACACATAGGGAGTTGAGTACGGAAATATATTTCATTCAACAGGAAAATATAAAGGAAAAGGAAGAAGGACAGAGGGGGAATTAAAAGAAGGGTAGATTAGGGGAGGGAGTAGTCCTAAGCAAAACAAACTAAAGATTTGCAAAATATACTTTTAGCTCTTTTTTGAGGTGGCAAATAATGGTAAACTGAGGAATTGTCCATAAATTGGGAAATGTATGAACAAGCTATTCCATATATACATACATACACACATCATGCATATATATTTCATATATATACATGATAAATACATTACATATATATGCGTGATGTATGTATGATGGAACTTTGTGCTATAGGAAATTATGAAGGAGATAGTTTCAAAGAAACAATAGGGAAACATGTAAACGGATGCAGAGTGAGGTGGACAGAACCAGAAGAACACTTTGTACCATGACAAAAGTAAGTAAAGACAACTGCAAAACAATTAGGAATCCTGATGAGCATAAAGTACAACTATAATCCCAGAGACCTAATAATGACACGAGTTACCTATCTCCTGATAGAGAGGTGAGAATGAAATAATATGAAAATTTATTTTCCTTGACTATTTATTTGTTTGTTTTCACTTATTGTTTATTTTTACATTTTTAAATTTTGAGTTCCAAATTCTTTCTCTCCCTCTCACTCCTTTCCCACTTACTGCAAAGGCAAGCAATATGATATCAATTATACACATGAAATCATGTAAAACGTATTTCCATATCAGCCATGTTGAAGGGACAAAAGTAAGAAAAGTAAAGAGAGAAAATTATACTTCAATTTGCCCTCAGAGTCCATCAGTCCTCTCTCTAGAGGTAGATAGTAGACCTTTCAAATTGTCTTGGATCATCATACTTATCAGAGTAGCTAAGTCTTTCACAGTTGATCATCATTATAATATGGCTGTTATTGTATAGCGTACAATGATTTCTTGGTTGTTCACTTAACTTTGCGACATTTCACATAGGTTTTCCCAAGTTTTTTTTTAAACTTTCTTGCTCATCATTTCTTACTGAGCAATAGTAATCCACCATAATCATATACAACAAATCAATCATTCTGCAGTCGATAGAAACCCTTTCAATTTCCAATTCCTTGCCACTACAAGAAATCATTTGCTATGAATAGTTTTGTTCATATGGGTCCTTTTCCTTTTCCTTTGATCTCTTTGGGATACATATCTAGTTAGAGGTATTGATAAGCCAAAGGCACACAATTTTATAGCCCTTTGGGCATAGTTCCAAATTGTTCTCTGGAATGATTGGACCAGTTCACAGCTCCATCAACTGTGCTTTAGTATGTTTCAATTTTCCCACATCCTCTGCAACATTTATCTTTTTTCTTTTTTGTCCTGATGGTACATTTGTAATGGGTATTTTTTTCCTTTGGTTCTCAGTTGTGTGAAAGTTTGATCTGTGAGGTTGAGAAGGTAGATCTTTGCAGATTAAAAATATGTAATATTTTTAAAAGACCAGTTGTAAAGGAAACTGAATAGTTATGGTCACATCAACAAACCACAAAATTAGAATTTATGAATTGGAAGAGAATTTAAATGCCATCTTTCCCAATGCATTGGCAAGAGAGTTCTTCATTATAACACACCCAAAAAGTACTCTCTTGTTTAAGGTCTTCAATAAAGACAAGCACAACAGCTCATGCAGAAATCTATTCTACTCTTGAATAGTTCTAATCCTCAGGAAGCTTTTCATGACATTTAGTCTAAATCTGCCTCTTTTCCACTTCTACCATTTGCTCTTTGTACTTCCCTCTGGAATGTTCTATTTTGGATACATGTCCCAGGAAGATCATAAGGATATTTTTACAAGGGATGAAAGAGAACAAGTCAAATCTCTCCTCCACAGGCAACCTTTCAAATAATTGGAGACAGCTATTATATCTCCACAAATTCTCCTTTTCCCTTCTTCTTTGTGGTCAAAAGCTTTTCCCCATAAACACAGTGAAGCCCAGGATAATGCACCTGCTTTAGCCATAGAGTTAAAGCTGAAAAAAAATTCTTCGTGTAGCAGCCAGGGAAATAATAGAAGCACCAGGCAGGGCTACCTTCCTTCATGGCAACATTTGGTGGATACTTTACTTGGCCTTTCCAAATCATAAAATCAAAGATCTTATGTGCAAATGAAGCAAAGGCAACGATGCCTTTAAATGAGCTGCCATAGCATGGCACAGAAAGATAAATGAAGTGATCTCCAAGGAAGCATTCACATTAACCAGACCTATCCATGCTTGTACTCCAGAAACCAAGGCAACAGATGGATATACATTCTAATTTATGTCAATGACATAATTATCATCTTCGAGCAAGAAGATAGCAATAGAATAATATATAAACTGAACTAGAATTTTAAGATGAAAGGAATAGAAACCATTACGCGTTTTCTTGGTACTCAAATAAGAAAGAAGATGAGGGATACCTCTTCAATAAAAAATTAATTAATTAAAAGTTGAAAGGTTGAACCTGCTTGGCTTGAGGGATGCAAAAACAGACTGTGTGAAACAATGCAAGCCTGAACCTAATACCACATTATTACAGTATATGGACTCTAGTAACAGCTTCCTAATTGATTTCCTTACTTCCAGTCTTGCCCCTCTCTAATCTAGCTGCCTAAATAACTTTCCTAAACAATAAGCAGCATCAGGAAGGTGATGGGAAATTATTATATACCATAAGAAAAACAGATATTGCTGCTGTTGTGGGAATTTTGTGTAGAGAAGTCTTGGCACTAAACCAAAGCAATTAGAATGTAGTGAAAAAGAGTGTATAAACATGAAAGAGTCACAGATTTAGAGCTGGAAAAAATCAGAGAGGCTTTCTGGTCTAACCCCTCATTTTTTTAGATAACAAAACTGAGACTCAGAGAAGTTAAATGACTTGCTCCAGGTCATATATAACTATTAAATGTCTGGAACAGAATTCAAACCCAGATCCTTCTAATTCTAAGAGAAGGGCCCTCTCTGAAACATCTTCCAATTTCATTACCTCAGCTTACAGAAGAGGTACTGAAGCCTAGAATGGTTAAGTACCTGTAATGTGTCCTTCAATCTAGTCACAAAGTCACCATATGCATGCATAGGTAGTCACTTGAATGTATCAGTAGAAAACAAGGTGATTCCAGATTGGTGGAAAGAATGCCAAGACAGTCACAGCATACCTGTGGGAGGGACAGAACTGGTGTCAGAGCTTCTTGGGAGAGAAGCATGTGTGACTGCAGAGACTAATCAGGAGAGAGACACACATGGACAAGGAGCAGAAAGGCAAAGGTTTTGGTAGCTGCAGACATGTAGGGGAAGCTGGCTCCTTGACATGTCCCTGATTTCCAGGCTGTCTCACTAGAGACTTCAAAGAGAGAACTTCTCCTTGGGCAAGATGAGATCTTCTCTTGCTCTTTTGGGTTGAGGTTCCTCCCATCTAAAGAACTCATTCACTCTTACCTATTTACTGGTGCATTCTAACTTGTATAACTTCTCCAATTTTCGTTTGCAGTTTGAAATCCACCTGTGGTGTCTCTCTTTGCTTCAAGGACTTCCCAGGGAATGTGTCACCATGATCCACCCTGTCCACCTGTGAGTTCTCAACTTCTGGGACTTTCCACGCATCAACCTATGGTTGAGATCTCAGGCCTCTGACTACCGCATTAATCCCAGTGCCCTGTAGTGCTCTACAACAGGGTTGTAAAACTCAAAGAGAAATGGGGACCACCAATCTATATGTGAAGAGATGCGACTAGATAGCACAGTAGATGAAGTGCCAGGCCTGGAGTCAGGAAAATCTGAATTCAAATTCAGCCTCAGACACTTAACTAGCTGTGTGACCCTGTGCAAGTCACTTAACCCTGCTTGCCTCAGCTTCCTCATTTGTAAAATGAGCTGGAGAAGGAATTGGCAGAACATGCCAGTATCTTTGCAAGAAAACTTCAAAAGGGGTCACAAAGTGTTGGACATGACTGAAAAACGACTGAACAAAAACCCATATATAAGGATCCCTGACGGCAGCATATAGACTTAATTTTAGAGTCTGTGTGTTATTGTATTTTATTTATTTTGTTAAACATTTCCCAAATATATTTTAATATGGTCCTCCAGCACTTGGGGATTTTGTGAGCTTCCTGTAAGTCCCAACTAAAATCCCATCTTCTTTTATAGGGAGCCCATCTCAATTTGTCTTAATTCTAGTACTATCCCTTTATTTCCTATTTATTCTGTAAATAGCTTTCTTTGTATATATTTGTTTGCATGTTGCTTCCCCCAATACATTATAAGCTCCCAGAGGGAAAGGACTTTCTTTTTTTTTGTATCCCCAGAGTTTAGCATAGTACCTGGCACATGGTAAATGTTTATTGAATAATTGATTGATTGGGGGCTGTTGTCCTCATGTTTGATACTTCTACTCTAGATCATTACCTCTCCATCTATAATTTTCAGCCTCTGCTCTGTTGGCAGTTTCCCTAATGATTACAAAGATAGGGGGTAAAGAACTTAGCAGATATATTGCACTTGACAAAGAATGTGCATTGTGAGCAATAGACCCAGTGAGAAGGAATGCTTTCCACCAGAAGGCATCCTACCAGAAGACTCCCTAAAGCAGTGAAGGTTGGAGCTGTCCTTACACACCTATTCCCCATGTGGAGACTCAATCCATGATTCCCATCCATTCTTCCTCTCCCAATTAATGGTGTGGCTATTTGTGAGAGATCATGCCCTAGGTTTATGGGAGGAATGTTCTAGTCTAAATCTTTTTATTGTGCTATTTCTTTAATAAATTAATTAGTTAATGGATGACTGAAGGGGAAAAACACATCAGACTCATGAGCCATCATTTTGAATTGAGGTAGTACTAAAAAGTATCCTGAACCTGAGGAAGAAGGAGGGTGTTCTAACTTCTCTACAAACATACCCAGATCTCCCTCAGCCTTAAAAAATGTGCACTTGAATCTACCATTCCCTTAAGCTATGATGGTGAAATAACCTCTAACGTCCTTTATAATACTAAGACTCAATGAAAATCATGAACTAAGAAAATTTGTAACATCTACTCTCACATGACCTCAACAACTGTTAGACTAGTTTATTATAGATCAAAGTGGATGGGTTTTGGTTTTTTTTGCTAATCCTTAAGACTAATCAGTAATGCATCAAGTTGCCATGAACTTAAAAGTACCAACCCACATGCCACGCATGTTTATGTGAAATATTACCTTTCAAGAAGCATGCAATACATAACATCTGAAGAAATAGGGAGAAGCCATCAGCTATGATTCTTGGCTGCCATCAACGAATCAATAAAAAGGCACTTATTAAGCATCTAATATATGCCCTGTGCTAAGTACTGAGGATGAAATGACATAAATGAAATGTACAGGGGCAGCTAGATGGTGCAGTGGATAGAGAGGTCAGCCCTGGAATCAGGAAACCTGATTTAAATTTGGTCCCAGATACTTACTAGCTATGTGACACCCCACAAGTCATTTAACCCTGTTTGCCTCAGTTTCCTCCTCTGTAAAACAGAACTAGAGAAGAAAATGGCAAAACACTCCAGTATTTTTGCCAAGAAAACCCCAAGTGGGGTCACAAAGAGGAGGACATGACTGAAAAACAACTGAACAATAGTACATTACCTCAAGTAAGTTCCATTCTAATGGATATGACATGCGTGTATACAAATAAAATCCTAAAAGAATGCATACAAAACAGTTCTAGGACAGGGTGTGCTAGTAGCTGGGGAGAACCACGAAAAGTTTCTTGGAAAAGGTAGCTTTTGAGCTGAATCTTGAAGGAAACTGGGAATTACAAAGAGTGGAATTGAAGGGAGAGTTCATTCCAAGCATGGAACAACCAATGCAAGGGTATGGAAACAGGAGTCAGTAAGGTAGCCAGCATGCTATATTCAAGGCACTGTGCTAAGCACTATGGATACAAAGAATGGTGAAAGAAAATCTCTTGTCAAGAAACTCACAGTCTCATAAAGGGATAACATGGAAGTAACTATGTACAAACCAGTTCTATATAGGATGAATTGGAAATAATCAACAGAAGCAAGGCACTAGAATTAAGAGGGATTGGGATTTCTGAAAAAGGTGAGATTTTATCTGGGATGGGAGAGGGAATGTCCTGTGTGTAATGACAGTAAGGAAGCCAATATGACTGAATCATAGAGTGCACAGAAAGGAATAAAAAAATATTTAAAAATCTGAGAAGGTATTAAGATGCCAAGTTGGAAGAGCTTTAAAGGTCAAAGGAGTTTATATTTGATCCTCAAGGCAATAAAGAGACACACTAGAGTTTTGTTGAGTAGGGGAAGTGACATGATCGAATATGCATTTTAGGAAAATCACTTTGGCAGCCATGTGGAATATGAATTAGAGCAGGAAGAAGCATGTGTAATCTAGCCAGGTTTGTTCTTACACATCACCATCTCTGTAATATGACTTGAGGCCACTGTGCTTTTAAAGGATCTCTTCCCCACTTCCAGTTTGTCAACAGACACATGAAATCCAGTATTAGAAATGGATTCCTTTATTTTCAATAATAGTTGGAATTTATTCAGTGCTTCAATGTTTACAAAGTACTTTATATCCATTATCTCATCTGATTCTCATAACAGCCCTGTGAGGTATGTACTGTAGGTATTATTGTCAGTTTTTTACAGGTAAAACTAAGAGAGGTTAAGTGATAGTAAGTACCCATGTCCTCCTACTATCAGATTCAGAAATTTTCCACTAGATCATTTTTTCTTAAAGCATTATTTCTCTTTTCTACATTTATATAAGTGTGTGTAGGTGGGTAGGCATATGAATATGTATATATGCATATGTATGTATAAGTGTGTATATATACATACATATGTGTGTATGTATACATACACATATAAGTATATCTCCTGGGAAAGGTTACACATTAGAGTATTGTCACCAACACCTTAAAGTGAATTTATCTTTATCATTCCTTCTTCACAGCTGAAATCTGGGCACTGAAGTAATAGGGATTGTAAGGAAAAGAAGAAGAGATAATTGTGACTATAAGGCACTCACTGCTTCAGAGAATCGCTGCTTGGGATCTGCATTGCTCAGGGCGAGGGCAGTGAAGAAACATTTTCCTATTTTTAAGTTTTGCTTGGGGAGGGGCTGGACCAACAATTCTTCTACCTAGTGACTTCTGCTCCAGCATCTATTACCATTGCTGAGATTAACTTCTCTAGTTCTGTAGTAACGTCTGTGCCTGGAAGGAGGTAGAATAGCCCCGTAAGGGTAGCAGTAGCCTACATGACTAATGACTCTGGTAACCTGAAACTCCATGGGGAAGATCTAGTGACCTGGTTTTGGGAGACTGAACTGGAGCAGGTTCCCCACCCTGAGCTAGAGTATCCATGCTAGGCCTTGAAAATTTCTGTTCCTTGCTCCTAGTTTTGTCTTCTAAAACCAAATGGAATGTTGACTAAGCGCTCTGTCACATGACAGCTTTGTTCTTGAGGACAGCCATCACATGCCTCCTGAGTCTTTTTTTTTTCCAGGTTAAACAACATTTCTCTCAGGAATGAATGAATGAATAAATGAATGAATGAATGCCTCGTAGTTCCTGTCTCTACAGGTGGCTAATGACTAATATCATCCTCTTTCTTTGGTAGCTAAAATGAAGATTTTATATTCAGCGGAGTGCTTATAGAAAATAATCTATATAGGTATATAAGTAGGGAGACTGACATCTTCTTTACCTCCCCCTTTACAGTGATCCATCCTGTGATGGGACTGAGACAATTCCCTATCTGATATTTTATAACATTGTCTCATGGAGACTGTGTTCTGTGGGACAGTCATTATAATGAAAAGAACATTGGATTGGAAGTCAGAAAAATACAGTTTTGAATCTTGGCTCTGTCACTACCTGTGTGACCTAGAAAAGCCATTTCACCTTTTTAGAACTGTTTTTTCTTATCTATAAACTGGGATTGGACTAGATGTCCCTTCCAGCTACAAATTCTATGACAATATAGGTAGCTATGTGCATCCATGGCATCTTCAGTCAGTTGGCTGCTCCTATAGGGTACTAGTGATCACTTCCCAGGCTGTTCCTCTGTATACATCTCCACACATCCTGGCCTGTCCTACCAGGGTCCTGGAACCATAGTGTACTGTGTAAATTGTGCTGAATTCGGAGTCAGAGAAGGACCTCCATCTGCTGGGAAAGAGCTGAACTGTGGAGAGAAACCTTGGAAAGCAAATGGGGGACAGGTACCATCTGTTGGAGGAGAGATGAACTGCAGGTAACAGAGTTGAGTAGAAGTATGGACTAGGGCAGCAAATGATCACCATTAACGGAATGAAGAGAGTGAACGAAAGCATCTAATAAGCAGTAACCAGCACCTATTGGGAGCAGAGGACAGCTTCCCGAGGCAGACAACGCATTGTAGAGCAGAGGAGCAAAACCTGACCATTCCCTGCAGGAGCTCCACATACAAGTCACAAAGATCACACAATTTGTGTTTGATCAGTCATTTTCAGTAGTGTCCTACCTGATTTGGGGTTTTCTAGGCAAAGATGCTGGAGTGATTTGCGGCCTCCTTCTCCAGCTCATTTTACAGATGAGGAAAATGAGGCAAAAAAAATTGCTCAGGGTGACCCAACCAGTAAGTGTCTGAGGCCAGATTTGAGCTCAGGAAGATAGTTTTCCTGATTCCAGACCTCATACTCTATCCACTGGGCCACCTAGCTGTCCCCCTACAGACAATGGGGGAGAAGTATTCACTGGAAGATCTTGTGTTTTCTATGGGCTTGGTTATATCTGTTTCCATGAATTTGTAAATGAATCTATTCATTTTGGAGGGCTTCCAGCTCCTGCCATATGAGAATACATTGAAAGAGACATACAGATACGGTTTTATCCATGGAAACAACATTAAAGAAAATACATAGCTGTCGGCTTTGCCACTGTACCCTAAGGAACGTGTGAGTTTGAGGAATATTTCTATCTTACTTGAAGTTGAAACGTCTTATATCTCTGTCTCCAATTTTCTGTTTCTTGTGGTGCTTTGTATAAGTGAACATTTAATAAATGCTTTTTAAAAATTCATTCACTTGTTCATTCAAGGAGCTATTGTTTAACCTGGACAAGAGAAGGCTTAGGAGGGACGTTGGCTCTCTTCAAATACCTGAAAGTTTGTCATGTGATCAAGGGATTAATCTAGAGGTGTAATGGTCCTAGAAGACAAAAGTGGAAATTTCAGAGAAGTTTGACAGGGAGCTTCTGGGATGTCTCCCAAAGTCTCAGGGAGTAACCCTGAAGAGCAGGGATGTCTCTTTCTCTAATACCATTGACTCGAGACCCCATTGGCTATGTTCATTCCCCATTGTCAAGGAATGATTCATTCATTTCCATTTACTGACCCAATATCAATTAGCTGTTATAAAGGGAAATTTGTCTCACTGATATAACAAGAGCAAACATACAAACATTTGCCCCTGAACATCTCAGAATAATACTCTCCCCTGTACCATCTGAGTCTTTGGGGGAACAAGCTCAGTTCCTCTATAACACTGTTCCCATCAAAGTTGCATTCAAAGGTGATATCACTATCAGGTGAGTCTTCATTTCAGCTTTCAGTGGCATGGGTCCAGTAGGTTGTTCTTTGCATCTTGAATCACACACTGAACTGGCTACAAATTTGACCTAGAATGGTCTCTAGACTCCTCAGATTCACAAAGTCTTGGAAGTTCTATATCCTCTACATAGAATGGAAAGATACAAATGCAAAGGCCAAGGACTAAGGACCTCCTTGGGATATTAGACCTCAAAGAGGTAGAATTCAGATCCTCCCTTACAGCATAGTCTCTTACCAGATGTCATGGGTGAAGGAGTCAGTGAGATTCCCTTTGCCCCAAAGAGTGAGGTAAAAACAAAAAAACAAAACCATGGCAGATAGTAATAGTTGTAGCTATGTAATTGTTCATAAATTTCTATGTATGTTTCACATTTTCTCCAAGGTACTTCCCTTACATATCCATCACAGGTCTCCTGGAAACAAGCTCCCTAATATCCTCCGTGTGGAGAGATTGAATCAGCTGAACAAGCATACTCTAGACTCCCATTACTGAAGAAAATTAAAATTCACTGTAAGGAAAAAACTTCTTAACAATCAGAGTTATCTGAAAGTGAAATAATCTGCCTCAAGAGATAGTAGGTTCTCCCTGACTGGATATCTTCAAGTAGAGATGACCACTTATCAGGTGTGTGGTCATTGGAATTTCTTTCTGGTGAAGGTTGGACTTGATCTCATAGTGAAGACCTTCCATATTCAGACTCTAGCATACCTTTTCCTTCTTATCTCATTCTATTTAGTTTTTGCAGAGAGACTCTTTTACAGCCACACTAAACTACTCTCCATTCTCTAATCTCCTCCTTTTCACTCCCACTTTTGTGCCTTCAAGCAGGTCATCTTTCAAGTCCAGTAGGGAATGCTCAAAATATCTCTCCATTTTAATCCTTCTCTTCCTTCATGGCCTTACTCAGCCATCATTCCCTTCATAAAGCTTTTCATAATCCCTCTAGCTGTAAATCCTGTCCCCCTCCTTAAGTCTCTCAAATCAGTGAAACTTTCCTATGCATTTGCATTCTAACTTTTCATTATGTTTAGCTATGTTTTCCCCTCTGTCTTATTTTGGTTGGTTCTTGGTTAATCATTGTCTTTCGTGCTCAAAGAGGACCAAAATGGCATCACTATGTCGGGGCCAAGTTATGGTGTGTCTGACTGTGGCTGATCAGACCACTATGAGTGTGGAAGGCTCTATCACAGATCAGGCACAAATAGTCTACAAATAGTTTAGGAGTGGAAATGTATCGAAATTTGCGTATCTCACATTTCTTTTGAGCTAC
Source organism: Bettongia penicillata ogilbyi (assembly GCA_023548195.1). Taxonomy (NCBI): domain Eukaryota; kingdom Metazoa; phylum Chordata; class Mammalia; order Diprotodontia; family Potoroidae; genus Bettongia; species Bettongia penicillata. Next base: position 2,504,821 of record JAJHZJ010000195.1, on the reverse strand, counting down.
TGCAAGTCTGCTTTGCTCATTGAGCATAGCGTCTTCTTTGACGCAGGCATGCCAGGCTGAGTAGACCGGTGCCAGTGTCTTCCATGTCCTCAAAAGTTTTTGTATTTTTTGTGTGTTTTGGCTACAGGATGTGATCTCCTCCTGTGTGACATAGGCAATTGTTAGGGTACCTTTTCTAGCCACTTACTCACCCCCAACAGGTTGTTTAAAAAGACTGCTCAGACACCCAGGGGGCTGATGATTCCCCACTGCTGCTTTAGCTCAAGGAGAAGACAACCCTATGGCCTAGGCAGCCTGTGTGCAGGGTTGTGATTACAACTTCCAGTATATGTGCACCCGCTTCTCATCACTTGCCTGTTGCCACAGGACTTTGAGGTAGGTAAAAATGGTAAAATGCTTTAAGCATTCCACAGCACCTGCTTAAGTCATCTTCATGGGGGTTGGAACATATTGTTTCTGTCTGCCACTTCAGCCAGGGAAAGTCTTCACATGCTTGGGGCACCCTATAATGGCTTATGGGTTTGAAGCCCCTCAGTTATCCTCAATGTGGTTTAATCCATTTGCCAAGATGGTTTACTGGGGTGTGGCTGCTGCACATGCTACAGTTCCTTGGAGCCATAGATGAGAGTTGTGTGGTAAGTGAACACCGAAGTAGATGAGCAGTCCTCACACCAGAGAGACTAGCCTTCCCTGAATACCCATATACCCATATACACACACCCACCATTTTATTTTAAGATTATTGAGGATAACTGTGGTGGGTTTTTTTTTTTAACATTTTGCTTCTAATATCTTGTCAAACAGGCAAATGCCAGCTATGACTACTTACAAGGTCTGCCTTGTTCCATGAGTAAGGAAGGAAGATTTTGCTTTATATATGCTATAATAATAATGATGATGATGATGTTCAGTTGCTTCAGCCATGTCTGACTCTTGCTGACCCGATTTGGGGTTTTCTTGGCAGAGATACTGGAGTGGTGTGCCATTTCCTTCTCCAGATCATTTTATAGATTAGGAAACTGAGGCAAACAGGGTTAAGTGACTTGCCCAGGATGCTATAATAATTTCTTGAATGCTGAGTCTGATTCTCCAAAGCACTGGTTTGTGCCCACCCCCTCGTGAAAGCCTTCTACTAATGTGCACAAAGGGAAGAAGGCAGTCATCCCCAGCTTACCAAACCAGAGCCCCAAGAACCATTTGTGATGTAGTTGAGATGTTATGAGCATGACTCAGTATCCCCCAAAACATGCATTTGTTTATTCTTGTATCACACCTGCTGACAGCTTCTGAGAGACATTTAGGAATCCCTGTGAGCTAGTTAATGGTCACACAGGCCACAAGCTAAAAGCAAAATATTTCTCTCCTTGACAAAGGCAGAAACTTTATTCAGGCAAAGAATGCAAAGTAGGAGAGGTTACACAAGACATTCTCCCCTCTTTGGCTCCATGGGGAAAAGAACCTTCTCTGATAAGGTTATCTTCCTTCTCATCTGTATTACATTGTATGAAGTTAATTATTTACATGTTGTCTTCCTCGCTGGAATGTAAGACTTTAGAGGGAAGGAACTATGTGGGATTTTTTCCTCTTTTCTCTGTATCTCCATTAAATAAATGCTTGCTACTTGACTGACTGATTGAAATGAAGCACTGTAGTCTCTTTCAAAAATGGAAAAGAAAGATGCTTCATTTCCTTCATTTGTAAAATAAAATTGGCGGAGGTAATCACAAAGATCCAGTCTGGCTATAAAATGCTCTTATTATATTCCCTAGGCAAATTGCATCACTGCCTAAGTCAAGTAGTTAGATGGCAGGGTGGATAGAGAGTCAGGACTGGAGTCAGAATAGATCTCTTTCCCTGAGTTCAAATCTGGCTTCAGACACTTATTAGTTAGTGACTCTGGGCAAGTCACTTAACCCTCTTTGCCTCAGTTTCCTCTTCTGTAAAATAAACCGAGAAGGAAACCACTCCAGTATCTGTGCCAACAGAAGAAAAACCAAATGGGATCACAAAGAGTTGAACTCAAATGAACAACAAAACACTTTGTAAGTAGGCATGTAACACTGAAAATTTTGGGGGGGAGGGTCAACTCATGTCAGTTTCATTGTGAAGCAGAGAAACTGAATTACAAATAATGTTATTTAGAATAACCATAGAGGGGTTAAATTCATGAGCTTAAAGTACATCTCTTTGTACCCTCTAAGGCTCCCTTCCATTACATCCCATTACACTGAAGCATCACACTAAGCTTCTTGCTATGGGTCTTTAATCCTTTTCATAAAGTTCAAAGGTCACCTTTAATGTGAAGTGCAGTGCCAGGTATTGTTACTTATAATGTATGCCATTCATTCTTTCAGGACTTTTCGTTTTCTTGTTCTGATTGTGTCAGAAATTCTCTAAAGTACTCTTATTCATACCACCCAACTTCTATGTTGCTTAGAGCTCTGCATTTACCAGCACTCTATTTTTGCTAATTTTTCTGTCACACTTTTATGACAAGGTTCTTTGGAGTTCACACCCTCTACCTGTCACTTAAAAATAGGTGATAGGAGTGACAATGGAATTCATGAATATTAATGGCATAATTTGAGGGAAATGTCTCAATTTTATTTGATGGAGATCCCCACTTGTAGTTTGCCTAAAAAAACCACAGTTTGTGTGAATTGGGGTCCTCTGAGCTTGACTGTGTGTCAGGATCATGATCTAAACACACCACAATGAATACGGTCATGATTTTAAATGCCACATACCTATGCACCCTCAGGATCCCTGATATATTCCTACAGCTCTCTAAATCATCATCAAGAACACACATTTAGTAAGCATATACTAGGCACAGAACACTGTGTTTGCCTCAAAGGAAGATATAGATGATGGTCTAGAATCTCATTATCCTACAAGGACACATCAGCCTTGAAATTCACACCTTCTCAGAACCTCCTGCCTTTGGGCACCTCTCTCCCTCTGGTTGGAAAGGGCAGAGGGTGGACAAGTGGAGAGCTCTTCCCGGATCCTCCGTTCAAGGACTTCTTTGAACTTCACTATACCTAACCCCTGTGCATCCTCTTCCTCATTCAAATTTTCATCTCCTTTTTATTTTGTATGTGTGATTTTCCCTCATTAGATTGTGAACTCCTTGCAGACAAGGACTGTCTTTTGCCTTTCTCTGTATCCCCTGCACAGTGCTTGACACATAGTACATGTTTACTGCTTATTGACTGACTTAGTCCCTACCCTCAAGAAACCTGCGGTAGAGTGGGGGGTTAAGATACATATACAAAGAGCTAAAGTACATAATTTCATATGGTAAGTATAATAGAGAGTTACAAAAGAAAGGAGTTTTGAGGACTAAGGGAGAAAGTCATTAAAGAATAGGTTTTTGGAAAGATACATTTGAGTTGGACTTGTGTCCCTTAGCACACAGAATGTGACACATAGTAAACATTTAATAAATGCATTATCTATCATCTATCCATTTCCCATCTACTTTTATCTATTTTCTACCTGCCTATCATCTATCTATTGATCTATCATCTATCTGCCACTTATAATCTATGTCTGTTCATCTATCTGTCTGTCTATCATCTACCTTCCAGTTGTGGTTTATCTGTCATCTATTTATCTATCTGCTATTTATCTATCATCTATTTCTTTCCCTCTATCTAACTGTAAATTTATCTATTAACTATTTTCTCTGAAGTACAATCTATGTCTATCTGTCTATCATCTATTTATCTGTCTGCCTATCATCTGTCACCTATGATCTGTGTCCATCTATCTGTCATCTGCCATCTATAATCAATTATCTATCCATCCATATATATGTATATACACACACACACACATATATATATATATGTTTGTCTGTGTCTATCTATCATTTATCATCTATTTAAGGAATAAGGAGCAATGTGAAAAATATCATAGACTTGGACAGAGAGCAGATTGGGGGTGGAGGGGCAGATCAATTCAGTTTGGTTAAAATGTTGGAGAGGATTGATATGATAGGACTGGAAACCAAGGCTGTCAAATGGTGGAGGGCCTTCTGATGATCCCCAGTAGTCATTCTCTGATAGGCAAACTTTAAGAAAGTCCCTCAATTCTTAAGTATTGACTATTTTCCAATAGTCCATGACAACCTTGAATTTTGAATTTGCTTTTCCCATTGACATCACTCTGACTCTCCAGTGACTGTTCTTGGAGTTCATATGCTTTAGAGGGAGAAGAAGTCATAGAGAGCTAGATTAGTTTCATACAACCCTCCCAGATGTTGCAGGGAAGGGGAAAGTGCCTAATCCAAGACTGCAAGGCAGTAAGGTCCTCCGACTCCAAATTCAGGGCTCTTTCTACTACAATATGCTGCTGTCTGCTCAAGAGAAATCACTGTCTTCTGAGTCAGATTCAAACAAAATGTATTATATGTGTTCATCTTTATGGTTTCCTGTAAGATTGACTCAAACTCCACACTGAGTTACATTTTGAAAAGAATTCAGCTTAAATATTATGTATTTTAAAAATTCATGTAAATATTTTCTTCTATTATGTTGTGCAAAGTAAATGGAGAGAGGCCACCTGAACTTACATAGAGACCACAACTGAGAATTTTTCCTATTAGGGACTATTGACCTCCAAAAAAAAAAAAGTGTGTATTTTGTACAGTGTCTGGCACATAGGTGTTTAATAAATGTTTATTGACTGATTAAAGGTCACATACAGAAAAATAAACAATTTATCTTTTTACTTTTCATTTTTTATAATAAGAGAAATACAAAATAACTCAATTGCTTTAAATATTAAGAATGAAACACTTAAATATAATAAGTTTAAGACATAATAAAAGCTATACTTCAGTTCTATATTATGCCTAATTAAGAAATAGACACAGAGAAACTATCACAAAAATAAATATATAGGCAAAGAAAGTCCAATGAAAACTCAGAATGGGATTTGGGGGGAGAGACATAGAGAGTTTCATAATTGTAAACACACACACACACACACACACACACACACACAACTAGATGGCGTAGTGAATGGAGTTCTAGGCCTGGAAGAAGGAAGACTCTTCTCCCAGAGTTCAAATCTGGCATCAGACTCTTACTAGCTACATAGCCCTGGGCAATTCACTTAACCCTGTCTGCCTCAGTTCCTTATCTTCAGATAAGCTGGAGAAGGAAATGGCAAACACTCTAGTAATTTTGCCAACAAAACCCCAGATGGGGTCGACTAAAACAACCAAACAACAAAAGATACACAAAGAGAGACATTAAAAATACAAACTAAAAAATAAAAGCAATATACATATTGAGTAACTCATATAGAAATAGAAAAGAGACATAGAAAGATATACACAAATAAATACAAGAAACATGACAGTTTCATATCCTCATATACAGGATAGAAGCATATTAAGACACAATACCATAAACAAGGACTAAAAAGACAAAAACACATACAGATCTGGAAACACAGAGAAATAAAGAGGCATTTGAGAAACACATCACATAAAATATATTAAGAAGGAAGCAGAGTACAGGAAAAACTACTCAGATAGATACAAGACTTTCATAGATCAAAAACTTTGTCATATGACTTTTAGAATGCTGATTTTAAACTATTTTTAAAGTATGTTGCATTTTTTCCAACTGTTGACTAAAATGAAGATAACATGTCCTTGATAACTGCTCATGGCCAAGTGAAGTTAGCCAAAGATCAAATACTGTCCATGAGCCTAAGATCCTCCACTTCTAACCTGGGGGTTAATAAGTTGGTATCAAATTAAATAAAAGAATTAATCTGATTTTTGTTACTTCAAATATATTCCTCTAATACATGATTAGTTTTCTTCTTTATTTAGCCAAAGTCATGGTTAAGTAAACAAAAGGAAGGCAAAGAAAGAAAACCTGTTTAAATATTATTATAAGGTCTACATGTAAGATTCATACAAGCCATCTCTAAACCACTAAATAAAATCTGTCCCATTCTGACAATTACTAAATTGATCATGTCTGGTTGATAACTTTTGTGTGGGTTGTATTATGCTATTGGATTAAGAACCCTTGATAGCTTATATATTTCATCCATAAAAAGGGGATAATAACGCTTAGTGTCAGCTGATTGTCAAGTGGTTGATGGGCTCACCATATGGTTGATTCAATTTTTTTTATTAAAACTGCATCACTGAGAAGTCACCTTCATGTTAAGTTAATTACATCATCTGGGTGTAAATCTTATCAAATGGTCATCCATCAACTATTATTCATGATCAAAAATAAAGAAACCAACAAAATCAACCGAAAGAAAAACCCATCAATCCAGTCATGCTATGTAGACACAGCCAAAGTATTGCAAGGATGCACAAATATTTTGAAATATGCTTGAATAATGTGTCCTGACTGCCAGTGAAATTTTTCCAAGCAAATGTTATTGAAAATGTTTGGGCTATCCACAAATGTTTTTGCACACATTCCTACTAGACAGTTACTGAAGTCTCGTAAGACTTTCTGGCCAATGGTAAAACTCATAAGGAAGGAGGGCTGAGTAAATGGAGACCAAAGAGAACTTAAAAAGCAGAAACAGTTGAGCTGTTAAGATGGTACAAAAATAAGTTCATGTTTCATCACAGCAACTGAAACAAATAGTTCCAACTAAAAACAAACATTTGGACAGTTAGGACGCACCCAACTAAAATGCTTGTTTGCTGATACTAACATTTTATTTGGCACATATCTGCCAGAGCAGAAGTGGGCAAAAAGGAAGATAAATGCAAACATTTCACAGAAGGCTAAATTACAGTAAATTTATAAGTGCAAAAAAGATGGGAACATTTGTTTACTGAACACAAAGCAAAAATAGATATTTACGGCTTATTTAGAGTGCTAACATTCTTACCAGCATAAGATCAGAAGCACAGAAAAAAACCCTAAATATTAATTACGTTAAACATATCTGTAACTTTTATATTGGCAGTGTGCTATATAGTTCTTTCCAGTTAATTCTCACAGCACTTCTCTAAAATAAGTTGATGACAAACATATTATCTCCTTTTTGCGGAGAAAATATATAAACTACTCAATGTCGCCTATTCAGTTAGTGCAAGAGCCAGAATCATGATTCATACTCCACATTCTCAGGCCTGTTCTTAGCTGGTTATCTCACATTGTTGCTTTGAATATCCTTACTGCTTCAAGGCAGGGCCTTGTTCTCATGTCTGTGGCCCTGGTAGCAATTGGTATTGTACCTAATATTGATGGTGCCCAGTTAATATTTGTTGTTGAATTGAATCTTATGAATATAATTTGTGGCATTAATGCTAAGAAAACAAATTGTGTAAGATAGGTAAAAATATGAAAAATAGGAGGACCTAGAGAATTAAAACAAGAAATAGAAGTCCAGATTAATTTATTTATTCCTGCATTCCTTCAACAAATCTCTATTGAATACCTACATCAGCTTTGCATTGAACAATACTTAACTGGTTTCCTCCCAATTCCCTTTCACTTTTCATTTTTTTCTCTGATCATTGAAAAAAGTCTAACTCGCATATAGGCAATTGCCATCTTTCTGTTTGTCCCATGTTTCCTAATGAAGAGTTAGGTATCATGTCTTGCTTCTTTCACAGTCATTCATTCATTTACATTAATTGGGTACAAGACAACCTTTATTTCATTGCACAGAAAATGTACAAAATAACGAGCTGACAAGCAATCAATAAAATTCTCCTCCTTCTCTGATGGAATCCACTTTTCCACATGGTAATAAAGTTCTAGAGATTCAGAATGCATCATGGTTTGGAGTCCCTTCAGAAGGAAATTGAATTCAACCTTTGACAACTGCTTTTATCATCATATAAAATGTTATGATAGTATCAAAGCACTTTAATTTTTTAATGAATTCCATTCAACTAGCATTTATTAAGAGCCTACTATGTGCCCTCATGCTGTGTTCTGGGGATAAAAAAAGTAAAAATAAAATAACCTTTGCCGTCAGGGAACTTGCCTAGAACTGGATGAAAACAACATATAAACAGATAAATTTAGGTAAAATATAGGATAGAAATAAAGACTGGGTCTGTAATTCCATTGATATAGAAACTCCCAGGCAAAACTACATCTACAAATGAAGGTCAGCATTTTCTCTACCACTTATATCCTTAACAGGGTATCTGTGAACTTGTTAGAAGGAAATGTCTCTGCCCTCAAGAGCAATCTACAGCATCTTTTAAGTAGGAGAGGAGCATGATCTCTTCCACAAAGAAGGTATATTATTACTAGTAGCATTAGTATTATTATTACAGCTTTAGAACAACTGAGGCTCTGAGATGGAAAGTAAGGAAACATAGCACATAAGTGGAAGAACTGGGACACAAATTCATGTCTTCCGAATCAAAGTCCAGTGCTCACTTACGAAAATTCATTGATTAAAAAAAAAGAAGACCAAGACAACAGCATATTGGCAATTAGAATATAGTATATACACAAGTAACTTACCTTTGGAAATATATTTTTTTTAAAAAAATATTACTTAAGTGGTGCCCTTAAGTATCTATAGGAATAAATTGCACTTCTCAAAGGAGGCAAAAGTAATTAGAAATGGAATTAAATATTCTTAACTTGTCCCCCATCATTACTAGTTGTGACTTGTTTCTTGTTTTGTTTTCTGAGCGGAAGAGGGGAGGCAGATTTGCCTGTGATTTATTGATACAGCAAGTTTTCAGCATAGAAACTTTTCTTCTTCAAGGTAAATCCACCACCATACAATCAATCATTCGATTAACAAACATTGATTAGGGACAAACTGTGTGCCAGGCCAAGAGCTAGGCACTTTGGTCTCCATTTACTCATAAAGACAATCTTTATCTTAAAGAGTTTACATTTCCACCTACAATTTGTAGTCTGTTAGGGTTGCCTGGCGGAAGTAAGAAAGTAAGTGATTTGACCAGGGTCACACAGCTAGGATGTATCATTGACTGGACTTCAACATAGGTCTTCCTGACTCCAGTGGTCAGCCCTTAACCCATTAATCTATTCCTTAATTGGACACTTCCAGAACTTCACTACTTTTTTTCAAGTTAGTATTGTCATCCTTTCAATAAGCATCTTTTTTTTTGTTTAATGGTTTTCTTCCAAACTTAACAAACACTCCAGAAAGTCCTAAAATGTTTTGAAGAAGAAGAAAGAACTTGCAGTTTAGATGGAATACAGAACTTCTTGGGAACACATGTAAGGCATACATTGAGATACATCAGCATTCCACAAACTACCAATGAGGGGGCAGGGTTGATGAAGATAGAATTCTGGGGTGGAGAGGAAATAGAAACATATGAATTTCTTTGTTTAAAGTTGGACTGTGAACATTAACATTGTATTCAAGACAACTGGTTTCTATTACATAGAAGCTACCATATTCTAAATACTTTCATATACAAATTGTAGTTTTTCCAGTCAGTTAAGGGTTGTTAGTAAAAGAAAGGAAATATTCTGGTTCAAGAGTCCAATTTCCAGACCACCCACAATACACTGCCCCTCCTCACATTTGTACAGCACTTGAAGCTGCACATCCCTGGGAAGCATGCCACAGGAAGTGCTATTTTCTCCACTGTACACTTGAGGAAATTGAAGCTCAGAGAAGGTAAAGTTATGTGTCCATGATCATACGGCAAGCATGAAGAGAGCGGGATTCAAATCCAAGCAGACTAGTTCTACGTGTTGTTGATACTGTTCAGTCATTTCAGTCATGTCCGGTTCTTTGTGACCCAGGCTAGATTTGAATTCAGGAAGACAAGCTTCTATCCACTGCACCACCTATTAATTAACAGGTATCAGAGAAGGGATTGGAACCAAGGTCTTCCTGAGTCCAAATCTAGGATACAACCTAGCATGTCACATGTTTTCCTCTGTAACTATATCCCTTAAAGACTTAGGGGGGAGGAGCCAAGATGACGGAGTAGAAAGACTCACATATGCTAGCTCTGGAACCCACAACCCATAAATTTCCTGTCAAAAGAACTCCTCACAAATTCTGGAGCAGTGGAAGCCACACAGCAACGCAGTGGAGGAGATTTCCATTCCAGAGAGCCCTGAAAAACTGGCACCAAAGGTCCATCGTGCACTGGACAGCAGAGACCAGCTGTGCCTTGGCCGTGCAGCCCCAAGAGGAGCAGATCTGAGCAGGCTTCAGGGACAGAATCTCTGGCAGCTGTGAAGGTCCCTCCACCCACAGGAGCTACAGGTCAGTGAGAGAGACTTCTGGGCTGGCTGAGAGGGGAACAGGGTGTCTCCATAACTCAGGCCCCCTCAGGAGGCAGCAGCAGAGGCAGCAGAGGCCAGGAGCTCCCAGAGCAGACAGGACCTCAGATCCATTACTGAAGGTCTCTGCATAAACCCCCTGAGGGAACTGAGCCTGGGAGGCAGCCCTGCCCCAACCTGAGCACCAGAACTTAAGCTCATATTGAATATCAGCCACGCCCACCACTGAAAGCCCTGAGGCGGGGGAGCAGCATTTGAATCTCAGACCACAAGCACTAGATGGGTGTATCTAAGCAGGGGTGGAGAGGAATCTCAGAAGTCAAGTAACTGGCTGGGAAAATGCCCAGAAAAGGGAAAAAAAATAAGACCATAGAAGGTTACTTTCTTGGTGAACAGATGTTTCCTCCTTTCCTTTCTGATGAGGAAGAACAATGCTTGCCATCAGGGAAAGACATAGAAGCCAAGGCCTCTGTATCCCAAACATCCAAAATAGATGTCCAATGGGCTCAGGCCATGGAAGAGCTCAAAAAGGATTTTGAAAATCAAGTTAGACAGGTGGAGGAAAAACTGGGAAGAGAAATGACAGAGATGCAAGAAAAGCATGAAAAACGGGTCAATACCTTGCTAAAAGAGACCCAAAAAAATGCTGAAGAAAATAACATCTTGAAAAATAGGCTAACTCAATTGGCAAAAGAGGTTCAAAAAGCCAATGAGAAGAAAAATGCTTTCAAAAGCAGAATTAGCCAAATGGAAAAAGAGGTTCAAAAGACATATCCTTATTCCTTAGTGAAATGTTTTGGGGGCCAGAATTCAGCAGGAATGATTTCAAAGCAGAATTACTTTACTGAGAGGAGTCCTATAATGTTGCCTCACTGGAGCTGTGCAGCAGAGATATATGTGGAATTCTTCTCCATTGTGGATGCTGAATGAGCACCTAATTAGAGAGAAAATTTTGCTCCACTAGAGGACCTAATTGTCCTTGCTAGGAGCTCCACAAAATTGCAGGAGTCACAATGCAGATCAACACCATCTGCCCCCAGAGCTGCAGGTGATACTTTCTGGGAGTTATGATTAGGTTCTGAGCTGCTAGAAACCAGAGTCACCACAGTTCCTAAGGTTCCAGAAGCCAGAATAATCAGAGGAATTGCACTTCAGTAGTTAGAGTACCAGAAATCTGGAACCAATAAAGAGCCTCCTAGCTTGGTCAGGCAGTACTCTACATGTATTTTGGCAACCAATATCTTGGGATTTGACTCAGGAATAGACTAGTCCTAAGGACTTGAACATCAGATATTTACTGATAAAATTTCAGAGAAACCTCGGAAGACCTGTATAAATTGTTACAGAGTAAAGTGTACAGAATCAGAACAATTTATACAATAACAATAATATTGTCGAGATAAACAACTTTGAAAGGCTTAAGAACTCTGGTCAACAGAATGAAAAGACATAATTTCAGAATATTTATGTTGAAACCTGTTCTCCATATCCTATCAGAAAAGCAATGAACTCAGGGAGTAGATTTTAGTGTGACCAACATGGGAATTTCTTTTGCAAGGGGAACAGAGGATGTGCGTGGGAGAAAAAATAGAATATTGTGTCAATTTTTAAAAATAAATAAAATTTTTAAAATGAATAAAATTAAGGAGCTTTACTAAATTGCATTTAAAGTCCCTTCTGACTTTATGTTTGTAAGCTCCTATGGTCCAATCAGGTAATTCACCTGCACAAAAAGTTGTGTCGTTCATTCATTTCAAATTCTCCATGACCCCATCTGAGGTTTTCTCAGCAAAGATACTGGAGTAGTTTGCCATTTCCTTCTCCAGCTCATTTTACATATGAGGAAACTGAGGCAAACAGGAATTAAGTGACTTGCTCAAAGTGACACAATTAGTAAATGTTTGAGGCTGGATTTGAACTCAGGAAGAGTGATCTTTCTGACTCCAGGCCTGGCACTCCATCCACTGAACCATCTAGCTGCCCCATAAAAACCTTTGTTAGTTCCCTCTTATCTCTGGGACAAAGAACAAACTTCTCAGTCTGACACATGGCTTTCCATGATCTGGTGACTAGTGACATAAAGCCACTAATATCTTGTCTTCAGACATCAGAGAACTCTACAGTTTTCTTTGCTAGAACATGATCCATCTACTTTCCCCTTACCATGGGTGTCCCCCAGGACTCTGCCATGGTCCTTCTTCTCTATCCTCTCTCCTACCCTTCTAGTTCAATTATCATATCTAGACTTTAGCATGCACGGTGACCATACCCCAGCAAAACCAACTCAGCAGACAAGCTAAACCAGGTTGAGAATAACTGACAGGTCTTTAACGCTTGGATGAGCTGAGGGTTATCTACCTCACGTATGTGAAGATTTCCCCTGGTAGAACAGGGGGATGAGAACAATTTGTTCTCATCAGGCAGCGAAATGCAGCTAAAGCAGGCATTATAGAGTGCTTAGAGGTTGATAAGACTCAAAGACACCAATGTTATCCTCATATCCTGGGATATCACCAATTGGCTTGACTTTTGCCTTGCTGCTGGACATTGATGACTCTGGAAGAGAAAGTGAGACTTGACAACTTTGTGCAACTCTGCCTCGTTTAAGCAGCAGCCAGGTGGTGCGGTGGATAGAATGTCAGTCTTGGAATCAGGAAAACGAAAGTTCAAATCCAGTCTCAGACACTAACTAGCTGTTTGACCCTGGGTAAGTCACTTAACCTTGTTTGCTTCAGTTTCCTCATCTATAAAATGAACTGGAGAAGGAACTGGCAAACCATTCCAATATCTTTGGCAAGAAAATCCACTAAAAGGGATCACAAAGAGCGGGACACAACAGAAAATGACAACAACCACAACCAAAGCCTCACTTAAATCGAATTCACGCGCAAGCCAAGACAAAACAAAGGATGCACACAACCACCATCTTCAGGTTGATATTTCTGAAATCTATCACTCCTGAATCCTGCCTCATCAACTGCTTGGTGCACATCTCTTACTGAAGGTCACACAGGAGCCTCCAATTAAATAGAAATGATTGTCTCCTCTCCATGTGCTGCTACTACACATTTCTCTGTTTCTATAAGCCTGAGAAACTCTGTCTTGGTTCCAAGTCATCACAGGACTGCTGGAGTTTGCTGAGTGAGTGTGATGTGAAGACACATGTTTCTATCTGAAGTAATATCCTATACCTTTAAACCTTTTGCCATAGGTAATTTTTGATTTAGTTTTCTATACCATATATCACCTATATCCTGCTTGTACAGATATCTCAAGAACTGCAGTTGTTTCTACCACATATCATTGATATTTTTAAACTATACATTATTTACCTATTTAACTGTGAGGTGTTTGGGTTTTCCTGTACTCTTATATACTTCTCTATCATACTAGTATTACCATTCAGAAAAGAGTAAGCCTTTCCTTTTATCTTGTCACTTTTCTGTATTAAAGAAACCATATAGTAAAATTCTGTATCTGTGTTCAGATATACTCATTGAAGTGCATCTCCCATGCTTCACTAATTAAAAGTCTATTGACTAGGAGCTATAATTCAGTATTTTTCTTTCAGGTACCACAACAGTAGCCACTCAGATTTGTAACCTCACAATTGTCCTGGATCCTTATTTGTCCCTAACTCCTTGTTTCTCTTTTGGCCAAAAGCCCTGATGATCTTCCTCTCCCAGTCTGATTTCTTTTTTTAATTAAAAGGGCCATCCTGTAGCTCCTTCTTAATGAGCCCTAATCAGTGAATGAGTGTTGCCTCAGTTAAAGTGAGAACTGGGAAATATCTTAGCTTTAAAAGGCCAAGGTCTTCCACTGCATCCTGGGCCATCTCCAGTCATTCTTATCTACATCTGGCCTTTGGACTCAGATGACTCTGGAGGAGAAAGTAAGACTGATGACTTTGTACAGCCCTCCCTCACTAAATTCAATTCATTTGCAAGTCATGGCATCATCTTCCTGATGTCATGGTCCTCTTCAAGAAGGAAGGACAAACCACAGCCAAACAACCAATCAGTTTCTGAATGTGATTGATTATATCTCCATAACCTTTGTCTTATCTGTCTCCTTTCCCTCCATTTATGGGTCCACCAAGTTAAGTCCTTGTCATTTTTTCATTTGGGCTATTGTACTATCATGCAATTTGATCTCCATGTTTCTACTCTATTCCCTTTCTAAGCCATTTTCCACTTAACTGCTAAAATAATATTCTTACAGTATAAAGACCAGTACTGCAGAAAAAAACACTGGCTTTGGAGTTCAAAACCTATCTATGTAATTTGCTATCTATGTGAACTTGGGGAAGTTGCATAATCTCTGTTTCCTCATCTACAAAATTAAGGCATCAAACAGGATGACATGTAAGATCCCTTACAGCTCAAGATCTATGATCTTATGCTCCTATGATACAACCATGTCATTTATCTACTCCAAAATCTTCAACAGCTCCCTGTTACCTTTAGGATAAAATGCAACATTCTTAACCTAACACTTCAGACCCTCTATGATGTAGCTTCAAAGCTACATTTCACAGTATAAATACATACTCTGACATCTATCAACAGACCAGAGATCCAGAGCTAGAATGTACCTCAGAGGTCATTTAGTCCACTACTCTCATTTTTCAAATGAGGAAACTGAGGCCCCAGGAGGTTAAGTGATTTGCTATGACCAGACAGATAACAAACACCAAGGGAATATTGGCACTTAGGTTTTCTGAATCCAAAGTCAATGCTCTTTTCTTTCTACCATGTTGTCTCCACATATGAGAGATAACCTTATTTCATACTATATTTCTTTACATGCCCTATGTTTCAGACAATCACTAGGGCTTTCTCTAACCTTTCTATATTCACACAAGCTATAATCCATGCTTGGAATTCACTCCTTTCTAATCTCTTCCTTTTAGAATCTTTATCTTCCACCAAACACCCCCCTCTCCCGACTGTTAGAGTGTTTGTTCTCAGAGTACTTTTCTGTGTTCATGTTGTTTTTCTTTAGTAGGATGTAAGCTCCTTGAGAGCAGAAATTATATTGTTCTTCTCTATCTCTAGCATAGAACAGGATTTTTCATATATATATGTATGTTATTTATATACATACATATATACATATGTGTATGTATGTGTGTATATGTATATTTTTATATATATGGATTGAGTTGGATTGAAGTTGAATTTCTCTTCAACTGTATATAAATGTGTCCTGTTTTAAGTAAGTACCATCTAATAGGGGGAAATATAATAGGGACAGAATATTCACTTTTCACAGGATTCTTCCCTTTTACAGCTGAAAGTACCCTTGTACTGTATCCTGTAAAGTACCCTGTTTTGTGTCATTTCTTAAGTCAGTGCTAAAATTAGGATTGCTATGTACTGTATTGCTATTTAGGATGCCATAGTAGAATATAGGGGAGAGACCAATCAGAAGATTTCCAACTTCTTTGATTTGTTTTGAGGCCAGTATTTCAATAACCTTTCCAGAATTGAATTATAGAAGTTATTACATGTGAATTCCTACAAAACCATAGTGAAATGTGTGACTTTTATCTAAAACAGTTTCAAGTTAAGACTTAAGAAAAGGGCAATGACTTGCATAAATAAGCTGTGGAAAATTCTAATTTCTCCCATTTATCTTCATCATTTTGACAAAATCTATGTTCTGATTAGTTATTAATTTTTCTACATATTTGCAATTCTTTTAAATTATCATGCCAGCCCCTTCATTCTATTAAGTATATGTTGCTCAAATTTGCACATGTGTGGTCTGTTTCAACATCACCATACTACCTTCATTCGGGAAAGGATAAGCTCCTATTTTGCTTTCCTCTGTTGATGGCACTGTATAGATAAAAACATGTTTAGCAAATCTTACTTAAACATTTTTGATTTTAACATTTTCTGTTACCATGTTTCTTTTTAGAAAATGCCCATACTGGAGAGAAGGAACAATAACATATTATCATGCAAATTTTATCTACATAAAAAACCTGGAGAAATGAATGGTTTTTTTTTTGAAAAAATATATATTCACAGGAACTAAAATGGTTACATCAACAATTATGATATTATTTTGTGAAAAGAAGGTTCTCTACTATTTCCCCACAGAATTTTCTTTCTTTTGTGTCCCATTAATTGGCAGTTTGTAAACAGGTACAAAATGAAACAAATGTGAGTACATTGGAGAGTTACAGGTCATCGCTACACCCCAGCATTACTATTTATTCAGTTCGGAGTATTCCCTCCATAAGGCAGCCCTGTCATAGGGGAATAAAGAGCTGGCATTGCATATAGCTGAAAACCTGGATTCAAGTCTCCTCTCTGACAAACACTGAATGTGTAACTGAGCAACATCATTTAACCATTCAGTACTCTAGGCAACTCTATGAGATTCTAAATGGCAAAAAGAAGGTGACTTCATTGGTAAGGAGAAAATCTTATCATTCTGAAGTTTACTCAAACTGGTGAAATCACGAGCCCAGGGATTATCTAAGAATTTATTATACACAATTCACTCTAGCTAGACAATAAGGGAAGATAAAAGGAAATGTCCTGACCCTCTAGAGAAATACAGTCTTATACAGTCTTACTCCAAACAATTTACTACTGTAATTCCCTAAATTACTATTGCTATAATTCCTTAAATCTCTATCTAAAATAATCATTGCTGTATGACTTATGTAGTTATCCCCAAAATTAGAATACTCATTTAAAATAAATTTGATATCAATTTTTTTGCATTAAGTGAGATCTGCTCAAAAGGGTCCACCTCTGACATATTAAAAACAACTAGCCTATCAAGTTATAAGGATATTGTTTCCAGGTTTCTATAAAAAGTACTCTTTCCACATTCATCCCCAATTCTCGCCCCAAGAATTTTCAGTTAAGTGGAAATAAAAGACAATTTGTGATATTGAGCAAAAATTTTGGCCATTAGCTAGTAGACAATTAATAATAAATTTGTTAGCACTATTTTAAGTTGAAATAACATGATTTTGCATTTAAATTTTTAAAAAACAACTTTAATTTACAGTTCATTGAGTATAACAATTAAGAAACACCAAAATTCATTTATCTATAAAACAAATATCCATTTTCTTAGGCTATCTGTTGGGTGATTCATCAGCAACCAAGATGAATTAAGTGATGTATTCTGTTTCTTCATTTGTAAAGAAGTGAGGCTCTCTAAGTGATCTGAGTGATCCGAAAGCTCCCTACTAACCTTTAACCTTCTAGGGCTCTGTGACTTGCCTTTTTTTGCAGTATTATTTTAAAATATGCAGCTATTCTTATTCTTACCAGCAGGTGGAACCCTTTAAATTGAGTTTGTTTCTCTTAGTCAAACCTGAAGCATGAAAAGCTTTGATTTATTTTCACTTCGAAGAAATCTTTTTTTCTTTGATTAACGTTTATTTCTAGAATAGAAGATGATGATAGTAGGAGAGCTGGCCATTCCATATCACCCTCCAAAAACCGACATTAATGAATTTCATCTCAGTACATTAAATTAAAGGCACAGGAAATTTGTCATAGAATAGCTGTCACTGAGGACATTCTGAAATGAAATGTGTATTTCAAGGAGAAGAATGCCTGAGTTTAAAATCAAGAATAGCCTAACCTCTACGCTATATTTTGCCCTCTCTACCACCTCAGTTTTGGGAAACATTTTGAAAATAGACTGAAAATAGCCTTGTTCTTGATGGAAACATTGTGAGATTTCCTGAACAGTTATGTTTTAAAAATGAAAAAGTAAGACCTTTGTTGTAGGCTTTCAAGCATGGCTATCCACTTTCTACAGAAAATAATGTGATAGTTCATATTTTAAGATTCTGCTATTACTGACACATATACTGTGTGTTCTATTTTACAGTCATGCCTTTACCTATCTGGTGGTGTTTTTACCACTGGTAAAATGTGGAATTAAACTAAAAATGACTTGATTCTGTCAAATATGAAAAATGGATCAGAAAAATAAGTTAGAAGAGTCCTTAGAGATCATCCGGTCAAACTCCTTTTTACAGACCAAGAGAAGTTCTGCTCAGGGTGACTTAACTTGTAAGTACCATGAGCACCAGGGACCTAGCTTCCCTGCCATAATGTAGGCAAAGCCCTGTATAACACTATGCAAATGTCAACAAGTCATGTTGTTCTTTTAACTAAATCGATTTCACTAGTTGCAGGAAATCTCGATGAGGAAAACTTCTACCACTTCAGCTTGGCTACTGCTCTGCAACTTATTGAATTAAAATAAATTAAATTGATTTATGGAGCACTGAGAGGTTAAGTGATTTTCATAGGATGTTAGAGCCGGTAAGGGTCAGAGGCAGGACAGGAGCCTAGGACCCAGGGTGGGAAATCTGAGGCCTAAAGGTCACAGGTAACCTTCCAGGTCCTTGGGTGTGGTCCTTTGACTGAATTCAAATTTCACAAAACAAATCTTTTTATTGAAGGAATTTGTTCTGTGAAGTTTAAATTCTGACAAAGGACCACACTTGAGGACCTAGAGGGCCACATGTGGCCTCCAGGCTACAGTTCCCCAGCCCTGGCACTCTGGTACAAAATAAACTCTTTAAAAATTTTATTAACTGACCAAGAACTGAGTTCAAATTTAAGATACACCACTTAATATTTGAGTGACACTAAACTAGCCCTTTAATCTCAAAGGCCTCAGTTTCATCATCCACAAAATGAGAGGGTTGGACTTCCTGGCTCTGAAGCAAATTTTCTATTCATTATAACTTCATCATCATCATTATTTTGTTGTCATTTTGCTTAATGACTTTCAGAGAGAAATGGTCTTAAGACAAGTCATTATATGGTTATTGTTTTTTGTTTGTTTTGTTTTGGGATGTTTTTAGGGAATTGGGATTAAGTGACTTGCCCAAGGTCACACAACTAGTAAATGTCTGAAGTTAGATTTGAACTCAGGTTATCCTGACTCCAGAGCTGGTCTTCTATCCATTCATTACACCACCTAGCTTTCCTGTTATTCTTTCAAATTTAAGGTTCTAGGGGCTATTGAAGAGGTACATAAAGCAATTATATACAAACAAAATATAGACAAGATATATTGTAGTAATCAATAGAGGGAAATTAAGTGCCATGTACTGAAATCCAGGGAGATGAGAAAGATTTCTTATAGGAGGTGAGATTTCAGCTAGGACTTGAAGAAAGCCAGAGGCCATCTCTAGTTATCCTGATCAATGTCTTCTTATTGGACTCACAGAACTCTAGAGGACAGAATGAGGCTAATGACTACAGCCCTGCCTCACTTAAATCCAACTCACTTACAAGTCAAAACATCACCCTTCTGGTGTCACTGGTCTTTTTTGAGAACAACGCAGCAATGAAAGAAGCCAAGGAAGCCAAGAGGAAGAGATAAGGAAGGAGAAAATTCCAGGAATGAGGGACAGCCAGTAAAAATTCATGGAGTGGAGGAGATGGGATGTCTTATGTGTGGAGCAGCAAGGAGGCCAATTGGATGATAGAAGCCCATAGGGGAGGAAGAACAGAGAGGAATAGACTAAAAGAAGACAGGAAAAGTAAGGAAAAGGCAGTTTAGAAAAGGCTTTAAAATCCAGAGGATTTTATATTAGATCCTGGGAAATGATAGGAGCCACTGGAATTTATGGACCTGGTCAAAGAAATGCTTTAGGAAGATCACTTTGACGGTTGAATAGTGGATGGACTGGAATAGGGAAAGACTTAAGGCCAGGAGACCAAACAGAAGGCTCTTGAAATAATGGAGGCTTGATTTGAAGAGGTTCAGCACCAGCTTAGAGGCAGTGTCAAAGGAGAGAAAGGGGTGTATGTGC
This sequence comes from Bettongia penicillata ogilbyi, assembly GCA_023548195.1. Taxonomy (NCBI): domain Eukaryota; kingdom Metazoa; phylum Chordata; class Mammalia; order Diprotodontia; family Potoroidae; genus Bettongia; species Bettongia penicillata. The sequence goes on along the minus strand of JAJHZJ010000195.1, from coordinate 2,484,760 downwards.
CAGATGTTACAAAAGGCAGAATTGACAGATCTTAGCAACAGATTGGATATGGAAGGTGGGAGGAATGAGAGCGAGAGAGAGAGTGAGGACCCAAGGAGAATACCTAGGTTGCAAATTTGAAAGACTAATACTGACGAATATTCATTTAACACTACCCTACTCCACACACGCTACAATCCAACAAAACCGGGCTACTCAACATTCTGTGTATATGTGTTCCTCTTGGGAGATTGGGATAAAGTAGGAATGGGAGAAGAAGCAGCTAAAGATTTTGGTTTCTGGGCAAGAAATATTTTTCATAATTCTTACCACTGGAGATAAATGAGGAAGGAAACATTTAGGGTTACGAGAAGGTAGACAAATTGTTAGAGGATAGTGAAAGCTGGTGGATGAAAAGTCAGCCTGTGTGCAGAGATGATAGCACTGCAGGGAACTGGTGGATTGTGTATTCCTTGGTATGAGGATTAAGTAAAGGGGAACAGAAAGGCCGGAAAGCATCGCTTCAGTGGTAAGGACCTACCACTACGGTGGTAGTCCTCTCATCAGAAGAGAGCTGGGGGCATAAATAAGAGATGCTGTGAAGGTAGAATTGACAGGACTTGGCAACAGATGAGATATGAGCATAGGGAAGCAAGAGAGAGTGAGGAGACAAGGTTGTCTAGAGAAGATCAAAGTATATGTATCACCTCATCATCCCTTTCTATTCCACCAAGTTCCTTTGACCCTATTCTTAATTCTATAGGACAGTTTACCTTGTGAGTCAAATGTTATATGCAATCATATTAACTGTCTGAGTATTGCTAGAAAAAATATTTTTACATGGTTAATGTTATGCATAATAAAAGTCCTCCACCCAAAAGGGAATTTTGTCAAAATGTCAAACAAAGACACTTTCCATGTCTGCATTAAACATGCCAAACATAATAGTTACTCTCAAGGAGTTTATAATCTAGTTGAGAAGGAAAGACTAATTCATTTTCCCTTAAATGTGATAGTTCAAATGACACAAGGCAAAATATAATTAAGTGATAAATTGTTTGATACCGACAATAAGTTTTGCACAGGAGACCAAACACATAGAAAAAAGGAAATAAATAGGTAAAGTTGGTGTTATCTAAAATGATTTCAGGGAAGATGTGAAATTAGAGGTGGACTTTGAAGTATGTGGATAGGTGAAAAGAAGAAGAGATGTTCTAAGAATGGGTAATAATATGAAAGAAGTTGTGGAGAAAGGAATGCATATGTTATATGCAAAGAATAGCTTAGAGACTGACCTAGCATTAAGGGTGCCAGGGGACAAATTAGAATAAGTTACCCAGTCTAGATATCTTTTTGCCCCCACAAAGCCTAACACATTGCTGAGTCCGTAGTTGGCAATCAACGAAAACAACTGACTGATTTAAGTGGCTGTGGTACATTAATTCAGTGTTATTGAAGCTTTAGAAGTCAGATAATTTTTTCCAAAGTGACTACATTTATTGGGAGAGAACTTCGGCTTACTACTGACAATTAAAACCTGTGGTGTACTGGAGCCAGCTTGTATTAGCTTGAGAAAACTGACTGCTAAATTGTCAGTGTGAGCATTTACATCTTAGAAATCAGCAAATTCTATAAACCAGGGCTTGATTTATTATTTTGTTGATTGTCTAGATTTTAAAAAGTGATGGAGGAAATGTTAATGATGCAGATTTAACTTAAGAATGTCATGTGTACATTTCTTTCTCTGGAAATCCAGTTGTTGACTATTTCCCAGCACATCCTTTGTTACACTCCCCTAATTCTCAGTTTAATAAGCATTCTTTCTTGCTAAGACTATTATTTAGCTGGTTGATGGCTTAAAGAATAAAGTATAACTTACAAGGAGGTTCTTTGTCCAGTTAACTGACCCTCTTCAGTGAGAAAGATCAAGTGTGTACTCCATCCAACACTAGCCTTGGGAAGAACACCACTCACTTTACGATTCTCAGAGCTGCTAGCTCAATTCTGCCCCTTTTGGGGCTGGGGACCGGTGGTCATCTTGCTAGTCCGGAGAGATGTGCTCTGTGGGTATTATCAAATTAGAATTTTAGTTTAAGCCTTCACTAACCAGGAAAACTCCCTTCTCCCTTGTGCACCATATTTTAATGAACCCTGTTTGAGAGAACAAGGCTAAACAAGTCAGTCACATACACACATTCACACACATATACACATGCCAAGAAATAAAAGAAATACAATGTAAGCATATTAAAGTAACTACTGTGCAAGCTACATACCCACAAGTTCTCCTAGACTAAAGTTACCCATAACCAATTTAATTGGGATCCCTCTCATCAGCATTTATAATTAGGTCTCCATGGATTTGAGGAGTTTAAAAATGAGGAGGAGAATTTATCAGTCTTTCCTATCCACTGCACTTCCTTAATTTGGAAGCAAATGGTTCTCTATATTTTAGTCACTATGTGGTTATCCAAATGAGTGATTATGTAGAGGGTAAAAGGGAAACTTGCACATAAGACTCGGATGACTCAAAGTTTATTGAAAAACATTCTTTTCAGCCAATGAGATAGAAATGGGATACTGCAGGCATCCAAATCTGCAGCCAGATTGGGATCCAGTAGTTTAACAATTACTCAGACTACAGTGATTGTAGCACCTCCAAAGATAACTTTCCTGTTTTTCCAATTCTGAATGGGAAAAGTCCCACCTCTTATTCTTTCCTTATCAGGAGTTCCGGAATGGTAGTTAGTGAGGAGCAAGGTGTTATCACTATATCATATACCTGCTCTATTTTATATCTATATAAAATTTATCTGCCATATTATATTATTACTATATTCATATGTCTGCTTTTGGCTCTTTGAGCTCAAACTTTTCGAGAAAGATGAGAGTATTGGGCTCCTTGATATGTACAAAGTTAGCTAATAAGGAGATTATGCAGTTCCTATCTGTAAAGAGACTGTCAGGTGCTTTAGAGCTCTCTCTGAGCCTAGATGGGAATTTACTCATAAAATTATTATTGAGGAAAAGGGAGAAAGAAAAAGATCTTCTCGTCTGGTTTTAGAAGTAAAAGCAAAAGAGAAAAGGACAATTAACACCATAGAACATATATCAAATGCTATTGGCATGAATCTCCTTAGGGAGTTCTGTCTTTTAAATTTTCCAGTAAGTGCAAGAAAAATAGTCTTGAGTTTTCTCAAGTGAAGATTCAAAGGCCTTCCACAGGTACTTATAACTGCTGTTGTTGTCTTTCTCCAGCTGGAATTGTAAGTGAGAAATACTAACTCAGATTTCATAAAGGAAGAAAAATAACTTCCTTCTCACATAGATCCTAAGAAAGCCTTATTTACTGATGTGGTTATATATACACATACATATATATACATATATACATATACATACATCTAGAAATACATATATAGATATACATATATATGTTATATATACATATATAAAGTATATATATATATAGATAGCTATATACATATCTAAGTTTGCAAAGTCATTGCTAGACATATGGTGACTAGGGTGCTGTACCTGCTCTTTATCCTATACATAGGCATGTGATTTGAACCAGGGTCAGTTCCAGAGGGCACAGCCTCTGAAGAGAACTGTACTCACACTCTTGGGCTCTTTAACCCCGCTCTACCCCAACCCCTATGCCCTGGGGACAAATTTACTTACTTATTAGGTTATGGATCAAATCTAAAGTTTCCCTAAAAAGTGTGATGAGGAGGTAGAAAGATAGCAAATGCAAAATATGAATCATACATGCAGCAGGTAATTTTTTCCTACACATAAAAGAAATGCTATACATAAAAGACTTACACAACAAACATTACCAGGATGACCCAAGTTAAGATGCAATATCCTCATCAAAATGTAAATCAGTTTTTAGAATTTTTTTAGCACTTCATTTTTATTTTTCCCCAGTTACATGTGAAAACAATTTTTAACATTAATTTCTAAAATTTTGAATTCCAAATTCTTTCCTTTCTTTCCTCCCCAAACCACCCCTGTTATTGAGAAGGATAATAGTTCAATATAGGTTACATGTCTGTAGTCATGCAAAGCATATCCATAAGTCATGAAAGAAAATATAAACAAAATAAAACTCAAGAAAAATAAGGTAAAAAAAAGTATGCTTCAACCTATATTCAGAGTTCTCAGAATTTTAAAGAGATATTTTACTTTTAACTTCATTTCTGCACTATCCAAACATGTCTTCTGGGACTGAATCATTCATCTTATCAATGGTCACCCTCTGAATCACTTACCTGGAGTTCCTATCTTGCTATTCAGTTCCAACCCAGCTGAACCCAGGTCCTCCAGACTTTTTGAACTCACAAGCCTAGTTGTATCCATCCTTATACAGATACTCATTCATCTAAGATAGGGAGTAGACAAAAATAAAAGCAGAAAAGTCATCCAGGGACTCAGGCAAAAGGTAATCTGTTTAAGACCCCCTACACTAGTTGCTATGTGAGTATAGTCTCCATGATGCTGAGGTAAAGTGAGGTTAGCCCTTCCTAATCCCTCACTGGAAGTCTAAGAATTACACGATTTAGGTGTTGAAGTCATAGAGAGTCAACCAAAATACTGTCTCTTTAACTAGTATAAGCACCTTGCCCTGGTCCCCCACCACTATGGTAAACTGATGAGAGGAGCAAGGGATGATTCAGGGTTTGCCATATCATACTAAATGACCATGTTCTTTAAGCACTGAATCACTACATAACAGGAACCAGATCCCAAAGCTACTATGAGGTCAATTAGAACCAGAAGGGCAACTCTGAAGATAATAAATGGGATACCCTTGTTACACATGTATATATTCTTTTTTAAAATTTTTATTTATTTTATTTTCAATTTATGGAATAAATTTATGGAATAAAACAAGCATTTTTTTAAAAAAATTAAAGTGTGAATTCATTTTGTACAACTTGCTATTTCTTTAAAAATATTATAAATTATCATGTAACTGTTTTTCTTTTTTCTTACCTCCCCTCTGTTCTAGAGATGACTGCCATTAGACACAAATACATGTGTGTATGTGTGTGTATGTGCACATAAGTGTATCTGTGTATGTATGTATGTAAAACCATTCTATAAATATTTTTCAATTCATTTTGACTATTATAAACATATGTATATATTGTATGGCAAGCAATATTGATTCATTCTCATTCCTCAGAGTGTAGAAGGCTACCACTCACAGAAAAAAAATTCAATAAGCAAAGCCATATCCTTATAAACATAATAACAACATATATGGAAATACGGAGACCAGACGCTACAGGAATTATTGAGTTCATGTTTTTTTGTACCACATTTCTTCAGCCCAAAAGTTCCTAGAAACAATTTAGATTTAGATTCAGCTGCTCCCATTAGGACTTATTGTTGTTCAGTTTTTTCAGTCATGTCTAACTTGACTCCTTTTGGGGGTTTTTTTGGCAAAGATATTGGAGTGTTTTGCCATTTCTTTCTCCAGTTCATTTTACAAATGAGGAAACTGAGGCAAACGGGGTTAAGTGACTTACTCAAGGTCACACAGTTAATTAGTGTCTACGGCTGTATTTAAACTCAGGTCTTCCTGACTCTAGGCCTGGTGCTCTATCCACTGTGCCATCTAGTTGCCATTAGCTATCAAACGCACATGCCTTAAGGGAGCCATGGCAAAATCCACTGGAAAATAATAACAACAATGATTTTCTCACTCACAATTCCAATGGTGGCAGCAACCTCAGATCCAACTCTCTGCTTCCTAGTGTGACTGCTCATTGACAAAGCTATGTAGCGAAACATTTGCCCTTTGAAACTTTGTTCCAAGTAGAATGGTCTATAGTATAGTATAGTATGGTGTGGTGTGGTGTGGTGTGGTGTGGTGTGGTGTGGTGTGGTGTGATGTGGTGTGGTGTGGTGTGGTATGGTATGTATGATGTAGTGTGGCATGACATGGCATGGCATGGTATGAAACAACATAGTATAGTGTGAAGCAGTTAGGTAGCAGAGTAGAAAGAGTACTAGACCTAGAATCAAAAAGACAATTCAAATCCAGTCTCAGACATTAGCTATGTGACCCTGGACAAGTCATATAACCTCTATTTTCCTCAGTTTCCTCCTCTGTAAAATTAGAGTGAGAATAAAAAAATATTCCCGCACTGTATAAATGTTAGCTATTTTTGTTATTAATGGTGATGGTGGAAAAAGGAGGAGGAGGAGGAAGAGAAGAAGAAGAAGAAGAAGAAGAAGAAGAAGAAGAAGAAGAAGAAGAAGAAGAAGAAAGAGGAGGAGGAGGAGGAGGAAAAGGAAAAGGAAAAGACAGATAAAAGGCAGGCAGTCAGGGCAGATGGAGAAAGTCTTTTGTCTGACATTTCCCATCCTTAATTTTAAATACCAGTCTTCTAATGACACTTTTCATCTCTTTTCTCTGGTTTTAGCGCATAACTCATTAAATTAGGCATTGATATAACCCCTAATAACCAGGTATAAGGGAAGAGGCAGCTCCTGTCAGATAATTTTTCCTTCCTCCCCACCCTGCTACCCAGAGATATAAACACTACACAATAAGTCTCTTCATTAAGTGAAACTGTAAATCTATTTTACAATTAAACTTTTGTTTCAGACCTTGAGGTTTCAGTTATTCATCTTATGTTACTGTACTACCACTTGAGGTAATATATTTAAATGAAAAGTAACAAATCTCTTCTCTGTGACACTCCAAGGATATTTTGAAGATCCACTATGTGAGAATGAACTACTTGAAATATTTACGCCTAAAGCTTAAAATTTAAAGTGAAAGAGCAGAAAACCTGAATATAAAAACCTTAAATTTCATTCAGTCCAGGGTCAACCTTGGGGGGAAAACAGTGTGAAGCAGCCTAATGAGTTTATTTCTAGTCTCTTTATGACTAGAATTTGTATATCACTCTAAAGCTTGCAAAGTGCTTGGCAAATATTTCTTTTTATCCTCACAACAGCCCTGGGAGGTAGGTGATATTTTTATCCTCATTTTACAGAAAATGATAGAGGAGAAATGACTTGCCTAAAATCAGTCAGTGAGGCTAGATTTGAATTTAGGTCTTTGTGACTCTAGGCTGTCATCTAGCTGCCTCTAACTCCTATGATTTCATGAGCCTAAAGAAGTTATTGATCAGGTCGTGCTGTTGCACACTTACCCTCTCGATAACTTGAACAAACATATACATATATATATATAAAATCAGTAGCTCACACAGGTTTCTATACTCAACATTTCTTCCTTGCACTGAACCATGAGAGGAAAACACACACACACACACACACACACACACACACACAGACACGTATATGCATGATATATATAGTAGCATTTTCAAGCTCACATTAACTTTATAGTATATAGAAAATATTATTTCCTGCTTTAAGTCATGCTCTTTGCTTAATTATGATAATGCTTCAAATTTTAAGGAAAGCAGTTAGTCACTGAACCAATTAAATTCTGATTTGTTGAATGTGTGGGAAAAAATAATAATAGATTTAGTAGTAGTATTTAGTACTACTCATACTTCTAATATAAGAAAAACTTTCTCATAGATTCTAACAATTTCTTATATAATCAGATTTGGTGCCTAAAACTTACTTGTTTCATAACCTATTTCTCAAGGAAAAAAGCCCTTTCTGCATTACCTACAAGTTGAATATTTTCAAAGAAAATTACATTTACCATCATAAAAATACAACAGATTAACAGCAATAATGTTTGATTGTCTGACTCAGATATATGTCTTCACTTATTCAATCATATTACAGAGTAATACTCATAAATTAAAAGACTTTTTAAAAATTAATAGGACAGTTTGTGCTAGAAATATTATATGGTGTACTGCCCCTGTCATATTTACTGATTTAACTGTTCAAATGAAAATTCAATTCTGTTGTAACATCTTTCCCTCCATGATGCCAAGTAATATTCCATAGATGTATTAGAATTAGACTTCCTTACAAAGTCTCCACGTATTTAATATTTTTCAACTGTAATGCTTTCATTAGCTTTAAATTGTTCTCTAATTAATTCATATGTGATGGTTCGGTCTCTGTTACTTAGGGGTTAACCTTTCTTGTTTCTTGGATACTTTTGGCAGTCTGATGAAGCCTTTGAGCCCTTTCTCAGACTAATGTTTTTACATAATTGAAGGAAATGTTAAATTTCAATTCAAGGTTAAAGGAAATAAAGATTTATTTTTTTTCCTATCCTATTTCACAGACCCCCTGAAATCTGTTCATGAAACTTTTTGCATCTTAAACCAGGCTAAGAATCCATATATTTAACTAGAATGAAAACTACTAAAAGGTATGATACTTTGTAGCTGATACTCATTTTTATACCCAGAAAATATGTAAAAGTCCTAGGCCTTTTATATGCTTATCCCTATATTTGAGTATCTGCTGAAAAAGCTGCTTTTTTTATATGATCCACTAGATCTAATATCAATATCTCCTCTCTACTTGTACATCTGACAGTCAAAAGGTAACCAAAGGAAGGGTCATGAATTTAAAAGAAAATCAATAATATATAGTAGGTATTGTGCCACAAACATATTATTTTGTGTGTATGCACATACACATATAGATACATACAGATATTTATGCATGTATGTATCGCATACTTATGCATACTAAACATCTACTACCACCCCCTCCCAATGCCTTAACCCTTTATCTAACAAAGATTCTATAACTGCTCCTTATGGGAGCCAAAGGTACTTCTAAAAAAAAAAACATACCTATGATTTTATTGATATAGGCCACTCCTGATGAAGAAATATAGAAGAAGAAAAAAGAAATAGAGGCAGATCAGCACCTAGCCTTTGAGTAGTTACTACCTAAATAGGCTAATTCTTTAAAATCTCTAATCTAGTTGTCAGGTCTGTACCCTTTATTATAAAATGAATTACTATCACCATCACTCATTGCCCAAAAGCAGGGTTGTAAGAATTGGAGGAGATGGGAAAATTTTTTGTTCCTGGAACTGAGAGAAAAAGGTCCTTTCAATGGAGGCTGCCATGTCTGTGGCATTTCTAATTATTATTAATAATAATAACTAAATTTATGTAGTTCTTATTATAAATCAGAATTCAGAATGTATCTTCCCATGGAAACAAGGTCACAAAGGATGGTCAGATTTTTTTTTTTTTTTTGGCATTAATAGTGTCTTCCTGGGGGTGGAGCCAAGATGGAGGAGTAGAAAGACCACGTATGCTAGCTGCAAACCCACAGCCCATATATTTCCTGCAAGAAGAACTCCCCACAAATTCTGGATCACTGAAAGGCACGCAGAAACACAGTGGAAAAGATCTCCATTCCAGAGAGCCCTGGAGAGTGGTCCCCAGGGTCCCTGTGCCCGGAAAGTGGAGTCCACCCCTGTGCTGCCCTGGCCACGGCACCAGAGGAGCAGATCCAAGCAGGCTTCAGGAACGGAATCTCCGGAGTCCGGGAAGGTCCCTCCGCCCACAGACGCTACAGGTCAGTGAGAGAGACGTCTGGGCTGGCCAAGAGGGAAGCGGGGTGTCTCCTTGACTCGGCCCCCCTAGGGAGGCAGCGGCAGAGGGAGTGGCAGAGGCAGCAGCTGCAGCCTGGGACTCCCAGAGCAGCAGGCAGAAGTTCAGGTCTCTGCATAAACCCCCTGAGGGAATTGAGCCTGGAAGGTGGCCCTGCCCCCACCCAAGCACCAGAACATAAGCTCACAATGAATAGTAGCTATGCCTGCCACAGAAAGCCCATTTGAACCTCAGACCCCAAGCACTAGCTGGGGGGATCTAGGCGGGAGTGGACAGGAATCTCAGAAGTCAAATAATTGGCTGGGAAAATGCCCAGAAAAGGGAAGAAAAGTAAGACTATAGAAAGCTACTTTGAGGGGGTACAGATGTTCCTGCCTTTCAATTCTGATGATGAGGAACTATTCTTACCATCAGGGAAAGACGTGGAGGTCGGGGCCTCTGTATCCCACACATCCCAGGTGGATGTCCAGTGGGCTCAGGCCATGGAAGAGCTTAAAAAGGATTTTGAAAATCAAGTTAGACAGGTGGAGGAAAAACTGGGAAGAAAAATGAGAGAGATGCAAGAAAAGCATGAAAAACGGGTCAATACCTTGATAAAGGAGACCCAAAAAAATGCTGAAGAAAATAACACCTTGAAAAATAGGCTCACTCAATTGGCAAAAGAGGTTCAAAAAGCCAATGAGGAGAAGAATGCTTTCAAAAGCAGAATTAGACAAATGGAAAAAGAGGTTCAAAAGCTCACTGAAGAGAATAGTTCTCTCAAAATTACAATGGAACAGATGGAGTCTAATGACTTTACGAGAAACCAAGAAATCACCAAACAAAACCAAAAGAATGACAAAATGGAAGAGAATGTGAAATATCTCATTGGAAAAACAACTGACCTGGAAAATAGATCCAGGAGAGACAATTTAAAAATTATGGGACTACCTGAAAGTCATGATCAAAAAAAGAGCCTAGACATCATCTTCCATGAAATTATCGAGGAAAACTGCCCTGATATTCTACAACCAGAGGGCAAAATAAGTATTGAAAGAATCCATTGATCACTGCCTGAAAGAGATCCAAAAAGAGAAACTCCTAGGAACATTGTGGCCAAATTCCAGAATTCCCAGGTCAAGGAGAAAATGTTGCAAGCAGCTAGAAAGAAACAATACAAGTTTTTTTGTGGAAATACAGTCAGGATAACTCAAGATCTAGCAGCTTCCACATTAATGGATCAAAGGGGTGGAATAGGATATTCCAGAAGTCAAAGGAACTAGGGCTCAAACCAAGAATCACCTACCCAGCTAAACTGAGTATAATACTTCAGGGGAAAATATGGTCTTTCAATGAAACAGAGGACTTTCAATCATTCTTGATGAAAAGACCAGAGCTGAAAAGAAAATTTGACTTTCAAACACAGGAATGAGAAGAAGCATGAAAAATTAAACAGCAAAGAGAAGTCATAAGGGACTTACCAAAAGTGAACTGCTTACATTCCTACATGGAAGACAATATTTGTAACTCTTAAAACTTTTCAGTATCTGGGTAGTTGGTGGGACCACACACAGGTGTACACACACACACACACACACACACACACATGTACATGTGTGCACGCACACACACATACACACAAGCATGCACACACAGAGACAGAGAGCACAGAGTGAATTGAATAGGATGGGACCATATCTTAAAAGAAATTAAGGTAAATGGTGAGAGAGAAATGTAGTGGGAGGAAAGAGGGGGAAATGGAATGGGGTAAATTATATGTCATTCAAGAGGCAAGCAGGAGACTTTTAAGTGGAGGGAAAAAGAGGAGAGCTGAGAAAAAAACAAGAAGTTTACCCTCATCACACTCGACTAAAGGAAGGAATAAAATGCACACTCATTTTGGTATGAAAACCTATCTTACAGTATAAGAAAGTGGGGGAGAAGGAGATAAGCAAGGGGGGGGTGATGGAAGGGAGGGCAATGGGAGGAGGGAACAATTTGAAGTCAACACTCAGGGAGGGACAGGATCAAAAGACAGAATAGAAACAATGGGGGGCAGGATAGGATGGAAGGAAATACAGTTAGTCTTACACAACACGACTGTTATCGAAGTCATTTGCAAAAGTACACAGATAGGGCCTATATTGAATTGCCTGCCTTCCCAAAGGGAATGGGTGGGGAGGGAGGGATGGGGAGAATTTGGAATTCAAAGTTTTGTGAACAACTGTTGAGTATTGTTGTTGCTACTAGGAAATAAGAAATACAGTTAGTGGGGAATAGAAAGTCATCTGGCCATACAGGGCAAAAGAGAAGATGGGGACAAGAGAAGGGAGGGATGGTAGAAGAGAGGGCAGATTGGTGATAGGGGAAATTAGAATGCTCGGTGTATTGGGATGGGGGGAGGGGATAAAAGGGGAGAAAATTTGGAACCCAAAATTTTGTGAAAATGAATGTAAGAAGTTAAATAAATAAAATTTTATTACAAAAAAAATAGTGTCTTCCTGTAATATTATGGGCAAAACAAGCTTGCATAGGTTAGCACAGGAAATCTGCTCCCCACTTAGAGCACTCTTCTAAGGGAAAATGACAGCTAAGACTGGATCTAGTATCAGAAAGACTCATTTTCCTAAGTTCAAGTCTGGCCTCTGACACTGACTAGCCGTGTAATCCTAGGCAAGTCACTCAAGCCTGTTGGTCTCAATTTCTCATTACAAAATGAGCTGGAGAAAGGAATGGCAAACCACTTCAGTATCTTTGCCAAGAAAACCCCAAATGGGTTCACAAAAACAACTGCATAACAACTTCTAAGGGAAAACTCACTGCAAGCTCCAAAACCTGATGCACAAACCATGCTTTTGTAAAGTATGTCCAGTATCTAGGTTAGAAATTGTCTATAATTGAAAGATATACAATATCCCAGAAAAACATTTGAAACAAGAACAGTAAAATAAATGAATGCCTTTCCGGGAAAAGTACAGGTCTGCGTGTTCTGAGACTGTTGAAATAGCTGTGAAAGCTAGATAAGAGTCTTGAAACATTGGCCAATAGGGCACCTCAGCCAGTGTAATGAACCAAAGAAACAGATCTGAGGTCAGTTCCTTAAGGAATATGCACTTTTACTATCTACTATACTGGTATTTTACCCAGAGTTAATCTGGTAAGAGCCCAAGGCAGTTCTACAGGAAGGTGTGATTTTAGGCCTGAAAAGTCACTGTCAGCTAATGGTCAGGGCTGACTGAGAAATTTTTTTAGACAAGATAAATGTGTGGGAGTATACACATGTCTAAATCTAGGATACATATGATAGGTCAGTGAGTAGTGAATATCTTTATGATTCAGTACACAGTCAGTTCAGCCAATACACAGCTGGTTCAAACTAATGAATTCTATAGGTGTAGCTGGCTACTGTATTAGGAAGAGAGATAAAAGTTTTTCTAGTGCAGGCTGTCCTTGGGCTGGGGAGAAACTACCAGGGATAGAGTTTTGAGGTTAGGGAAAAAGGTGGTATTTAGAGAGTAATAGGATTTTAGAACTGGGGACCAAGCACAGGCACCCAAGCACCCCATCACTTCATATTCTGGTACCAGAAGAAGTCACGATACATTGGAGCAAATCAAAATCACCAATTCCTCACCTGACAGAAATACTTAAGTGATAACAATACTGACCACTAAAACAGGAAAGGCATACGTAGGAAGAAAATGAAGGATAGATATAATACTTCCATGATACAACATACTATTATAACCATGTGGTGATAAAGTAGGAAAAGGATCTCCACCTCTCATATGTAAACACTTCATATTCTTTTTTTTATTGGTAGCCTCATCTTCAAGTCATACAACATTTTACCGATCATAACAGTGTAATCTTTTTTAAAAGCTTCATCTCAAAGCCTAGATTAGATGAAATAAGGTGAAATTTAAGAAATACTAAACTCTAAAGAGTTAAAGACTCTGAGGTTGTTTGAAATGGTTACAATACAAACTCTGGAAAATTTACTAATAGTAGCAAAAACACCAGTAACTCAAATTATTTTTTTTTTAATTTTAATTTATTTATTTATTTATTTATTTAGCTTTTTACATTCATTTTCACAAATTTTTGGGTTCCAAATTTTCTCCCCTTTTCTCCCCTCCCCCCACCCCAATACCCCAAGCAATCTAATTTTCCCTATCTCCAATCTGTCCTCTCTTCTGTCATCCCTCCCTTCCCTTGTCTCTATCTTCTCTTTTCTCCTGTAGGGCCAGATGATTTTCTATTCCTCATTAACTGTATGTCTTCTTTCCTAGTTGCAACAACAATACTAAACAATTGTTCCTAAAACTTTGAGTTCCAAATTCTCCCCATCCCTCCCTCCCCACCTATTCCCTTTGGTACGGCAGGCAATTCATTATAGGCCATATCTGTGTAGCTTTGCAAATGACCTTCCTGATAGTCGTGTTGTGTAAGACTAACTGAATTGCCATCCCTCTTAACCTGCCCCTCATTGTTTCTCTTCTGTCCTTTGATCCTGTCCCTCCCCAAGTGTTGACTTTCAATTACTCCCTCCTCCCTTTGCCCTCCCTTCCATCATCCCCCCCCCCAATATCTCCTTCTCCCCCGCTTTCTTGTACTGTAAGATAGGTTTTCATACCAAAATGAGTGTGCATTACACTCCTTCGTTTAGTCAAATGTGATGAGGGTAAACTTTTGTTTGTTTGTTTGTTTTTTTCCTCAGCTCTCCTCTTTTTCCCTCCACTAAAAACATCTCCTACTTGCCTCTTATATGACATATAGTTACCCCCTTCCATTTCCCCCTCTTTCCTCTCACTACATTTCTCTCTCACCATTTACCTTAATTTCTTTTAAGGTATGGTCCCATCCTATTCAGTTCAATCTGTGCTCTCTGTCTCTGCATGTGAATGCATGTGTGTATGTGTGTGCATGCATGTACATGTGTATGTGTGGTCCCACCAACCACCCAGATACTGAAAAGTTTTAAGAGTTAGAAATATTGTCCTTCCCTGTATGAATGCAAACAGTTCATTTCTGGTAAGTCCCTTAATACTTCTCCTTGCTGTTTACTTTTGCATGATTCCTCTCATTCTTGTGTTTGAAAGTCAAATTTTCTTTTCAGCTCTGGTCTTTTCATTAAGAATGATTGAAAGTCCTCTGTTTCATTGAAAGACCATATTTTCCCTTGAAGTATTATACTCAGTTTATCTGGGTAGGTGATTCTTGGTTTCAGTCCTAGTTCCTTTGCCTTCTGGAATATCCTATTCCACGCTCTTCGATCCCTTAATGTAGAAGCTGCTAGATCTTGGGTTATCCTGATTGTATTTCCACAATACTGGAATTGTTTCTTTCTGGCTGCTTGCAAGATTTTTTCCTTGAGCTGGGAGTTCTGGAATTTGGCCACAATGTTCCTAGGAGTTTCTCTTTTTGGATCTCTTTCAGGTGGTGATCGATGGATTCTTTCAATACTTATTTTGCCCTCTGGTCCTAGAATGTCAGGGCAGTTTTCCTTGATAATTTCATGCAAGACGATGTCTAGGCTCTTTTTTTGATCATGGCTTTCAGGTAGTCCCATAATTTTTAAGTTGTCTCTCCTTGATCTATTTTCCAGGTCAGTTGTTTTTCCCATGAGATATTTCACATTCTCTTCCATTTTATCGTTCTTTTGGTTTTGTTTGGTGATTTCTTGGTTTCTCATAAAGTCATTAGACTCCATCTGTTCCATTCTAATTTTGAGAGAACTATTAAATTCAGTGAGCTTTTGAGCCTCTTTTTCCATTTGGCTCATTCTGCTTTTGAATGCATTCTTCTCCTCATTGGCTTTTTGAACCTCTTTTGCCAATTGAGTGAGCCTATTTTTCAAGGTGTTAATTTCCTCAGCATTTTTTTGGGTCTCCTTTACCAAGATATTGACCTTTTTTTCATACTCTTCTTGCATCTTTGTCATTTCTCTTCCCAGTCTTTCCTCCACCTGTCTAACTTGCTTTTCAAAATTCTTTTTAAGCTCTTCCAAGGCCTGAGCCCACCCAACACCCCCCTGGGGTGTCTGGGGTACTGAGGCCCCGCCCTCCACATCTTTCCCTGATGGGAAAAATATGTTCTCGTCCTCCCCATCAGATCCGAAGGTCGGGATCATTTGCATTTGTTGGAAAAAACTCTCTAAAGTCTTATTTTTCTTCCCCTTTCTAGGCATTTTCCCAGCCAGTTACTTGACTTCTGAGATTCCTTTCCACCCCCGCCTGGATCCGCCCAGCTAGTGCTTGGCCTCTGAGATTCAAATGCGCTTTCCCGCGGCAAGCTTTAGTTCTGGCTCAGGGGTGGGGGGCAGGGCCGTCTCCTAAGCTTGGGCCCTCAGGGGCTTTCCGCAGAGACTTTCAGGAACGGAGCGGGTGGGGGCGGGGTGGGGGGGCCCCGCCTGCTGTGCTCAGCTCCCTTGGGGGTTTTATTCAGAGGCGTTCAGCAGTAGAGCAGGGTGGAGGCAGGGCCGTCTCCCCTGCTCGGCTCCCTCAGGTTGGAAAGACCTTCAGTATTGAAGATCCTACCTGCTGCTGGGGGATTCCTGAGTCCCGGGCCATTGCCGCCTCAGCCGCCCGCCCACGCCTCTGCCTCCGCTGCTTCCTGCCCCTGTCTCTGCTGCCGCGGCTTCCTCCCGAGGGGGCCCGAGTCACGGAGACGCCCCGCTTCCCCTCTCCTTCAGCCCAGCTTTCTTTTTCACTGACTTGTAGCTTCTGTGGGCGGAGGGACTTTCCCGGCTGCCGGAGCTTCCCCCGGAGCTTTCCTCTCTGAAGTCTGCTCGGGTCAGCTTCTCTGGGTCGCGGCCAGGGGTGGTGGTGGGGTCCGCTTTCCGGGGTGCGATGGACCCCGGGGACGGCTTTCCAGGGTTCAGTGGAACGGAAATCTCTTCCCCTATGTTTATGCACCCCCTGCAGAGATTCAGAATTTATGGGGATCTCCTTTTACCTCAATTCCATGGGTTGTGGGCTCGGAGCTCGTAAATGTGCGTCCTTCTACTCCGCCATCTTGTCAAATTATTTTTGAAAAAGAGATGCGAATGCTTAAATTAGAGTTTTGAAAAAGCACTTTTTAAGTCCTATGGTATCAGTACAAAAGCAGGGTACTTGTCATTTGCTACAACCATTGTAAAGGGACTTATTCTTCCACAGTCTTGTTCTGACAAGCATGTCCAAACCTGAATGCAGGAGCAGATCTATCAGCCAATACCATAGTAAGAACTTTTGTAGAAAAGGCAAAACCATCAAGAAATACCACTGAGAACAGATATAAAGAGAGAGAGAGAGCTACTGAAGGTTCAAGGAAAGTTATTAGAATATTACATTAATATCTGGTTGGTAAATGCAGTAGATAATATGAATGTCATATTGTCCAATAACAAACAGCCTAAAAAAAACCCATGAAACAGAACATTGAAAACTAAACCCTATCCAAAGTTCTAGACTTGTTTAATCAGCAATTGAAGCAAAGGTCAAAATGTTAAAGCAAAAAAAAAGAATCAGGGAAACACAGGGAACAAAATGATATATGACTTTATTAAGATATTTTACAAACTGTAATATAAAAGTTTGAGAAGTGAAAGAAAAGAAACCCAAGGCAAGTGAGGACTCCCCAAAGAAGGAGAATAAAGAAAATTTCTAGTGGTCTACATGGTCCCATGAAATTCAACACAGTGAAAATTCAAGTTGGATCAAATGAGAGATAGAAAGCTTATACATTGTTACAATAATATATCACAGTGTGATTACACACTAAGGAAAGTGACTGAAACTCTGGCTTTACAAAATTGGAAAGAGACTGAGGTGGATCCGTAAATACTGATCCAAACATTTCACAGTGACACATACATTACCAGAAAAACATTTGGCAGCTTCCTCTGGAACACAAGCCAAATCTCACCTTTCTTGACATCATGTATCTCTTACCATAAGATTGGAACAATCCTTTCAAATACAGGCCAGTTATGTTGTTTATATTTATACATTTGTAGTTTATATAACAAAAAAATTCTATAAGCACTTATAAGGAAACATTAAATTGGCTGAGGAGCAAAAAGTGTTTGCCAGAAAGTCTTGGGGTTATAAAGAACAATTTATTATTAATTCAGTAATTATTGAATAAGTTTTCTGAGAGCACCATAACATTTGTACTATTTTTGCTGATTACTGGAAAGTACTTGACTTAGTTCTGCACTCATGGCTCATTTAGGTACTACAAATATATAATATAGACCCAAATATGATGAGAATGGTACAGGATTTGATATCAATATGGAAAACTGTTTTCAATTTAAAACATTCTACCAGCACAATAGTGTCAAGAACAATTGACATAAAGTATATTCTTTTATAGGGAGACAGTTTGAGACCATTATAGTTTTATCTAATCTTAAAACCATGACTATTTCTCTAAAATTCCCCTGTTCATGGCTTTCCATATTTCAAAACCATGTCTCTAATGCTGTCTCATCCTGGAACTTCCCTCCTTGGGCTTCCATGCCCCGGAACAACTTATTATACATATAGCCTCCTAGCCCCTCCTAGCTCCTCCTCGCCCCAAATATAAATACTTTGGTAAAGTCTGGTCCTGACTCCCCTTAATGAGCTCCTCCTGGAGTCTCCATGTTGTGGATGGTCCCAGGCTCAACTCTTTTCATTCTCCTCCTGGTTCTGTTTCTAACTTTCTGGACTTCAAAACCATGCCCCTGTGCCAGGAATCTTTGTGTATTATCTTCTTCTGTTAGAATATAAGCTGCTTCAGGGCAACAATTGTTTTTCTTTTTTTTATATTGGTTTCCCCAGTGTTTAGCATAGTGTCTGGTAAATAGTCCTTAATAAATACTTATTCTAATTCCTTCCACCCTAAATAATATAACAAGTATGACTTTCCCATCAAAGAGGAAGTTGAATAAACATATTTAATGAATCATTTGATGTATTTCTACGGCATCAACTATAAATCAAAAA
The DNA here is from genome assembly GCA_023548195.1 of Bettongia penicillata ogilbyi. Classification (NCBI taxonomy): domain Eukaryota; kingdom Metazoa; phylum Chordata; class Mammalia; order Diprotodontia; family Potoroidae; genus Bettongia; species Bettongia penicillata. Next base: position 2,466,288 of record JAJHZJ010000195.1, on the reverse strand, counting down.
CATAGCAACAATAAAAACAACATAAACATTAAGTAAACCTAAACATTCATCTCATGGAATCTTTTATCAGATGTTGGGATTTGATGTTTGCCAAGCAGAGATAGAGTGAAGATTTCAAGCTTGAATCTTAATATTGCTTTGCCTCAATGAATGAAACTGATACCTACAAACACTTTGGTCTTCTCCAGACAAGAAGTTTCAAGTATAAAAATATCAAGGAGGCTGTGGTTTAAAATAATAAGATTCTTACTGACATCCTGAACTAAAATGAATGGAAAGAATACATTTAAAGCATTTAGCACCTACATGATATGAATTTTGTGCATGCTTTGGGAAATAAAGAAGACAAGCATGTTTGGAAAGTATCTTAACAAAGTGTCAACAAAAATCTGCACAGTATTAATGAAACATAGCGTTCATACAGTCAAGGAAACCATAGAAAGAATAATAATTCCTTATAGAAAAGGAACTAGATTATTGATAGGTATTTTCATGGCACACAATAAACAGATAAAAAAACTACAGAAATATTTTTGGACTAATGAGACATCCCTTTACCAAATATGGTGAAGGTTGATAACATGCACACTACAGGAGTTATTGAACATAACCAAAATTTATTTATGCATGGATGAAAACTTTGAAATGTCTAAGATCCTTGGACAATTTGAACTCAGTAAGGAATATGCCTACAAAGAAGGATTAGACAAATAACCAAGAAGTGCAAATATAGCTGTGGAGAGAAAAGGGTTTATCATAGGAATTACAGTCTGGGTTATTGCCACAAGAAATTAAACACATCATCCTTAAGGACCCCAGACATAGAGATCATTGCAGATTCATCTGGGAAGCTATACAAACTACAACTCATCAATACAGGCTGAAAAAATTTAATAATTAGTAAGCACCAAGCCAGACATGACTTGGTGTCTAGAATTATACATTTTCTGTTATACTTTTCATGGATTCACAGACAACAAATCCACATACTGCAAATACAGAACTCAATATATCCAAAGAACTCAACTAACAGACTGTGCTGGAAGAGTATCATTAACACAGACACTATTGCTCACAGTCACCCAGACTTAGAACTGGTACATTAAAAACTTAAGAATAATATTTTAAATTTATGCTTGATGCCAAGCTGCAAGAAAGAAAAAGCTTTCAAAAACATGCCTATCAGAAATTAAAATCATATGGGGACCAAGTGCATTTCATATCATTTCTGTTGTGCTGTCTAACACTGGAATCAGACTACGGATGCTTTCCATTAATTGACAAAGGATGATCTCACATCCTAATAAATGTATTCATTTATGAAGAGCAGTTATTTTATTCAATAGTCCATAAAACACTAAATATAAAGGAATAGCATAACTATCCCAGGATCATTTCTATCTGAATTCCCCCCTAAAATGGGAAGAATGAGAAATATGATCCGATAAAATAAGCAAATATGATACTTGAAAATACTTTGATCTCATATAGGCAAAAGACTTGGAAATCAGTCTGTCAATGAAAAAAACTGTGGCTGTGTGCCTCAAGACTGGTATTCTGAAATAAAAATGAGTGGAAAAACATATTTAAAGCTATACTTTTAGAACTACAATGTATACACATGTATATATGTGTGTATATGTAAGTGTATGTATACACACACACACACACACACACATATATATATTAGAATTCTAAAATAGACTTCACAAATTTGGCAATTATCCAAACAAAAAGTAAATAAATAAAACACAACTTCTGTCTCTGTAAAGTAGCTTTGAAAAGATCAATAATTCCTCACAAAAAAGAAGGAAGATGGTTGATAGATGTTTTCAGAACACATAATAAACTGATTAAAAATTTTCAGAAATACTTTAGTAACAAACAGAAATCACTTACTTCACTAAGCAATAGTAAAAACTGAAAGTAAGTGCACACCATTGAATTGGAAAGACTCTAACCAAGAGTTGGATCAAAAGGTGATGGTCACATGGATGCGACTAACAATATGTAAACAAAGAGACATTGAACAAATTACTTTCATGTGCATTCATTTATGAAACAAAAAGATTTGTAATGACAATTCAAGAACTTGTCATCACCACCAAATATTATAGAAGGGTTATTGTTAAAGTGCCTGGACTTTATTAACAATGCAGATTATGCAAGGAAATAGGAGAAGCTGCAACACATTACTGCAGATTGCAAAAGTAGACCTACTGAATACCCTACATAACATGATGTGTTGGATATAATTTCATAAACTAATAGACGACATATGCCCACACTACAAATACAGACCTGAAAATTTCCTTAAGACTTTAAAAAATAAACTGTATTGCAACTAAACCATTATCACAAACAAATTACTATATACAATTGCTAAGACAACATAAATCAATAAAAATTTAAAAATAGTATTTTAATCGATGTCACCATACTTAATACTCTAACTTCCCAACCTGCATGGAACAAAAAACTTCCAAAATATAGAGACCTAGAAGAAGAAATCAATGTTGTCTCTTCTGTGGTTCTAGGCATGCAAAGAAAATATGAGATATATTTCATTCTCATTACCCAATTTGCTTCTAAAATTTTTCTAAAGATTGATGCTTTCAGTGAGTCTAAAAAAGATGTGCTTACATCCCAATCCTTTTATTCAATTACAAAAATCAGTCATTTTATCCACCTGTGAACAGTTCCCAGTTTATTAAGAAAAAAAAATAGCAGAATAGTCACTTGTTCCAGGACCATTTCTATCTGAATCTAATAGGAAAAGATGAAAAACATAATCCATCAACAAACATTTATTTAGCACCTACTGTATACTAGGCACTGTGCTAGGCCATGGGGACATAAATCAAGGAATAAAACAATTAATCTTTGAAAGGTGTTACTGTTTTTTTTCATCCTTCCTTTTAGAAGAGGACCAATGATATCCCAGGGTGATGTCTTGACTTGTATGTGAATTGGATCTAAATGAGGCAGAGCTGCACAAAGCCATCAGTCTCGCTCCCTCTTCCAAAGACATTGAAGTCCAGTGGCAAGACAGAAGTCAAGATGACTGACAATAACCCCGAATGCAGTGGATGACTTTGGCTTCTTTGATGTCTAACTAAGCTCTAAGCTCTCCACAGCACCTGCTTCGGCCGCCTTTTTGACCATTGGAATAAATTGTTCTTACCAACCTATTCTATCAGGAGAAATCTTCTCATGCTTGAGGCTAGCTATCCTCCAATTTACTGATGGGTTTGAGACCTAGTGGTTACCCTCAACTTGGCTTAGATCATCTGCCAAGAAAGTTTTATACAGGTGTAGCAGCTGAGCATTGTAAAGCTTCTCGGAGCCACTGGTAAGAACAGGGCAATATGTGAACAGCAAAGATGGATGAACAGTCCTGAAAAGGGCTCAGCAAGTCCTCACACCAGAGGTGCTAGCCCTCCATGAGGATCCAATACTTCTCTTAAAGATGTGTAAGTTCTAATGGAAGAGTTTATTTGAATGACAATAATAGTGATGGCAATACTAATGTAACGATATAACCCATACTACTATTCAGAATAAGATAAGGGGCATCCTTCTTTTTGGAATTACAAAATGTCAGTTGTTTTATCCATTTACTAAAGACCAAAGAATGTTAAATATAAAAGGATAACAGGAGGATAAGAACTTATCACAGGATTATCCATATCTGAAGTCCATCAAGAAAATGAAAATTATATGATAATAATAACATATTTATGCAATAATTATGATAGATGTTTGCAAAAATATTTTACATATACTATTTTATTTGTTTCTCACAATAACCTTGTGGAGCAGGTGTTATTATTATCCTTGACTGACATGAACACTGAGACTATGAGAATAAGTAATGGAAGGGAAAAGAGGCAGCTAGGTAGTGCAGTAGTTAGAACAGTGACCCTAAATTCCGGAAGACCTTAATTTAATTGGTCTCAGGCATTTACTAGCTATGTGACCCTGAGCAACTCATTTAAACTGTTTGCCAGTGTGTATAATAATAGCACCAATCTCTCAGAGTTGTTGTGAGGATCATATGAGGTAATTTTTTTAGAGTTTAACACAGTGCTGCTTAATAAAGGTTTAGTTCCTTCCTTCCAAATCTGTCACACAGTTATGAGTGTCTGAGGAGATTAAAATCCAGATTTTCCTGCCTCCACTTCTTTATCCACCATGCCTTGTTGCTTCTACCAATGTCATTCATGGTTCTTCAATAAACTTAGATTCATTTGCTGACTTCCATACACTCTTCAAAATGACACTCCTAAAAAGTTTTTGCACAAACAAAATGAATGCTGCTAAAATGAGAAGAAAAACAGGAAACTGGGGAAAGTCTTTGCAGCAAGTTCCTCCGATAAATATCTCATTTCTAAGATACATAGGGATCTAAGTCTAACTTAGAAGAATAAGAGCATAGAGAGGTTAAAATACTTGCCCAAGATCACACAAAGCTGGGATTCTAACTCATGACCTTTAAACTCAAATCTAGCCAACTTTTCATCATACCATTCTTAGGGCCATAGGATTCTGCTCTAGGTTGGATCCACAGGTTCACTCCTAATGCCTACAGGTCTACCTCTTTTTTTTTTTAATAAAATCTCCAAATTGTCTCATAGTAGCTGACCACAGCTATCCAAAGGCATTTCTTTGTCTTAAATGATACGTGGAAGCTTATCCTGATCCTACTGGATAATACCCCTTCAGGAATATTTCTGTTGCATTAATTGGAGTTAAAATGAAGAACTTTTTCTTCTGGGTTTCCACCAACAGTTTTCATCTTGACTGTATCTGGATGTCTCAGTCATGCCCCAAAGACTAGAGAATGAAGATTAGTGTGCCCCAAACTTTTTGGGGGCTTTTTTTCCTGATCTTAGTTATATATCAATGTCATTGACTCTGTACTCAGGATCATTAAAGCTTCACCTCAGACCTGCTGTCATTCCAATGAAATGAGGTGAGGCATCCATTCCCAGAGATGTCCTAGAGGCTAGAAAATCCTAATTACTTTCCAGTTTACTCACACTGGGCATTGGGAAGGCATAAGTAAATTACTTAGAATTTTGATCAATTACATGTCCCTATTCTAATGCCTTAAATCTAGATTTTGAACCTGAAAAGATTTGAGTGTGTTTCTGGTGGCAGATTATATGAACAGAACATAATCTTATCTAAGGAAAAGCCTACCTAGATACGTGGAGGTTCATCACTTCTTGGTCAGACACTAGATGATAAATTCTTGGATACCCTTGAAGCGTATCATTTATTTCCTAAAGATGTTAGAGAGTTCACCACTGTCTTCACCAGGTGAGTTACATATCAAGTAAATCCATAGGTATGTGTGCTCCACTGTGTACAAAACATTTTGAAGATCAGTGCTCGGAATCTTTGTTCCAATTTGAAGGGGTTCATTCAAAAACATATTTTTGTATCCACTTCAAATTTTAGAGATATTTATTTAGAGATATATTATGTCACATTTGGTTCATTCTATAAGGAAAGTTGGGATATAAATTCTTCAGTAGATTCATAATTTAAGGTGCTGCTTAAGGTACCCAAAATATTGCAAACCTGTCCATGTTTTCTCATCTTTTCAGTTTTTTACTTCTTTCATGAGTACTCCATTAAAATCTTCCAAATGTGCTTGGGATTTTTACATGGACTATTTTTTAGTATATTTCAGATACCACTGCAGATTCAGGGTTGTCCATTATACTTCATTCTTGCTACATGATTAGCATGGTCCATCTCCTTTTCCTGTCATATATGTCTTCAATGATTTATTTTATGTGAATTTAGACAATTCACAGACATTGTCATTAGACAATTTAAAATCTTTACCAAATTATTAAATGGCATTTATTATTAATACAATAAATTTGATTCAATGAACCTTAGTCATTTATGATAAAGATTTAAAGCCTTATTGCTTCTCTTTCTTCAAGCTTGGGATAAAAAGAAGATACACTGCTACCAGAATTATTCAAAAAAGTCCCCTTAACTGATAGGTACCAATTGTGTCCAAATTGTTCATTCAGATTAATAGTAAAAGTATTTTTTTAATCTGATGGATGAAAACAGACCAGTTTCCTCTTATTTAATGGGGCAGCAAGTAGAACTTATGAAACAGCTGTCCAAAAAGAATTTTGAATTTAAGTCCTAAATCACATGGCAAACATGTATTGATCAAGCTAGACAATTAGGAAAATTCAATAACTTGACTTCAGATGACAACAATTGATATTTGGATTGGAATCTTATCTCCTTGTTCTGCTAAGCAAATTAAAAGGGCTTTCAACTATACTTGAGAGGTAACGTAGTGAAAATAGTTCTGGGCATTAGAGTCAAGAGAAACTGAGTTTAAATCCCAGCTCTCATCCTTACTATTTTTGTGACCATGGGAAAGTTATTTAATTTCTCTGAAGCTTATTTTTCTTATCTGTTAAATAGAGATAATACATCCTTCCAGAGTTGTTATAAGAATCACATGAGAAAATGGATCTCTAAGCACCAGGGAGGCTTATAAGTTATTTCAGGGACTAGCAGTACTACTAAACCACCAGAGTAGCCTTACTGTGGTACCCATATATGCCCTATTGAAAATATTTCTGAAAAAAAAAATATTTCTGCTAGGCCATAGCTCCTACATTATATGCTCACCTCCTCCTTCTCTTTAGCATTTATGCTTTTGAAGCATCCACGGGAAAGCTGTTGCTCCAAACATATCAGATTGAAGTAGCAGCAGTTTTTCTTTTCCCCATAGTGCATTGTTTCTGGCATCTGTCTTTTTATGCAAGGAAAAGAATAAAATTCCAAGATTCTAACTTTTTGTATTCAATCTTAAAGACTCTTTCTCAAGGCTTGTGGAAGATAACACCAGCTTCCTCTCTTTGCTGCTGCAATTCCAACCCAGAGTCCAGTATTAATGACAAAAATGTCCTTTGTCCTTGAATGGGGTAATTCATCTTCTTCCTCTTTTTGCTGCTTTTGTGCATTAATTAATACATCAAACAGCCTGGGTCTTATGTTGGCTAACACTTTATCACAATGTTAATGACTTAAATAGAAAGTAAACATTTGGGAAAAGAACAAAGCTTACAAAACTTTAGTTGCCTATCAAACAGCCTACTAGGGTCAGATGGAATCAGAAAGTGAGAAGGAGTGAACAGAATATATAAATATTCAGCTTCTCTCCTGACAAGGAAAAAGGGAAAGGATCGCTATCCTTTCTTCTAAAATCAATTAGGTTTGACCTCTTAGATCCAGATTAACATGTAGTTCATGCTCAGAACATCTCCATTGACACCTGTCTTGGACCATTTAATGTACATTCTATGAGTACATTCTGCCAGGACCTCAGGCAAATCCAAATCTCCCTGTAGCTATTAATAATGATTCCTGGAATCTTCCTTCTTCACACCACAGGGTCTTTCTCTTTCTTTTTTTGTGGTGGAGGGGGAGGGTGAAAATGGTATTCAGGGAAGTCTAATACTTCTGATGTGAGGGTTTGCTGAACCCTTCTCAGGGTTGCTTATTCATCTTTGATGTCTAGCTGACACTCAACTCTTACCTCTGACTCCAAGAAGCTTTGCCATGTTCAATAGGCACACCCTGAGAAACCATCTTAGCACAAGGACTAAACTAGGCTATGGGTAACCAATGAGTTTCAAGCCCAAGAATGAGTCAGATGATGTCTACCCCAAGCATGTGATGACTTCCCCTGATGGAATGGGCTTATGAGAACAATTTATTCCATTGACCATGAAGGCAACTGAAACAGGTGCTGTGGAGTACTTAGAGCTTGGTTAGAAAGGATACTAAGATCATCCACTGTGTCCTGGGCCATCACTGCTCATCTTGATTTTTGTTTTTCCACTGGACTTCAGTGAATCTGGAAGAGAGATGAGGTTGACAGCTTTATGTCTCACTTAAATCCAATTCACACCCAAATTAAGACATCTCCTGTGATGTCATTGGTCATCTTCAGAAACAAAGGACAAATAACAATACCATAAGCTTTTTCTAGTTTACAGTTAGGGACAGCCCTATAACTTGGGAATATTGGGTTAACTGCTGAATTAAGAGGTCATTTCCCTCCCCTTTGTCTTGAGTCATGAGAAACCTTGTAAACCTTAAAGACACAAACAAAATGTAACCCCTGTCCCAAAGTCCATGGTATGGGACTCTCCCCTTATTGGTGAAAATGAATGTCTTGTCCTGTGTGAGAGGTGGGGTAAAGTTTGGTGGGAGTAGAGAAGCTCCAACCTTTCTTAGTCCTTGGACTCTTCAAGCTTTGAATCACTTCAGGTATTGCTGCCTTCCAGTTTTGAGAAGGAAGATAGAAGAGGTTAACCTCATTTGGGATTAGTGAAGGAAAGGACTCTGAAAAGATATGAGAGGAGCTGGCATTCTCTGCCACATCCTTATCCCCAACTGGTACACTAAAGACTTTGGGAAGTTCCCCCTTGGGTGAAGTCTGGGACTTTCTATCTCTTAATTGAAGAGTTACCTCCCTCTTAATGGGAGAGCTTCTTCACTCTGGTATATATGCTTTATATATACCATCTCTGTTTTCTTTTTGCTATGATTTGGATAAATGGGTTTCTTTTCTATTCACTATGTGTATTCATTGTGGAACTGATATTTGGTAGGAAACAGGTCAGGCCTTGGATATAAAGTTTGATGTTCTTCCCTACCACCACCCCCCACCCCCCAGCAATGACACAGTAATCAGAAGTTAGCTTGAAGCCAATTATATTCCTTCGACTAACCATTCTTAGGCAAGAAAATAGACATAGTTTAAGCCTGATAGTCACTCTTTCTGAGGAGAGCAGAATGGCTGCTAGCCTCAACTCCCCATTTCCCTTCCTGGTAGGAATTAAAGCATCCTTTGGAAAAGAACGGGGGGAGAAGAGGCTAGAGTTGTTTTTTCTTCCTCCTTTCAAACTCCATAGTGTGAACTCCATGGCAGAGGTGGAAGGAGAGACCTTGCCAAACATGGGCTTTATGATATATGGGGCCTTATCCTTGCATATAAAAATACCTGGTATTAACTTTCTGAAGGGAGCAAGAAGAGCCTTCACTGCTATTTAAGGAAAAGAAACAGAGGACACCTGGTGAAAGGTTGTCCTCCAGCAGCCTAAAAATGTCAGAGTTCTTTTTAATGTAGAGCGACTAAAACCATGGTATTGTTACAATGAGTAGAGCAGCAGCCGCAATTTATAAAGACAGCATTTAAAATTAAAACAGAGACAGAATTGTTAAGAATTTTAAAACAATTTTTCTAACTATAGGTATACTTTAAGTGATTAATTTCCAGTTTCTCCATTATTTGACATGTAAAACAGATTTCACAAACTCAGTATCATACATTAACAGTTTGAGAATAAACTATCATCAAATTCTTTTTTCATTTAAAGAGAACAGCATCTATGTCATTTTTTACCATGGACGTTCTTGAAATTAATCAAGCTCTAATACCATATTTCCAATTGTTTTGGAATGTTTCTGCTTGGATGTCAAACTCAACATGTCCAAAACCAAACTCATCAGCTTCCCTCCAAAACAAGCTCCCTCTTCCAACTTCTCTGCTTCTATCAAGAACATCATTATGTTTCCCATATCTAAATTTAACATTCTGGAGTCTTCTTTAACCTCTCCTCCACCTTTGGTATTTGGATTCATTTTGTCAACAAGCCCAAATGATTGTTCACTCAAAATAAATCCTGGTCTTATTCCTTCCTTTTCATTTCCATTGTCATCACTCTAACTGAGCTATTCTCACATGCCTAGATAGTTCAAGTAGTTCTCCTGTACACTTTATTTATGTCACTTCCAGATTAATCATTTTAAAGAGGCAATTTCATATCACTATACCTAGATAAATAAATTACTTGATGTGTATCAAACAACGTGCAAACTGCTTATTCTAGCTTTCAAGGTCATCCATAATTTAACCTTTTCTTACTGATTCAACATTATCTTTCCACCATTGTTGAACTACCTATCACCTACTAGATGCCCTCTGCTTCAGTTGAACTGACCCCATTCCACAGCCTATACACTATTATTACCATCATGCTCTTCCCCTTCCTGTTTCCCACAGGAATGACCTGTCCTGTGCTTTCTACCTATCCAAAAAACCCAAAAAACTCCTTGTACTCCTCATGCTAATGACACTCTCATTTTATTTCCTATCAGTATTTAATGCACACATTTTGATGTTTGATCATGAACTATATCATCCATGATGAGAATGGAAAATACGTATAGGCAGAAATTGTGTTTTATATTTTTATATTCTTTTGTATTTCACTACCACCCTGAATGCATACTTGAGAGATACAAGAAACACTTGTTGAATTTAAATTTCATTGAATTCTCAGTCAATCCCAAGGTTATCTCTAAAATCAATACTTCTTCCTGAATATGGCAGGACCCAAGTGAGTCCACAGATGCTAAGAAGTTCCTTAGCCTCCAAAAGATCTCTCAGTAAGAGAAATAGCTGTTGTTGTTTTCAAGAAACACTAATAGCCTGAGTTAACTAACTGTATTTGCCTTAACACATTGGTGTCCAAATCTTGATAATGAAATCCCATTTGTTCTAGAACTTTATCAATCCCCAATGAAGGCTTTATGACCACAAGCATTCTGGACTTCCTGGCAGGATCACTACCTACTACAAGAATCAAAAGTGGAATGAATTACATACAATTTGGCCAGTCCACTAGCTGGCTGACAGGGATAGGCTACAGATACATGTGAAGGGTAATGGTATTGATATACCATTGATATACCAGGAAATGAACACCTCTACTACTTATTGCACTAATTTCCAGAAATCGCCTCACCTGATTTGGAAAATTATCAGACTATCTCAAGATCCAGACAAGCATTAAATAATTTTCTGGAACTTGAATGTGTATGCACTTATGAGTGAGATGCATCAGCAACCTAAGTAGGGAATTGTTCTGCCCCAAATTAATTCTGCCCCAAATTAATGGACATACCTATTGCTTTAACTACCCATCAGGACAGAACTTCCCCTAGGACACTGAGAATACTACTCTATCTGCACATTTAATCAAAACAATTCAACTTTATTATCTCTTTCAAATTCAGAAGGAAATGTACAATATGCTCTCCCTGGCAAGAATGGGGTTGAGAATATAAAATCCCTCTTGAATTCTCTTATGAATCTGAGTTTCTATCTAGATAGTTATCAGCCATGACTACTCTATCAGAAGCCCAACTCCAGGATGTGCATAAACTTTGAGATGGCTATGATCTAAACTGCAAAATGCTCATATCCTTGTCTAAATAAAAATTTTATATGGGCAAAATTTTATACAAAGACACATTCAGTAGGGAGTGTGCCACCAGGGACTTGGTCCACTCTTCTACCAGCCACAATCACTTTGGAAACCAGAGCTATTAGACCTGCACATATATGCTGGTCATGATAAGAAAATAAGTCAGGCTTACTATAGGTACACAGTAATTCCTCAAAGTCTTATGTTTATTCTCAAGGCTGTCCTGTTTTAGTCCAAGTAAATAATCATTTTTTCCCACAATTCTTTAACATTTTAAAAAATGTGTATTTTTAGTTTTCAACATTCACTTTTTTTTGTTTTAATATAAATTTATTTATTTAACTTTTTACGTTCATTTTCACAAAATTTTGGGTTCAAAATTTTCTCCCCTTTTATCCCGTCCCCCACCTCAATACACCGAGCATTCTAATTTCCCCTATCACCAATCTGCCCTCTCTTCTACCATCCCTTCCTTCTTTTGTCCCCATCTTCTCTTTTGCCCTGTATGGCCAGATGACTTTCTGTTCCCCACTAACTGTATTTCTTATTTCCTAGTAGCAACAACAATACTCAACAGTTGTTCACAAAACTTTGAGTTCCAAATTCTCCCCATCCTTCCCTCCCCACCCATTACCTTTGGGAAGGCAGGCAATTCAATATAGGCCATATCTGTGTAGTTTTGCAAATGACTTCCATAATAGTCATGTTGTGTAAGACTAACTGTATTTCCCTCCGTTCTATCCTGCCCCCCATTGTTTCTATTCTGTCTTTTGATCCTGTCCCTCCCTGAGTGTTGACTTCAAATTGCTCCCTCCTCCCATTGCCCTCCCTTTCATCATCCCCCCCACCCTGCTTATCTCCTTCTCCCCTACTTTCCTGTATTGTAAGATAGGTTTTCATACCAAAATAAGTGTGCATTTTATTCCTTCCTTTAGTTGAATGTGATGAGAGTAAACTTCATGTTTTTTTCTCAGCTCTCCTCTTTTTCCCTCCACTAAAAAGTCTCCTGCTTGCCTCTTGAATGAGATATAATTTACCCCATTCCATTTCACCCTCGCTCCTCCCACTACATTTCTCTCTCACCGTTTACCTTAATTTCTTTTAAGATATGGTCCCATCCTATTCAATTCACTCTGTGCTCTCTGTCTCTGTATATGCGTGCATGTGTGTATGTGTGTGCATGCACGTGTGCACGTGTGTGTGTGTGTGTGTGTGGTCCCACCAGCTATCCAGATATTTAAAAATTTTAAGAGTTACAAATATTGTCTTCCCATGTAGGAATGTAAACAGTTCACCTTTGATAAGTTCCTTATTACTTCCCTTTCCTATTTACTTTTTCATGCTTCTTCTCATTCTTTGAAAGTCAAATTTTCTTTTCAGCTCTGGTCTTTTCATCAAGAATGCTTGAAAGTCCTCTATTTCATTGAAAGACCATTTTTTCCCCTGAAGTATTATACTCAGTTTTGCTGGGTAGGTGATTCTTGGTTTGAGTCCTAGTTCCTTTGACTTCTGGAATATCCTATTCCACGCCCTTCGATCCCGTAATGTAGAAGCTGCTAGATCTTGAGTTATCCTGATTGTATTTCCACAATACTGGAATTGTTTCTTTCTAGCTGCTTGCAAGATTTTCTCCTTGACCTGGGAATTCTGGAATTTGGCCACAATGTTCCTAGGAGTTTCTCTTTTTGGATCTCTTTCAGGTGGTGATCAATGGATTCCTTCAATACTTATTTTGCCCTCTGGTTCTAGAATCTCAGGGCAGTTTTCCTTGATAATTTCATGAAAGATGATGTCTAGGCTCTTTTTTTGATCATGACTTTCAGGTAGTCCCATAATTTTTAAATTGTCTCTCCTGGATCCATTTTCCAGGTCAGTTGTTTTTCCCATGAGATATTTCACATTCTCTTCCATTTTTTCATTCTTTTGGTTTTCTTTGGTGATTTCTTGGTTTCTCAGAAAGTCATTGGACTCCATCTGTTCCATTCTAATTTTCAGAGAACTATTATCTTCAGCAAGCTTTTGAACCTCTTTTTCCATTTGGCTAATTCTGCTTTTGAAAGCATTCTTCTTCTCATTGGCTTTTTGAATCTCTTTTGACAATTGAGTTAGCCTATTTTTCAAGATGTTATTTTCTTCAGAATTTTTTTGGGTCTCCTTTAGCAGGGTATTGACCCATTTTTCATGCTTTTCTTGATCTCTGTCATTTCTCTTCCCAGTTTTTCCTCCACTGTCTAACTTGATTTTCAAAGTCCTTTTTGAGCTCTTCCATGGCCTGAGCCCATTGGATATCTATTTCAGATGTTTGGGGTAGAGAGGCCTTGACTTCTATGTCTTTCCCTGATGGTAAGCATTGTTCTTAATCAACAGAAATGAAAGGTGGGAACATCTGTTCCCCAAGAAAGTACCCTTCTATCGTCTTATTTTTTTTCTCTTTTCTGGGCATTTTCCCAGTTACTTGACTTCTGAGATTCCTGTCCACCCCCACCTAGACCTGCCCAGCTAGTGCTTGGGGTCTGAGATTCAAATGCTGCTCCCCAGCCTCAGGGTTTTCAGTGGCGGATGTGGCTGCTATTCAATGTGAGCTTAAGTTCTGGTGCTCAGGCGGGGGCAGGGCCGCTTCCCAGGCTCAATTCCCTCAGGGGCTTTATGCGGAGATCTTCAGTAATGGAGTGGAGCTCCTGTCTGCTCCAGGAGTCCCAGGCCACCACTCCCTCTGCTGCTGCCTCCCGAGGGGGCGCGAGCCATGGAGATACCCCGCTTCCCCTCTCAGCTAGCCCAGAAGTCTCTCTCACTGACCTGTAGCGCCTGTGGGTGGAAGGACCTTCGGGGCCACCGGAGGTTCTGTCCCTGAAGCCTGCTCAGATCTGCTCCTTTGGGGGCCGTGAGGCCAGAGCTGGGCTCCGCTGTCCAGTGTGCAATGGACCTCTGGGGTCGGTTTTTCAAGGCTTTCTGGAACAGAAATCTCCCCCACTGCATTGTTGCGCAGGTTGCACTGCTCCAGAATTTGTGGGGAGTTCTTTTTACAGAAAATTTATGGGCTGTGGGTTCGGAGCTAGCATACATGAGTCTTTCTACTCCGCCATCTTGGCTCCTCCCCCAACATTCACTTTTATAAGATTTTGAGTTCTAAATTTCCTCCTCCTCCCTCCTTAAAATAGCAATCTGATATAGGCTAAATATGTACAATAATATTAAATGTATTTGTCCATTGACCATATTCTGAAACACAAGAAAGGAAAAGCAAAAAAGAAAACAACATGCTTCAATCTGCATTCAGACTCCACATTTCTTTCTCTGGATGTGGATAGCATTTTCCATTACAAGTATTTTAGAATTCTCTTAGATAATTGTATTGTTGAGAAGAGCTAAGTCTATCAAAGTTGATCATCACGCAATGTTGCTGTTACTGTGTACAATGTTCTCCTGGTTTTGCTCACTTCACTCAGCATAAATTCATGCTTGTTTTTCCAGATTTTTCTGAAATCTGCCTGTTCATCATCTCTTATGGAACAATACTATACCATTACATTCATATACCACAACTTGCTCAGACATTCTCCAATTGATGGGTATCCACTCAATTTCCAATTCTTTGTACCAGAAAAAGAGCTGCTATAAATATTTTTGTACATGTGGATCCTTTTCCCTTTTTTATGCTCTCTTTGGAAGAAAGACCTAGCAGTGTTATTGCTAGATCAAAGGATATGCACAGTTTTATAGCCCTTTGGGTATAGCTTCAAATTGTTCTCCAGAATGGTTGGATCAGTTCACAACTTCACCAACAATGCATTAGTGTTTCAATTTTCCCACATCTTCACCAACATTTCTCACTTTCCCTTTTTTGTCATAGTAGATAATCTGATAAGTGTGAGGTAATATATCATTTATCTTAATTTGCATTTCTCTAATCAACAGTGATTTAGAGTATTTGCTTTAACATTTTTATTTCAAGTTTTGAGTCCCAAATTCTATTCTTCCCTCTCTTCCTTCTCCCCTCCCTGAGATGGTAACCAATCAGACAGGTTATATAAAACATTTCCATATTAGTCATTTGATACAAGTCAATTAGAATAAAGAAAAAATGAACAAAAACGAAAAATAGCATGCTTTATTCTGCATTCAATTAGTATCAGTTCTTCCTCTGGAGGAAAATACTGTGCTCCATCATTAGTCCTTTGAGATTGTCTTGTATCATTGTACTGCTGAGAATAGCTAAGTCATTCATAGTCCTTCATCAAACAATACTACTATTATTATGTTCTCCTGGTACTATTCACTTCATTATGCATCAGTTCTTGTACATCCTTCCAATTTTTTTACATTTTTGTCATTCTACATGTTTGTCATTTCTTACAGCACATTACTATTCCATTGTGATCATATACTATAGCCTGTTTAGTCATTTCCCTGTTGATGGGCATCCCTTCTATTTTCAATTCTTAGCCACCACAAAAACTAACTTCTATAGATATTTTTGTACAAACAGATCCTTTCCCGCTTTTTTGGATGTTTTGGGGATATAGACCTAGCAGTTGCATTGCTGAATCAAAGGGTATACACGGCTTTCAAGCTCTTTGGGCATAGTTCCAAGTTGCTAAGCTTGCAATCTTTAATGAAAAAGACAAAGCATTAAGCTATCTTAGAAGTATACTATTTAGCAGTATTCTCAGATTATACCTCATAGCCTTCATCTTGTACAGTATCTAGATTTTAATCTGAAATTTGAAGAATTAAAAAGCCTATGTTGTAAAGAATATTTAAAAATCTAGGTGGGCGGAGTCAAGATGGTGGAGTAGAAAGACACACGTTTACGAGCTCTCAACCCACAGCCCATAGATTTAATGTAAAAAGAGATCCCCATAAGTTCTGGATCACTGCAAGGTGTGCAGAAACAGAGTGGAAGAGATTTCCATTCCAGAGAGCCCTGGAGAGCCGTCCCCACGGTCCGTCATGCCCCAGAAAGCGGACCCCACCCCAGCGCTGCCCTAGCCGCGGCCCCAGAGAAGCTGATCCGAGCAGGCTTCAGGGACAGAAGCTCCGGCGGCCCGGAAGGTCCCTCCGCCCACAGAAGCTACAGGTCAGTGAGAGAGACGCCCGGGCTCACCAAGAGGGGAGCGGGGTTTCTCCGTGACTCGGGCCCCCTCAGGAGGAAGCGGTGGAGGCAGAGGCAGGGGCAGAGGCGGGGGCAGCGGGGAAGGCAGCAGCTGCAGCGGCGGCCCGGGACTCCCCCAGCAGCAGGCAGGATCTTCATTACTGAAAGTCTCTGCATAAACCCCTGAGGGAGCTGAGCCTGGGAGACGGCCCTGCCCCACCCCGATCCATTACTGAAGGTCTCTGCATAAAGTCCCTGAGGGAACTGAGCCTGGGAGGTGGCCCTGCCCCCACCCCAGCACCAGAACTAAAGCTCATATTGAATAGCAGCCGTGCCTGCTGCAGAAAGCCCATTTGAATCTCAGAGCCCAAGCACTAGCTGGGCGGATCTAGGCGAGGGTGGACAGGAATTTCAGAAGCCAAGTAACTGGCTGGGAAAATGCCCAGAAAAGGGAAGAAAAATAAGACTATAGAGAGTTTTTTCGAACAGATGCAAATGATCCCGACTTTCGGATCTGACGACGAGGACATATTCTTGCCATCAGGGAAAGACGTGGAGGGCGGGGTCTCTGTATCCCAGACATCCCAGGGGGATGTCGGGTGGGCTCAGGCCTTGGAAGAACTCAAAAAGGATTTTGAAATCAAGTTAGACAGGTGGAGGAAAAACTGGTAAGAGAAATGAGAGAGATGCAAGAAAAGTATGAAAAACGGGTCAATACATTCGTAAAGGAGACCCAAAAAAATGCTGAAGAAAATAACACCTTGAATAATAGGCTCACTCAATTGCCAAAAGAGGTTCAAAAAGCCAATGAGGAGAAGAATGCTTTCAAAAGCAGAATTAGCCAAATGGAAAAAGAGGTTCAAAAGCTCACTGAAGAGAATAGTTCTCTCAAGATTACAATGGAACAGATGGAGTCTAATGACTTTACGAGAAACCAAGAAATCACCAAACAAAACCAAAAGAATGAAAAAATGGAAGAGAATGTGAAATATCTCATGGGAAAAACAACTGACCTGGAAAATAGATCCAGGAGAGACAATTTAAAAATTATGGGACTACCTGAAAGTCATGATCAAAAAAAGAGCCTAGATATCATCTTCCATGAAATTATCCAGGAAAACTGCCCTGAGATTCTACAACCAGAGGGCAAAATAAGTATTGAAAGAATCCATCGATCACCGCCTGAAAGAGATCCAAAAAGAGAAACTCCTAGTGACATTGTGGCCAAATTCCAGAACTCCCAGCTCAAGGAGAATATCTTGCAAGCAGCTAGAAAGAAACAATTCCAGTATTGTGGAAATAAAATCAGGATAACTCAAGATCTAGCAGCTTCTACATTAAGGGATCGAAGGGCGTGGAATAGGATATTCCAGAAGACAAAGGAACTAGGACTCAAACCAAGAATCACCTACCCAGCTAAACTGAGTAAAATACTTCAGGGGAAAATATGGTCTTTCAATGAAACAGAGGACTTTCAATCATTCTTGATGAAAAGACCAGAGCTGAAAAGAAAATTTGACTTTCAAACACAAGAATGAGAAGAAGCATGAAAAAGTAAACAGCAAAGAGAAGTCTTAAGGGACTCACTAGAAGTGAACTGTTTACATTCCTACATGGAAAGACAATATTTGTAACTCTTAAAACTTTTCAGTATCTGGGTAGTTGGTGGGACCATACACACACATGTACATGCATGCATGCACACACACACATACACACATGCACACACATACAGAGACAGAGAGCACAGATTGAATTGAATAGGATAGGACCATATCTTAAAAGAAATTAAGGTAAATGGTGAGAGAGAAATGTAGTGGGAAGAAAGAGGGTGAAATGGAATGGGATAATTATATGTCATTTAAGAGGCAAGTAGGAGGCTTTTTTGTGGAGGGAAAAAGAAGAGAGCTGAGGAAAAAAAAAACAAAACAAGAAGTTTACCCTCATCACATTTGACTAAAGGAAGGAATAAAATGCACACTCATTTTGGTATGAAAACCTATCTTATAGTATAGGAAAGTGGGAGAGAAGGAGATAAGCAAGGGGGGGGGGATGATGGAAGGGAGGGCAAAGGGAGGAGGGAGCTATTTGAAGTCAACTCTTGGGGAGGGACAGGATCAAAAGACAGAAGAGAAACAATGAGGGGCAGATTAGGATGGAGGGTAATTCAGTTAGTCTTACACAACATGACTGTCAGGGAAGTCATTTGAAAAACTACACAGATATGGCCTATATTGAATTGCCTGCCTTCCCAAAGGGAATGGGTGGGGAGAGAAAGATGGGGAGAATTTGGAACTCAAAGTTTTAGGAACAACTGTTTAGTATTGTTGTTGCTACTAGGAAAGAAGACATACAGTTAATGAGGAATAGAAAGTCATCTGGCCCTACAGGAGAAAAGAAAAAATGGAGACAAAAGAAGGATGGGATGACAGAAGAGAGGGCAGATTGGAGATAGGGAAAATTAGATTGCTTGGGGTATTGGGGTGGGGGGACCGGATTTTGTGAAAATGAATGTAAAAAGTTAAATAAATAAAAAAGAAATAAAAAAATAAAAAAATCTCAAGGAGATGCAAGAAAGTTTCAGAAAGGTATGCTCAGATTCCAAATTTCAGCCTGCTACTTTTTTTTTTCCTTAATAAGAAAAATAAACCATCACTTAGCAGACCTTTCCAACCCCAGAAAGGAATCCGATGTATCATTTCCCACCTGGTATTTCTTCATTTCATGAAAGGACTTAGGGAAGGCAGTGTCTCCCTCTGCAGATCTCTCATAAAGCTTGTTTTATTCTCTTTATATTCTTTCCAGAAAAAAAGAGGATTATTTGGTTCTTTATCTATGCCCCTTTAAATGAATGCTCGTGTCAGGAGCTCTAGCTATTGCTATGTATCTTCTTTTCTTTCTTCCATGGAAGAATGCTATCCTATCTTTCTTTTACTCTCAATCCAAAGAATATTTTGCTCTCACTCTACTGTCTCACATTTGAGGTAATTTCATTAGTATTCAAGAGTTCTCAAAGTTGATATATTGTGTGTGTGATCATGGCAGTTAACAATCCCAACTTCCATCCACTGGCACAATTTCTGAATTATGAAGGAGTGAATGGGTGAACTGGAAGCATAGTAGTGCATATACATTTCGTATTGCTCTGGTATGTGGCAGCTTTGTGGTTCTAGATTTGGATTATTAGCACATTCAAAGAGACATCCATGAGAAACAAGAAGGAATAGCTTAGTCTATATTAAATCTGGATTTTATAGAGGGTTTAGTGTTTAGATTTTGATGTGATCATAGTCATTTAAATGTTACTCAAGGAAATCCAGCTTCAATTTCTAATCAAGAAGAGTTCATTAAATTATTTTTTCTCCAATGTAAAGCACATTCTTCTTGTTTGGTACATTTGCTTTGATGGTGGGATGACCATTTGCTATTCATGTTACAGTAAGTCTGCTTTAGCAATGAAGAATTAAGACCCTGCTAGGTGATACAGATGGGCAGTTAGAAGGTGCAGTAGATAGAGTGCTATGCCCAGAGTCAGGAAGACCTCTCTTCCTGAGTTCAAATCTGGACTTAGACATTTGCTAGCTGTGTGATCCTGGGTAAGCTGCTTAACTCTTGTTTATTTTTGAGCTGTAGAAAGAAATGGCAACCCACTCCAGTGTATCTGCCAAGAAAACCTCAAATGGGGTCACAAAGAGTCACACACGACTGAAAAATTACTGAACAACAACAGAATGGTGAGAATATTATAAAGGAAATGATCGATAGTTTCTCCATGGCTAAATGTAACTTATTTATGCAATGTTTCCAAAAAGGTATACAAATGCAAGAAATTATATTTCAAATATAATACTTTCACTCATTTTAAGTTGTATTATTAGATATTATTAAGACATCTCTTGTTGATTTTATTCATTCATAACATGGTTTCTGCATAAAGGTAGCCATCTGCAGTCAGGATACTATATGATCTCATTCTTAACCTACAATTCTATTAAAAACACCAAAAGACCATACTAATTGCCTGTTGCTTATTTTTATGGCTTCCCAATGAAGTATAAAGTGATCAAATAGCTTGTCAACAAAGTGCCAAGGATTTTATGAGACATTATGAATGCTCTTTTTCATTCTTCCATTCCTCGTTTCATTTCTATACTAGATACATTGTAGTATGGGCATTCAAAAATTGACATACTAAATTGTATTTGCTGGAAATAACAGTGGAAGAGAGGGTGATGGATATTTTTGAGGTTATAGGACAGAGAGTCCTCTGCAAAAATGTCCTCCCCAAGCCTTATTTGAGAGACCAGTTAGACTAAGAGAACCATACAAGGAGAACAACATGTTTCAGGCATGCTAAAATATGACAACTTTTTTTCAGGCAGTCTTACTTTGGTGAGAAACTACAGAAATTAGACAATTTTGAGTAAACTAAGTTTATATGAGAAAATTATTGAGAGGGAGAAATTCTAGGTCAGTCATTGTTTTATAAAAAGCTTGATAATCACCATTATCAACAACAGTAAGCATTCATTGAGCAACTATTACTCTGAATAGAGTTTTAAAATAGTATAATGATTTTAAGTACTTCTATTACGTACAGGGAAATTTATCGAGAGAAAATTTTAAATCTCCTTGAACATTTTTTTCTTTAAAAAACCTGGGGGACCTAAAGTATCCTCTCCCTCTCCCCAAAAAAAATTTGAATTGTAAGAAAGTCAAAATTATTGTCAATCATTGAAAATGACTCTGTAAGTTTATAATTTTATATATCATGACATTTTTGAAAATGATGATTTATTTGATGACAATGTCTTCTTATTCAAATATATAACACTCAATTATACTATTTTTTAATGGAAAAATATTATTCATTTAAAATTTATTCACTTTTTATTTCAGATTCCAGAAACATATCAGCCATGTGGGAAAGAACAGGACATTCCCTTTTTTGGGGCCCAGATCCCAAAGACATGGTCTTTTCCTTTTAGGGGTTCAGATCCAGATCCTATGCTCATCAATTTTACCAAATGAAATTGTTTGCTCAATTCTAGGACTCAATAATCTTGACAGAGTAATGAAGGTAGATTACCATATCAGTAGAAAACAATGCCAAGGGAATTCCCTTTCCTTATATTAAGGAAATATAAGCAAAGTCCCTGACAAGATCTTTCTAGGGATATCTCAAACCTGTATTGAAGACATAATCAAAATTTCCAACAAAAGTCATCTTTTTACCCTTATAAAATTAAACAAACTGTCCTAATCAGAGGGAGTATCCCAGTCAAACTCTTCCTAAATTCTGGTCTCCTAATTAAAGGAGAGAGTTTTTTCAGGGCACTGGTTGACTCAGGGACTGCCTCCTGTGCAACCCAGATTCCAGAGTTCAGGAATGAAATCTATGAGAAAAGAGGAATTTCTGAGAACTGTGTCTCTTGGCAAAAGATGAGGGTTGTACATATGGTGGCTTGTGCTGGGAGTAGCTTCATCAAAAGGAAGAAGGATCATGGACTTTGAATTGTTATAAAAATGAGTTATTCTAGTGATTGCTTTATTAGAACCTCAAAATATCTTTCACTACTGGGGGAAGAATTAGTTCTAAGATCTTTGTGACTTTCAAGCCCTGTTTAGCAGCTCAAATTTCAGTTCTTTTCTTCTGGAAGTTCAAAAATGGGGAGATGTTGAGCATGGAAACTCAGTACCTTGAGAAAAGTAGCACCCACCAGAAAGAGAATTGTTGCTAGGCTGTCATGAATTCTTCCTGGGTGTTTGAATTTTTATTTTTTTTATTTTTATTTTTAATGTTCTACAATCACTACCATAAAACTTAGATTTTTTTCCCCCTACCCACTCCTCACCATCCCCCTCCCTCCCCAAGATGCCATACAATTCTATATAGGATCTACACATACTTTCCTCTCGAATACATTTTCACGATAGTCGTGCTGTGAAGACAAATTAAATAAATGGAAGAAATCATATAACAAATCAAAACATAATACATACACACAGACACACACACACACAAATGATCTGCTACATTCTGTGAAAGAATTCCATAGTTCTTTCTCTGAGTGTGGAAGGCATTTTGCCTTAGAAGATCATTGGGAATTTTTTTTTAAATTCTTGCATTGTTTTGAAGTTCCAAGTCTACCAGAAAAAACTCTCACACACTGGTTGTTGCTGTGCACCAAGTTCTCCTGATTCTGCTCCTTTCGCTCAGCATCAGATCATACAAGTCCTTCCAGGTCTCTCTGAAGTCTTCTTGTTCATCATTTCTTCTGGCACAATAGTACTCCATTACATTCATATACCATAATTTGTTCAGCCATTCCCCAATTGATGGGCATCCCCTTGATTTCCAGTCTTTGGCACTCTTTAAAAGAGTGCCCCTATAAATATTTTTGTACATGTGGGACCCTTTCCCATTTTTATGATCTCTTGGGGATACAGTCCTAGAAATGACATTGCTGGGTCAAAGGATATGCACATTTCTGTAGCCCTTTGGGCATAGTTCCAAACCACTCTCCAGGATGGTTGGATGAGTTCTCAGCTCCACCAACAATGAATTCGTGTTCCCACTCTCCCACATCCTCTCCAACATTTATCATTTTCCTGTTCTGTCATGTTTGTCACTCTAATAGGTGTGATGTGGTACCTCAGAGTTGTTTTGATTTGCATCTTTCTAATCAAAAGTGATTTAGAGCATTTTTCCTATGATTGTAGATATCTTTAATTTCTTCCTCTGAAAATTGCCTGTTCATATCCTTTAACCATTTATCAATTGGAGAATGACTTGTATTGTTGTACATTTGACTCAGTTCTCCATATATTCTAGAAATGAGGCCTCTATCCCCGAGATTAGCTATAAAAATTCTTTCCCAATTTACTACATCCCTCTGAATTTTGGTTGCATTAGGTTTGGTTGTGCAAAAACTTTTCAGTTTAATGTAATCAAAATTATCCATCTTGCACTTCATAATGCTTTCTATCTCTTCTTTAGTCAAAAATTCTTCCCTTCTCCATAAATTTGATACACTTCCTTGTTCCTCTGGTTTGTCCATAGTATCAATCTTTATACCTAGATCGTGTACCCATTTGGAATTTATTCTTGTGTATGGGGTCAGGCATGGATCCATACCTACTTTCCTCCACACTATTATCCAATTTCCCCAGCAATTTTTGTCAAACAGTGAGTTCTTATCCCAGAAACTGGGGTCCTTGGGTTTATCAAACAGGAGGTTGCCATATTCCTTGCCTACTGTGTCTTGAGTATTGAGTACTGAGTCTTGAATGACTACGCAGTCATTCCACTTGTCTACCCTTCTGTTTCTTAGCCATTACCAAGTAGTTTTGATAATTGCTGTTTTATAGTACAATTTGAGATCTGGTAGGGCAAGGCCACCTTCCCTAGCATTTCTTTTCATTAATCCCTTTGATATTCTGGACCTTTTTTATTCTTCCTGATGAATTTTGATATTTTATCCAGCTCTAGAAAATAATTATCTGATAGTTTAATTGGTATGGCACTAAATAAGTAAATTAATTTAGATAGAATTGTCATTTTTATTGCATTGGCTCAGCCTACACATGAGCAATGATGTTTTTCCACTTACTTAGATCTGACTTTATTTGTGCAAAAAGTGTCTTGTAACTGTGTTCATATAGTCTCTGGGTTTGTTGTGGTAGGTGAACTCCCAAGTATTTTATAGTGTCTACCCTATCTTTAAATGGGATTTCCCTTTCTATCTCTTGCTGTTGGACTTTGGTGCTAATATATAGGAATGCAGAAGATTTATGCAGGTTTATTTTGTAACCTGCAACTTTGCCAAAGTTGTTTATTATTTCAAGTAGTTTTTTTTACTTGAATTGCTGGGATTCTCTAAGTATATCATCATATCATCTGCAAAGAGTGATAACTTAGTTTCTTCTTTGCCTATTCTTATTCCTACAATTTCTTTATCTTGTCTAATTGCTACAGGTAACATTTCTAGTATCATTGAATAATAGTGGTGATAGTGGACATCCTTGGTTCACCACTGATCTTATTGGAAACGCATCTAGCTTACCTCCATTATAATGCTTGCTGAAGGTTTTAGGTAGATACTGCTTATTATTTTATGGAAAGTTCCCTTTATTCTTATGTTCTCCAGTGTTTTTAATAGGCATAGGTGTTGTATTTTGTCAAAAGCCTTTTCTGCATCTATTGAGATAATCATGTGGTTTTTGTTAGTTTTGTTGTTGCTATGATCGATAATGCTAATAGTTTTCCTAATATTGAACCAGCCCTGCATTCCTGGTATGAATCCTACCTGATCATAATGTATTATTCTCTTGATAAGATGCTATATTAATTTTGCTAAAACCTTATTTAAAATTTTTGCATCTATATTATATATATATATGTTATATATATATATATATATATTATAGAGAGAGAAATTGGTCTATAATTTTCTTTCTCTGTTTTGTCTCTTCCCAGTTTAGGTATCAAAACCATATTTGTATAATGGAAAGAATTTGGGAGGACTCCTTCCCCAATTTTCAAAAATAGTCTATATAGTATTGGAATTAACTATTATTTAAATGTTTGACAGAATTCACTTGTAAATCCGTCTGGCCCTGGAGATCTCTTCCTAGGGAGTTCATTGATGACTTGTTCAATTTCTTTTTCTGAGATGGGATTGTTTAAGTATTCAACTTCCTCTTCTGTTAATCTGGGCAATTTGTATTCTTTAAAATACTTATCCATCCCTTTTAGATTACCAAATTTGTGGGCATAAAGTTGGGCAAAGTAATTTCTAATTATTGTTTTAATTTCCTCCTCATTAGAAGTTCACCCCTTTCATTTTTGATATTAGTAATTTTATTTTCTTCTTTTTTTAAATCACATTGACCAAAAGTTTATCAATTTTGTTAGTTTTTTCATAAAACCAACTATTGGTTTTATTTATTAATTCAATAGTTTTCTTAATTTCAATTTTATTAATCTCTCCTTTGGTTTTCAGTATTTCTAATTTGGTATTTACTTGGGGATTTTCAATTTGTTCTTTTTCTAGCTTTTTCAGGTGCATGCCCAAGTCATTGATCTCCTCTTTCTCTATTTTATTTATGTAGGCATTCAAAGATATAAAACTTACCCTAAGATCTGCTTTTGCAGTATCCCATAAGATTTGGGAGGTTGTCTCATTATTGTCATTCTCTTGAATGAAGTTGTTGATTGTTCCTATGATTTCTTCTTTAACCCTCTCCTTCTTTAGGATTAGATTATTTAGTTTCCAATTGATTTTTGGTTTATCTTTCCATGGCCTTTTATTACGTATAATTTTTATTGCATTATGATCTGAGAAGGATGCATTATCTTAGTCTTTCTGCACTGGATTGTAAGGTTTTTATGTCCTAGTACACGGTCAATTTTTATATATGTGCCATATAGTGCTGAGAAAAAGGTATGTTCCTTTCTATTCCCATTCAATTTTCTCCAGAGATCTATCATATCTACATTATCCAGAGTTTTATTTACCTCCTTAACCTCTTTCTTGTTTGAGGTTAGATTTATCAAGTTCAGAGAGGGGGAGGTTGAGGTCCTCCACTAGTATAGTTTTGCTGTCAATTTCTTCCTTCAACTCTCCCAACCTCTCCTCTAAGAATCTGGATGCTACCCCACTTGGAACATACATGTTTAGTAATGATATTGCTTCATTGTCTATGGTGCCTCTTAGCAGGATATAGTTTCCATCCTTATCTCTTTTGATTAGATCTTTTTCTGCTTTTGCTTTATCTGAGATTAGGGTTGCTACTCCTGCTTTTCTTACATCATCTGAAGCACAATATATTCTGCTCCAACCTTTTACCTTTACTCTGTGTGTATCCCCCCATTTCAAATGTTTTTCTTGTAAACAACATATTGTTGGATTATGACTTTTAATCCATTCTGCTATCCTCCATTTTATGGAAGAGTTCATTCATTCACATTCACAGTTATGATTACTATCTGTGTATTTCCCTCCATCCTCTTTCCCACCATTTATGCTTTTAGCTCTCCTGTCTCCCTTCCCCTCCTCAATAGTTTTCACTTTTCACCACCACCTCCTACAGTCTCACCTTACTATTTTTAGCCCCCCCTCCATTTTACACTCCTTTACCCATACTGCTTCTTCCCTCCCTTTTAGCTTCCCTCCCCTTTCTTCCCCCTTCCCCTCCTACTGCATATAGAGCTAGTTAGGATTATATACTTAAGTTTATTGCTCCTTCCTTGAATGAAATCAGATGAGAGTACCTCTCAAACAATGCTCATCTCCCTCCCCTCTTTCCCTCTACTATAATTTTGTACTTCTTTCTGTAATGTAATTTACCATTTTCTACTTCCTCCTTTTCACACCTCCTGTTACAATCTCCCCTGTTTACCGTTTTAAGCCTCTCTTGAGACCTCTGTTTAGAGATCGAATTTTCTATTAAGTTCTGCCATTTTTGTCAGAAAGGTCTGGAAATCCCTTACTTCGTTGGATGACCATCTCCTTGCCCAAAATATTATGCTGAACTTTGCTGGGTAGTTGATCCTTGGTTGTAGTCCCAACTCCTTTGCCTTACAGAATATTGGATTCCAATTCCTTTGATCATTTAATGTAGAAGCTGCAAGGTCCTGTGTGATCCTGATTGTAGCTCCTCGATATTTTAATGGTTTCTTTCTGGCTGCCTGGAGTATTTTCTCCTTCACTTGATAGTTCTGGAATTTGGCAATGATATTTCTTGGGGTTTTGAGTTTGGGATCCCTTTCAGGAGGTGAACAGTGGGTTCTTTCGATGACTATTTTGCCCTCTGGATCTAGCACTTCTGGGCAGTTTTCCTTGATGATTTCTTGGAAGATATTGTCCAGACTTTTTTCATCATGGCTTTCTGGCAGGCCAATAATTCTCAAATTTTCTCTCCTGGATCTATTTTCCATGTCAGTTGTTTTTCCAGTTATATATTTTACATTTTCTTCTATCTTTTCATTCTTTAGATTTTGTTTGACTGATTCTTGCTGTCTCATAGAGTCATTAGTTTCTACTTCCCCAATTCTAATCTTTATCAAATTGTTTTCTTCGGTTCACTTTTGCATCTCCTTTTCCATCTGTCCATTTTTTCCTTTGAAGGAGTCATTTTCTCCAGTTAAGTTTTGTACTTCCTTTTCCATTTGTTCAATTTTCCTTTTCAAAGAGACGTTCTCCTCAGTGAATTCTTTTTTTACACTTTTAAAATTATTGGCCAGTTTCTCTTCTATTTCCTTCTTCAGCTGCTTCAGGAGAGCTGTTTGTGCTTGTGAGCAGTTCATAGTCCCTTCTAAAGTTTCAGATGGAACTACAGTCTCACCACTGACCTCTTTGGTATTTGTGTTTTGGTCTTTGTCCCCATAGAAAGATTCTGTAGTTTTTTCACCCTTTTTTTGCTTTTTCTTGCTCATAATGGTGATTGTGTGTTGTGGCTTCTTGTTCTTTCAGTTAGAAGCTGCATAACTTGGTGTTGAGCTGACTTGTGTGAAAAAGCTAAGAGTAGGTTTTTGTTCTGTGTTTCCCTGATCAGCCCTGGGGTTAGCTTGTTAAGTGTGGAGAAGGGTGGTCTGGTCATGGGAGATCTCCTCAGCTGAACTGAGACAAAGGCAAGCTCAGGGGATGGTGATCCCAGCTGCCCTATTGTCTTCTTGTTTCCCCTGGAGTATTGAGGCATGCCTAGATCCGAGTGCACTAGTGTGAGTTTCCACCCCTCCTGGGCCTCCCCTTCTGGTGCTGAGGCTTGCCTGGGTCCTAGTGTGAGTTTTCTCTGCCCTGGGGCCCCTTTCCTTTTGGTTTGCCTCCGCCAAGGTAGGAGGAATCCCCCTTAGCTATTTTCCTAGCCTCAGGTGTTATGAGACTATTTGCCCCCTCTGCTGTTTCCACTGATTCAGGATTTTTCTGGGGAAATATTTTATGGTTCTTTCAAGGTCATCAAGGGAGGAGGAGAGAGCATTTACTGATCACTCCACAACCCTGGCTCCTGAAAGTTCAAGTATGTGACTTACAGATGTTTAATCCTTGGGCTGAACGTTTCAGGAACTGCTGCACTAATATCTGATGCTCAGCAGCTGTCACTCACTTGGCTCTGCTGGTCTCTCACCCTGGGCTGCAGCTCTGCTGGTTCCACCTACTGCTGTCTCAGGTTTCCCAGGGCTCTTCCACTTTGCTGCACTGGAAGCACTGTGGGCTCACCCCTGCAGAATAGATCCTTCCTGTGTACCTTCCAGTCTGTCCAGGGCTTTGAATCTGCCACAGTCTGTCTTCTATTGGATTCTTCACCTCCAAAATTTGATCCGATTCTCTTTTTAGAGGTATCTGAAGGAGTTTGTCTAAGAGCTTAGGTGAGTCATTGCTCTCACTCTGCCATCTTGGCTCTGCCTCTGTGTTTAAATTTTTAAAAGCCTTTTATGTTATTGAAGTATTTTTATTCATTCATTCATTCACTCAAACAGCATAACAAATAGTAGTTGCAAAATCTTTCTGTGTTGTTCCAAAATTATAGAGTCCATGGGATGAAGAGTAGGTATAAATTAGAAGTACAAAGATAGTGAGACACATATGTAAGGAACACACCCTGACAAGAAAACTCAAATTTAGTAAATATAGGGTATTCATGGCCTTTCTCTCCCCAGAGGATCCTCATGTAATTCATTATGGGTTAGGAGGCATCAGGTGAACTTACTTCTTGAAGGATCTCAAATTGGAGATCTTCCTTTCCTTCTCTGTGGGAATGAAGGAAGGATACAAGAATTTCTTAAACTCCTGCTATGTGGTAGGCAGTGTGCTAAGTACTTTACAAATATCCCCCTATTTAATCCTCACAGCAACCCTGTAAGGAAGGCACTTTTATTATCCCCTTTTACAGTTGAGGAAACTGAGGCAGATGGAGGTTAAGTTGCCCAGGATCACACAGCTAGCAAGTATGTGATGGATGCCAGATTTGAACTTGGGTCTTTCTGACCAAAAGCCTAGAATCAAGCTTATAAAGCTTGTCAAGTCTACTTTCTGTGTCACCTTGCTGCTTTTCAGTTGGTTGATCCAGTGCTGGGCTGGGTCAAGTAGGTTGTTTAGCTATGGAGCTGACTCATTATCAGTCTTGGCTGTACCAGGAAGGTTGTTGGGCTGCTGTCTATGGATGCTTGTAGGCATTGTTAGGCGAGTTGCTTGGTCACTAGACTATAGCTTTCTGAGATAGGCTTGATAGAGCCTCTCAAGGCTCAAATTCTGGTTAATCTGACTGATAAGTTGAATTCCCTCAGCTTACTCTTTGATGAGCAGTTGCAGTCTTTCACCACCTTCAGTCACTGCCCTGGCTGAGTGGTACTGAAGTCTCTTTAGAGGGATTGTTACAATACTCTTTTGAGCTATAGTTCTACAGAGGTCTTTGAGCACCCTTAGCATAAGATTAGTATAAGTATCTACTTTGACATTCTCAGAACCTTAACACTAAGACTTATCCCCTCTGTCAAGGGTTGCAGGAGGTCTAAGATCTCCAATTCAACAATCCTTCCTGGTTCAGAGCAAGTTTCCTAAACAAGGGTCTCAGTTATTGTATATAACACTTATTATCTATTACACTGCCCTGATCCCAGGTGGGATCTTATGTGGGTAGTATCTAGGGACAGAAGTATTAATCCCAACCTTGGCCCTAAAGGCAAGCTTATTGTTTCTCTTGGCCTTTTCATATTCAATTGAGTTATTCTTTGTAACAGTAAGCACCCCATCATACACAGGGGAGCCTGCTGTCACAGGTTCTTAGATCTGCATTCATAAAAGAAGTGTAACTTTTGAGGGGTTAACAATTACTTTAATAAAGCACCTGTATAATTCTTTTAACCATATATATATATATATATATATATATATATATATATATATATATATATATATCATTCACCTAGTTCAGGAGAGTCAGCACCCTGAACTTCAAAGAAAATGCAGAGAAATTAAAGATCAATAGACATGATTTCCTCTGCCTGATCATAATTAAATGGACCCAACTGTCTGGCCATAGTTACCAGAGAGGGAAGCACAGACATCCGGATTTTCAAAGCACTGGGGAGGGGAAGAGAAGGGGTTCCTTAGTGGCTTCCCAGAATCTTCAT
This sequence comes from Bettongia penicillata ogilbyi, assembly GCA_023548195.1. Taxonomy (NCBI): domain Eukaryota; kingdom Metazoa; phylum Chordata; class Mammalia; order Diprotodontia; family Potoroidae; genus Bettongia; species Bettongia penicillata. The sequence goes on along the minus strand of JAJHZJ010000195.1, from coordinate 2,435,732 downwards.
CTGGTCAAGCAAATATTTCCGGTAAGCCCCAAAGTAAAACCTCACTCTCAGAGTATTTGTGCCTTTTTTTAAAGCCAGAGGGTATCTCACCCATTGAGAATCAGTGCCTCATTAACAAAAGGTGTGGGCCTTCCTACAAATCTTCCCTAATCAAATCCCCTTTAATGGGCAGGCCCATTAATGGGGGGGGGAAGATCTTTAATCACATAAAAATAATTAATAATACAACTGTTTCTAGTTAAAGAAACTCTTGTTTCTATACTTTACCCCTAGTAAAAACTTCTTCATTGATAAAGTCAAGATTCAATCAGAGGCACTTGATTATACTAAAACAAAAACAGCCAAAGATACTACTTTGCTTGCCACCATATTCTTAGGGACTCTTTCTAAGGTGTGTAGCATTTCTCTGATATCTGAAAGACCTTCCTCTTTACATTTTCAAGTTTATTTTTTGCCTCTTCTGACGGTCAGCTTTGCTAAAATTCAATGGAATGCAGACTACTACATGAGTAAGCTATCATTTTATCTACAAATAGTACTAAGTTCTTCCACTCCTTACCAGGGTTTATTGCATTTATTTTTTTGTCATGTCTATTGTTATTGCTAGAACTTGTAGAATGATTACAAATAAATTGTAGAAGAGGGCAACCTACATTTATTTGGAAAGCTTCTAGTGTTTTCCAATTGTATATAATGCTAACTTTTGGTTTTAGTTCCATAAGTTTACTTGGGCATAGTGATTCATACCAGTAAACCTAACTAGCAGGAGGTTGAGGCTAGAGGACGGTTTGAGTCATTTGCAAATAATGCTAGCTTTTTATTTTAGATGTATGTCTAAGTTTTAACACAAAAAATTATTTTATATTATTGCTTACGATTTTTAGAGATTTTTAGCAGAAATTAATATTGTATTTAATCAAAGGTTTTCTCTACATCTATTGATATAATCATATGGTTTGGGTGGGGTTTTTATGTATCAACCAACTAACACTTACTAAATGCCTACTATGCTCCCAAAAGCACTGTGCTAAGCTCTCTGGATACAAAAAGAGACAAAAGACCATTCCTGACCTCCAGGAGCTCACAATCCAATGGGAAAATAATAAGCAAGCAAAAATATATACAACAAAAGGTATATACAGGATAAATAGGAAATAATTAACAGAAGGAAGGTACTAGAATTAAGAAGGATAAGAAAAGTCTTCCTGTAGAAGATAACATTTTAATTGGGATTTAAAGAAAGCCAGAGAATCCAGTAGGCAGAGAGGGGTAGGAAGAGCATTAAAGGTATGGGGGAAATCAGAGAAAATGCCTGGAGCTGAGAGATGGGAGCAACAGTGTTTGTGGAAGAAAGTCATATCATGAGATCAGAGAGTACATGTCAGAGAATAAGGTCTCAGAAAACTGTAAAGGTAGGCTGACACTAGATTATGAAGGTCTTTGAATGCCAAACAGAGCATTTTATATTTGCTCCTAGATGCAATAAGAAGCTATTGGAGTTTATTAAGGTGGGAGGTAACATGGTCATGTGATGGGGAGAAATTTATATTTCCCTAATGTTACTATTCAGAAATAATAAAAAGTCTTTCAGGTTTAAATTCTTTAATAGTTTGTTTTGCTCTGTATTTTACTTTTTATCTTTTTTTTTAGTTAGATTTATCTACCTCCAAGAAAGCAACATCAAAGTCTCCAATTACTGTGTAGTATTTGGGGTTTTTTTAAATGTAGTTAACTTTCTCTTTATGAATTTCAATGTCATGCCACTAGGCTTAATATTAATATTGCTTCATTGTCTGATTATTTTAAACATATTGTGGTTTCTCTGCTTATCTCTCTTGACATTTTGAATTTTTATTTGAGCTTTATCTGATAGCATGAGTTCAACTTCCATTTTTAAATAATCATTTGATTCAGAGTAAATTTTGTTCAATCCTCTTATTTTTATTGCAAACATGTCTTTATCTGTTAGAAGTTTCTTGACTGCAACAGTCTGCTGGATTTTATTGTCTTATCCATTCTACCCCCTCTTTCGTTTTATTAAATTGTCTAATTCACTCCTAGTTAACATTATAATTGTAAGGCCCATGTGCTATGCCTCTTTTTTTTTGCTTACATTTATTTTAACTCCCTTAACTTTTTAAGTTAGCACTTTGTTCCTATTATTAGTTTTGCTTATATACTACTTTAGTAAGTCTATCCTCATAGACTGTTACTCCTGTTTCCTTTTACTTATCCTATCTCAAGTTCCTTTTATTTAAATTATTAACTTCACTTCCTTTTTATTTATTGATGTCTCCTATTCATTTTACCCATCTCTTTCTCTGCCTAATTAAGAATATGGTTAAAAAATTTGTTTCCCCTCCTTCCTTCCAAATTCTTGTTTTAAGTAATACTCTTTTGCTGTGCTATCTTCCAGTAAGTTTTTCTTTGCTTTGTCCTCTTTGATATTTCTCCTCCCTTCTAAGTTATTCTAAATTCTCTTCTCTGATTAATGGGCTATTGTCTTTATTTTTCATTATATGTGTGTGTAATGCATGCACACACACACACACACATATACTATTTCCTTCAAGAACATAAAGTTTCAGAGGTACTGAATTTGAACCCCCTCCTCAATCCCATTTCTTTGTACCTTTGTCCTTGAGTAAAAAGCAAAGAAGGTCTCCAGCATGTTGAGTGCTCCCTGGGGTGAATATGGAAGAGAATTACATAGGACAGGCAGGCATGGATTGGTTTCAAACTGAATTGATAGGATGTCCCATCCATTTGAATACCTGAGAATATACTTTTAGATCTTACTTCATGTTATTTTCTATTGTGCCTCTCTCTTAGACATATCAATTTAGTTAAGAAAGCAATGTTGAATGGAAGCAGAGTTATGTGGTGAAGCCATTTGGGGTCCAGAGTTAAATGGGTGTGAGTTGAATACGATGTGATGACTATTTAAAAAATAAAACTAAGGGGTGGGAAAAAGGAATTCACTAGAAGTGGAAAGGGAGAGGTAGAATGAGGTAAATTATCTGACATAAAAGACGCTCAAAAGAGCTTTTACGGTGGAGGGAGGAGGTTGGAAGGAGTATGTTCACCTTACTTTCATCAGAATTGGCTCAGAGGAAATAACATACATACTTGGTTGGATATAGAAATCTATCTTACTATACAGGAAAGTAGAAGAAGAAGGAAATAAGAGAAGGGAATGGGATGGGGTGGGGTGGAGCTGATGGAAGGGAAGGTGGACTGGTGTATTGCCAAGGCAATATTCACAGAACTGGTGGTGACTATGAATATGCCAGCCTAGTTCTCATTCGTAAAATATAAAAGACTCTCCATATAGAAGGCAGAAGAAAAACATTTATTTAAACATCAGGAAGCCAAATCCCAAAATCAGAAAGCAAAATCTCTCATGGTGACCAAGAAGTTAATAAACATGATCACAGCAGAGGGCAAAGTCATTCTTAAACCTCCCCTCCCTTATCCAGAGCCTTCTCACTATCAACTGTCACACTGTGTCAGTTGGCCTGTGTCAGTTGGCCTGTGTTCTATCCCCTCTGACCTTACCCCATTCACTGACTTCCTCCCAGTTCCACTCTACACTTTCTGTTCTGCCTCTTCAGCAAACTTCTCCCACCACATGTGACCCAGGCTTCCAGGTGATTTAAGCAGATCATATGGGCCAATTAATTAATGAGAAAGATCATTTCTTTTAAATTACTATTATATTCGGCCCCAAGATCTTTCATATTCATTACATAGGTTGGTGGGGCAACTGGTACTGCAAGCACCTCATCATTCCCCTTCAACAAATGGGACCCAAAATGTTGGGGTAAGAGGCAAATATCTCTTCTTCCACTACTTCCTATTGAAATTGAACATAGGGCTGTCCCTGCCCCAGGAGGTCCCATTTGAGAGATCAGTTTTTTAGCTGTTATCTGGAGTTTGGTCAACTTCAGGTCCAGACATGGCACATCACCATCATGGACAGGAGGTGATATCCAGCTTAAGAGATCAGGCATCTGCCCATGGAGGGTCCCGAGCCTACAGGAAACAAATCTAACACACAAGTCTGACAGATGAAAAGACAAAAACAAACAAACAAAAAAACAAGAAAACAATAACCAGAAGCAGGGTAGATATAGGGTCAGCTGTGGTTCTGGAGTCCATAAACCCACTCGTTTATGGTAGACTATATGAGTTAAGAGTACAATTTGGTCATCATCCTCTCCTGAATAAACAATAGTTATAGTATTATCTTTTCCATGTGCTATAATTTCCACAGCCTTTGGAATGCCATCTAGCTTCTGTTTTACACATACTTTAGCTCCTGATTTAATCCTATCAGTAGAACCCAATCCTTCAGTTACTCTGTTAGTTATTTCAGGAGGATAAGTTTTCACAAGTGTTCTTGTTTCACAAGGAATAATAATCACTTGAACTATTCTATCATTTTTATAAAACTGTATGGGTCCATCATCTAAATTTTTCCATGATAATTAGAATCTCTCACTCCAGCTAATATATGTATTCTTCAAGCTAATAATCCTGATTTAGGTAATATCCATCCACAATGATTTTTTGAAATTTTTATACATACTCCAGTAGAGATTGTTCTTATTTCTTTCCTATCCAACCAATAGTCCTCTAAACAATATAAGTCATATCCTGCCAAACCAGGTGTCCCTGGATATGGTGCTGGAACATCTGACCTCACATTCCAATACTCAACATTTGGGATCTTATGTGTTTGTTGTTTTCTAATTTGCAGATTTGGGGTCATCATTCTGGCTAGAGGTGTACTGCCTCCCAGTGGTCTATTATTCAAATTATGTAAAGCAATGAACAAATTATCTTTCCAATGTTGATAAGAATTATTAGAACTTAACTTCCTTAACTGTTCTTTCAATATTCCATTCATTCTTTCAATTAATTCAGATGCTTGTGAAGAATATGCAATATGATATATCCATTCTATGTTGTTTAATACACAATATTTCTTCATTTCATTACCTTTGAATTGTGACCCATTATGGCTTTAATCTGCATTGGGTTTCCACAATATAGATTTATGATATCTAAAATTTTACAGGTGTTTTTCTGGATTGCATTCTCATAGGGAAAAGCCATTAGTATACCTAAATAGATTTCAACACAAGTACATACAAATTTGTACCCTTTATCTTAGGATAGGGATCTAATATAATCTCTTTGCCATATTTGGGCTGGTACTTTTCCCCTTGCTATCCCTCCAGTTACTACCTGAGCAACAGTTCATTCCTTTTCCAACTGACATATATAATATTCTTCAGCTACTTGTTTTAACAATAAATGAGAGATACTAATACCTTGGTCTTGTGTCCAGTGGTGTGTGGCCTGAACCCCTAAATGGCTAACCATTTGATGGACCCATTTTGCTAGTACTGGATCATCAGTTGGTGTCAGAGTAGGGACAATATGTTAAGTAGTAGTGTTTGCTACTTAGATCAGCACATGCATTGTACTCACATTCTGGTGTGGTAAGGGCCACATGAGTATCTACATGAAAAACTGACAAATTAGTAGTAACCAAAGACAAGTCTCATATATCTTCCCATAATTCTTTGCCCCAGATTTGTTTGTCATGAATTTCCCAATTTTGATTTTTTCACATGGGCATCCATGTAACTAACTCATTAGCTACCACCCATGAATCACTGAATATATGACCCTGTCCTCCTTGTTATGTTTTGATAGCTTGGTGTACTGCCATAAGTTCAGTGTATTGACAACTTCCACCTATCCCAATACTTTCCAAAGTCTGCCTAATACGTGGATTAGAGGCTATTGCTTTGCAATGTCTTTTGTGACCCAAATATTTTGCTGTCCTATCAGTAAACCATACATGTCTCTTTTGTTCTTCAGTTAATGCATCATTCCTCATTTTATTTTACCAAGGCCTGAAACAACTATTGTTTTGGTTCAGAGGGTGTACCCTTTCCCTCAGTGTCTATGCTTGCTATAGATTCATGTAAAGCAGAAAATCCACTTTTGCCTATTTTAGATTTATTTTTAATATATTATTTCCATTTAATTATGCTAGCTTCCTGTGCATGTCCAATTCCATGAGAAGCTAGGATACTCATTACCCAGGTCATAATTGGAATTCCAGGTCTTAGTATTACTTCCTGACCTAAAGTCAGCTGTTCATTCTCTACCAAAGTCCAATATGCAGCTAACAACTTCTTTTCAAAAGGGGTATATTAAACTTCAGATGAAGGGAGTTTCCTAGACCAAAATCCTAAGGGCACATTTCAGCTTTGTTGTTTTTGCCATAAACTCCAGTTTGCGTATGCATCCCATACAGTCATTAGTAATTCTACTGGGCCACTTTGCGTAGGACATAAATCTAGGGCCAATTGAATAGCCACCTTAGCTTCATGAAAAGCTTTGGTCTCCTGAAGTCCCCAATCAAATCCATTTCCCTACTAATTTAATATAAAGGTTTCAAAATTTGTCCTCAATGTGTTATGTGATGTTGTCAATATCCAAATCATTCTATAAACTTTCGTATCTCTTTCTTTTTGGTGGGTATAAGAAAATCCTGAATCTTTTGTTGGGCTTGTGGGAGAATCTCTTGCAGCCCTTGATTTCACTGTACACCCAAAAACTTTACAGTTTGAGCTGGCCCTTGAATCTTTGCAGGGTTAATCTCCCACCCTTTGCTTTTCATATACTCAATTAAAAGTGTCAAACTCTTCTCCACTTCTTCTACAGTTTTACTTTGTATCATAAGATCATTATGTAGGTGGGTAAGCTGTATACCAGGTAGTTCTAATTCACCCAAATGTTCAGCCACAGGCCTATGACAAATAGTGGGGCTATACAGATATCTTTGTGGCAAGCCTGTAAAAGTGAATTGTCAGCCCTGCCAAGTGAAAGCAGATTGGACCCATTGTTTTGAATCTATTGGGATAGTAAAGAATGCTTTGGCTAAATCAAGAACTGCATACCAAGTCCCATCATATTTCTGGATCTTTTCTGTTAAGGCAATAGTATCTGAAACAGCAACATACAAGGGAGGAGTGACTTTATTCAATTGTCTATAATCCACTGTCATCCTCCATGTCCCATCTGACTTTCATACTGACTGATTATTCCATTGAGTGTTTGTAGAGACTAACATTCTGGCTTCAACCTATTCCTTTATAGTATTAGTAACTCTTCTTGTCTACCTGGCACATGATATTACTTTAAAATAATCATTTCAGAAGGTTCAGGTACAGTGATTGGGTCCATTTTGATTTTACCCACTAAAACTGTATTAAGTCCTATCTTCCTTACTTGCAAACTGGTATCTTCCCTCAGGTAAATTTAAAGTCATGCCTCTCAATATGTCTATTCCAAAGATGTATTCAGGAATGGGTACAATTACCATGGTATATTCTTTCTTAGGTAATTGTTCAATTTTTATCATTAGACTAACTTTTCTGTTGATATTTCAACAATTTCCAACCCTGTCATGTGATAGGAGTTCCATGTTTAAACTTATCAGGTTTCCATATATAAGGAAGGCCTCTGCCCCAGTATCTATTAATGTCCAAGTTACAGTATTTGATCCATTTTTCCAATATATGATCAAATTGATATGGAGTTTGTAATCCTATCTGTGTATTTCCTTATTTGTTATTTATTTAATTAACTTTTTACATTCATTTTCACAAATTTTTGGGTTCCAAATTTTGTCCCCTTTTATCCCCTCCCCCCACCCCAATACCCCAAGCAATCTAATTTTCCCTATCTCCAATCTGCCCTCTCTTCTGTCATCCCTCCCTTCTCTTGTCTCCATCTTCTCTTTTCTCCCGTAGGGCCAGATGACTTTCTATTCCTCATTAACTGTATGTCTTCTTTCCTAGTTGCAACAACAATACTAAACAGTTGTTCCTAAAATTTTGAGTTCCAAATTCTCCCCATCTCTCCCTCCCCACCCATTCCCTTTGGGACGGCAGGCAATTCAATATAGGCCCTATCTGTGTGGTTTTGCAAATGACCTCCCTGATAATCGTGTTGTGTAAGACTAACTGAATTACCATCCCTCCTAACCTGCCCCTCGTTGTTTCTCTTCTGTCTTTTGATCCTGTCCCTCCCCAAGTGTTGACTTCAAATTGTTCCCTCCTCCCTTTGCCCTCCCTTCCATCATCCCCCCCCTTGCAATATCTCCTTCTCCCCCCTTTCTTATACTGTAAGATAGGTTTTCATACCAAAATGAGTGTGCATTTCACTCCTTCATTTAGTCAAATGTGATGAGGGTAAACTTCTTGTTTTTTGTTGTTTTTTTTTCTCAGCTCTCCTCTTTTTCCCTCCACTAAAAAAATCTCCTACTTGCCTCTTAAATGACATATAGTTACCCCCTTCCATTTCCCCCTCTTTCCTCCCACTACATTTCTCTCTCACCATTTACCTTAATTTCTTTTAAGGTATGGTCCCATCCTATTCAGTTCAATCTGTGCTCTCTGTCTCTGTATGTGCGTGCATGTGTGTATGTGTGTGCATGCATGTACATGTGTATGTGTGGTCCCACCAACTACCCAGATACTGAAAAGTTTTAAGAGTTACAAATATTGTCTTTCCCTGTATGAATGTAAACAGTTCACTTCTGGTAAGTCCCTTAAGACTTCTCTTTGCTGTTTCCTTTTTCATGCTTCTTCTCATTCTTGTGTTTGAAAGTCAAATTTTCTTTTCAGCTCTGGCCTTTTCATCAAGAATGATTGAAAGTCCTCTGTTTCATTGAAAGACCATATTTTCCCTTGAAGTATTATACTCAGTTTAGCTGGGTAGGTGATTCTTGGTTTGAGTCCTAGTTCCTTTGCCTTCTGGAATATCCTATTCCACGCCCTTCGATCCCTTAATGTAGAAGCTGCTAGATCTTGAGTTATCCTGATAGTATTTCCACAGTACTGGAATTGTTTCTTTCTAGCTGCTTGCAAGATTTTTTCCTTGAGCTGGGAGTTCTGGAATTTGGCCACAATGTTCCTAGGAGTTTCTCTTTTTGGATCTCTTTCAGGTGGTGATCAATGGATTCTTTCAATACTTATTTTGCCCTCTGGTTGTAGAATATCAGGGCAGTTTTACTTGATAATTTCATGGAAGATGATGTCTAGGCTCTTTTTTTGATCATGACTTTCAAGTAGTCCCATAATTTTTAAATTGTCTCTCCTGGATCTATTTTCCAGGTCAGTTGTTTTTCCCATGAGATATTTCACATTCTCTTCCATTTTTTCATTCTTTTGGTTTTGTTTAGTGATTTCTTGGTTTCTCGTAAAGTCATTAGACTCCATCTGTTCCATTCTAATTTTGAGAGAACTATTAAATTCAGTGAGCTTTTGAGCCTCTTTTTCCATTTGGCTAATTCTGCTTTTGAAAGCATTCTTCTCCTCATTGGCTTTTTGAACTTCTTTTGCCAATTGAGTGAGCCTATTTTTCACAGTGTTAATTTCCTCAGCATTTTTTTGGGTCTCCTTTAGCAGGGTATTGACCCATTTTTCACACTTTTCTTGCATCTCTCTCATTTCTCTTCCCAGTTTTTCCTCCACCTGTCTAACTTGCTTTTCAAAATCCTTTTTGAGCTCTTCCAAGGCCTGAGCCCACCCGCCACCCCCCTGGGGTGTCGGGGGTACTGCGGCCCCGCCCTCCACGTCTTTCCCTGATGGCAAGAATACGTCCTCGTCATCAGATCCGAATGTTGGGATCATTTGCATTTGTTGGAAAAAACTCTCTATAGTCTTATTTTTCTTCCCTTTTCTAGGCATTTTCCCAGCCAGTTACTTGACTTCTGCGATTCCTTTCCACCCCCGCCTGGATCCGCCCATCTAGTGCTTGGCCTCTGAGATTCAAATGGGCTTTCCGGCAGCAAGCTTTAGTTCTGGCACTGGGGTGGGGGCAGGGCCGCCTCCCAGGCTCAGTTCCCTCAGGGGCTTTCTGCAGAGACTTTCAGGAACGGAGCGGGTGGGGGTGGGGTGGGGGGCCCTGGCTCCTAGGCTCAGTTCCCTCAGGGGCTTTATGCAGAGGCCTTCAGTAATAGAGTGGGGTGGGGGCAGAGCCGTCTCCCAGGCTCCGCCCCCTCAAGCCATTTATGCAGAGACCTTCCGTAATGAAGATCCTGCCTGCTGCTGGGGGATTCCTGAGTCCTGGGCCGCTGCCGCCTCAGCCGCCGCCCACGCCTCTGCCTCCGCTGCTTCCTGCCCCCATCTCTGCTGCCGCTGCTTCCTCCTGAGGGGGCCTGAGTCATGGAGACGCTCCGCTCCCCTCCTCCAGCCCGGCCTTCTCTCTCACTGACCTGTAGCTTCTGTGGGTGGAGGGACTTTCCCAGCTGCTGGAGCTTCCGTGTCTGAAGCCCGCTCAGGTCAGCTTCTCTGGGGCCGTGGCCAGGGCAGCGCTGGGGGTGGGGTCCGCTTTCCGGTGTGCGAGGGACCCTGGGGATGGGTCTCTAGGGCTCCCTGGAATGGAAATCTCTTCCACTCCATTTCTGCACACCTTGTACTGACCCAGAAGTTATGGGGGTCTCTTTTTACATTAATTCTATGGGCTTTGGTTTCGGAGCTCGTAAACGTGTGTCCTTCTACTCCGCCATCTTGTCTCCGCCCCCCTGTGTATTTCTTTAATCTGAACTGGAGTTCAGCCAACTTCCTATTCTCCCTGAAGGTGTGACAAACTTGAATATAAGGGTTCAGCAGGATCTGGAGGGGCAGTTATTACTTCTCTATTTCATGTAGTATCAAGTACCTTTTATTGGTACATTCTGTATAGTTCATTAGTTGGAATACCATCTATATTCTAAAATCTACCCCTGATCTTAATAGAGCAGTAAACAATTCTCTCCTTGTCAATTTTTTCTGATTTTGAATCTGCTAGCTACTCTTCTCACTCTAGCAATCTTGTCTTTCCCCAGTCTCCTAAGTCACCTAACTGTGAAATCTTGTCCAGCACCTCTGAAAGAGGGTGCCCTATTTCCCAATTATTAGAGTCAAAATCAAGTGCTTATAAGTAGGAGGAGCCATCTTCGCTATTATATTCCTATGGTAAACTGCAAAGGGGATGTCATAGTATGCCTCTGCATTTCCAGTCATTATGGCAATCTTCATTACCTCCTCCTTTAACTTTCTTATACAGTCCCTAAGTGAATACCAGGGTCTGTCTCCACTACACCACATAGAATCAGTAGGATACTGCCTACTGCAGCCTTCTGCAGCCAAAGCTAACACATTACTTGTACTGTTACCTCCTTGCATACTGTAATATCTAAAAGTTTGCTGTACAAAAGGATTCTAATGCCTGTAAATTTCAGGCAGTCAACAGGATCTATAGCTATTCCTCCAGCTCTGTCATCACTGATTTTCACCATCCAAGATATTAATTGATTCTCCCATTCTTTGGGTGAATTTACTCAAAATTTCTGTGACCTCTTACTGAGTAAAATCTTCAATTATTTCCCTAAACACTGAGTTATCTCCTTGGTTCTCCTCTTTCCACCTAACTATTGGGCATTCTTCTGACTGAGAAACTTCTTCCTCTAAAATTATTTCACTTCTTTTGTCACTGTGGCAACTAGGCCAGGTCTGTACAAAGATCAGATGTGCATTTCTTTTTTTGGTCTTCAGCTTCTTCTGAGTTAAATGAACAGCCTTTCTTTCTGCCTGAGACCCCCCACCCCCCGACTGCTCTTGTGAAGGAGAGTGGGAAGGATGAGAATTCCCATGCAAACTAGCTAACTCTTTTTCCATCTGAATTTTTTCCTTAAGCAGCTCATCTCTGTCTCTACACATAATATGGTAAGCCATTAGTAAAATCCAGCCTCTCCTACTTACCCCTGCCAACTCCTTCCCTGGAATTATTGGTATTCCTTGCAAACACCTTTCCAAATCTCCAGGTTCCCCTTCCTGTAACTTCACTTCCAAGTTTTCACAGGGTTCAGTGCTTTTAGCCCACTCCCTTGCTAGTGAGGAATACGTTAAATTCTCCCATCCTGGGATATTAATGTCTTCCCCTAAATCATTTCTGCCTCTGAATAGAGATTTTTTTACTTTGTGATCCTGTTCATGATGCCAAATGTGTTGCCAAGGCAATATTCACAGAACTGGTGGTGACTATGAATATGCCAGTGTAGTTCTCAAAAGTAAAATATAAAAGACTCCTGCCACTGGCGATGGTCCCCTATCGACCCTCCCGGTGGGTAGTAACCCCTCACTCTGCGTCACGCAGCTTCAGACGTCTCTGGACCCGTCCCCGGGGATCGGAGTTCGGGCGGAAACCAAGCACGAGCCAGGGTGGTAGAGCAAAGCAAGTGTTTATTCAGCAGTTCACATCAGTCCAGTCCCCCCGAACCCCTTAGGGCGTTGCCTTATATTCCTTATCCTTTCCGGGTTCTAGCCCTTACTTCTCTGATTGGTGGTCAAGCCTTGGTCAGCCCTCAGCACCTGTTCTTAGAGCCACGTTACCGAATTGGCTGATCGTGTCCTATTATGATAGGTGGGGGCCCCACTAGTACCTCCCCGAGGGCGATGCCGAGCCTTCCACGAGCCTTCCTTGCGCCCGGAATGGGGAAGTCACGAGCTAGGCGCATGATCACCAGTTAGGGCGGGTATAGACTCCCGGCCATCACCTATCTACCCAGGAGGCCCGATGGCGGCCCCTCACAACTCCCCCTTTTTGTTTTTTAAGAGAAGGGGTTTTCGGGTGTTGAGGGGCTAACTGCTAGGACGGGGCCTAGCTTCTTTCCAGGGCTGCAACCCAAATTTGTGGGTTAGTTTGGTTTGCTAAAGAGCGGAGGGCCCAGGCGGTATATAGCCGCTGGTGCGTCTGTCTTTGCCGAACTCGGCGTAAGCAGAGCAGGAAGCCCACGGCAAGGAGGAGGAATAAAGAGGCAGAGCCCGCATAGCCCTTCACCCATGTAGATAGAGTAGAGAAGATAGAACTAAAGGTGGTGATAACAGCAGGATCAATTCGGGTGGCATTGATGTTGGCAACCTGGTGCCGGAGGGTGTGGAGGGTGCGCTCAAAGTTGTCGGACCAATTTCCTGTGAGCATCTGCGATAGCTCGCGGGACAAATTGGCAGCATGGGAGAGGTTTTGATAGGGGATAGAGGTGAGACATAACCCAGGAAGAGAATATGTGCACCCCAGAGGGAGGAGGTGAACAATAATATCCACTTGTTCCTGCAATAGGTCGATCCGTTGATTGGTCAGCATTAACCCCCCCCCAGATCGCGGCTAGAAGCTGTGCGTTAGTGTCCAGGGCGGTGGCAACCGTTGCTGAAAGATCGTTAAGTGTAGCAACAGTGTTGGCGCCCATGGCTAGGGAGGTGGTTGCCGCGGTGGCGGCAACGGCGGCGACAGAGAGTGCTATTACTAAAGCTGTCATGCCAAAGTCTCTTTTTTCTCGATGGAATGGTTGGGGTTGGAAGCCTTCTACGTTGACAGGAACAGGTACCCAGGTGGGCACTCTCGTTATCACAGCCATCTGGTGCCGGGTGCCATTCCAGCAGGAAGCGTAGTTACAAGTCTCATTTGTACAACGCAGAAGGGGGCCGTTAGAGGTGTTGGCCACAATGAAAACGAACGGGGGTGTAACACATACAGGGGTAGGACCGAAGGGCAAGGAGTAGTTGGGAGCGAAGTTTTGGGTCAAAGTGTCCTCAAATTTTCCGGAGTTGCTCCAGGAGAAGGAGCCATTGTAAATTCTCCCTCCCTGGAGCATGGAAAAAGGGGAAAGGTCCATGCACGTGCGCCCGGGTCCGCACAGCACCCAGGTATGGAATGGGTTAGAGGATCCTGTCATAGCGGGGTTTTGATATGTCCAGTTTTTGTACCCCGTTAGATTGGTAACATTTAAGAAAGATCCTATGTGAGGGGAAAAACTCCAACCTCCTCCCAAGCTCTGGCTTATGGGGGCCTGGCACCCAGTCCAGGGAATCTTAGCGTCCCTTCTGGATCCCTTGCATCGGGGTCCCCATGTAGGCTGAAGACCTCTTCCCCCCCTCAGATCTCCTGTGTAGTTGTTCATTAGGGGCCATCGGCCTTCTGTGGCCGTGCCGTTTGCTGTGTTATTCTCAGGACGTTCTAACCAGACCGCTTTCTGTGGGGCTAGGACTATGCAGGGGTTCGCATCGGTGAGGTTTAGCCGGAAACAGAGGGCACCGTTTAGGGTGATGTTGAATGTAGGGGTGGGAGCTTCCTCGTCCTGGAAAAGGTAGTAAGGGAGATCAAGGCTTTCATTAGTGGTGAAAAGGCGCGGGTATAGGGTGGCATTCTGGGATACGGGCATGGGGAAAGGGAAATCGGCTAGGAAGCCCCATCGAATTTCGTGTGCGTGCGTGGTGGGGACGGGCCACAGCGTCAGGTGCAGCTGGGCGAGGGCGAGCAGGGCCTCCCTGACTACCCTAGCCGCAGCCTTCCAGGTCCGGTTCTTTCTCTTGCGCTGACCCCGCTTCCTTCATGTTGTCGGCAGGAGCGGCTGCTCTGGTCCATCTGGTGGACACCCATTGGGTTGTTCTGCCTCCATCTTCCCCTGTACCTGTGGAGACACAGAGGTATCCTTTGCCTCTCACGACAATGGGGTAAGGGCCGTGCCAATTGTTAGCCTCATCCCTCCACCAAACCACCTCGTCTTCTGGATAGTTAGGCATCTGTCCTGCCCCTGCCGGGTTTTTTAGATTAGAAACGGCTGGGGGTGTTGTGAAAAATTTCATGGCCGGTGTTAGGCCGTTTTCCCGCACTTGGAGGAAGTTGGCGGTGAATGTGGCTTTTGCTAATTGGGCTCTTGTTAGCCTCCCTGGAACTCCCCCTCTTTGTTTTAGTAAGATACGTTTTAATGTCTGATTTGCCCTCTCAACTATGGCTTGCCCTGTGGGGTTGTATGGGATACCTGACCTGGTGGAGATCAATCAACATTCTCCACTTGCCAGACCTTTTCTTTATGCAAAATACTGGGGAATTATAGGGGCTGGTAGAGGGCACAATGTGCCCTTCCTGCAAAAGTTCTTGCATTATGTTTTCTAGGGCTTGCAATTTTTCTTTGGTGAGGGGCCACTGCTCCACCCAAATTGGTTGAGTGTTGGTCCAAATCATCTTTACTGGGTGAGGTTTCTCGGGGTGGAGTGTGGCCCTCATTAGTTTAAAGGGTCATTGGTAAGTATAAGGTGCATTTGTGAGAGGATGTCACGGCCCCACAAGGTTATGGGGAGGGAAGAGATGCAGAGGGGGCGAAAACGCTCTTCCTCCTCCCCACATGTCCACCACAATAGCCGTGTGGAGATAGCGGCGGCGCTGTTCCCGCCAACTCCCGAGACCTGTCGGGGGGCGGTGTCCTTGCCCCATTGGGGCTGCCAGCTTGAACCGGCGATAACTGACACATCAGCCCCAGTGTCCATCATCCCCGTTATGGGCACTCCCTCCACCTCGATGGTCAGTGTGGGTCATTGGGGTGTAATAGCGGTTGACCAGGCCACGAAAGGGTCGGAGTGCTGTGAGGAATAATTGGGGTCCATCCAAGGAAGAGGGATGGCTTCAGCAATCTCTTTCCTCTCTCCCAGGGGCACTGGGTAAGCGTGGGGGTTGGTCACAAAGATCTCTGTATCTCTTGGGGCAAGATACTTGGTGTGTACAATGACCTCTGGGAGTTTGTGGGTGCCAATTGCAAGCCAGGGGTGATCAGAGGGGTGGATTTTTATTGGGACAGTGGTCCAGGGAGCTATACTTTGTCCCTGGAGGGTGAAGATCTCACTTTTTAATTTCTGGGTCGGAAAGGGTTTGCTCGGGGGTTCATTCCACGCGGGACAACCTCCCCCCTCATGGGTCCCGCTTCCCTGTTTCCCTGGTTCTGGGAGGATCCCTGCCGTGCGTTCTTGTGGCGGCAATCGCGGGACACATGTCCCGTCTTCCCGCAAGAGAAACACTTTCCTCCTCTAGGGGGTGCTCTACAAGCGGTACGGAAGTGTCCTTCCTTGCCGCAATTGTAGCACTGTTTCTGTCGGACTCCCTGCACTGCCATGGTGACAAGCTGTTCCGTTAAGGCTGCCATGGCTCGTGTCGAGTCCTCTGGCTCATCTAAGCACCTTTCTATTATCTCTTGCAGTGTGGGATCGGGTGGTAGGGTAGCAAGGATGCCTTGGTGTCGGGGGCTCAAGCCATCTTTAATGAGCTGTATAGTTAGCTGGATGGCGGTCTCTGACTTCCCGTACTGCCTTTCTATTCTTTCCTGTACTCTGGAGATGAACTGGATCGGGGTCTCCCCTGATCGTTGTTTTAAACTGGATAGGGACCTGCCTCCAGCAGTTCCTAGCTTGTCTAGAGCCCTTATGTGCACCACCTGAACGGCCCTCAGGAGGTCCTCACTGAGCGTCAACTGTCGTTCAATTGTCTCCCATTCCCCAGATGCTATCATTTGGCTAACAAAGAGGTCCTCATTGGTAGAGTGTGTTTCTGAGGCATAACGGCGAGCCTCTCGGGTCACGTGGGCCAGGTATGTCATGGCCACGGGGGGGTCAAATACAGCAGCCGTTATCTCCTTCCAATCATAGGGGAGCCATGCCGCCACAGCCGAGGAGGTGGTAAAGAGTCTCTTTACAAAGGCCGACTGGGGGCGTATTTGGTGGCGGCCTCTTTGAGATCTCTTATGAATTTGTAGGGCAGCTGTCTATGCACCCTTTGAGGCTGTCCGTCCTGTCCTGGCTGAACAAACACGGGGAATAGGTTGGCCCCTTCCCAATCTACTTCCTCCCCATCCTCTGTAGCTTGCTGAAGACACTTCCTCAAAACACTAACGTATTTGGGCCGGGGGGTTTTTTCTGCTTCTCTATTTTTCTGCTGCTCTGGGACTTCCTTTTTTTGTATGTCCTGTGACTTCTTTTGGGGTCCCTCTCCTCTCTGCAGGCGAGGTTTTGTTCCTTGTCTTTTCCCATATCCTGCTCCCTCCTCCCTGATTCCTTCCTGACTCTCTCCTTTCGTCTCTCGGACTACTCTACCCAGACTTCCCCATGGATACAGCGGAGGCGGTTCCCGGGGGGGTGGATCCTCGTCCTCGTCCTCAGAACCACAGAGTGATTCCCCCACTTGGGCCCCGCACTCCTGTGATAGTGGTGGCGGCTGTGGGTTTAGTGAGGCGCCTACCGTTGCATAGATAACAAAGTCCTGGGGATTGAGGAAGTAGGGGTCCTCTTTTTGGTATGAGGCCATCTGCTGCCCTATCAGTCGCCAACGGGTCGGATCAATTCCTGTATGCTCTACCCATGGACTGATCGTTATTATTTTCTCGACCCAATCTCGGCATACTCTTATGTGTATTTTTATCCCATTCTGCTTGCAGAGTTTGTACACTTGGCAAGCTAGGATTCCCTTATCCTCTGGCTTTACTTCTCCTGCGGACTGGGCTTGTCCCATCCTATTTCTGCCTTCGGGGAGCCTCGCGGGAATTTTACTTTCGCTTCGGCAATCCCTGGGTGCTTGGCCCTTCTACCCCTGCCTGCAGGGAGTAGGTGGGTTACTCACTTCACCGCGTTGGTGGTCTTCAAGTCCCTGTTCGGGCGCCAGTTGCCGCGGGCGATGGTCCCCGATCGACCCTCCCGGTGGGTAGTAACCCCTCACTCTGCGTCACGCAGCTTCAGAC
Source organism: Bettongia penicillata ogilbyi (assembly GCA_023548195.1). Taxonomy (NCBI): domain Eukaryota; kingdom Metazoa; phylum Chordata; class Mammalia; order Diprotodontia; family Potoroidae; genus Bettongia; species Bettongia penicillata. Next base: position 2,418,103 of record JAJHZJ010000195.1, on the reverse strand, counting down.
GTCTCTGGACCCATCCCCAGGGATCGGAGTTCGGGCGGAAACCAAGCACGAGCCAGGGTGGTAGAGCAAAGCGAGTGTTTATTCAGCAGTTCACATCAGTCCAGTCCCCCCGAATCCCTTAGGGCGTTGCCTTATATTCCTTATCCTTTCCGGGTTCTAGCCCTTACTTCTCTGATTGGTGGTCAAGCCTTGGTCAGCCCTCAGCACCTGTTCTTAGAGCCACGTTACCGAATTGGCTGATCGTGTCCTATTATGATAGGTGGGGGCCCCACTAGTACCTCCCCGAGGGCGATGCCGAGCCTTTCACGAGCCTTCCTTGCGCCCGGAATGGGGAAGTCACGAGCTAGGCGCATGATCACCAGTTAGGGTGGGTATAGACTCCCGGCCGTCACCTATCTACCCAGGAGGCCCGATGGCGGCCCCTCACAGACTCCATATAGAAGGCAGAAGAAAAACATTTATTTAAACACCAGAAAGCCAAATCCCTCATGGTGACTAAGGAGTTAACAAACATAATCACAGCACGGGGCAAAGCCATTCTCAAACCTCCCCTCCCTCAGCCAGGGCCTTCTCAACTGTCAGCTGTCACAATGTTTCAGTCTCAAACCTCCCCTCCCTCAGCCAGGGCCTTCTCAACTGTGAACTGTCACAATGTTTCAGTCTCAAACCTCCCCTCCCTCAGCCAGTGCCTTCTCAACTGTCAACTGTAACAATGTGTCAGTTGACCTGTGTCAGTTGGCCTGTGTTCTTTCCCCTCTGATCTGACCTCACTCACTCACTTCCTCCCAGTTCTGCTCCGCCCACTCAGCAAGCTCCTCCCACCCAGGCTTCCAGGTTATTTAAGCAGATCATATGGGCCTATTAATTAACAAGAACGATCTTTCCATTTAAATTACTATTACAGCTAGGAGGAGGTAAAAGTCAAAAGCAAAACACTTGGGAATGGACAGGGTGAAAGGAGAGAAAGAGTAAGATAAATGGGGGAAACAGGATGGAGGGAAATACACTGTAATCATAACTATGAAAAAGTTTTTACAGAAAGTTTCAATAATGAAGACCTCATTTCTCAAATATATAGAGAACTAAGTCCAATTTATAGAAATCAGTCATTCCTCAATAAATGGTCAAAGAATATGAACAAGGAGTTTTCATATGAAATAAAGTTATCTATAGTCATATAAAAAAAGCTCTAAATCACTACTGGTTACAGAGATGCAAATTAAAACAACTCTTAGCTACTACCACACATCTATCAGATTAGCTAATAAGACACACAAATGTTGAAGGGGATGTGAGAACACTGAAACATTAATGCACTGTTGGTGACATTGTATACTGATTCAACCATTATGTAGAGCATTTTGGAGTTATGCCGAAATGGCTATAAAACCATGCATACCCTTTAACCAAGCAATACCACTACTAGGTCCGTATCCCAAAAAAGATTAAAGAAAGAAAGAAAAGGGCCTACATGTACAAAATATTTATAGCAGCTCTTTTAATGGTAGCAAAGAATTAATAATTGAAGACATGTCCATCAGTTGGGGAATGGCTGAACAAATTGCTGTATATGATTATGATGGAATATTATTGTGTTATAAGAAATGATGAATAGATGCTCTCAGAAAAACCTAAGATTTACATGAACTGATACAAAGTGAAATGAGTAGAACCAGAACACTATATACAGTAACAGCAATATTGTATGATGATCAACTATGGATGACTTAGCTATTTTCAGCAATACCATAACCAAGATAATTCTGAAAGATTTATGATGAAAAATCCTATCCATTTCCAGAAAATGTGCTGATGGAGTCTGAATGCAGATTGAAACATAGTTTTTCTTTACTTTATTTATTTTTCTTGGATTTTTTTGTCTGTGTTTTCTTTCACAATATGACTAACATGGAAATGTGTTTTGCTTGACTGCATATGTATAACATATATCAAATTGCTTGCCTTCTCAAAGAGTCAGGGAATGGAGGAAGGGAGAGAATTTGAAACTCAAAAAATTTTAAAGTAAATGTTAACAATTGTTTTTATAAGTAATTGGGGAAAAATAAAGTATTAAATTTAATTTCTCAGTCAGTATTGGAAGCACTATGGGAGGAGTATACTACATTGCTTCTCAGAGGAGAAAATAAACAGTATCAGGAAGATAAGCCCAAGTCTAGCTTGCCAGGAGATATGGATCTTAAGGGAAATATTAAGACCACAGAACTGAGGTGAAGACAAAATGCCTATTCAACAGTTCCAATAGGATCGCCTTTCTAATATTTTAAGCAACAGTGAGTAAAACAAGAATTATAGGCTACTATTTAATGTTGTAAATCATTCTAATTTTAAATTTATGACTCTTTTGTATTTTAAATATGTCTTTTGAATGAAGAATATATTTAGTTGACCCAAAAATGTTATATCACCATATATGGTTTTCATTACAACATTGGGAGATAATGCTATTGTCATTCCCATTTTACAGTTGAAGAAACTGAGGCAAGTAGTACTTAAATCAATTACCTAGGGTCATGTAGCTAGTAAATGCCTGAGGCCAGATTTCAAATGAGGCCTTCCTGCCTCTAGGCTCAATACTCTAACCACTGTACCATCTGACTGTCCTTGAGGGAAAATAACTTGTAATCACTCAGCAAAAAGAGAGTCTATAGGAGAATATGTGAAGAGGCAAAGAAAGGAATTGAAAAAAGGGAAAGAAAGGAACAAATCTTGTCTCAGTGATGTAGGAGGGGGAAGGTACTACCAATGAATGTTCCTGCAAAAGAAGAAAGAATTTTATTAAAGGAGATGAAAACTTCTCAATAGTCACTATCTGCAGAGATTTGGTCCTTAGAGAAAGACCACTCATCCTGCCTCAGAAGAAAGAAAATTCCTGGGAATAGACACTCTGAAGAGTGGGAATATATGGCTTCAAGAAAGAGATTTCCAGAAAAATGGGAGACAAATTACCAAGAGGAAAGCAAAGCTCAAGAATGAACTGCATAATCAGAGACATAGGAAGATTCCTACAATGGGGCAATATCTTCTCCATCACCTGTAGGAACTGTTATTTCTAAGAGTGAGGCACAAAAGGAAAAATGAGGCCAAGAAGCAAGATCTACAAGACAACGACAGAAACAGTTTATAAGAGGGAATCCATAATGGCATTTGCCATTTTCTAATACAATCTTTATGTTTATTCTTTTATTTCTTTTCAGTATGGGACCCAACTCACTGTGCATCTGAAGTGTCTGCATGCATTGATGATTCTGGAGAAGAAGTGAGGCTGGTGACCTGCACAGCCCTCCTTCACTCAAAACAAAGTCAGGTGCAAGTCATGTCATCATTTCTCTGATGGCAGAGAGGGACAAACACAATGCATTGATGTATTTGTTCAATAGACTAGTGCTCCAAATGCTTGTCATAGTTTAAATCAGAAGTGTCAAATATATGGTCACAAGCCAGATATGGCCTAGAATACTCCCAGGTATAAAACTAAGTCAATATACAGCCTGTATGGATCCTTATGCACAGATTGGTGACCTCTATTTCTGTTTGAGTTTGACACTACTGGTTTAGAGCACAGGCAGACTTTATCCATTTACTTCCATCCTTTATGAACTGTCAGGTTGATTTCTTTTGAATGATCATATATAACATTTAGAAGGACCTGTAATATTCTGGAACATAAATCATCTCATTATCATCTACAAATGAGAATATCTACAGGACACTATACATACATACATACACACACACACACACATATATATATATATATCCATCCATACATATTATGTATAGGTATAGATAGATATAGATATATAAATAGATATATAGGAAATATATATATATAGGAAATCACTGTTATATCTGGAATATTTAAGAAGATATTCTTCCTAACACTGGTAAACACTTTTAGTGAGAATACTTATCTTTTTTATATGTTTAAACTTCATTTGTCAATTAACATGGGGTCAATGAACAGTTATTTCTTTGGCTGCATTTGTCAAGAAATCATGTATAATCTTAACAAAGTCATGAGAAATTCCACGTTGGAAGAGAGACTTTTTTTGCAGTATGATTTGTCTAATTTTATTTTATTTTTTAAAAAAAATTATTTATTTTTAGTTTTCAATATTCACTTCCATAAGCTTTCAAGTTTTCAATTTTCTTCCCTTTCATCCTCCTCCTTCCCCTCCCCCCTTCCCAAGATAGTGTGCAATCTGATATAGGCTCTACATATACATTTATATTAAGCATATTTTCACATTAGCCATCTTGTAAGGAAGAATTAGAACCAATGTTGTAAAGAAGGAAGGAACCATGAGAGAGAAGAAACAAGACAAAAAAGAGAGCAAATAGTATGCTTTGATCTGCATTTAGACTCTATAGATGGTTCTTTCTCTGAATCTGGACAGCATTTTCCATCATAAATCTTTTGGAATTGTCCTAGATCCCTGCATTGCTGAGATGAGCCAAGTCTATGAAAGTTAGTACTGCACAATGTCACTGTTACTATGTACAATGTTCTCCTGGTTCTGCTCACTTCATTCAGCATAAATTCATGCTTGTCCTTCTGGATTTTTCTGAAATCTGTCTGCTTATCATTTCTTATGGAACAACACTGTACCATTACATTCATATACCACAACTTGTTCAGCCATTCCCCAATTGATGAGCATGTCCTCAATTTCCAATTCTTTGCCACCACAAAAAGATTTGCTATAAATGTTTTTGTACTTGGTTCCTTTTCCCATTTGTATGATCTCTTTGGGATATAGACCCAGTAGAGGTGTTATTGAATCAAAGGGTACGTACAGTTTTATAACCTTTGTACATAGATCTAAATTGTTCTCAATAATGGTTAGATCAGTTTGCAATGCCACCAACAAAGCATTAATGTTCCAATTTTCCCACATCTTCTTCAACATTTATTATTTACCTCTTTTGTCATGGTTGCCAATCTGATAGGTGTGATGTGGTACTTCAGAGTTGTTTTGATTTGCATTTCCCTAATCAATAGTGATCTGGAGCATTTTTATATGACTATAAATAGCTTTAATTTCCTCATCTGAAAACTGCCAATTTGTTATCAATTGGGGAGTGACTTGTATTCTTACAAATTTGACTCATTTCTCTACATATCTTAGAAATAAGGCCTTTATCAGAGACACTGGCTATAAAAAGTTTCCCAGCATTCTGTTTCCCTTCTAATCTTGGTTGTATTGGCTTTGTTTGTGTGAAAACCTTTCAATTTAATGTAATCAAAATCATCCGTTTTTGCATTTCATAATGCTCTCTATCTCTTGTTTGGCCATAGGTTGGTAGAGAGACTTCTGCAGTTTGCTCTGTCTAGTAAAATTCATCTTTTCTAATCAATGAACAATAAATATATGTTTATTGTTACAGAGGAATTAAAATGCTGACTTTGTAATCAGTCAAAGGACATGGGTTCAAATTTTAATTCTGATGCTTAATTCTGGAACCTTAAAATGACACTTAATCTCTTGGTCCTAAGTTTCTTCATCAACATGTGGATGTTGAAATAGATTATCTCAGATGTTCCTTCTGAGTTCCCTTTTGGCCTTAGATCTATGATCCTATTGGGTATTTTATTCTCTGAACTTTTTAATCAATGATATCGTTTCCTGCAGAGAATCATTTGGGAAATCCTGCCTATTCTCTCTCTCTCTCTCTCTCTCTCTCTCTCTCTCTCTCTCTCTATATATATATATATATATATATATATATATATATATATGTACATATATGTATATATGTACACATATGTATATATGTGTAAACACATATATGTGTATATGTATATATACACATATCATTTCTCACATGATGTTCAAAAGATAAAAAAAAATTACTTTGACATTATTGATTTTTTCTAAATCTTTTAGGGGTGGATTTTTTCTTTTTTTTGTTACATTTGAGTTCTAAGCTGTTTCCCTCTCTTCCTCCCTACCCCATACTAAAGAAGGCCAACATTTCACACACATATACACATACACACACACACACACATATGAAACTATATAATGCATAGTTCCATATATAAGTTCTTTCTCTGGAGGTGGATAGCATCTTCCCTCATAAGTCTTTTGTAGCTCATTTAGATATTCATATAACTTAAAATAACAGTCACTCATATTACTCTGCAAACAATGTTGCTGTTACTGTATACAGTGTTATCTTGGTTCTTCTAGTATCATTCTTTATTATTCCATGCAAGTCTTTCTATGTTTTCCTAAAAAAATCAACCTGCTCATCATTTCTTACAGCACAACAGCATTCTGTCACAATTATATACCACCAACTTATTCAGCCAATGCCCAATTGATGGGCATCCATATAATTTCCAATTCCTTGATACCACAAAGAGAGCTGCTATAAGTATTTTAGATCATATAGATTCTTTCTCCTTTTCCCAATCACTTTGGGAAACAGACTTAATAGTGATATTATTCAGTCAAAGAGCTAGATAATTCTTTGGACATAATTCCAGATTGATTTCTAAAATGATTAGATCAATTCATAGTTCCACTGACAGTGTATCAGTGTTCCAATTTTTTCACATCCCCTCAACCAATAATCATTTCTTAATGCTAGCTTTTTAACCAATCTGATAGGTGTGAGATGGTATCTCAAAATTGTTTTAATTTGCATTTCTCTAATCAATAATGATTTACATCATTTTTTCATATGACTATAGATAGCTTTGATCTATTCCTCTAAAAGCTGCCAATTCATATCCCTTGACCATTTATCATTTGGAAAATGACTCCTGTTCTTATAAATATGACAAAAGTCTCTGCATATTTAAGAGATGAGATTTTTATCTGAAAAACTGTCTATAAATCCCCCCTGCTCAATTTTCTGCTTTCTTTCTAATTTTGGTCACATTGGTTTTCTTTGTAATCAAAACTTCATTTTACATCTCACAATACTGTCTTTGTTTATTCATAAATTCTTCTTCTATCCATAAATCTAAAAAGTGATATTTTCCATATTCTTTTAATTTAATTATGATAACTCCTTTTATGTCTAGGTCATTGTATCAGCAAGGACCCCAGCATACACAAGAAGGCCTGCTGTACAAGTTCTTAGATCTGCTTTTCTAAAAGGAAAACAACTTTTGAGGGGTCAACAATCTACTTTAATCAAGCAAGTATATCATTCCCTTAGTTCAAGGGGCAAAGTCAGCACCCTGAACTTTAGGGAAAATACAAACAGAAATTACAAGCAGAAATTACAAACAGAAAGACTGACAGACAGGGCTTCCAACTGTCTGACAATAAGTAATACATACATCACGGATCAATAGACAGATCCAACTGTCTGACCATACACACGTAGTTACCAGAGAGTGAAGCACCAACACCTGGGTTTTCAAAGCCGGGGGGCTCCTTAGTGGCTAACTAGAATCTCATCCTACCAAACACTTCCAAAGAGTAAGCTCCAAAGTAAAACCTCACCACAGAATACTAATCAATTTTTCAGAGCTGGAGGGCAGGACCCTCTGACCCAGTGCCTCAGTAGAAATCAGCAAAAGGTATTGAGGCCTATTAATGTGCAGGGAAGATCTTTAACCATTCTCTCCTCCACCCCCATTACGCTTAAATCACCATTACAATCATGTATTCAGTTTGACCTTATCTTGGTAAATGGTGTAAGATACTGGTCTGTAACTAGTTTTGCCAGACTGCTTTCCAGTTTTCCTAATCATTTTTATCAAACAGTTAATTCTCATCTCAAAAACTTAAATCATTACATTTATCCAATACAAGGTTACTACAAACTTTTACTACAGTGAATTTTATATCTACTCGATTTTGCTGATTCTATTCCTTCATCAATATCAGTGCTTTTGATAATTAATGCTTTATAATTCAGGTTAAGATCTGACACTGCTAGACCTCCTTCCTATACATTTTTTCATTTATTTCTTTGAGATTATTGACTTTTTCTTTCTCCAAATCAATTTTATTATTGTTTTTTCTATCTCAATAAAATAGTTTTTTGGTAATTTAATTGGAATAACACAGAATAAGTAGATTCATTTAGGTAGAATTGTTGTTTTCATTATATTGGCTCAACTCATGTGTGAACAATTATTATTTCTTCAATTATTTAAATTTGACTTTATTTGTATAAAAGGTGATTTATAATTATGTTCATATAGTCCCTGGGTTTGTCGTGGCAGGTAGACTCCCATTTTGTCTATAGTTATTTTAAATTAACTATCTTTTACCATCTCTTCTTGCAGGTCTTTGTTGGTGATATACAGAAATGCTGATGGTTCCTGCTACTTTGGTAAAATTATTGTTTCAATTAGCTTTTTACTTGAATATTTAGGAGTTTTCAGTATACTATCATGTCATTTTCAAAAGATAGTTTTATTACCTTATTGCCCTTTCTTGGTTCCTTCAATTTCTCCTTTTTTCTGATATTACTATTGCTAACAGTTCTAGTACAATATTGAGTAATATTGGTGTAGGCATGCTTATTTTACTCCTGATTTTATTGGGAAGACTTTTAGCTTATTCCCATTACAGATAATGCTTGCTGATGGTTTGGGGGTAGATACTTCTTTTCATTTTAAGAAAAAAATCCAATTGCACCTATGCTTTCAAGTATTTTTAATAGGAATGAATGTTTTATTTTGTCCAAAGCTTTTTCTGCATCTATACAATTATGTAATTTTTGTTACTTTTGTAATTGATATAATCAGTTAGGTTAATAGTTTTCCTTATATTGAACAATGCCTGAATTCCTGATATAAATCCTTCTTGGTCATAATATATAATCTTTGTGACATATTGCTGTAGTCTTCCAACTAGTATTTTGTTTAGGATTTTTGTATCCATATTCATTAGTGAAAATGGACTATAATTCCTGATTTAGGTATCAGTACCAAATTTGTCTCATAAAAGGAGTTTGATAGAACTTCTTGTTTGCTTATTATTCCACATTATGTATTTGATACTGGAATGCCCTGATCTTTAACTATTTGGTAGAATTCACTTGTAAATCCATCTGGTCCTTCCCCAATTGATAAATGGTCAAAGGATATGAACAGGCAGTTTTTAGAGGAAGAAATTAAAGCTATTTATAGTCATATGAAAAAATGTTCTAAATTACTATCAGTTAGAAAGATGCAAATCAAAACAGTTCTGAGGTACCACACCACACCTATCAGATTGACTAACATGACAAAACAGGAAGCTGATAAATGCTGGAGAAGGTATGGGAGAGTTGGAACACTCAGGAGAGCAATTTGGAAGTATGCCCAAAGGGCTATAAAAATGTGCATACCCTTTAAGGTTATATCCCAAAGAGACCATAAAAATGAGAAAAGGTCCCACATATACAAAAATATTTATAGCAGTTCTTTTTGTGATGTGACCAAGAACTGGAATTCAAGGGAATGCCCTATGAATTTTGGAATGGCTGAACAAACTGTGGTACATGAATGTAATGAAATACTACTGTGCTATAAGAAATGATGAACAGGCAGACTTCAGAAAAACGTGGAAAGACTTATGTGAACTGATGCTAAGTGAAATAAGCAGAAACCAGGAGAACATTATACACAGGAACAGCCACAGTGTGTGAGGACTGTTTGTAAAAGACTTACACCTTCACAGCAATGCAAAGACTTAAAACATTCCCAAAGGACTCAATGCAAAATGCCATCCATGTACAGAGAAAGAACTATGAAATCAGAAAGTAGAATGAAGAGGACTGTTTTCTCTTGTGTTACATTTTGTTTTGGTTTGGTTTTTCTCATGGTTTTTCCCATTCATTTTAATTCTTCCATGCAACTTGACTCATGTGAAAATGTGTTGAATTAGACTGTGTAGAAACCACATAAGATTGCATACCATCCCAAGGGAGGGAGGGAGAGAAAATTTGAAACTTATAGAAGTGATTATTGAGAACTGAAAACAAATAAATAAATTCAAAATCAAATAAAATCCATCATCTGGTCCTGATACTTTTTTCTTAGGAAGTTCATTTATGGCCTGTTCAATTTCTTTTTCTAAAATAGGTTTACTGGGGCAGCTAAATGGTACTGTGGATAGATCATTAGTCCTGTAGTTAAGAGGACCTGTGTTCAAATATGGCCTCAGATATACTTAACACTAGCTGTGTTAACCTGGAAAAGTCACTTCACCCTGGTTGCTTTGCCAAAAAAATAGATTTACTTAGTTATTCTATTTCCTTGTCTATTAATCTGAGCAGTTAATATTTTTCTAAGTAGCCTTCCATTTCACTTGAATTATTAAATTTATTAGCACATAATTGGGCAAATTACTAATAATTGCTTTAATTTTATCTTCATTAGTGATATATTCACTTTTTCCATTTTTAATACTACTTATTTGGCTTTATTTTTTTAAAAATCACTATTTTTTCATAAAACTAACTCCTAATTTTATTTATTAACTTAAAGTTTTTGTTACATTTAATTTTATTCATATCACTTTATTCATCTCATTCTTAGTATTTCCAACTGAGTGATTCATTAAAAATGTGGGTTTTTAGTTTTATAAAATTCCATACACAATTCATTGATCTATTCTTTCTCTATTTTGTTGATGTAAGCATTTAGAGATATAAATTTCCCTCTCATTACTGCTTTTGCTGCATCCCATAAAGTTTGATATCTTGTTTCATTATTATCATTCTCTTTAATAAAATTATTTGTTTCTATGTTCTTTAACCCACTCATTCTTTAAGATGAGGTATTTAGTCTTCAAATAATTTTTAATCTGCATTTCCATAGAACTTTATTAAATGTAACTTTATTGCATTATGATCTGAAAAGGATGCATTTAATATTTCTGCTTTTCTGCATTTAACTATAAAGTTTTTGTGGCCTAATATACGGTCAATTTTTGTAAAAAGTATCATGTACCACTGAGAAAAAGGTACATTCCTTTTTATTCCCATACAATTCTCTCAGATGTCTAAAATATCTAGCTTATTTAAGATTCTATTCATTTCCTTGACTTCTTTCTTATTTAATTTCAGATAGATTTATCTAGTTCTGAGAGTTCTATTATATATCAGTTATCTCTTTCCACATGTAATTCATTTACCTTTTCCTTTAGAAATCTGAATGTTATAGCATTTGGTGCATATGTGTTTAGTATTGATATTACTTTATTATCTATGTAGTTAAATCTATTTTAACTTTAATTTTGTCTGGGATCACTTTTACCACCCCTGTTTTTTCTTTTACATCAGCTGAAGCATAACACATTCTTTTCTAACACTTTATTGTGTGAATGTGTGCATGTGTCATTTTCAAGTGTTTCTTGTAAACAAAATAGTGTCAGGTTATGATCTTGATCCATTCCACTATCTATCCATTTCTGTTTTATGGGTGAGTTCATTCACATTCAAAGTTATAATTACTAGTTGTATAATTCCCTCCATCCTATTTTTCCTCACTATCCTTCTATTCCTCTTTAACCCTATTCCTTCTCAGAAATCTATTTACCTCTGAGTACTGCCTTCCTAATCCTTACTCTTCTAAAAGCCTCAAGTTTATTCTATCCTCTTGCCTTTCTACTTCTCAGTAAAAAAAACTTTTAGTACCTTAACATATGTTATTCCTTCTTTAATCCAGTTCAAATGAGAATAAAGTTCCACACTACCCACCCTCCATCCTATCTTCCCCTCTAACATTTCTTCCATTCAAACCACTTTTGTATGAGATAATTTGCTCCATTTTGCCTCTACATGTCCAACTTTATTTTTGAGGATCATCCTATCATAATCAATTCAGCCCCAAGCTTTTAATCTATGTATACTCTTTCAAACTACTTTAGTAGTAACAACATTCTTAAGAGTTTACAAATACCACTTTTACATATAAGTAAACATTTTAACCTTATTAAATCACTGATAATTAATTTTTTATGATTACCTTCTTATGTGTCTCCTGATTCTTGTAAGTCAAATTTTTGTTCAGTTCTGGTCTTTTCCTTAAGAATAGCTGAAAGTTCTTTAGTTCATCAAACATCTATTTTTTTTCCTTTCCTTTCCTTTTCCTACTCAGCTTTGCTGGGTAGGTTATTCTGCATTTTAAATCCAAATTCTTTGCTCTTTGGAATATTATATTCCACACCCTTCAGTTTTATTTTAATGTAGAAGCTGCTAAATCTTGTGTTATCCTGATGGTAGCTCCCCAATATTTAAATTATTTTTTTCTTAGTTGCTTGTAATATTTTCTCCTTGATCTGGGAAACTTGAAACTCAGTTAAAGTGTGCCTGTGAATTTGCATTTTGGGATCTCTTTCAAATGGTGATAAGTGGATTTTTTTCAATTTCTATTTTGTCTTCTAGTTCTAGGATTTCAGGGCAATTTTCCTTAATGATTTTTTGCAGTATAGTATCTAAATTCTTCTTTTATCATAATTTTTAAGCAGTCTGACAATTCTTATATTATCTCTCCTCAATCTGTTTTCTAGGTCAGTTGTTTCTCTAATAAAATATTTCACATTCTGTATTCTTTTCATTATTATTATTATTTCTGGATGTCATTAACCTCCCTTTACCCAATTCTAAATGTAAGGAGTTATTTTCTTTGGTAAGTTTTAAAATTTCTTTTCCATTAGTTGACTTTCTTTTTATAATTTGGTTGCTTTTCTTAAATTACTCTTATTTTCCCAACTTTTCCTCAACCGCTCTGATTTTTAAAGTCCTTTTTAAAAACTCTTTTTGGACTTCTGATCAATTTACATTTGTGTTTGAAGCTTAATAGAAAGCTCATTTGTCTTCTGAGTTTGAACTCTGATCTTCTCCATTACCATAGTAGCTATCTATGTTCTAGTTCTTTCACCATCTTTTACTCATGTTTTTAAAAAGTCTGTTCCTTGGCTGTTAACTTTAAAGTCTGTCTATACTTCCAAAGTTTGGGGGATAATGTCTCAGGTTTCAGGTTTGCGGGGAGCGGTTTGTACTGTGTTTTTCTGAGCTCTGTCTGGGCACCTTTAACTTCTGGTTGTTCCAATGTTCTATAATACAAGGCTAGATATGATCACTGCTCCTCTGGCTCACACCTTGGTCTATATGTGACCTCACATACTTCTCTCTGCCCCAGAGCCATGACCAAGGTCCTCAGAACTGCTGCCACCACATTTTTGCTCTCTGTGATCCCTCAGGAGGTTACAAGGGTTAGCTTGCCCCTCTGCTCTGGAACAGAAACCAGGGGCTCCATTGTCCTTCCAGTGACCACAACCAACAGGACCCCTGCCCCTCTGCATCTACACTCAGCAGCACATGTTCACTTCAATCCCATAACCACAATCTGGAACCACTTCTGGTCAGTGTGTTTGGGCTTCACATCCAGCCCCAGTGAAAGCCCCCCACAATCCTTCCCTGACCAGCTGCTCAACCTCCATGCCATCTGCAGGGCAAAAGCTCCCAAAGCTAAAGTTGCCACCTATACAGCTTCTCCTATTTGTTGAATTAGTAGGATCTGTACTTCAGTTGGGTCAGACTACCAAGTTGGGAAGTCAGATCTTTCCTAAAGTCCTCCCAAGCTGTCTTCAGCTGGACAACTAATTTACTCTGACTTTTAATAATTTCTGTTGCACTAAAATTTGTTTTGAGATATTATTTTAAGTTATTTGTGGGGGAATTTGGGAAAGGCAGGTAATCTTCTGCCTTATTTCACCATCTTTCCTTTGGGAGCGGATATTAATTCCAAAGGTAAATTTTTCCATTCTGTGATATCTTCCTTTCCTCATTTATCTTGTAATCCTTCAATACTCTCAAAATAGTGTCACCTTAAGCATAAATTTTGCTGGTATTTACTTATATTCCATTCAATTTCTCTGCCTGCCTTCATTTACTAAGTACCATGTCTACTCCTTGGTATAGCAGTTCAGGGATTTAAATATTAAGAGCTCAAGTTGAAAGTGTGGTAATTCTCCTGTTAATGATGGAGAAAACAGGTTGTTATTGAAACTTATTACATTTGCTATCTATCATCCTCTTGCTAGTTTCATCTATGAATGATTTTGTAATGATGTGAGTCATTCAGAACTCATGCCAAGCTTTTTTTAGACTTTACTTTGGGGTCCAAACTGGTCATTTCATCAATATAAATCACTCTGAAGAAATTCCTTCTATGAATACAGGTCAGTAGCTGTTCTATGGTTTGTAGTCTTAGAGAGTCACCTGGGACATGGAGGGGTTTGGTAATTTGCCCAGAGTCACACAGCCACTATATCTCAACAGCACAAATTCGACTTCCATCTTTCTAACCCTGAGTCTGGCCATAATATTATATTTCTAACCTCCCTAGACTGTTTTTCATTACTTTTCATGGTTTTATAAGCTGATTCTGCTCATGATCTTCTACCATCCTCCTCCATAATAATTTACAGATGAATCTGTATTCATTCTCTTGGCTGCCATTTCTCTTCATTTGGCAAAAGCAAGTGCTTTCTGGCTATGACATTTTCTGGGGTCTTTTGGCTTTCTTCTTGTAATGACTGCTTTACATTGGCTAAACTTCTAGGAAGTGGTAACAAATATCTGTAATTACTATTTCCACTTTAAAAAATATCTGTAGTTCATTTGCATAGTTCAGAATAAAGCTGGAGTAGTCGTTCTCAGTGTCTTCTTGCCTTTAGTTTTTATTTAAATTCAGTGTTTTGATCATTTATCTAGTGGCTGGGCTGACTGCACACAGAAAGTTGACTGATATAATTCACATCAGTAACTAACAGTTTTCTGCCTGCTGAAATACAGCTAAGTGTGTGTGTGTGTGTGTGTGTGTGTGTGTGTGTGTGTGCGCATCTGCCAGTGTGCATGCATGTGTGTGGGTGATTTCTGTGCTTGCCATAGAGTCCTCTGATTTTCTTCAAGTACAAAGTATTCATGGAATATAGTAGTGAGGCTTCTGAGTAAACTACAAGCTTTTGGCCCCAATCATATTTTTTGCCATCCTACTTTGTGTTCATTATTTTGCAGAGTAACAAAGAAAATGCTTTGGAAATCTTGTCAAGTTAATGAAATTGTTTTGAAATTACTTTTTATTAATTTGAAATAACTTTATTAATTTTTACACACATATTTACTTACCCATGTACATTTTGTATTTCTCCCTGTGGAATGTAAGATCCCTGATGGTAGGGTAGATTTTGTTTTTATATTTTCATCCCCAGTGCCTTGAGCAGTGCCTGGAACATAAACATTATGCTTAATAAATATTTATTGAATTTTGTTGAATTAAACATCTTTTCTACTTCATTCTCTGTAATAGATATTGATGCATAAGCTTCAGCTATTTTAATGGTAGAACTTTTACATGTGTTTATCATGAGTGCTACAAAATACAGTTTTCAAATATCCTATGAAATAATGTTTCTTGTTTACTTAGTTTAGATGAACAATGAAACCAATTCTGTCAACTTCTTTATCTGTTCCTCTGACCCTCTTAAGAAGAAACTATGAGCAATCTTTTCATTTAGTTGAACCGTTTGGAGGGAGCAATTATCATGAAACAATCAACATTTGATGTGGGACATTTCTTCTAATACATGTCAATTCAGTGGTGATTGGATAAAGATCTGAAATTTACAGTATCTATAGTTAACATTGATAAATAATCAAAAAATAGTATGATTCTTGGCACCCTGTACACACACATGGACATTTTACCATTCTGTAGAAATGAAAAGACTGGGGAATATTGTGGGATGACAGTGCCTCAGGGTTCTCAAAGACTGTGCCAAAATAGCATAAATTCTTATAGGTTCAATGTCCAAAAGGTTTCAGGTACAACCTTGGTTATAGCCTGATTTTACTGTCTAAGGACCAATTTCTAAGAATGGAGTGACTGGTTAATAGGTTGAATATTAAGTGATCCAATTTTTTGGTAATGACAATTTCTTTTTAAAATATTGAGTAAAATAATTTATTATTCCACATTTAAAGTTCAATGTTTCATCCACTGGTTTTGGAAAGTTTCAGTATCTCTTATTCTTAGGGAGTTGTAAATCCATCACATAAAAAACGAATAACTTAAACACAATGCAACTAAAGAAGATGAGACCAAGACTCAATCACATTATCCAGAACTGTTACAGAACATCATATGAGAACTGCAGAAAGGGTAGGGCCTTGTAACTTCACCCAAAATTGCAGCGAAGCATAAGGTCTGGCCCTGAGACAAAATCTTCATATAGAAACTATGGCTGAAGACATGAGTATACAGAAGAAAACCACTAATAAAATGAAGTGAATAAATAAAATAAAGTATTCCCAAGATAAAATACCAGAAGAAGAAAAAATAGTCAATATTATGAGAAGAATCCCAGAAGAAAAAAGACATAATGTATTAGCTCAAAGATCTCCAAAAGGTGATGGAATAAATAAAGGAAGAGCTGAAACAAGATATAAAAAATAAAATTTGCACCCTTGGAAAAATAAACAACTTAGAACAGATGGTGGAAAATTTTACCCAAGTAGTGGACACTTTAAAACAAAAGAACAGAGTGAACAAATCAGTAAGTTAAACTATGTAAGAAATATTAGAACAAAGTCAAAAGGATGAAAGATGAGAACTTTATAAGTTATCAACTATCAAAAGCACCTGACATGAAAAACAGGACGAGGAAAGTTAATTTAAGAATCACTGGACTCTGAAAACCACAAACAAAAACCAGGATTCATTATTTCAGGAAATCATAAAAGAAAACTGGCTATGAGCTATAATTTTAGCCTTATCCTTAAGAATGCTCATGGTAAACATGATTAGAGTCTCTGAGTTTTTCAAAGGGAAGATGGGCAGAATGACATAGGGGAAAGAGAAATGAATTAAGCACAAGACATGGGACCTAATATCAGCTCATCCACTACTTAGCTATTCATACTTAGGCAATCCACTTGGCACTTAGTTTCCTTATGTTTAAAATTAGTGTGACTATTATTTTCAATTCAACTTTTAACTCTAAAATAAAATATTCTACAAAATATTAATTTTGTAAAACAGTGATTTTTGAAATTTATTTGAAAGGCTTGCATGTATGAAAAGTCCAGAGTGAAAAAATGAAAAAAGGTGATTTTTTCCGAATTACTTTTTATTAATATAAAATCCAAAAGAAAAAAATCTTCTCAATTTCCCCCCTTTCCTTCCTCCACCCTAGGCTTTTACATTTATATATAATTATACCAAACACAATAATCTTATGAACAAACCAAGTTAAATCTGACTTGTGGCATAAGGGGTATCATTAAGAAAATGAAAAAAGATTATGTGGCAATAGTAAAAGATAGCAGCATATAGATAGCATGAATACTCCAATAGTGTCCACAAAATTTAACAAATCATAAAGGAAAATCTTCAGAATCTTGTATGGGTCTCTTGTAGAGGAACTATGGAAGCTTATGGCTACACACAATGAGAAGGAATGAATTAAATATAGTTTTCATTGGGGGTTGAAGATAAGAAGGAAAACATCAATGCTGATGAGATCCTAGATCCATTTAAGTATCTAAATTCCTAAATTAGATTGATAAAATCCCTTCCAGCTTTCCTCTGCAATCTTGCAAAGTAGAATTGCTGTTGACTAGGTGGTGTAGTAGTTAGGACAGTAGACTTGAGTCTAAAGACCAAGTTCAAATCTTCCCTCAGAAACTAATGGCAATTCTCAAGGCTCTATTACGTACAAAAAATATTTAGAGCAGCTTTTTTTTTTTTTGTGGTAGCCCCAAACTGGAAACTAAGGGAGTGTCCTTCTATTTGGAAACAGTTAAACAAATTAGTGTAGCTAGCTGGTGCAGTGGATAGAGTACCAGTGCAGGAGTCAGAAGGACCTGAGTTCAAATCTCACCTCAGACACTTGACACTCACTAGCTGTGTGACCTTGGGCAAGTCACTTAACCCCAACTACCTCATCCTGGGTCATCTCCAGTCATCCTGACGAATAGCTGATCACTGGATTCAGATGGTTCTGGAGGAGAAGTGAGGCTGGTGACCTGCACAGCCCTCCCTCACTCAAAACAAAGGCAAGTGTAAGTCATGTCATCATTTCTCTGATGGCATGGTCTTCTTTGGCAACGAAGGACA